>JARQOC010000006.1:442321791-443054031 GCA_033576535.1 Allobates femoralis | reverse complement strand
AGATCTGCGTCCAAGTCAAACCTGGCAGCCTTCATCCCTTGTCTGGAGGTCTTCATTAAAACATACGTTAAGCCTCTTAGATACTGGCCAGGTTACAGCTCTGTAATAATGTTTCCAATGCCAGTTCTTTTTCCCGGTGTGAGATCCAACTCCACCGAAGCCAAACACCCCCTCACGCTCCGGTGTTCCATCAGACAAGCTGACTTGGAGAACATTGAAATCTTGAGTCATTCAGCTGCCGCTGCTTCTGTAATTTGGATGATAATCGGATCAATGTGCTTGCACGATATATTCCTGCTCTGTTGCCCGTCTGCAGTGCATTTAGGCTGTATATCCCACATCTCGCTGCTTTCTTGCTTCGCATTCTGCTCTAGGGTTCTTTCCAATAATATATCTTGTAATTAAGGCCAGTAATTTGAACGATGCCCAAGAATTGTCATTGGAAGGAGATCAACAGTAGGCTGATTACCGTTCAGGCATTGAAGATAAAGAAAATTCAGAAAACCTTGAACGATAATATTATGTTCCTTACAAAAAGGTTATTGTTATGGTCTGTCTTGTAACACCGCCAGCCCGGGCATTAGATTTTAGCAGAAAGACAAGGGCCTCGTGTGTACAAGAACTCGATGAACAAGATCTCGATGAAACTTCATCTAATGACCTTTGAAGAGAAGATCCATGCAAGAACAGGGCTCACTGCACGATACCTCTGCCACTGGTCACATACCTAATAGACACAAAAAAACATTTTTTTTTGTTAAATATACAGTACATCCAAGTATAGAATTTGTTCCACTAAAATATGAGAAAATATATATTCGGGCATTGGTAGAACTAGACAGGTCATGATGACTTGCCCTACCGTCCTCACCAATCTCCAACAAAGTCAATGAAAGTCCAAGGGGCGCATGTTCAGCAGAGAACCAGTTGTACCTATGGCTGTAGTTAAAAAAGAATTCCCATTGTAATAGACTTTTCTGAATTATGAGACATTATTAATTTAGGCGTATTTTGGGTTTTTTTGCTTGTTTTAAATTTGGGCCTTTTGGAAACTAAATTATGGGTCCAACTTTTTTTTCTGTTCCCCATTACTGGGGCAGTTTGGATGTTCAAATCTTTTCGATCAGCTCGAAGTAACAAAATTTTGTGAAAATGTCCCTTTCTCCAATCCAAAGTGATTTCATGAATTTTTTGCACAAATACTTTAGCAGGGCATGTAACTTTTTTGCATTAAAAAGTAGAAAAATTGTTAAAGACCACAACAAAGAGTATTTTTATTTTTATGCAAAATTTATGATCCACGTGCACAAATTTGACAAATTTGAGCAAAAGAAGAAATTAAATATACCGTGTGCAGAATTATTAGGCAAATGAGTATTTTGATCACAAGATACTTTTTATACATGTTGTCCTACTCCAAGCTGTATAGGCTTGAGAGCCAACCACCAATTAAGTAAATCAGGTGATGTGCATCTCTGTAATGAGGAGGGTGTGGTGTAATGACATCAACACCCTATATAAGGTGTGCTTAATTATTAGGCAACTTCCTTTGCTTTGGAAAAATGGGTCAGAAGAGAGATTTGACGGCCTCTGAAAAGTCCAAAATTGTGAGATGTCTTGCAGAGGGATGCAGCAGTCTTGAAATTGCCAAACTTTTAAGCGTGATCACCAACAATCAAGCGTTTCATGGCAAATAGCCAACAGGGTCGCAAGAAGCGTGTTGGGCAAAAAAGGCACAAACATAACTTCCATGAATTGAGGAAAATCAAGCTTGAAGTTGCCAAGATGCCATTTGCCACCAGTTTTGCAATATTTCAGAGCTGCAATGTTACTGGAGTATTAAAAAGCACAAGGTGTGCCATACTCAGGGACATGGCCAAGGTAAGGAAGGCTGAAAAACGACCACCTTTGAACAAGAAACATGAGATAAAACGTCAAGACTGGGCCAAGAAATATCTTAAGACTGATTTATCAAAGGTTTTATGGACTGATGAAATGAGAGTGACTCTTGATGGGCCAGATGGATGGGCCAGAGGCTGGATCAGTAAAGGGCAGAGAGCTCCACTTCGACTCAGACGCCAGCAAGGTGGAGATGGGGTACTGGCATGTGCTGGTATCATCAAAGATGAACATGTGGGACCTTATCGGGTTGAGAATGGAGTGAAGTTCAACTCCCAGACCTACTGCCAGTTTCTGGAAGACAACTTCTTCAAGCAGTGGTACAGGAAGAAGTCGGTATCGTTGAAGATAAACAGGATTTTCATGTAGGACAATGCTCCATCACATGCATCCAACTACTCCACAGCGTGGCTGGCCAGTAAAGGTCTAAAAGAAGACAAAATAATGACATGGCCCCCTTGTTCACCTGATCTGACCCCATAGAGAACCTGTGGTCCCTCCTGAAATGTGAGATCTACAGGGAGGGAAAACAGTACACCTCTGGGAACAGTGTCTGGGAGGCTGTGGTGGCTGCTCCACGCAATGTTGAGTGTAAACAGATCAAGCAACTGACAGAATCTATGGATGGAAGGCTGTTGAGTGTCATCATAAAGAAAGGTGGCTATATTGGCACTAATTTTTTGAGGTTTTGTTTTTGCATGTCAGAAATGTTTATTTCTAAATTTTGTGCAGTTATATTAGTTTACCTGGTGAAAATAAACAAGTGAGATGGGAACATATTAGGTTTTTATTAAGTTGCCTAATAATTCTGCACAAAAAACTGCAAAAACTTACATCAGTAGCCAGATACAAAACCAACACTGCACTTAGCAGGATGTAGTCAGACTCCATTATATAGAGCAAGCCCAGGAGCAGGCAGATAAAATCACCTCTACGTACAATACATGTGGGAGGTGACTTGCCATTGGGCTTGTGTGGCGCCCCTGCAACGAGTGCATCACAGAAGGTGTTGCATCCTGAGTGAAGATGTAATATCTTCCGTCTCAGTGATGAAACGGTTAAATCCAGAGCTCCATATACCACATGCACCACTCAGAGGTAAAGGGCCAATCAGGTCCTGGTGGGAGAGTGTAAGGTGTAGTGTGGGGGGAAGTTAGAGAAGTGGAGGAGTGTTGAGGAAGAAAGAGGAGAAGGAACAGGGACCTGCACAGTGCCGTGCAGCCCTGAGAAAGCAACTAAACCAGCAGGGCACCATCAAGCGGTGACCCTGACCGGAACACGGGCAACAAAAGCAACTAAGCAACTGGTTAAAAGACACCCATGCCCAATCTGACCGGACACCGGGTCTGAGGCAAACAGACGTTCACCGCTGTTCTGCAAAACCGGAGTGTCGAGCAGTTCTTAGGAGCGCCCCACTACAGCCGCTAACCCAGCAGCCTTACCAGCAGGGTACCTACCATTGGGACACAGGACCCTTGACAGCGGTGGACTTACCGACTAAGGAATCCAATAGAGGTTTCCCAGTACCCTGAACTGGTGCACTAAGGCAGCAATGGCAACAGAAAGTCAGACAGTAGTAAAGGAGGACCACTGTGGAGCTCTGGACAGCAACTGTTCATCACTGGGACCACCCGGTCCGTTACCGGACAACCTGAATTCCGTGTACCGCACCGTACTTACAGTAAAGACCCGTTACAGAGGAACATCGTGTCAGTGCATTTCTTCCCGAACTGTTTCTAACCTTGCTCACCTAAAACAACCGAGCTGCCGTATTCCATCCAGTGTAGCTCCTGGCTTCGGGGACTACTGCTCATCCTGTGGGGAGCTTCCCATCTAGCTGCCGCACATCCCCCGGAGGCCCAAGCAGCGCCGGTGCCATCACTGGACACCCACAGGTGGCATCACGACAATCAAGATTCATCCCAATCCTTTAATCCCTTTTTATTTGACCACCGGGCCCCACAGCCTCAGGCGCGGAACTGTAACAAGTGCTGCATCGCCTGAGACCTGAGAACCCGGCAACGGTGAGTCACTTGCATAGGATGCTATTCACACTGATACACATGATGCGGAGTGTCTGATAGCTACCCATTGGCCCTGCCACCTGATCAAATGCTGATGCTGCCTTTGAGTAGTTTTTGTACAAATTTTGCTAGGACTCATGAGCATGAGGATCCGTGACGTGGATCATGAGCTTAACTGTCTTGGCGAATAAAAGAATCAATACCCCATATAAAAGGTTTTTTGTTCATCATAAAAAAAGTTTGCACTTTTTTATCGTCTGCGGGGTACGGTTGGGCCCCTAGACTTTTTGAAATAGTTTTTGACAGTTGTAATGTTAAAATGGGCATTTTATTGGTCCAGCTACATAAAATACTGTATCTTTATCTTAGAATGATACAGCCGTTCTGAGAAGCATTTTCACAGTAAACATACCAGTCTCATTAGGTCTAAGAGATCTACTGTATTTAATAACTTAAGCTGCCCACACTGTGAAATCTGATGACAAATAAGCAGAAAATTCTTCACATACTGGCCAACTGTCCCAATTTTGGGCTTTAGCGGGTGTGGCTTGGCTTCTACTTACTGCACCTTAAAGTTGGGATTTGGGGCAATCAATAGGGCTATGAATGTTTAACATTTTGAGCATTAATCTGTTGGTATGTATACATTATCCACATGAGATTATGGAGTAAAAACAGGAAAGAATACAGATGAGCGAACCGATTCTATGCAAATCAAATTTGTGCCAAATTTTTAGGTATTTGTTGAAACTGGGTACCATAATTACAACAATCTGTGACTAGATGTGTGTGAATTGCAAAGAATGGATGCTTTGCAGAAAATTACATCAGCAGAGAAGGCTCACGTGACCTCAGACACAAGCTCATATAATGCATCACATCAAGTAGTCATAGCACAGCCAACCAGCCTATCATAGCCTGTATAAAAGCTGAGGCAGGGAATGCAGCAGGCATTTTAGGTAAATCTTGATAGTAAGAGTTTTGCCATGTAGATAGGGAGAAAAAGTAATGAAACTAAAGATGCTGTACAGATAATGTGTGATAACTAGTGATGAGGGATTGGTAAAATATTCTAGTTTTGATAGCTTTAAACAAATACATTGAACTGTTTCAGTATTCGGATGCAAGTGAGCTCCCATTGACTTGCATTGGATTAGTTAATTGTTACACGTTCAGAGTGTTCGGTTAGAGGTAACTGAATCCGGGTATCTTACTACTCGTTTATCATTAATGATAATACAGGAGTGAAGAGCACTTTGACATTAAGGGGGCTGTTTGCTTTAAAAAGCTTGATGATTGGGCACTACCATGCTTGGGTGCTCGGTACTCATAACGAGCAGCTGGAGGCTCGGATGGGCGCGGCTTGAGTACCGAGTATATTGAAGTCAATGGGGAACTCAAGCATTTTTCTGGAATATTTCCCTAGAAAAATGCTCAAGTCCCCATTGGCTTCCATTATACTTGGGCACTTGAGGCGCGCCCATCTGTGCATCTAACGGCTTGTTACGAGTTCCAAGCACCCGAGCACGGTAGTGCCCGCTCATCACAATTTTTTTTAGGGCTACTTATGTTTTGTGTTTTGCAGCAATTCTAATATTTTTTAAAAAATATTTGACAAATTTCAAAGGATTTGCAAAATTTTAAAGATGGTCACACCATTAAAACTATAGGGGATGCAAAAAGTGCAGAGTTATCCTCTTGAAATGTTGAATAACACTGCCATACAGTGCCATACAATTATTGCACCTAACTACAGTGCTGATTTGCAGATTTCCATGTGGATTTGTTCCAGAATGATACAAGACACATGTGCACCCTAATAAGAAAATGTTGGGTACATGCGAGTCCCCCCTCTCTTTCCATCGTGGAGAAAAAATAATAATAGCCATCATAGCTCACCACACAATCTGGCTGACATCCTGCTTTGTGTAATTCAGTCTAATTCATTATGTATCCCACATACACACACAATTAAATACTTAGATTCTTGCTGAAAGAGCGACATCCCCTTCAGGGCAGAGCGCTAGCCAAGCACAGAGCAATCAGTGTGTGTTCTCGGTGGACCCGCCGCAGAGAGATCCTCCACCGCCAGTCATTAATGTAACGAGACACTGAACGGACCAATTAACAGCTCATCACATGTAAACCTTCATATGATAACACAACATTACATACCGCTATACTGCCAGTCACAATGGCTACTACATCAAACTCAGGCTGGTTTCACACTGCAGGATTTTCCCTGATCAGTGTCCATCCAGTTTGTGTGCCAAAACCAGGAGAGGAACTTGCAGAGAAAAACTATAATTGAAAGATTGACACCTGTTCTGAGTTTTGCAAACACTACTCTGGTTTTGGCACACAAACCGGATGGAACCTGATCAGGGAAAATCCTGCAGTGTGAAACCTCAAAACTGACCATGACAATACTATGAGAACTATTGGGCAAGTCTTGTAGTAGTATCGCATCCAAACATGGGACTCCATACCAGTGGGCAGGGGTGCAACTACAACGTAGCCCTGGAACCTAGGGGGCACCTAATCCATTTGACCTATAAAATAAAAGATTAATACTATTAATGATTTGCAATAATTGTGGGCCCCATTGGATCTTTTGCATTGGAGCCCATGAGCTACAAGTGACACGCCCACTCCAGGGCAATGGGGTTCTCCGAGCCGGTTGTAAAGGTCCTTTTGCATTCAGGGGATGTCACGGCAGCGCCCTGGTTCCGTGGCCCTGGTGGTATCATTTAATAAAGGAATGCTGGGCTTTGATGACAGGGGGTATCGGGAAAGGGGTATTCATGACACAACCCGCGGTATGCGACCAGTGCGGCCTTCGCTGCTGCAGAACCTCTGGGGACAATGACTGGTAGCTTGGATGGTTTTGCTCCTCGCAGGCGGAGTGGGGTCCCCAGGGCAGTGGGTAGTGAAGTCAGTTCATTCTTGGCTGGTGTTCCTCGAATCATCAGCACCTCGGTGGTTCAAGCGGCCTCTGCAGCTGGTGGGTACCGCAAAGAAAAGTCTCACACACTTCAAGTGGAGTTCTGTACCTTTTACTTCAACACTTTAACAAGCCCGCCAGGTGCTTCACTCTGCCATTCTTCAGTCCAGCTGTTTCTCAAGAACCGGGACAGTGTTGTCGAGACCCTTAGGTGTTCCTTTCTCTCTCTCTCTCTCTCTACTCTCGGTGGTACACTCAGCGCCTCTAGCTGGTCTTGCTTCTTTTGTCAGCGCCTCCACACAAAGAGCTCGGGTACTGACAGCCACAGGCATTGGTTGGCACCATTTCGTAGTGCCGCACCTTAGTACGGTCACCTTCTCCGAGGTATGCCGGGTTGTTGGGTCTCAGTTTCCCTTTAGGAGCACATGGCCTCCAATTCAACAGTTCGGTGATAGACTCCCGTACCGCGTTCAGAGTCGGTTCCCTGTTTCGTCCACCAGCCCCTCTGTTCCCCTGCCAGATACGGGCGTGCGGGGGTGATCTTAGCCTTTGTCCCACCCCAAGGGCTCCTTCTCTTTTCTTTACCCTTTCGTCTTTCCCTCCCGGGGCCAGCGTGACCGTGCTCCAGCCCATTGGAGCAAATACCTCAACCAACTCTTGACTCCCACTCCAACTTCCTACTCCTTTGCTATCCTCCTCACAACTCTCTTCTTTCTCACCCATGTCCCCCTGCCTGAGACTGGGCCCACCCTCCTGGGTATGTGTGTTGCAGTGTCGAGTCTCAGCTTCACCGTTCCAATCCAGAGAACAGGAGCACTACCAGAAGCCAGACCAGTGGGGTGCCACACAAGTTACGCCACTGCCAGGGGGAACTTTTTTGTGCTAATGATATGCCCACGATTGCCCTTGCTTTTCCTAGGGGACATTCTGGTTTTCTTCTTTGGCTATGTTCACATGTTACATTTTTGCTGCTTTTGCTTTCTTTCTGCTGCCAAATCCTGCTCTCTTGGCTGTAAAAAAGCTGCTTCTGTGGCGCCCCACTGGTCGGAGCGCCACTAAGGGGTACTGCATCCAGACCAGCGTGTGTGGTATCCCTGTGGTAAGTGAATGAGGAGGTTAATATGTGGCTTAATCCTCGCATCCACACACACCCTTAGCTCAGGGACTACAGTGTTAAATCCTTTACTAGGAGACCCAGCCCCAATGGGAGGAGTACAGGGCAAGCAGTACAAGGGCTGGAGGAAGAGTTAAAGGCAGAGAACGTCTGAGGGAGAGACAGGAAAGGAGCTTTCCAAGAGAGCAGCAGTTTTGGGAACAGAGGAGCTGGTTAGAGGTTCTCCCAGACGGCTTACCGGGCACCGGAGCCCGCAGACTGCTGGAGAGCTACAAGCACAGCAGAGAATCCAGATTACCATGGAGTCTTCAAGTCTCCCGGGCACCAGCACAGTCAACATTAAGGGAGCCAGGCACCGCGTGATGAGAGATAGCTGCAAGCCACTAGAGGGTTACCCAACGATAGCAAAGGTGAGAGCACACAGGAGGCCAGGCTGGATTTCAGTTCAGCTAGGCTTCACACCAACCTGGAAGAGCAGTAAAGGAGGGACATCTAACAAAGCCATGTGGAAACACCCCGTTCACTTGCCACTACCTAGGCCAGCTGCCTATGCATATAGACTGTGTTGTACTGTGAACTGTGCTTTTTACCTGAACTGTTCCAGTAAAAGTACCCGGGAGAGTGACTTTGCCTTTGTGTCTTTGTGCTGCAGAATTCAACCTGTTTGCTTACAGGAACGCTGCCCCGGAGGTCCAGCTCCACCTGTAGGGAGCTTTGCCATCCTTGCCGCGATACCATTGCCCTCCGGAGGACTGTGGCGGCGCTGGTGATCCATCACCAGGTACTACAGGTGGCGTCACGTGACAATAACTCTTATCCCCTGTACATAACCCCTTATTGAAGTGTCATCAAGGCCACAGGCTCAGGCGCTGCCACCTGTGACATCCAGTGAAAACCCCTCCGAGCCTGATACCCGAGCACCCCAGGGCCTGGGGCTCGACACTTCCAAATGGTAGGTTTTGCTGCATTTTTTGGTGTCATTTATCTACAGTGTATATGCAGCAGTTGTGGTTCTGCACTTTCTCATTTCTTTCAATGGTGAAAGAATTGACATCCTGCTTCTTTCAAATATACAAATTGCATCTTCAGATAGGACTTGAACTCTTGTGCCATCTATTGGAAGTAGCAATCCTACAAGTCAATATCAACTGCAGGTGGCGTCACGACAAACTTTATTCTTTCATTCCCTTTCAACAACCTCCCTCAATTTTTAGGCTGACCACTAGGGCCACGGGTGTAGGCGAGCCACCGGTGACACCCAAGCAACTCTAAGCCCGGGCACCGAGTCTCCATAGGCCCTTGGGTGAATCAGCTTTCTGTTGTGTCATGAACAGGATCTCGTGCCCGCTGTAACTGAGTACTGTGCGCCTTACAACCTGTTAAAATAGGCACTAAAGAAGTGTTTCCCGCCATTCTAGGGAAACCCAAAATGGCGGCATTGAAAATGCAAGAGACAGTGTGCTGGCCCAGGGTTATGCCTTGGCCCCTTACCATGGGAGGACCATACCAAAGGAGCAAAACTGTTTGCCCGCCCCGATTGCCACCAAACAACTAAGTGGGCTGGCCAAACACTAAAATACCCCTGCCTGAAACTAAAAATGGCGGCAGGGACAGAGCAACGCAACGGAGGTCCAGCAACCAGGAGCTGGAACCGGGAGCAAGAGACCGGTACACGGTTGAGCTCCCAGTAACCAGTGAGATGCAGCCCATCATCACTAGTGCACAAGTCGGGGCAGAGCGAGATGACCCTGAGGCCCTACCTGATGACAGCAGCAGTGAGACCGGAGCGGAGTCCGAGGAAGCTGAGGAGCCGTCAAGCCAGCCAAGCTCTGAGTAGGATGACCAGAAAGGTGACATCGAGGAAGTCGGGGCATCCGGGCCCACATGGTGCAGAAGGAGCATCAACCACACGGACCGGCTAGACAGGTCGGTGTAGCCGCAATCACAGGTGAGCGGAACCGTGCACCAGCTCCGGAGCACTCAGACCGGGACTTGTATCGCAATGGCTGTATGAGCTATGGGAGACACGCAGGGCCCCGCAGATGGTATGCCCTGCGGGTACATAAATGTGATGATTATTCTGCAGTACCCTGGTTTTGTAAATAGTTGAAAAGGTGTCGGTGCAGCTTGGGGCATTCACCTTGGAGAGTTGTGAGGCCTCCTCTGTTAGTGTGTGCATCTTTTTGGGGTAAGCTCTGCTCAACCTGCCGCTACTTCTCCCTCTCAGGGTGCTGTTCCACAGCTGACAATGAGGACTTCTCTGTGGGATTCCTATCCCCGGCTGGTCCCTCATCCTTTACTTGGTCAAGTTTGGATTCTTCTATTCGTTACTTCAGGGGACTGGATCCTCCTGATCTGTCCAGACTATTCCTGCTACTATATCTTATCAGCAGTTGCAGACTCTGGTGTCTGGGTAACTAAAGGGTTCACAAGTCTGTTCCCTTCTTCTTGCTTCTCCCACTGGCCTCCGTCCCTCTCCCTAGGGCTCAGCACATCTGGGTCAGTGTCCCCTGGTTCTGGGCCTGCTTGTTCCCAGCAACCAGCTCCTTACAACTGCTCTTTTCTCTGTCTGACTGGAACTAACCTCCACTGGAACTAACTGACTCCTCCCCTCAGGCCTGGATCTTTCATAGGGGATCTGGCTTAAGGACAGCCAGTGTTGCTCCCCCTCCAGGTCTGGGGTGGAAGGTGTTGCATGCTGTGTGTACCAAGGTGTATATCCCTCCCTGCACCGATGGGTCCTGTGGCAATCCCCCGAAGGGGTGCCACATATTCACATTACACAACTCCGTTAGTCATAGTGATAGGACCTGATGAGATGGAAGCACCTTGGCGTTGGTCATCGGGCTCTCCGCAGTGGCCACTGCTGAAGCTAAGTCTTCCTATTTGCATTTTAGTAGTGATTGATATATTCCTTTTTTTCATTATACCTGTATTAGCTGTGCAGCCCAGCCACTCATTGCACTCATCTCAATGTGCACATTAAGTGTTTAGTGTTGCAGCAGATTATCCTTTTCTTTAATAGTTTGTTTTTCTGCTTGCACCTACACTCTAATGTGATGCCAGTCATTCACACTATTATCATTAGTAATTTTTCTGATTGAGCTCCCTCTTTCCTTTCCCCTTTCCCCGCCCTGTAGCCAGCTGAGACCGCCATTTTGTTGGAGTCCAACACATACTTTTCATGGTTTTAATTACAAATAGAGACATATAAACCCATTCACATTACACAACTCCGTTAGTCATAGTGTTAGGACCCGATGAGACAGAAGCACCTTGGTGTTGGTCATCGGGCACTCCGCAGTGGCCACTGCTGAAGCTAAGTCTTCCTATTTGCATTTTATTCTAGAGCAGTGACTGCTATATTCCTTTTTTCAATATACCTGCATTAGCTGTGCAGCCCGGCCACTCATTGCACTCATCACAATGTGCACATTAAGTGTTTAGTTTTGCAGCAGATTATCCTTTTCTTTGATTCTGTCTTCATCTGATCACTGCGCCGGGAACCTGTTCCGCCTGCAGTGAGCTAATCCATCAAGCTGCAATACCACCATCCCCAGTGGACTGACAGCGGTGCTGGTGAACATCACCACAATCTGCAGGTGGCGTCACGACAAACTTTATTCTTTCATTCCCTTTCAACAACATCCCCCAATTTTTAGGCTGACCACTAGGGCCACGGGTCCGGGCAGGCCACCAATGACGACCCAGCAACTCCACGCCCGGGTATCGAGTCCCCATAGGCCCTTGGGTGAATCAGCTTTTTGGTGTGTCATGAAAAGGATCCTGTACCCGGTGTAACCGAGTACTGTATGCTTTACAACCTGTTAAAATTGGCACTAAAGAACTGTTTCCCGCCATTCTAGGGAACCCCAAAATGGCGACCTTGAAAATGTAAGAGACAATGTGCTGGCACAGGGGCGTGCCTTGGCCCCTTACCATGGGAGGACCATACCAGGGGAGTGGCCCTGATTGCCACCAAACAACCGAGGGGGCGGGCCAAAGACTAAACTACCCCTGCCAGAAACTAAAAATGGCGGCAGGGACGGCGCAATGCAACGGAGATCCAGCAACCAGGAGCTGGAACCGGGAGCAAGAGACTGATCCTCGGTTGAGCACCCAGTAACCAGTGAGGACTCGCCAGCTGAGATGCAACCCATCATCACTAGTGCAGAAGTCAGGGCAGAACGAGATGACCCTGAGGCCCTACCTGATGACAGCGGCAGCGAGACTGGAGATATGCAAGGCCCCGCGGATGGTATGCCCTGCGGGTACATAAATGTGATGATTAATCTACTGTACCCTGGTTTTGTAAATAGTTGAAAATGTGTGCATATGCTGCTTTTTGCCGTAACTTCATAGACTTTCATGAGGACTGTTTGCAACGTTACAAGAAACGCGCCTCCCGGACGGGAAGAATCCAAGTGTACTTAACCCCTTCATGACCCAGGAATTTTTCGTTTTTTGCTCCCCTGCTTCCAAGAGCCATAACTTTTTTTAGTTTTCTGTCAATATAAACATATGATGACGAGTTGTACTTTTATATGCAATCATTAATTTTACCATATAGTGTACAGGGAAATTGCAAAAAAATTCTAAATGCAGTGAAATTGCAAAAAAGTGCAATGAAACATTTGTTTTTTGGGCATTTTGGTCACCATGTTCACTATATGGTAAAACCGACACAACGGTTGTGATGCCTCGGATCGGTATGAGTTCGTAGACACCCAACATGTATACCTTAACTGGTATCGAGGTGGTGAAAAAAAATTCAGAAGTTTGAAAAAAAAAAAACTGACTTTTTGCGCCATGTTCTGCGACCCGTAGCGTTCTCATTTTTCGGGATCTGGAGCTGTGTGATTACTTATTTTTTGCGTTGTTTTTTGCGTCTTGAGCTAACATTTCTAATGATATAATTTAATAGGATGATATATCGGGCAATTCTAAACACGGTGATACCAAACGTGTATTTTTGTTTTAATACTTTTATTTTGAATGAGGAAAAAGGGGAGTGATTTGAACTGTTGTGGTTTCTTTTTTTCATATATTTTTTAAAACTTTATTTTTCAACTAATTCTTGTTTTTACACTGCCCCATAGGGTGCCACACTGCTGCAGCATCTGATCGCTTCTGCCATGTCCCAATGAGCTGCAGCACATCGGGACATGGCATTTGGTTTCACTTTCAGTGGTTGGCAGCGCTCACCAAGCACTGAGACAAAGTGAACCGTGATAGCTTCCGGGTTCACACCAGGACCCGAGGCTATCACGTGAGCACCGGGATATCTCCGATGTAGGCAGGGAATAGCGTGTTGCTCGCAGCGGAGGTTTTGGACCCCTCTGTCAGTAATTGACACAGCACCGATCACAGATCCGATCGGTGTTGGAAGTCTGACATCTCAGCTGATATGTCGGGTGTTTGAATTGAGCGCCACGCCAGAGCTCACATCAAACACCGGGACCTGACCCATGATGTCTTCCTACGTCAGGACCCGACCCATGACGTCTTCCTATGTCATGGGTCGCAAAGAGGTTAAAGGGTGAATATTGACTCTTAGGATTGCTGCTTCCAATAGGTGGCACTTGAGTTCAAGTCTTCTTTGAAGAGGTAATTTACAAATTACATTTCCCAGGGGGGCATGCAAGGTGTTTTAGTATCCTCATACTGGCATGCCAGACCTGACATGTCTCTCTCTACAAGGGGAAATGTTATCCCTAATTTTCTGAAATCTCATAGATTTTACTGGTACTGTAAAAATCAGCTTTAAATTTGCATAAAGCACTGAAAAAATGCTGAATAAAAATGCAACGTGTGAACATAGTAATACAACTAATGCAGTTAAAGCTTTGTAATGCTTGATCACTCTATTGTCATAAATATATCCCTTCCCCACAAATTAGCATCTTTTCTTAGATCTATTTATCCCTTTTTTATTCCTCTGGAAGCTGCATGATTACAATGAAAACTGGGCATCGATTAGACTATGTAGGGAAAATGTGGCGCCCCTGCGACCAGGGTGGCCACATAGGGAACTGCAGCCAGGCAGGAAGATAGACCGTTTGTGCAACAAACACCCTCACGGACACACACACACACACCACTAGAGGCGGCACCCAACCCGGAGCCCAGGACTCTAGGTGGGCAAGGGGTGGTGGGTTTAGAGGAAAGTGGATGGGAAAGAATGTAAATCAGGTGACAGAAAGCTTAAATAGAGGAAAAGAGGAGGAAGGAGTTAGTAGGCCAAAGTGAGCCGAGCAGCATAGACATCAGAAACAGAGACACACGTCCCAGTGGGGTTGGGCTTCATGGAGATGCAGAATCCACAGAGTCACAGAAACCATGGAGAGAAAGCTCGTCCGTAGCCGGCATCCCAGGGGAGTGTGAGGAAAGAGACTGGACCAGCAGTACTGGGTCCGAGGAACACGGCAGCACCGACCAACTACCGCGGAGTAGTTTTCCCTAATTTGGACTGGAGTCACACGGGCTAGATGGAGTCTGGTAACGCCTTGCAAGATAGGGTTACTGCAGACTAGGCATATGCCAGAATGTCGGCTCTGAGGGGAACAGAGATTACATACCGGCTTCCCAGATTAACCGACGGGGAGCTTTAACTCCAGGCTGGAGTTCCCAACAACAAGGGTTGAAGGCAATGCAGCAATCACGAGGACCCGCAAGGGTCCGAGCTGCCGCCGCACAACCCGGGGAGACAACAGAGAGAGAAACAACAGCCTCGAAGGACTTAGAAGGAGTGAGGGGTCTCAGAGAGACAGCCAGGCTGCACAGGGTTCGAGTGTTCCCGGGGTTAACTGCACTGTGAACTCTTAAGAACTAAACTGTACCGTGAGCTGTGTTAACTGTGAAGAACTTACAAGTAAACCCGGTGAACCCTGCCTGAGTGTCCGTGTCTTATTCCAGGTATAGAGAACTGTTATCATACCTTTTATCCTGCCAGGAGCAGCCCGACCCGCGGCGGACTCATCCATCTGGCTGCAACCCATCCATCCCTCCATCCTCCTGGCAGAGCAGCGCTGCAGCAGTGGTCCCATTATTGACCACAACCCGTGGGTGGCGTCACGACAAACATTATCCTGGTAAATACCCCTTTTACTTGTGAGAACCTGGGACATGGTATGGACCAGGACCTCCGTGACATCCCCAGCAGTACCCTGGTCCGGTACCGAGTACCCCGTCCCAGTGGGCTCCACAAAAAGAAAGTCCTATATTTTAGCCATATAATTTTAGGAATCATAACAGAGAACAACACACTTAATTCCAACCAAAGATGTTCCAAAATTGGATACTAGACGGGTGCAGAGTTTAAGTGACGAGACTAGAGATGAGTGAATGGCTGTAATGTACATCAAATTTTCGTTTGAATTCTCTCCCTCCCCCCCAAGAAAAAGATTTTCCAGAATCTGAATTTATTCGTACAAGTCCATGAAAATGACAGATCCGATGAGATGTCATAATGTGCATCGGGGAAACTGTGGACCAGGCAGAGATGCATTGACACGATGAGGACCAGGGAGAGGTAGATGAGTATTATTATTATTATTATTTTTTTTTTCACCCTAAATTTACTATGTTCTGGGATCTGTAGAGAAAGCTTAATAATACACAGCCAATTTGCTTTGAATATATTCTATGCAAATCATTCCTGCCCAAATTAGAATGAACTGGCGAATTTGAATGTTGGAAGTATGGCGCCCCGCAAAGAGTGCGTCACAGGAAGGTATTGCATCCCTAACAGAAGATGCAATATTGTCCGTCTCAGTGGTGAACAAGTTAAATCCAAAGCTCCATGTACCACATGCAACATTCAGAGGTAGAGGACCAATCAGGTCCTGGTGGGAGGAGTGCGAGGTGTAGTGTGGGGAAAGAATAGGAGAAGAAATTTAGAACGTGGGAGAGACAGAGTCAAGGACAGAAGTCCAGACAGATCTAACTGGGAGGGCACCGAGAATCGGCGACCCAGACGAGAAAGTGGGCAAACAGCAAAGCACCGGGTCCAGAGACACCCATGCCCAGTCCTACCGGATACCGGTTCCGAGGTAGACAGTCGTCCATCGCTGTTCTGCAAAACCGGAGTGACAGAATAGCTTTATAGGAGCCCCTCACTAAAGCCACAACTTCTGCAGTCTTACCAGGGGGATACCCGCCACGGAGTTTAGGACCCTTTGTAGCCGGTTGAAGAACATGGAGCAGGCAATCCAATAGAGAAACCCCAGCATCCCAACCTGGTGCAACAAGGAACACTGTGGAGCTTTGGACAGAGACTGTTCATCACTGGGACCACCTGGTCCGTTACCTAAAGAACTGTATTACCGTGTACCGTGCCAGAAATACTGTAAAGACCCGTTACAGAGGAGCATCGTGTCAGTGCCTTTTCTTCCGAACTGTTATTGACCCATGCATTCGTCAGACTACCCGAGCTGCCGTATTCCACTCAGTGCAGCTCCTGGCCCCGGGGACTACCGCTCATCCTGTGGGGAGCATCCCATCTAGCTGCCGCACATCCCCCGGAGGCCCAAGCAGCACCGGTGCCATCACCGGACACCCACAGGTGGTGTCACGAAACGAACAAGACTTATCCCATATTTCCCTACCCGTGCAATTGACCACCGGGCCCTACAGCCCAGGCACGGAACCGTGACAGTGAATCAGCGCCTGAGACCTGAGAACCCGGCAACAGTGACTCAGAAGAATCACTCATCGTTAGAAGAGACCCCATTTGAACCTATGGATGAGATTAATAGTTGAAACTTCAAAATCATTTTGGGTCCTGGCTGTCTGGCTGATTTCAATAGTTAAAGAGGAGATATTGTTTTTTTAGGTACTGTCCCTGCCCTACTACATGATGAAGCAGAGCTGTCCACTACAGTTCTAAGATCTATAGATCACTTATAACTCAATAAAATTGTATCTGCTCCTAAGCTCTCACCCCTCCCTCAGGGGACACAGAAATTCAGTTTCATGCTGCAGCAGAGAGCAGGAGATGTGTCGGGGGCATGGACCCTGGGGGCTCCAGCATCATCTCACATTAATCCTGACCCCCCCATTCTTCTGTATGAACAGGGGGCAGGGTCAAACTACAATCCTCCCCCTGATATACCATCCTATGTAATGTATGAACAAGGGTGTTCTCCATTCAAATAGCAATCATGTCACCAAGCAGATATAAATACACACTGTGATCTTCTGCTATACAATGATATGATGGTGCATAATGGGTACTATCATGTATCAGGCTAGGAGCAGAGGCAAAGCATTGCATTGGTTGATTCAGCACTGCCATTGTCTCCCCTCCCCCATATCAGCTTGGTAGCTTCCTGTCCGCTGAAACTTTAGCATTATGCATGACTGAATTTCTGTGTCCCCGAAGGGAAGGGTGAGAGCTGAGGAGCAGATATGATTTTATTGATTTAGAAGTGATCTATAGATCCTAGAACTGTAGTGCCCAGCTCTGCTTCATCATATAGGGCAGGGACAGTGCAAACTTTTTTTTTTAAATCTCCCCGGAGTTCTCCTTTAAGATAGACTCATTCTCACTGACAGCAAAGGGGGCTGGCTTTGCTGTAGAAATTATCCATCAGCCATCCTTCTTTATTCACAGCTCGAAAATAGGAAACACTCTAACCGGGGCAAAAGTGGAGCTACCAGATCCCAGAGCCAAGGTGAAGGGAAGGCATGGGAGGAGAGTCACAAAAGAGAAATAAGTGACAAAACAAGTCCCTTATTGGGAATTCATAAAATCCAGGCATGTCAAGTAGGACGCAGACAGCGCTAGATGATAACAGCTGTTTTGTGCTTGTCCAGCACTTCAACAGGTCCTATAGGTGGAGAATTACTAAGTGAAGTAGATTAGTAAAGATATAGTGAAATACATCACAAATTCTAAATGTTATTCTTAAATTTTTTAACTCTTTCAGCAGCAGTAATGACCTAAAACAAACCTGAAAAGCCCCCCGATGCACCCTGTTCAGCCGTCCTCCATTCCTAGTAAGTGAGCGTGTACACATCTATATAGGTTTTGGCTATCGCCCATCTATGATTTACAAGTCAAGCAGCTTAAACGTTTTGTATCCACTTGAAATAAAAGTCTCCACCGCACACACGTCTCTCAGCACATGTAAATTAGTGGAAGGACATAAATAGTTCCAAATGTTTCAAGGAACCGGAGTGATAACAGCAGAGCTGAGCTGGAATGATCGCCAGACACCCATATTGAACGACTTAACCTCCCGCTATTGTTTCCTTACTGACAACTTCCACCATTGGTCTCTCTGCCATATTAGATGAAATTTAAGACTGGCTGCGCCTGGATGATTGGAGGCGAGGAGGTCTGTACGGTGCAGATGTGAGGGGGCTGTATAGAGTGCTAGCTCTTCAGACCAGGGCGCTCACTAAGGAAGCCAATCAATAATTCTCCATTTATGTTTATGAGTTTTTTTTACATTAATTATTATTATATTAATTCATCTTTCTTTTTAGAGCAATCATCAATAGCCTTTATTGTAGAATTTTACGATACTCGTGGAGCCCAGGAAATCTCGCAGTCGTGGTTCCGGTGTTTTTCACCAAAGTAATATGTGAATATATATAAAATCAGTGGCATAACTTGAAGTTCAGGGGCCCCGATGCGAAAGCTGTAACAGGGCCCCCAATTATTGCAAATCTTTAATAGCGATAGTCCTTTTCTGTAGACCAAAGGGACATTTGGGGCCCTCTAGGCTCCAGGGACAGGTTACAATAGCAATCCCTGCACCTACTTTAGTCACACCCCTGGATAGAATGTGCGCTGACCCCTTACTGGCCATGTCTTGGTCAATTTAATATCTATGAGTACAATTTAATAACATTAAAAAAAGTCTTCTGTCTGCTCTTCAGAATAAGCTCACTGACATTTCCTCCGTTGACTCATTCTCCAGACAGTGCAACACAGAGGCTGTACAAAGCAAACGGTGCTGACGTTTTGTTGAAACCGTATTGCAAAAATAATTTTTTTACCCAAATTACATTAAGCACATTTAAATCAATTGAGCCCAAATGTGAGCAACCACTTTAACAATGGTAAAGTACCGTAATACTGCCCTATTTATTATGAAAAAATACCGAAAAATGATTGTACTGGCTCAGAGTCTTCCTGGAAAGGGTTTACACAGGGGTGTAACTACAATAGGTGCAGGGGGTGCAATCTTACCCGGGCCCTGGAGCCTAGGGGGCCCCAAAAGTCCCTTTGGAGAATATGAAATGACCAATGCTATTAAAGGGGAACTCCGGGGAGAGAAAACTTTTTAGTACAGTCCCTGCCCTCCTACATGTTGAAGCAGAGCCATACACTGCAATTCTAGGATCTATAGATCACTTATAAATCGATAAAATCATGCCTGCTCCTTTGATCTCTCGCCTCCCTCATGGGACAGAAAATTGTGAGCTTCATGCATCAGCAGAGAGCAGGAGGTGTGTCAGGGGCGTGATCCCTGGGAGCTGCAGGATCATCCTACATTGCAGTGAGTGATGATGATGATCCATTTAAAGTTGGAAGGATAGGAAGATACCATGTTCCAATGGGGGTGGGGAGACCATGCAGAGCTGAATCGATCAATATAATGCTTTGCCTGTGCTCTCAGCCTCACAATAACAGTACACATTATGCATCATCATACAGCAGAGGATCACAGCGTGTATTTGTATCTGCTTGGTCACATGATTGCTATGTCAAGCCTGGACCCCCTGTCACATAGGATGGTATATCAGGGACAGGATTGTATGTGTGAGCATTGGGCTTGTGGCCACGCCCGCTGCCACACCCCATCCCCATACAGAAGTGTGAGGGGGCTGGAATGTAGGATGATCCTGCAGTTCCCAGCATCTACACCCCTGACACAGCTCCTGACATGCCCCTGACACACCTCCTGCTTTTTGCTCCTACTTGAAGCTGTCAGACTGAAAATTCTCTGTCCCATGAGGTGGGGGTCAAAGCTGAGGGGCAGATATGATTTTATCAATTTATAAGCGTTCCTAGAACTGCAGTGTACAGCTCTGCTTCATCATGTAGGAGGGCAGGGAATGTACTAAAAAGTTTTCTCTCAGTGGAATTCCCCTTTAAAGTTTTGCAATAGTTTGGGGCACGTTGAAGCTTTTGCATCTGGGCCTCGGAGCCATTGGTTATACGTATATACCAGCTAACAATTCATAGTTTATATCCGACACCAATGACATCCCCCTACTCCTGTATTTCATGGGGACGACGCCAAGGGGCAGAATCAGGCCAGACCTATTAATTCGGAGCAGGCACAGGGTTAACCCCATTTACCTTTCTCTCGCACCCTGGCACAGCACATCCACCACTGGCCTCCTGTCAATTCTTGCTGGTACGTGGCTGCTTTTGATGCCTCTGGATGCCCTGGCAGAGCCCCAGAGAAAATAAACATGTGTGTGTTTGTGTACAGGGCTCAGAGCCGCTGACGCCGAAGAGGCGGCATCTAAATGGGCGTTAATGAGCCAAAGAAGGGGGCATGAACAGGCCAGCATCCGAAGGCCCAGGTCCAGCAAGAAAATGCAATAAGAGGAACACGAACTGTAATGTCTGTGCAGGCGGAGAGATACCCGGGACATTTATTTTTCTTTATGGTGAACAATCAATAGCCAAGATATTCTATGGTTTACATCACAGATGATGGCAGTGATGCTCCAGGGTCGGTGTATCAATGTAATCTGCATTTTGGAGAATACATAGTTGCATTTTTCTTTTGTCCTTCGTCCCTCTCGGTGCCATCACCGCAGCAGTCATGGAATGTGGATCAGTCTTAGATTCTTATGTTGAAAGATTAGTACACATTCTGGAGATCATAACTACACATAGCCGAAAGATGGATGTAAAGATAGGGTGAGATAGAGTGCTGCCTAGACAGACAGAGACAGACAGAGACAGACAGAGACAGACAGACAGACACAGACAGACACAGACAGAGACAGACAGAGACAGACAGACAGAGACAGACAGACAGAGACAGACAGACACAGACAGAGACAGACAGAGACAGACAGACACAGACAGACACAGAATAAAAAAGAAATAGAACAAAAAGAGATCGATATAGAGACAGATAGATTAGATAGATAGATAGATAGATAGATAGATAGATAGATAGATAGATAGAAATAGATAGATAGATAGATAGATAGATAGATAGATAGATAGATAGATAGATAGATAGATAATGAAAAAAAGGGTTATTGAGCAGCGATTCTTTTTTAGCAATATGCTAGGTGCTTGTCAGTCCTTAAGATGGAAATCAACCACCCACTTCAGACAATATACGGTAATTGCAAAATAAAGGTTGCAGCACTCAGGATTAAGGATGATTTCCTGGGGTCACCGTGGTGTGGTTGATAAGCAAACAGATATTGGCCAATATACGTACTAAGAACCCCAGAAAATAAAAAAATAAGAATATTGAGTTTTTTTTAAAAAAACTCAAGTTTTTAATTTTTTCCTCATATATTGACCACTTGTTAGTACCGTATATACTCGTGTATAAGCCGACCCGTGTATAAGCCGACCCCCCTACTTTTGCCCCCAAAACCTGGGAAAATCTATTTACTCGCGTATAAGCCGAGGGTGGACTCCAGCACAGGTATACAACCCCCAGCAGTGAGGTATACAGCAGCCTCCCCAGTGGTAGTATACAGCAGCCTCCCCAGTGGTAGTATACAGCAGCAGCCCCAGTGGTAGTATACAGCAGCAGCCCCAGTGGTAGTATACAGCAGCCCCAGAGGTATATGCAGCCCCAGAGGTATATGCAGCCCCAGAGGTGTATACAGCAGCCCCAATATACAGCAGCCCCAGTGGTATTGCAGCCCCAGTGGTATTGCAGCCCCAGTGGTATTGCAGCCCCTATATACAGCAGCCTCAGTGGTATTGCAGCCCCTATATACAGCAGCCCCAGTGGTATTGCAGCCCCAGTGGTGTATACAGCAGCCCCTATATACAGCAGCCCCAGTGGTATTGCAGCCCCAGTGGTATTGCAGCCCCTATATACAGCAGCCCCAGTGGTATTGCAGCCCCAGTGGTATTGCAGCCCCTATATACAGCAGCCCCAGTGGTATTGCAGCCCCAGTGGTGTATACAGCAGCCCCTATATACAGCAGCCCCAGTGGTATTGCAGCCCCAGTGGTATTGCAGCCCCTATATACAGCAGCCCCAGTGGTATTGCAGCCCCAGTGGTATTGCAGCCCCAATATACAGCAGCCCCAGTGGTATTGCAGCCCCAGTGGTATTGCAGCCCCTATATACAGCAGCCCCAGTGGTATTGCAGCCCCAGTAATGCAGGGCCCCTATATACAGCAACCCCAGTGGTATTGCAGCCCCAGTGGTATTGCAGCCCCTATATACAGCAGCCCCAGTGGTATTGCAGCCCCAGTGGTATTGCAGCCCCTATATACAGCAGCCCCAGTGGTATTGCAGCCCCAGTGGTGTATACAGCAGCCCCTATATACAGCAGCCCCAGTGGTATTGCAGCCCCAGTGGTATACTGCAGCCCCTATATACAGCAGCCCCAGTGGTATTGCAGCCCCAGTGTATATGCAGCCCCATAGTATACAGCAGCCCCAGTGTTTGCAGCCCCAGTGGTATTGCAGCCCCAGTAATGCAGGCCCCTATATACAGCAGCCCCAGTGGTATTGCAGGCCCCAGTTAATCAGGGCCCCATATACAGCGACCCCAGTGTAGTATACAGGCGCCCCAGTAATGCAGGGCCCCCCTCATGCTCCTGGTCTCCTGAAAAAAGAAAAATTATACTTATCGTGCCCGCTGCCGTCCGCTCCGCATCTGCCGCATCCCGATCCTCCGTCTTCATGCTCTTCTTCCTTTTCCTGTGCGCATCAGCCGGAATGACGTCATTTCCTGGACGCGAAAGAAGCAGAAGAGATGAATGAAGTGCAGGATCGACTGTCGCAGCGGCGGGCGCGGACGGCAGCGGGCACTGATAAGTATAAACTTGCTTTACGGGTTTGACCGAGCCATGAGGGGGGGGCCCTGCCATTACTGGGATGCGGGGGGCTGCATGTGTACCGCTGTATACAGCAGCCCCCGCACTGAACTCGCGTATAAGATCCGAGGGTGGGTACTTTTTCAGCCCAATTTTGGGCTGAAAAACTCGGTTTATCCGCAGTATATACCTTAGTATGTGTGCATATTTGGTAGTAACTGAGTGCTTCAGTGAATTTTTTCTGGTTTTGTTTCCAGCATCGCAGCTTGCACCAGTTCACACTATATCTTGAGTGCTGTGCAGTTTTTTTTCTGAGATAGATAGATAGAAGAGATAGATAGATAAGAAAATAGATAGATAACGGAAAGGGGAATCGCACAAACTTCAGGTCAACAAAGCGTGCAAAAAATCCTGTACACGGTGTTCAAACGCAATAATATAAGAAAACACAGGCAGCACGTCCACAAAAATCAGGTAAAAGGGACACCCTTTAAATGGAGCCCTCAGTGGTGCAACATTTCGACCAGTGATGGTCTTTGTCAAGCACCTGTGATGGTGCTTGACAAAGACCATCACTGGTCGCAACGTTGCACCACTGAGGGCTCCATTAAAGGGTGTCCCTATTACCTGATTTTTTTGGATGTGCTGCCGGTGTATTTAGATAGATAGATAGATAGATAGATTGATATATCCTTTGTGTATCCTTTTTTACATAGTGTAGAGTGGATTTTGGCGGCTCTGATTATGCAGCATCTGTGTCTGTGTATCTAATCTGATCTTATTACCATTGTCCATTTCGGGTCTGGATTAGTCCTTCATGACTTTTGCCATGACTGCGCCCCCAGGTCCTTGACTCCTAGTGATTCCCCCAAGCTCCAATTATGTGATGGTCACATCTCCCTTTGAAGTAGCCCCTTCTCCCTGTGACTCTGTCTCCTCCATGCCCCCGGACCAGGTCTGGGCTCTACACATGGTATATACGGTCAGCTCTGCGGCTTTATAATTCACACTGTTTCTTCGCCTTTACAAGGCTCAATTAAAAATTAATCAGGAGAGCACAGTGGTTAAATACGACTTACACGGCCGCGGGCTAAGGAGACACACTGCCGGTTGCCGCGTTTTTGCTGCTGCTCCGGGCTCCGAAGCTTTTCTGTCTGGGCAGAATAATTATACTATTTTTCATTAGATGTAAAATCCTGAATTGTAGATTGGATTATGAGAAATATGGTCACATAAACCCGCTGCCCAGACATGTTACAAGAAACCAAATATACCAATGTTCACTAAACCAGACATAGAAGGTGCCCTGAAATTACGAGGGGAGAAGGGGCCCACCTAGGGTGTACTCCGAACTAATGACTAATACTGCACCCCCTGTAGTACTCTGCAATCACTAGAGGAAGAACAAGAGGATAAATAGATATATAGATAGATAGATATCATAGATATATAGATAAGATAATAGATAGATAGATAGTAATAGATAGATAGATGTATAATACCGTAATAGTAGAGAGATGATACCATAGACAGATAAGCTATGATAAAAGTCAGAGTCTGCCACAGATAAAGGTTACCCGTCCACACACGTAATTTTCCTAGCTATTTCACTGGCAATTTGCTGTTGCAGTGAAATCATGGACACATTATTCATCTTGATTGCCGTGTAGAAATGTAACAATTTCGCTCCATGATTTCCTGCAACCACAAATTGCCAGTGAAATCTGCAATGCAATTTGCACGTGTTGTGACGGTACCTCAAGAGAGCCTGAGATACGTCATTGACTTTATAACTCACCATGGACATGTCCCTATAAGATAAGATAAGATAAGATATAGATAAACTTTATTGGTCCGAAGATAATTAGATAGTATTACAGAGACAAAGATCAAGAACATTTAACACTTTACAAAATAAGTTAATATGACAGCAGATGTGGGTAGAGGTACATGTACCTCACTATTCCCCCCTATATACACATAGAACTTCACATTTGTCTTGGGATGTTATACACATTATACATTTTGTTAAACATCCCCACAGCTGTCCCGACACAACGATTTTCTGTATCTTTCCTTTTTACACCTTAGTTGGATTAGACGCTTGCTGAATGCTCACTTCTGCTTCGCAAACAGTTCAGCAGAGCGATGTGTATTGTTGCTTATCATTATAGCCTTGCATTTCTTGTTAATCCTATCCTCTAATACCTCCTCGAAGTCCTAGCTCCTCTTAGACTATCCACAGTCTAAGAAGCCTGACATATCCTGAACCTCATAATAACAACCCCAACTGTGTTCCTATCTCCGTCTCCCTATTTTCTACTATTTGTCTGTTGGCAATGCCAACATGTATTTAGACCTTGCTAATAAAGGCTCCATTTTCATTAAATAAAATAGGTAAGATGCAAGGTGCGTAACTACAATAGTGCAGGGGTTGTGATCGCACCTGGACCCTGCAGACTAGGGGGGCCCTAAAAGTCCCTTTGGCCTATAGAAAAAGCGTAAGGGTACCTTTACACGTCACAACATTGCATGCAATTTCACTGGTAATTTGCTGGTTGCAGTGAAATCATGGACACATTGTTCCATTTGTACACACCCAACAAATAGAACAATGTGTCCATGATTTCACTGCGACCAGTAAGTTACAAGTAAAATTGCATGCAATGTTGCAACGTAAAGATACCCTTATACTATTAAAGATTTCCAATAATTGGGGGCCCCGTTAGAGCCTTCGGGGCCCCTGGGCCTGAAGTTACGCCACTAGATATGAGGTATGAATAGATAGAGGGATGGATAGAGGAATAGATAGATGGATGGATTGAGGGATAGATAAAGGGATAGATGGAGGGATAGATAGAGGGATAGATGGAGGATAGATAGATATAGGAATGGAGGTAGATAGACAGACAAATAGGATAGATAGATAGATAATAGATAGATAGACAGACAATAGATAGAATAGATAGATAGATAGATAGATAGATAGATAGATAGATAATAGATATAGATAGATAGATAGATAGATAGATAGTAGAGCCAACACAAAAAATTGTCAAGATTTCTTTACATTTGTAGAAGCCAGTGTTCTCACTATGGAATATATCACATAGACCCTTCCTTCTGTAAATGAGAGGCAATGGGTCCAGCATTTGACATATCTGACAATCAGAGGTTATTGTTGCGATCAATAACCCTTAATTTCTTGCGCAGTGACCACTGCTGGGCAATTGTGATATTACATGGCGTCCATTTAAATAACTGAACAATTGTGTACTACACATGGGGGTAATTCAATTTATCCACAGGGCCAATATCAGAGACTGTTGTGGAGGTCAAACCAACCGGCCAAACTTAATTCTGCTCTTATTGTTTTATTTAATTTTTATCACTTAATATTGAGCAGAATTAAGTCTGTTGATTTGCTTCTTCCGCTAGTACATGCTCCAGAGGGGCTTACTGTCACCTGTATTCTTACCAGTAGCAGCTATCCAATACCATATCACTCACTGCTTTTCATACAGCTCCTGTTATGCAGTCCGAGTACCTTGAGCAACACCCACCATACACATTCACACAATATAATGTCCCCACAGAGCCACCCTACACATTATAATGTCCCAACTATACCATATGTGTCCACATAACCCTCTTACATTGTATTATATTCACAGCTCCCTAAACTATCATCCCACACAGCCTCCTAACACAGAACAATGTCATCACACGCTTTACGCGCGTATTTGCCCCAAAAACGCATGTGCGTCTGCGTTTCCCAGCAAAGTGAATGGACATTCACTTGTCATTGGTTGCAATTTTACGCATCTTTCGATAAAAACGCGTAAAAATGAACTTCAATTCTTTCTTTTTTACGCAGTTCTTCATAGACCTTATAACACTGAAGAACGGCTAAAAAGTGCAATTCTCTTGCGCTTTTTTTACGCGTTTTTCCCCTTAAAAAATGATGCGTAAAAATATGCGACAATACGCAGCGTGTGAACACAGCCTAACACAGAATAATGTCCTCACACAGCCCCTAACACATAATTATGTCCCCACACAGCCCCTAACACAGAATAATGTCCTCAAACATGCCCACCTAACACATAATTATGTCTCCACACAGTCCCCTGAAACAGAACAAAGTCCTCACCACCCTACACAGAATTTCCCCAAGCCCCTAACAAATTATGTCTCCACACAGCCTTAGGTACTTTACACGCCGCATGGCGGGAACACACTCTCACTCACAGCACCACAACATTACAACGTAATTGCAACCTTTACACCCCCACAAGTGCGCTACCGTACAGGTTACATTATCTAGATCACGCCGGGTTCAAGTCACCTTCTGTAGTACACCCATTTACACCGCTACAACAGTAATATGCGACCTGGTGCAGCAGACACACATAGCGTGCACATTGTGGGTTACAACCTACGCTGTAGACAAGAGAACATCATGATTGGCACTCGCAGAGCTGTTAATACATGCGCTCAAGCAATTGTAGTTGAGGTCAGCTCCTAAATAGTCCTATCAGCAATGCAATCGTATCAGAGCTTCTCCATGATCGTGATGGCGTAACCGGAGCCTGTGTCACCCAGCTACATACCGTACTAGCTAGGTGTCAGAACCTTATGTCCTCTTTCACGATACAGGGCCTCAATGCGTGTAGCCACTTTCAGCAGTGCTGGAAAGGTGATTACTGCTGCTGTACGTCTCCCCACGCCGCTACTACGGTACATTGCGAGCAGATAATTTCTGAAGTAGTTGTATCCACCCATAGCGGCGTGTAAAGTACCCTAACACTTAATGATGTCCCCACACAGCCCCCTAACATAGAATGGTGTCCCCACACAACCCCTAACAGAGAATTATGACCCCAAACAACCCACCAACTGAGAATGATGTCCCCACACAGCTCCCTAACACAGAATGAGGTCCCCAAACAGTCCTAAAGAGAATGAGGTCCCCACACAGTTCCCTAAACAGAATGATGGTCCCCACACAGTCCTAAACAGAATGATGTCCCCACACAGCCCCTAACACAAAATGTAGGTCCCCACACACCCCTTACACAAAATGTTGTCCCCACACAGCACCGTTGACGAGAATGATGTCCCCACACAGCCCTCTGTACCAGAATGATGTCCCCACACAGCCCCCTTACACAGAATGATGTCCCCACACAGCCCCCTTACACAGAATGATGTCCCTCACACATCCCCCTTACACAGAATGACGCTCCCACACAGCCCCCTTACACAGTATTATGTCTCCACAGTTTTTGAAATGTACTGTCAATAAATATAAATCTCCTCAGCTCACCCCTTCCGCGGCCTCTCTGTCCTGCACTCTACTCTGAGGCTCAGCCAACCTGGTGTAGTGACGTCATCACGCCCATCTGCAGTCTTAGACACAGAGGATCAATGATGGAAGAAGGAGCTGAAGGTTCCCTCTGTCATCATTGTTTTCACTGGTATTTCCATCTCTAAGATCCAGATACTGTTAAAAGTGAGATGCTGGATCTAGATGCCGCTGTATGGTGCGAGACACCACTGTATCCAGCCATTTAGCTGTGTTGTCCATGGGCCTAATCGGAACAGCCAAAGAGTCACATATGGTCAACTTTACCTTAATATGGTGTTATATATTGTCACTATGAGGCCTCCAGGATGGAAAACACTCTATAAACCGATGATCTGTTAAGGCCGTGTCACACGTGTCAATGTCGCTAGCGACATCGCCGAAAAGTGACGCATCAGCGATGTCGCTAGCGATATTGCAAGTGCGTCGTGCTGTGTGACAGCGCGACGCGACTGCGATTTATCGCTGGTCGCAGGTTGGCAGGTTTATGAACATGTTCATAAACCTGTCAATCTGCAATTAGGGATTAGGCTGGATCGCGCTGTCAGACACCGCAATAGCGATGTTGGTGGCAATCCGTGGATCGCTCACTGGGTTGATCCCAGCCCAGCGAGCGATGGCTCCGCCCGCATCGCTGCAGCGTTACCGGCAACATCCTGCCGTGTGACACCAAGGCTGCGATGGCGGAAGCGACCGAGCACATCGCTTCCGACATCGCAGCCTTGGTTGACACGTGTGACAGGGCCATTATATATCTATGCAGGCTGTAATGGATCCCCAGTGTTTGTATAGGATCTTTGAAGCAATGATGTCACAATATGGTCTCAAAGTCTAATTATTCCTAATCTCATTGTATACAATCTGCTGATGATGGTGAGTCCCCCTGCTCTTTATTGTAGTAAGGTTAACTACTGGGTGTCTGACTGATAGCCCTAGGGCAGCGTACATCATCATTTCTCTATTACTCTATCCACAGGGGATGAGGTCTGTTAACAGCATGTGCAATCTGCTTCATCATTCACTTGTACCCCTCCAGGTAATCACATGTCACTGATGCTCATCAGGCTAGTTATAAAGGGTTAATTTCTTGTTCTGCAAATTTTAGTTGGAGCTAGATGTAGACTTCAATTGGATAAATCCAATTATAATGTACTGTAGATAGTAGACCCCCACATCTCCTTCCATTAACATCTGAATAGTGAGTTAAGCTCTGAGTATAATACAGAATGTTACTCAGGATCAATACAGGATAAGTAATATATACACATTGGCTGTACCAGCAGAATAGTGAGTGCAGCTCTGGAGTATAATACAGGAGGTAACTCAGGATCAGTACAGGATAAGTAATGTAATGTATGTACACAGTGACTGCACCAGCAGAATAATAAGTGCAGCTCTGGAGTATAATACAGGAGGTAACTGAGGATCAGTACAGGATAAGTAATGTAAAGTATGTACACATTGGCTGTACCAGCAGAATAGTGAGTGCAGCTCTGGAGTATAATACAGGAGGTAACTCAGGATCAGTACAGGATAAGTAATATAATGTATGTACACAGTGACTGCACCAGCAGAATAATAAGTGCAGCTCTGGAGTATAATACAGGATGTAACTCAGGATCAGTACAGGATAAGTAATGTAATGTATGTTCACAGTGACTGCACCAGCAGAATAGTGAGTGCATCTCTGAACTATAATACAGGATGTAACTCAGGATCAGTACAGGATAAGTAATGTAATGTATGTACACAGTGACTCCACCAGCAGAATAGTGAGTGCAGCTCTGGAGTATAATACAGGAGGTAACTCAGGATCAGTACAGGATAAGTAATGTAATGTATGCACACAGTGACTGCACCAGCAGAATAGTGAGTGCAGCTCTGGAGTATAATACCAGATGTAACTCAGGGTCAGTACAGGATCAGTAATGTAATGTATGTACACAGTGACTCCACCAGCAGAATAGTGAGTGCAGCTCTGGGGTATAATACAGGATGTAACTCAGGATCAGTACAGGATAAGTAATGTAATGTATGTTCACAGTGATTCCACCAGCAGAATAGTGAGTGCAGCTCTGGAGTATAATGCAGGATGTAACTCAGGATCAGTACAATATCAGTAATGTAATGTATGTACACAGTGACTGCACCAGCAGAATAGTGAGTGCAGCTCTGGGTATAATACAGGATGTAACTCAGGATCAGTACAGGATAAGTAATGTAATGTATGTTCACAGTGATTCCACCAGCAGAATAGTGAGTGCAGCTCTGGAGTATAATGCAGGATGTAACTCAGGATCAGTACAATATCAGTAATGTAATGTATGTACACAGTGACTCCACCAGCAGAATAGTGAGTGCAGCTCTGGAGTATAATATAGGATGTAACTCAGGATCAGTACAGGATCAGTAATGTAATGTATGTACACAGTGACTGCACCAGCAGAATAGTGAGTGCAGCTCTGGAGTACAATACAGGATACAACTCACAATAAGTAAAGCCTTTGCATTAATTAGTTATATAAAATAATTCAAAACCAATTGGCATCCATCCATTCAGGACATTGAATCGTCCAGCAGTCAACAGTTCATAGCACACAATGACTGAGTAATTTCCATGCTTGTTGCTTTACACCAAGAGTGATCCAAGCACATGTCAAGTCATTTCACCAAATATCCTAGTGACTGACGGATGGCAGAGTAATCCCCTCATCTCCTTTAATACATGTGTTGCAGTTTCCAGTCGCTGCCAGAAGGAGACAGAAAAGCTTCTGTCACTTTTTTAATTGCTGCCCGGTGAAGCCAAGTACACAGGAAGCCGCATGTAGAATCTAAAAATCACACAACTAGTTACAGATTTTGCAAATATATAATTTGCATAATCCAAGGGAATGACTAAATATCTTGGCGAACAGCACTGTCTTCAAATTGTAAATGTTTTCCTGCCTCCTGATGACTTACGTTTCTTGGCCTGAGTGATGAGCACGCGTTCCTTGTACTATCAGTAAATTGGTTATATATACAGTCATACCGTGTACAAATCACCATACCACACTTAATGAAGCTCCACATATACGTGGGCTAAATAACACAATATATAGCTTACATAGTGCTGTGTTATAATATAAACTGAAAAAAATAATATCTTGCCGTGCGTAAATACCACAATATGGTCATACATTGAATAAAAAACTGCCCGGTACAGTTGTGGTCAAAAGTATTGACACCCCTGCAATTCTGTCAGATAATACTCAGTTTCTTCCTGAAAATGATTGCAATCACAAATTCTTTGGTATTATTATCTTCATTTAATTTGTCTTCAATGAAAACACACAAAAAGAATTGTCCTAAAGCCAAATTGGATCTAATTCCACACCAAACATAAAAAGGGGGTGACAAAAGTATTGGCACTGTTAAAAAAATCATGTGATGCTTCTCTAATTTGTGTAATTAACAGCACCTGTAACTTACCTGTGGCACCTAACAGGTGTTGGTAATAACTAAATCACACTTGCAGCCAGTTGACATGGATTAAAGTTGACTCAACCTCTTTCCTGTGTTCTTGTGTGTACCACATTGAGCATGGAGAAAAGAAAGAAGACCAAAGAACTGTCTGAGGACTTGAGAAACCAAATTGTGAGAAAGCATGAGCAATCTCAAGGCTACAAGTCCATCTCCAAAGACCTGAATGTTCCTCTGTCTACCGTGCGCAGTGTCATCAAGAAGTTTAAAGCCCATGGCACTGTGGCTAACCTCCCTAGATGTGGACGGAAAAGAAAAATTGACGAGAATTTCAACGCAAGATTGTGCGGATGGTGGATAAAGAACCTCGACTAACATCCAAACAAGTTCAAGCTGCCCTGCAGTCCGAGGGTACAACAGTGTCAACCTGCACTATCCGTCGTGTCTGAATGAAAAGGGACTGTATGGCAGGAACCCAGGAAGACCCACTTCTTACCCCGAGACATAAAAAAGCCAAGCTGGAGTTTGCCAAAACTTACCTGAGAAAGCCTAAAACGTTTTGGAAGAATGTTCTCTGGTCAGATGAGACAAAAGTAGAGCTTTTTGGGCAAAGGCATCAACAAAGAGTTTACAGGAGAAGAAAAGAGGCATTCAAAGAAAAGAACACGGTCCCTACTGTCAAACATGGCGGAGGTTCCCTGATGTTTTGGGGTTACTTTGCTGCCTCTGGCACTGGACTGCTTGACCGTGTGCATGGCATTATGAAGTCTGAAGACTACCAACAAATTTTGCAGCATAATGTATGGCCCAGTGTGAGAAAGCTGGGTCTCCCTCAGAGGTCATGGGTCTTCCAGCAGGACAATGACCCAAAACACACTTCAAAAAGCACTAGAAAATGGTTTGAGAGAAAGCACTGGAGACTTCTAAGGTAACCAGTAATGAGTCCAGACCTGAATCCCATAGAACACCTGTGGAGAGATCTAAAAATGGCAGTTTGGAGAAGGCACCCTTCAAATATCAGGGACCTGGAGCAGTTTGCCAAAGAAGAATGGTCTAAAATTACAGCAGAGCATTGTAAGAAACTCATTGATGGTTACCGGAAGCGGTTGATCGCAGTTATTTTGGCTAAAGGTTGTGCAACCAAGTATTAGGCTGAGGGTGCCAATACTTTTGTCCGGCCCATTTTTTGGAGTTTTGTGTGAAATGATCAATGTTTTGATTTTTGCTTCATTCTCTTTTTGTTTTTTCATTCAAGACAAATTAAATGAAGATAATAATACAAAGAATTTGTGATTGCAATCATTTTCAGGAAGAAACTGAGTATTATCTGACAGAATTGCAGGGGTGTCAATACTTTTGGCCACAACAGTATATAAAGTAATTCAGTAACAGTTACCTATTATAATAATTACCCTGTGGCGTCCATCATGCACTTCTGCTGCAATTGTGCCCCCCTATCACGTGATTGGCCAGCACAAGCTGTGGGTGCCATATTTGAACACCCAAGTGATGAGAGTTCAAATATGGCGCCTGATGGAAGGATCTTGCCGGTTACGCTGCCCGCGCACAGGGCAGGCAGAAAGAGAGCACACGAGGGGGGGGTGGTCAGAGAGAGAGCACACTGAGGAGCAGAAAGGCAGAAAGAGAGCACCAGGGCCGGCTTTAGCCTAAAAGGTGCCCTGTGCAAAACTGCCTTTTGGTGCCCCCCTATTGATTTTTTTCCCCAGTTTCCCAGGACAGTAACACAGAGCTGAAGCCATTTTTTTACATCCTAAAAAAAAAATATTCCTTCACATGTACTGAAGAATGTGCACCTCAAATCCACATTATAGAGGACCTATCACCCCCCTGGTGCATGAAAAACTAACTGCACCACTGAATGAAGCATAGCCTGATGCATTCAGGGAAGGGCTCCTCCTTGTTTCTAGCCCCCCTGTACCCTGAGAAATAGACTTTACAAAGCTTACATATAGCGAGTCCGGAGGGCATTCCTGGTTATGGAGTCAGCACTGCCACGGGGCTTCTCCCCGCCTCTGGCCGCTCTGTGCCACCTCCTGCTGCTCTGTTCCTCCTCCTGTCTGTGTCTATTAGAATCACTGCACACATACACTTAAGGAGTTTTTTGCTTGTTAGTGAAATTTATTGAAACAAGTGCTCTTATCTAAATAATCTAATTATCTAAATAATACCGCTATACAACAATTATAAAGAATCATTTTGGCCTCTATTGAACCCACTGTACAGCAAACCTGAAGGTCGCTTCTGAATTCATATAATTATATGACCACCTTGGATTGTGGGCATATATGGACAGCCCTATACACATTAGATGGTTGGCTGATCCTACCTAAATCAACGGGTTTATTTAACATTAATGTGTATGAGAGGTTCTCGTTAGTGATGAGTGAGCGCTAAAATGCTTGAATGCTTGATACTTGAATAGAGCAGGTCGGATGTTCGGACGGGTTTGACTCAAGTAACAAGTACAGTATAATGAAAGCCAATGGGAAACTTTAGCATTTTTCCTGGAGACCCTACCAAGACGGCAGGAAAAATCGCTAAGGTGAATTGAAACAGCACTAAAATTGGTTACTGTTGTGCACTAAATAAATAAATAAATAAATAATTTTAAAAAAGGCCGCGTGGTTCCCCCATTTTTGATAACCAGCAAAGGTAAAGTTGACAGCTGGGGGCTGATGTTATCAGGCTGAAAAGGTCCATGGTTATTTGTCTAAAAATACCATTTCACAGCTGCCCCAGAATTGGCACATCACATTAGTTGTGCCAGTTCTGGCACTTTACCTGGCTCTTCCCAATTGTCCTGGTGTGGTGGTAATCGGGGTAATATTTTTAGGGGTTGATGTCAGCTGTAAAATGCTGGCTTGTATTTTTAAGCTGAGACTGAAAAAATACCAGTGCGCAGCTGTCTGCTTTACCTTGGCTGGTTATCAAAAATTGGAGGAACCCCATGACATTTTTTTTAATTATTTATTTATTGGGATTAACAAGACTAAAAACACCCTTTAGTGCCACAAGAAAGGCACTAGGGGTGCAAGTGTAAAACCCTGCCTATATGCTTGCTCTAATCTAAGCTCTCAATCCGAGATCATCTCTCCCTGAACTTCAGTGTGATGAGCATGAGACCCCAGGGCCACATATAAGATCTTATGATGTGATGCGGCCAGCCAATCACAGTAATGCCAGTATAGCCAACATGGCTATTGTATTACCATGTATGCCAGGCAATACCTTCATGTTTATTGGTTAACAGCCACAAAAGATGGGGGACTGGGGCTCTAGCATGGCGTTCGAGCACGCCGTGATACTTGATCGAGTTAAGAGTGTGCCCAAGCACCCCGAGAGTTCCCAACTCTCGCCCAACATTTTCTTCCATTGTTGAAGATTTGGGATGCCCCAATACACATTAATTGGGTGGCTGATCAAACTAAGAGAAGGATTGGACATGTTTAATTTCAACATTTCCAATCCTTCTTCCCATAGGAGATCACCACCAGAGGTTTTTGATCATGACTTACCCCACCATTAAAGAGCACATGTATGGTCGGAAAGCTGAGCGTGCATATGTAAGGGGTTTGGAGCAAACAGCCATATGAAGTTTAGAAACTTTGAGAAACACTGATCAAGGTGACTGGGCGCATGTACGTTGGTAGTACGCAGTCCTCTATGAAAAATGTTCGGCCTCCCTTGCACATCACTTGATATTTACTCTTCAGAAAGAGAGATAGACATCAAACGAAGATCTTCTATTGTCCAGAAATGGTGATTTTCAAGCAATTAGCCAAAAACAATGGATATATTGGCCATTTCCATATCTAGAGGGCCCCATTGATTGTAATGCTTAGCCTTGGGAAAGGACATGGCTGCAGAGCCGCTAACCTTTAATTCCCAAGTGAAAGCTGAAGCAGCCCTCTGACCCTTTCTTCGAGGGCTGCTTCCTTTATATAATAGAGGATAAGCGGGGGGCTACTAACCTCCCTCCCCGGCTCACATCACCAATGATCACAGTATGTGAGAGGGACAAGGTGTACTGATAACAGCCTGCCATCATATAATTACACACCATTCACTATTCACCAGCTCTATAGTTCGAGTCGCCACCTGCCTTCTTTATGTGTGCCTTGGCTTGCCTGAAGAGATGACAGCCACCAACAATACAGTTACAGATGAGGACCCCTTGATAAGAATGCATGCTCTTTGTACATAGCAAAATCTCTTAGGTACGTTCACATGTCATTTTGGACCATTTTGGGACAGGGAATGGAAATAAAATGATCCAGAATGGTATTTATTCAATTGATTGGGAATATAAGACTCTTATACACCTACTGTTTCCATCCCCTCTAGCTGCCTTCCGTTTTTTTGCCAGAATCAAAAACATTGGCTGCACAACTTTTTTGCCAAAAGCATGGACCGCGACCAGATGTGTTAATTTACACTTAAAGGAAATGGATCATAAGTTAACGGATGGTTCTGTGTTATCAGATCCAGAATGCTAGAGTGTGTCATAGTTCTCCTTAAAGGGAATTTGGTAGGTCAGCAGAAAAAGCTCTAATCAGGTTTTTATTTTACACCTATTTAAAAAAAAAAAAAAAAAAGGAGGTGGGGGCTGTTTCAAATTTTTAATTTATATTAAAAATTAAAATGACAAATGTTGCACTGAAGCTATCTTGGGCTCTAATTTCTGCGTTTTTCAGGAATCGTGACTCACCCACTCCCAGGTACGTGGGGTACTTGGAACCAATCTACGAGTTCTTGCCAGTGGAGTCACAGGGGTCTAGACCCGGCTTCCGTGACCCCGGGGGAGTCAGTGTACTCTCTGCCTGGGGATCGGGTTCTGGGATGTGTTAGATGGGAATAAAGTTTATAGGGAAATGTTCGTGATGCCACCTACGGTTTTCGGTCAGCAGGGACTGACGCTGTGAGTCAGACCTTCCGAGTTGTTGGTGCAGCAGCCTGATGTCTTCGCTCCCCGTAGGTGGAGCAGGCACCCCGGGGCAGATGTGTTTTATAGCAATAGCTTTGTCAGGCCGGATTCATGATCGGCCTCTACCTCATTTACTATGGCAGTCGCGGCTCCACAGGCGGGGATTAACACAGTCTCACACAGTGCTGGAATTTTGTACCCGGTTTACTCACTTCACTTGCAATTGACCACTGGGTACTTCTTTCTACCAAGTCCAGCATGGCCTCTCCACAAGGTATTGGGATCGCTTGCCCCGGGCCCCCTTCATGTGCCTTTCTGTTCTCTGGACTCTTACTCCCAGAGCTATGTCTTCCCCTCTCCTATCAGTGCCTCCGCACGCAGTGCCCCGATCCAGCAGCCAAGGGTTCTGTTGGGCGACCGGCCATGTCCCCTAACCCTAGTTCAGCCACCTTCTCAGCGGATGCGCCGAGTTTCGGTCACTGCTCCTGGAGACTGCTTGACCTCCAGTTCGGTGGTTCGAGCTTGCAGCCTCCATGCCAATCCCACGGCCGGTTCCCTGGTTCTCAATGAACCCCTCCATCCGACTCTCTTATTCCGGATCTGGGCACCCAGGTTGCTCTCACTCCGCCTGTGCCCCTGGGGTTCTCTCTGTTCTCGTCTGCACACTTCCGCGTGGTCCATCACTGCTCACTCACTAACTTCTAACTTCTCACTCACCTACTAACTTCTGACTAACTTCCCTTATCCCCCTGTGTGACTGGGCCCTCCCACCAGGTTCGCCCATGGTCCCTTGGGTCCTAGGTTGTGTGGCTGTGTTTAGTGGGGCCTAGGTTCACTATCCCATGTTCCTTTTGGACTAAGATACCATGCCCGCTTATTGAGTGCACTACCCCTTTGCGGCGACCAGACCAGTGGGGCACCACAATTGCGCATGTACATTAGCAGCAATGACCTTTCATTTATATTGAAGCCTCTAATGAGCATGCGCAAATGTCAGTGTGCAAGTGAGGGGGTGCAGGGGGAACAGTGAAATCGGTGTCATGATCTCCACACTGTCTTTGTCTACTATGTTACTATTGTGTGGAAGCTGTCGTTCTGTATTGGTGGTGCTGGGTCTGTGCTGCTATCGTCTGTGTTCACTTCCCTTGATTAGTTCTATACTTAACCATGCTAGCTCCTCCATCCAGTGTCAATTGTACACTTGCAGCTGCTGATCTCTCTGTGCTCTGTGCCTGACCCAGCCTGACTTTATTCCCTTACCTGGACTTTGACCATTTGCCTGTGACCTGACTACTCTTTTGCCTGCTCCCTGTTAACTGTCTTGTATTTCTGGTTTTCCTGACCTCGGCTCGTGAATTGGATTTTGTGTCTGACTACCCTTTGCTGTACTGCACCATTTCCTGGACCTGACCTCGGATCATTTGACCTCCCTTTTCTTATCCAGTAAGTAGTATTATTATTATAATTACTAACTGTAACTACTGTCTTTCTCTTCACTTCTTGAACTACGGAAATTATTACTGCAGTGACTCGCGTCACAATCGGCTATTGTTATTGGTGGATTTTGCATTATCAGCTTTCTATAAAGGTATTAATTATCATTGTAACCTATTCAGATGTCTCTCAATGAATTAGAATATCATCAAAAATTTATTTTTTTTCTGTGAGTCAATACAAAAAGTGAAATACATATATTATATAGAGATCTACTAATTGATCTGATTAATTGATTTTATATTTTGATAGATCGGGCATTTCTGAATGCAGCGATACCAAATATGTGGTTTTTTTAATAGTATTATTTTCAATGGGTCAAAATGGAGGTGGTTTAAACTTGTATGGTTTTGTTATCTTATTTTTTAAAACTTTTTATTTTTTTCTCTTTTTACTGTATTTTACACTGCCCTCTAAGGGGCCTCATCACTGCAGTGTGTGACTGCTTCTCCTATGCATAGACCTGCTGCTGCATGTCTGTGTACAGGAGAAACAATCACATTCTGTGGATGTCGGTGCTCACCAGGCTTTCACAGGAAGTGATTTCAGACAGCATTCGAGGCCCTCACAGGACCCCAGGCTGTCAAGGTAACACATCAAGGTCACATGATATCATTAGTGAACTTCTGATGCCAGTGGGGAACGGCACAATCCCGGCTGCGGTGGTCTAGATTGCACTGCCAGTGACTGACAGCACGATCCAAAGGATTAACAGTTCTGATTGGATCACTGATCCAATTGGTGCTGTTAGCTTTACATGTCAGCTGATCAGATCAGATGACATGTACAGAGAATGATGCAAGCTCAGCGTTTGAGCTCACATCGTATATATACGTCCTTTGTAGTGAAGGGCTTAAGCTCTTTTACTGAGCAAAAAAATTATCTTACAAAAATAGAAAACAACCCTTAATACTCAATGTCAAGTACAGTGCCTTGTGAAAGTATTTGGCCCCCTTGAACTTTTTAACCTTTTGCCACATTTCAGGCTTCAAACATAAAGACATAAATTTTAATCTTTTTGTGAAGAATCAACAACAAGTGGGACACAATCGTGAAGTGAAACAAAATTTATTGGATATTTTAAACTTTTTTAACAAATAGAAAACTGAAAAGTGGGGCGTGCAATATTATTCGGCCCCTTGAGTTAATACTTTGTAGCACCACCTTTTGCTGCGATTACAGCTGCAGTCACTTGGGGTTTGTCTCTATCAGTTTTGCACATCGAGAGACTGAAATTCTTGCCCATTCTTCCTTGCAATACAGCTGGAGCTCAGTGAGGTTGGATGGAGGCGTTTGTGATCAGCAGTTTTCAGCTCTTTCCACAGATTCTCCATTGGATTCAGGTCTGGACTGTGACTTGGCCATTCTAACACCTGGATATGTTTATTTTTTATTATTATTTTTTTTTTTTTTTTTTTGTTCTGAAATATTTTTATTGGGAAATTTATACAAGAAAAAAAAGGGAAATATAAGATGGATAATATACATAGATACGTTTATTTTTGAACCATTCCACTGTAGATTTTGCTTTGTGTTTGGGATCATTGTCTTGTTGGAAGATAAATCTCCATCCCAGTCTCAGATCTTTTGCAGACTCCAACAGGTTTTCCTCCAGAATGGTCCTGTATTTGGCTCCGTCCATCCTCCCATCAATTTTAACCATCTTCCCTGTCCCTGCTGAAGAAAAGCAAGCCCAAACCATGATGCTGCCACCACCATGTTTGACAGTGGGGATGGTGTTTTGAGGGTGATGAGCTGTGTTGCTTTTACGCCAAACATATCGTTTTGCATTGTGACCAAAAAGTTCGATTTCACCTGACCAGAGCCTTTTATTCCCACATGTTTGGTGTCTCTCAGGTGGCTTGTAGCAAACTTCAAACAAGACTTTTTATGGATATCTTTGAGAAATGGCTTTCTTCTTGCCACTCTTCCATAAAGGCCAGATTTGTGCAGTGTACGACTGATTGTTGTCCTATGGACAGACTCTCCCACCTCAGCTGTAGATCTCTGCAGTTCATCCAGAGTGATCATGGGCCTTTTGGCTGCATCTCTGATCAGTCTTCTCCTTGTTCGAGATGAAAGTTTAGAGGGACGGCCGGGTCTTGGTAGATTTGCAGTGGTCTGATACTCCTTCCATTTCAATATGATCACTTGCACAGGGCTCCTTGAGATGTTTAAAACTTGGGAAATCTTTTTGTATCCAAATCCGGCTTTAAACTTCGCCACAACAGTATCTCAGACCTGCCTGGTGTGTTCCTTGGTCTTCATGATGCTCTCTGCACTTGAAACATAACCCTGAGACTATCACAGAGCAGGTGCATTTATACGGAGACTTGATTACACACAGGTGGATTCTATTTATCATCACCAGTCATTTAGGAGAACATTGGATCATTCAGAGATCCTCACTGAACTTCTGCAGTGAGTTTGCTGCACTGAAAGTAAAACGGCCGAATAATATTGCACGCCCCACTTTTCAGTTTTTTATTTGTTACAAAAGTTTAAAATATGCAATAAATTTCGTTCCACTTCACGATTGTGTCCCACTTGTTGTTGATTCTTTACAAAAAAATTTGAATTTTATATCTTTATAAAGCCTGAAATATAGCAAAAGGTTGAAAAATTCAAGGGTCCAAATACTTTCACAAGGCACTGTAAATGCCAAGCCATTAACTTATCTTTAGAAAGCCATTTGGGGGTGTTAATCGATCATTATATTGCAGAATTGGTGTAATACTGCCTTTACCCTCTGGGGGTGCAGCAGGAAAACATTGACATTGGTTGGTAGGCTCTCTAATCAACTACATATAATGTCTGAAGGGCTCAAAAGTGACATACCCTGTGTCTTCCTTAAAATAAAAGTCCTTTAACCAGGTTTCTTCCAATATATATATAAGACAGTCATGTAACAAAATCATGCGGTGTTCACCATTGGTGGGGCTAATGTGTTAATTGGACTCGTGGCACCGCTCTCCAAATAAGAAGTGACAGTGGCTCTGCATTTCCTCCGCTGGCCTACAGGTTGGCAGCCCCTGTAGTCTGCTACGAAAGGGTGGAATTGGAAAGCAAAATATTTGTCTAATTATTCAGACCATAGGATTACCTAAGAGATTCCACAGCCCTCTGCATCAAATCTGAAACATTAAAACCACAAATACTGTTTTTTCAGCTATAAAACTTTCAGTGTAACACAAAAAAGTTAAAAAAAAAGTAAAAGAAACAGTTTTCCATTTGCCTGAATCTTATAAAACTTAATGTGGTGAAGAAAAAAAAGTCAACCCTCTCCCAATAGGGCTCCGGCTGCAGCAAAACCTCTTTACCGCATTAATTCTGCCCTGTGTTTAATTAACTTTATGTTTAACCCCTACTGGGAGTAATGGATGGTGGAGGGGGCGACAACTCAATTGCAGCCGCCGTGATTGATAACTTGTCAGGCAAGATCTTTTATCAATTGGAGTGACACCATGATATCTACCAAATCTGTGAGAGATGAGATGTTAAAAAGTTCCCAGCAGATCCCAATATTCTAAATTGTTAAGATAGGGCACAGTTTCCTTAAAGGGGTTTTCTCATATACAATATATATATATAATCTAGTCAAAGATATCATCTTCTACACTAGTTGTCTAACCTCTTGGACCTCCACCAATCATATGAACTGGGGGATCCGAACAGAATGACAGTGAGCATGTGCGACCTCTGCTCCATTCACTGTCTATAGGAGCAGTGGTCGCACATGCTCACTATTGCTTCTTTCACATAAGACGCCATTTAGCCCATTCTAGCAGACCTAATTATTTAATTGGTCCATCAGGACTAGAGATTAGTGAACCTGTTCGGAGGTGAATCTCGGGTGTTATGCGTGTCCAAAGTGCAGAAGCATGAAGCGCTGTGCTCCGGTAGGCTTGGTGCCCATTCCCGTTTGAGCAGCTAGCAGTGTGTTATAGGCTTGCACTGGGGGTAAAATCTGAGTTTTCAGTTGTAGTGTATGGTCTCCAAAAAAAGAAAAATCCCCATCCTCCCGCCCCTTACGGCCAGCAATATGTGGGCATAGAGCTGAACAGCCAATTAGTGACAGCTCGTGTCAAGTTCGGTCAGGAACAGCGCCACTGAACCCGAACATCCATGGGTTAGTTCGGCAATCGAATCCAAACACTAAAATGTTTGCTAGTTTGGGCATTGTCTGGAAAAATTACTTGTTAGCAGCTGAAGTCTAAAAAGAATAGTATTATAAGACTGCCCTTCACAGAACAAATGAATGGTGACTATGGACCTTTTTAGTAGTCACAAGGTAGAGAATCAATAACCAACATTCAAGTTAATAGATGCAGATACTATTGAAATTGTAATATTGATTGGGAAGTAACACTTGGCATGGGACCTTCCCTCCAGGGCCGTAACTACAATAAGTGCAGAGGTTGCAATCGCACCCAGGTCTAGGGGGCCCCAAAAGTCTTTGGCCTATAGAAAAAGACTAATGCTATTAACGATTTGCAATAATTGGAGGCCCCATTGGAGATTTTGCATCGGGGCCCATAAGTTTCAAGTTACGACACTGCCTCCCTCCTTCCTGCCTCTCCCCCTTGACTCATGGGCCATGTGACTTGAGCTATGGCCATTATGCCCCTGATCCAGGCAATGGCAACTTTGCCTATTGGCGTCCAAGAACTCCACACTCTTCTAGCAAAATAGGGGTCTTCTGTAGTAGACAGCCCCTTGCCTGGACGCCTGTACTACATAGACAGTTTTTGCCACAGTATGTTAAGCTTCTGTCTAGTCTCGTGGGTATTCTCGGGCATTAATCATGTTCATGTTTTTGCAGCTACAACTAGTAAAATTCTGCTCTGATTATTTGTCGGTTGTTGCCCCACTGACAGATGGAAATGATGGGACAACAACCGCTTTGTGTCACATGGGAGTAATTATGCCATAAAGAAGTCTCATGCATCATTATTACAACTTCTGAACTCCTCCACCCGAGCGTCAGTACTCGTGGAATGAGATTGAGTGATGTCACCGGAGTGCTCATGTGACAACAGCTTTACGTCGTGGTCTGTTTTCTGTATCTAAGCTGTTGCTTTTATCCCTCTCTCAGTTGTTTGGACTGTAACTCAAATGTGTTGCCTGTTTGCGCATCGGTTGGCCATAGTAAATTTGTGACTGCATTAGGTCTGTTATACACATAAGATTATGATAGACTAGAATACATCGATATATCGGCCATCAGATGATCTGGACCAACAATCCGAATATCAATTTGCGAGACTAGATTGACAAATAATGGAGCCAATTTAAAAAAAAAATCTACGTGAGCTAAACTCGGCCAATCTAACCTTACATCTCACAGCCAAAAAATCCTGCTTGACTTGACATATTTAGAAGATAGTAGTCAACCATTACAAATGATTGTGGCTATGAGTTGTCAAATATCATAATTGCTCTATGGTTTCTCCAGACCTCAGATCATAATAAACATATGTCAATAACGGCTTAAAAAATTATACCCATCTGGTCTTCGCCAATCCTGCTGTACCACCCTGCTCCAGTCCAGTCATCACTTATGGACTGGTCACTGGTGCGGTCTTTATTGGACTATTTTTCCCATGTTCCAGCATTTCTGGCCCTAATATTCATGTTATTATGACATTTCGCTCACATCATTACGTTACATGGCGTGCATTGGAGATAGTCAGCACTGGAAACTACAAAGTTGACAGACAGCTGGAAGACACTAAAGTAGTTCAAGTGAATACCACTCTGTTGAACAGATTGAAGAAGACTGACAAGGACTGGGTAAATATTAAAGGGGTTGTCCGGTCTAAAATGATAATTCTGTAGTCCCTCTGTGTGACTGCGGAATTATCAATCTTCCTAGTGTCCGCACTGTGCATTGCGAGGATTCACCATTTGTTAACCCGGGAACGGACTGCAGTTATGCGGTATACATGTTCCGGGCAAAAAAAAGCTAGTGGACGTGGCCTCACTCCATATAAGTGTATGGAGCAGGCGCGTCTAACCAGTGGGCACTGCCTTGCTATATACAATTGTATAGAGCGAGGCCACATCCGCTAGTCTTGTTTTGCCGGGAACATGCATATTGCATAACTGAGGTCCATTCTTGGGTTACAAAACGTCGAATCCTCACAGCTCCTAGTGTGGCTATTGGGAGGATTGATAATTCTGCGGTCACAGAGAGTGACTGCAGAATTATCATTTTAGACCAGACAACCCCTTTAAATTAAAAAAAAACCGTTAAACCCCTTTCTGATCATAAATGCCTATCTTGTTTATACTTGTGAAGTCATTCCTTGAGAAAGACTCATGTGGACTTTCTCAGTTAATATATTGCTGTGGGAGTGATAGTACTATATAAAAGGGGACTTGTTGGTTTTGTCGCATTTTGAATAATGGCAGCTGCCATGTTGATTGGATTTTGATGAATCTGATTTTTTTTCTAAATTTGGGGGTTCAGAGCATTTTCTCTTCTTCAATTGATTATGTATAACTTCCAACAGATTGTCGGCTGATCTGGCCAAAATTGGCCGTTGATAACAACTTTTATGTTTTATGTGATGCATGAGGAAACAGGTCAACTATACTATCCAATTTATGCTGGTAATCCTGGACCTTTTGGACATGGATGAAAATTCTATCAAATTTTTGGCATGGTTACCCCCATACCTTGGTTTAAACCACCAGAGAGTAAGAAAAAAAATAAATGGGCTGTTCTTATTGACCCTGGTTGGCCATGACCCATAACTTCATGAATGTCCAAGCCTACCCACTAAATAGATACTGCCTTTTCCAACAACTTTCAAAAACTGCCTGAATATTTGGCCCAAAATAAAAGAAGGACAAGGAGGAGCACTCCTGGTGTAATACACGGTGGAGGTAATAGGGGAGATGCACTAACCTTGCTTGGTTAAGCTCTGGCATAACTGCGGTACAGAGCCTACAGTACGTCTCGTGCACCAGCCGCCGCTGTCAGGCCAGACAGACTGTCGCGTGTTGGATCATGGGGATTCTGATGTCACCGCAGGTCCTCAATCCTCCTGTTATTCTCCCCACAGGTCTCGTAGGAGCTTTCCTCCAGCAGCACCGCACCGCACACCCACCAGGGTGTAGAGACGTGTAAATTAAAGAAGCTTTAGCATCACCTGATGAAGGCGGTATCAGCTGCCGAAACATATTGTAAGTAGTGACCAGTCCACATTTGAGAAAGTAAAGAGAGGGTACTAAAAAGCTGTCTCTGTGGTTTATCTCCAAGCGCCCACTCAAAATCGCTAAAGCTTCTTTAATTTACATGAACATTTGGCCCGGACCTATTCCGGAATAGTTGAATGCCACCACATGGCAATAACAAGAACTTCATATGCTTCAAAGCAACGTTCTCCAAAGCTCCCTGGGCCTTTATCAGTCCTAGATGTTGGTTCTTCATTAGTGATGAGTGAGTAGTAAGATATTCGGGTTCGGATAGTTCTAACCAAATACTTTGACCTGTTTCAGTATTCAAATCTGAGTGAGTTCCCCATTGACGTCCATTGGATTTGTTACTCGTTAAAGGTATTCCTTTAGAGCTATCCAAAGTCAAATATCTTACTACTTGCTCAACCATATTCTTCATCCTTAAAGGACCTAAACTGTCAATGCCATAAGCCATGAACAAGATGCTCTCGAGACATCTAAATGGCAAAGTCGAAGAAATATTTAAGACGTTTCCCACCAGCTGGCCACAAAAACAGAAGGTATTACCAGTTAAAAACACCATTCTCTGCGCTTGTTTTTGTTTCACACTTTTGGCCTCTGGAAAAGTTTCAGAAATGATTTCCATGTAAAACTATCTGGATTTTGCTTTTTTTTTTTAAGACTATTTTTCCACGTGGGAAGCAGAACATGAAGTCTCAGAATCACACTGATTAATGAAAGTGCATATCATCGTTCTCAACCACACGCTCAAGAACATGGACCTGCTCTGGGGCATAGCATTAACCCTTGTGCTTATTCCAGATGTCATTGCTGCTTTTAACTTCATGTAATGAAAACTATCCCTGAGGACTCATTGGTATAACTGGTTTAACGTAAAAAAAAATTCTGAAATTAATTGCAGACCGGAGAACCTGCATCAGGTTTACTCCGAAGTTACTGATTCTGGTTTCTGTTTTTCCACCTTATTTTATTATTATAGGGAACATGATCTATTATTAGGGTATACAATTGCTTCTCTTGAGAAATGCAAATCCAAATAATTTAAACACCTTGACTCGATTTAAAAACCCGAACCATGATTAACAACTTATTACAGATGTATTTATTTTTATATTGATTTATTTAATTTATTTGTTGAATTTCTTTTGTCTTAAAGAGCTTCTCCAGCTCATCTATATATATATAATTGCGAGTTGGCTCATCCACTTCCGTCTGGATGTCCGCCTATGTCACCTCCACCAGCGCCATATTAGCACACCCAAACGATGGGTATGCTAATATGGCGCAGGCTGGCAGGGGCGGACGACAGAAACCCACCACACACGCTGCCCGCTCAATGCTCCAGTCAATGCTCCCCACAGCTATTGACTTTCCAACGTCAATTCCGCAAGAAGAATGCTGGGGTGAGAGGGAGTGGACTGGAGCATAGAGCAGGGAGGTGGGAGGACAGGAGGGTGGACTGGAGCCTCTTGATCCCACTGCTCACCCCCAACTGCCCCCACTCACCCCCACTGCCCCTGCTCACCCCCAACTGCCCCCACTCACCCCCACTGCCCCCACTCAACTTCAACAGCTCCCATTCACCCCCAGTGCCCTGCTCACCCCCAACTGCCCCCACTCACCCCCACTACACCAGCTCACCCCCAATTGCCCCCACTCACCCCCACTGCCCCCACTCAACTTCAACAGCTCCCATTCACCTCCAGTGCCCTGCTCACCCCCAACTGCCCCCACTCACCCCCACTACCCCAGCTCACCCCCAATTGCCCCACTCACCCCCACTGCCCCCACTCAACTTCAACTGCTCCCATTCACCCCCAGTGCCCTGCTCACCCCACTGCCCCCACTCACCCCCAACTGCCCCCACTCACCCCCACTGCACCCGCTTACCCCAACTGCTCCCATTCACCCCCAGTGCCCATGCTCACCCATCATGATGTTACCGCCCACCTGATGCGATAGCATCGGCCTTCCATCTAGTAGATGAAAATAAAAAAAGAAAATAGGAAATAGTGAGTTTCTGTTTATATATACTGGTATGTTTCTTTTATTATCAGGCTTCAAATTACAATCTCATGTTTGCTTTCTAGTTCTCCTTTGTCAAGCCACCTCTGTGTCTGCTATCAAGGTAATGATCTCTGCTAGCAAGTTACTAGTTACCAACACATTACCGCTATAATCCACTTGACTATATTCTTGCTACAAGTTCCTAATTTCATACATATCTCTTATTAATGATTTGTTTGCAGATTATCTACATATCTACACATTTACTGGTCCTATATGTATCTGCACACCTGGCTCTGCCTCACCTGTTACTTCTTGCTACACTTGGTGGTCTTCCATCTTGTATAATGTGCTGTCCTTATGCTCACTGATCCCTGTGCCACCTGTAAAGACCCACTCTACTGAATTATTACTTTTGTTCGTGCTGCTAACCCTAAATTATAGCTAAAGGCTGGTTTCACACATCCATCTTTTGGAATCTGTGTGATTTCAGCTTAAACTGGATGTACCTGCATCCATTTTCGGCCCCAATGACGTTCAATGGGGCTGCAGGAACTTTCGGGTGCATCCAGTTTTTTCCGTTTTCCCCTGATCCGGGTGTCCACAGTTTTTTCACTGAGACCAAAATTTCAAGATTTTGGTGTCCGTGTCAAAAATGTGAACACCTAGATCCAGGGCACTCCATGTTGATTTAAAATATGGCTCTATATAGCCTAGATCCGGCAGACTCTGGATACCACTGGATCGGGATGCTAGGATACGTGCTTTTGAATTGCGCATGCCCAAAACGAAGTTCTAAAAAACACGCTCCCTAGAGGCATGTCATTTTCCACCGGATCTTACGGAAAAAGGTATGCAACTGGATGCAACAGGATGCTCCCGTATTATCGCTGATCCATAAGCCCAGCTCAGTGATAATACTGGTGCGGGTGTATCCACTTGCATCATTGTGGAGGAATCTGGGGTGGGGGGTAGGTTTTTCCCGCATCCCCCAGATTTCAAAGTACGGCTGAGTGAAACGAGCCATACAAAATCCATATCACCAAGTGAGAAGAGGGCTCATACAGCTATTGAAGTGAGACAGACATCCCCCTTTACATTTACTGATATTGCATAGATAGAGAAGGGGCTGGCTTAGATGCTAAAATGAGCTGGTCACTCAGCTAGACGTCTAAGCAAGCAGTAATTGTCACGAGTATTTAAGCTGGACAGCCGCTTTAAAGATCCATTATTTCCTACATTGAAATTTCCACAATTTTTCCAACCTTTAAAAATCAAAGCACAAGATATAAAGTCATCTGCAATTAGACAGTCTTATGTCATAAAAAGGATCAAAACATGAATGGCATTTCAATAGAATATCAGAAGTCATCAATATTAAATAGGTGCTGGCTTCAGTCCCACATTTATTAAAAAAAATTGAAAACACATGTTGATTAAATGTTTATTTCTTTCTTTAAAAATGCCTCCAGTTTTAATTATTAATAATTTATGGGCCCATATACTGTATAGCAGGACGGAGTCCACATATAGCGGGACTGAGACTATGTATACCATGATGGACCCATGTATTGCAGGATGCAAACCATGTATACCAGGATGGGCTCATATATACCAGGATGGGCCCATATATAGAAGGATGGAGAACATATAGCAGGATAAGGCTATATATAGCAGGATGGAGACCATATATACCAGGATGGGCTCATATATACCAGGATGGGCCCATATATTGCAAGATGGGCTCATGTATAGCAGGATAGGCCCATATATTGCAGGATGTAGACCATATATAGAAGTATGGGCTCATATATAGCAGTATGGAGCATATGTATACCAGGATGGGCCCATATATTGCAAGATGGGCTCATGTATAGCAGTATGGAGACCATGTATAGCAGTATGGAGCATATGTATACCAGGATGGGCCCATATATTGCAAGATGGGCTCATGTATAGCAGGATAGGCCCATATATAGCAGCATGTAGACCATATATAGCAGTATGGGCCCATATATAGCAGTATGGATACCGTATATAGCAGAATGGGTCCATATATAGCAGGATGGAGACCATATATAGCAGCACAGAGGCCATGTATACCAGGATGGGCCCATATATTGCAGGATGGACCCATATATTGCAGGATGGGCCCATATATAGCAGGATGGGCCCATATATAGCAGTATGGAGACCATGTATACCAGGATGGGCCCATATATTGCAGGATGGCCCCATTTATAGAAGGATGGAGACCATATGTACCAGGATGGGCTCATATATACCAGGATGGGCCCATATATTGCAGTATGGGCCCATGTATAGCAGGATAGGCCCATATATTGCAGGATGTAAACCATATATAGCAGTATGGGCCCATATATAGCAGGATGGGCCCATATATAGCAGGATGGGCCCATGGGCCCATATATAGCAGTATGGAGACCATGTTTACCATGGTGGGTCTATATATTGCAGGATGGGCTCATATATAGCAGGATGGGCACATATATTGCAGAATGGGCTCATATATAGCAGGATGGGCTCGTATATAGCAGGATGGGCACATATATTGTAGGATGGGCACATATATAGTAGGATGGGCACATATATTGCAGGATGGGCCCATATATAGCAGGATGGGCTCATATATAGCAGCACAGAGACCATGTATACCAGTATGGGCCCATATATTGCAGGATAGGCCCATATATAGCAGGATAGAGACCATAATAGCAGGATGGGCCCATATATAGCAGGATGGAGAATATATATATCAGGATGGAGACCATGTATATCAGCATCGGCCCATATATTGCAGGATGGGCCCATATATAGTAGTATGGGACTATATATAGCAGGATGGGACCATATTTATCAGGATGGCCCATATATTGCAGGATGGGTCCATATATAACAGAATGGAGACCATAAATAGCAGGATGGAGACCATGCATACCAATATGGTCCCCTATATTGCAGGATAGTGACATATATTAAGCAAAATAGAAGAAAAGCTACACACACTAGATTAAAATGCAACAAGAAAGTCTAAAAACTCCTGTCCTATTACTGAAAACTTCACATTTTTCTTCTTGCAGCCCTTTGTGAATATAGCACTGCCATGCTATACATCCAATTTATTTTTCCAAACAAGTAAGACAAGGTAAAATTGGGATAATTCATCACTTTCTGACAGGTCGTAAGTGCAGGGTCCTCAATGCATTGATTAAAAAACCTTATAAAATATCCAAATCCCAAAGGTTCTGATTCCTTAAAATAATAATAAAAATAAACATGTTTTGGATTTTTTTTTCCATATGGGTCTTGTGTCCCGTGAGTAGGTTTCGTCCTTACTTCCTTTTCGTTTACTTCTTGAAGCCTCTCACAGCAAAAAGGTCATTACAACACAGACTAAATAGGAACACAAGCAATTGTTGTGACATCGCCCATAGAAAACAAAAATACACAAATACTAATGTAACAGAGCAGGATTTGGGTATTAACACTCTAGGTACTGAGTACTGAACTAAACTGTGAGCAAGAATAAGCAATACAGGCTGCATGATAGTTATTTGTTTTAATTTCTGTTTATTTTATTATTGTTTTTGCAAATTTTATGGCTTTTAAAAAAAAAAAACATGTATTTTTTCATCTTTTTTCAATGTATAAAAACTTATAAAAAGAATCTAAGAACCAAAATTAACATTCTGCTTTTTGAAGAATCCAAAAACCATATCTTGAATATTTTGTTTTTGGAAAAAGGAAAACAATTGCAGCGATCCAAAAAAATATATCAAATCTGCTAGAAAAACGCGCAAAAACATGCACCATTTGTGTTTGCAGTGCAATATATATTTTCCTATTGATGTAGTCTGTACATAATTTTTTGCCAAATAAAAAAGCACACATTTTTTTTTTATTTTCCGACATTTAACATGTCAAGCCACTAACACATCATATTGGCATCATTTATATAAGCCCCTACCCAGGAAATCCAATCCAATTTCAATTCGTATCAGCTTGGGCTAGTTTTACACTTTTACAGGGAATAAGGCTAGGGTCACATTTGTGTTGTGACCCTAGCCTAACGGAATGCGCTTAAAACAATGCTGCCCCATAGAAACCCGCTGTTTACCTTAGCAGCTGCTCCACACAAAGCATCAGGAAGTGCGCTTTAGCTGAGCGCACAAGAAAACGTGCGTGGGTGCGATTGTAAGTCCTTCACCTATTGTGATGTCTCTGGTTATATCAAAAAGTATCAAAAGGAAGCACGCAAAAAGCCCTTTCTCTGTAGGCAAAGGCTGGGGTCACACTTAGATGCAGTCTTTCTGCATTTTCAAAACCGGATTCCGTTGTTGGAAATTGCCATTTTGCATCCAAAAAACATATGACTGAACGCATGGTACCTTATGTACCATGCGTTAACAGATGCGTTTCCCATAGGGTCCCATGTTAAAAAGATGTGTTTCCCATAGGCGCCTTTATCTTAAAAACGCATAGTGTTTTTTTAGCGCACTAGACACTGCATTTTTTGCATTGGAGCCTACAGATGCGTTAACGGGTCAGTTTTTCACAAATTCTAAGCTGAAAAACTAATGGTTTTAACGGATCCAAGGCTCAAGTGTGACCCTAGCCAAAGGGACTTTTGGGACCCCCTAGGCTCCAGGGCTCGGGTGTGATTGCAACCCCTGCACCTGTTGTAGCAACGCCTCTGGTTAAATCAAAAAGTATCAAAAAGAAGCACAACAAAAAAGTTAGGATAAGTTTTACCAACCTAGGATAAAGTTATGCTTTTAGTGAATTTTGAGAATGTGACCATTACCATAAAACCCACATCCTCCATTATTATTCTCTTTGGGGATAATATAGTCTTTATTTTTTAGAAATGTGCCCTTTAGCTCGCAGTGAGCTGTTTGATGATATCAATGTTTAGGAATGTATACTTGCCAAATTTTCCACAGCTTTTGGGAGAGGAATACATTTGCAAACTTCTGCCCTAACCTCACCCCTTTCTCTGTTTCTGCACTACCCTTTGCATCTGCCCCTAGCCTGCAGGATCCGTCAGAAGCGTCTGGCTGGAGCAGCGCATAGCGTTAACGGTATGTATCGCTATGCGCTGCCTGCTCTATGTATCTCTACGGCAACCGGATGCTTACTGCAGCCACCAGCTTCATAGAGAATCCCCGGATATGCGCTATTGCAGAGCGCACAGGATGAGGAGTGTTGTCAGCCTTACCAGGGCTGTGGAGTCAGAGTCATGGAGTCGGTGTCAGATTCAGGGAAATTGAGGAGTTGGAATTGGAGTCAGATGTTTGGTTTACTGACGTCACCGTCATAGTTGAGGAGTCAGAGTCGTGGAGTCGGTGTCCATTTTGGTTGAGTTGGAATTGGATTCAGGGAAATTGAGGAGTTGAAGTTAGAGTCAGATGTTTGGCTTATCGACTCCAAAGCCCTGAGCCTTACATTGGTGTTAAGGTTATTGGACAGCCTTTTTGGAGAATTCTTGAACATATGCAGTAGTGTCTAGCCAAAAATATAGCAAATGCTAAAGAACCCAATACAAAACAAAAGGCCCTTTAATGTTAAAAATCCCCCACTCGATAATAAAGGGCCAGGAACTATAAAGACCTACATCATAGACATGACCTTGGGATGATGGCACAGCCGGTTGCATTAATATAAAAAAAATGTGAAAACAGCCCCCACCCTATAAATGTGGGCTTTTTTAGCTTTCACTCTTTCTCCTGGCAGACATTCAGTCCCAAGCGACATAATGCCGTATCCTTGGAGGCCATTTGGAAGCTTCAGTGATACGTGTGGGAAAGTGGCAGCCATCTTGGCTACACCTGTTTTGAGGGCAGCCGGCTTCTCTCCCCCTCCCCTCTGCTGGCATTCTCTTTGTCCACCTTATTTTATTTCAGTAGCAATAGAATAATAGCTTGGCAGCCTCCATTCAGACCTGAAATAATGCCCAGAAACAGAGAAGAGAGCGTGAATTCCTCCGCTGCTTCCCTTTGGAGAGCTGGCCCAGTGGAAAGGTTCAATAGCCCTTTTTCAGGAGCGGAGACTAAGCAAGGTCAGGAAATGTCACCCACGTTCCCAATGGCTTCCTGAAGTCCTGGATTGTGTCATCCTACATGTGAACAACACTGGGATCAAGTGACTTCAAAGCCAGGACAATGGACACTTTTGCATTACACGTCCTGGAGGTATGGGTTTCATTGGTGTAAGACGCTCTGAGCCCGGACTTCTAAGGTTTCCACGATTCAAACATCCTGAATATGGAGAACAAAAGGCAAAATCCCACAGCGTCCCTATAAAATACACGATAAAAACACCACTGCTTAATACGGCTTTATCTTCCGTCTGAACGCACAGGGGACAAAAGCGTTTAATTTTTGTGTCAGATTTACAATGTATTCACTCTATTTAGAAGAAGCGAATGTACCTGATATCTGAGCAGCTTCTCACAAAAGCTCCATAGACTCGTGCAGAATCGTAATCTTTCCACGAAGGGATACGGTAACTGTAACCCATTCAAGCTGGGGCGCTCTCTCGTCCTTCGGCAAAGCATTTAGCTCCATGTAAAGCCTTGATATAGATATTATTAGCATGGTAACTGTGTGTTGGGGTCTATCCCGAATAGTAAAAAGTGGAAACACATCCACAGAGTATACAGGTTGTACATATCTAGGACGGTACTGTGGCTCAGTGGTTAGCACTGCAGCCTTCTACTGCCGGGGTCCTGGGTTCAGTCCCACCAAGGACAACATTAGCAAAGAGTTTGTGTGTTCTCCCCATGGTTGTGTGGGTTTCCTTCAAAAGACATTCTGATAGGGAGCCCCAATTGAGACAGTGACAATAATGTGTTGAAATTGTTATAGAATTAATGGTAGTATGTATTATTTTACTAGTCATATCCACAAGTCAGGTAATAAATGTATGAATTGAGCCTTCACCAAATCCATGAGTGGAAGTCCTGTTTCGCCCTTGGGAATGGAGCAGTAAGGCACATATATGACCATCACTCTACTTACAGTAGTGGTAGTGTGTATCACATGCATGGACAAAAGTACAAACAATTCTAGTGGTCTAAGGGTACTTTTACACGCGGCTACATTTCTAGGGTGGCTACAGGTAACTTACTGGTTGCAGTGAAATCATGGAGAGATTATTCCATTTGTACACAGCAACAAGATAGAACCTTGTCTCCATGATTTCACTGCAACCAGTAAGTTACCTGTAGCCACCCTAGAAATGTAGCCGCGTGTAAAGGTACCCTAAGGGAGCAGAAGTGCACATTGTTACCAATACCTCCAGACCTTCTATGGGTCTATTAGAGCGGTAGTGCACATGCATGAGCAAATCTTCAATGAATTCCTTTAGTCTTTGAGAGCATTCTGCGTATGTGTGACCACTATGCCATTTTTTTTATCTATGAGTTGACTTTTAAGGTCACCGGAATTCATTACCATGTTGTAGAATGGACTATCTAAAATAGGTTATCCCATGAACAACATTTATTACCTCTCTGACCACTAGGACCCTTTCCAATCAAGAAAGTAGATGTTACAGTCCACATGCATGGCCACCACCCCATTCATTTATATTTATTGTTATTATGCATTGCTTATATAGCACCAACATATTCTACAGCACTTTCCAGACATCATCATCACTGTCCTCATTGAGGCTCACAATTTACATTCCTTATAAATTTGTCATTGGAGTGCTGGAGGAAACTCACACAAACATAGGGAGAACATACACACTCCTTGCAGATGTTGTCCTTGGTGGTATTTGAACCTAGGTCCCTAGTGCTACAGGATTGCAGTGCTAACCACTGAGCCACCCTGCAGCTCAGTGACTTATATGCTGTATGTCTTTGGTGGCAGTAGTGCGCATGTGGGACCATTACTATATTTACTTTTATGAGTGATCATAATAAATAGTACACATGTGGGACCAAAGCTCCATTGATTTCTATGGTTCTTTGATATCTTGCACCCATCAAAACTCCCATTTCCTGATTATAGGATTATATAAACATGCCAAAAATCAGCAAACTAGCACGTTTGTAATCAGATTTTTTAACCTGGCAAAAAATGTCCGTAAAACCTCCCCTATGTCAACAACATGATGCCGTATGGCAGAGGTCCCCAATTCCTGGCCTTGAGGGCTGTCAACAGTGCAGGTTTTCAGGATTTCCATAGTATTGCACAGGTGTTCATGTGATCATCTGCACTGGTGATGATTCCAACTCCTGTGCAATACTAAGGAAATCCTGAAAATCTGCGCTGTTGGCGGCCCTCGACACCTGGTGTTGGGGACCCCTGCTGTATGGGGACAAAGTATTGGTAATCCTCCCCACTTCCATACAATTTTGTTGACTATATTACAGCAGGGATAGTTCTTAAGTACATGGACATGGACAAGAAACGTGCGTTGGGGTGGTGGCAGCGGAAGAACATACCGGCCATTATGTTATCAGTGAGTGGTCTTATTTTACCTACATAAAGTACTTGCACTGGGCACTTTTCCTTGGCCAGGAAGGCATAATGTTTTGACAACTACCTATGCTATTTATTTAAGGTGTCATGGACACTTTACATGTCCCAACATCGTTTCGATATTGTATACATTGGCACGGGTGCGCACACTTTTTTGGCTGAAATCCAAGATCGCATAGGAGATGTCACACAGGGAGATATTGGCAGGCAACACAACTGCGAAGTCTACGCCCCCTTGTACACGCGAACCAGGGAACGACCATTTAACATGGGAGTGAATAGGGGAAGTTGCTCTCCAAGTCGGTGTTGGGCTGTCACACAGCACGATCCTGCCAGATCGTCCATCCAATATCGGGCAGTTGGAGAGCCTGCACAATTCTTCCCCGCTTTCGTTTCGGCATCGTTCTTGCATCGAATTGCACATTTACACCACACAACGCACGAACGATATCGGCGCCAACGCATGAACCACATGACTTATCGAAGTTGGACGACGATATCGGGACGTGTAAACCAGCCATCACACAAAATTTTTGTGTCATTCTCATATTGATTAAATGGATTAGGATTTACCTCACGTAGGGTTAGTTAAAATCTTTGGTCATACCGGGACTCATTAATTTAATATCTTATATAGAAGATCCTATATACACTTTAGTTTAGTTATACTAGCCCCTTGGCCTCACTTGACATATATTGATTTGTATATTACAATTTAGTGCCAGTTTACGTCTATCTTCCATACCTGGTAGTGCTTACAAGAACATTGTGTAATTTTAGTTCATTTTAATTTTGTTGGCCAGTCAAAAATGGGACCATGATGACTATGATCAACTTACTTTGGCCTTCTCATCGGGAGATTCCAAAAATATGCCAAATCAGTATGGTTGATGCTAAATTATACATTTGGCTCATCTTTAGACATGTTAATCTTACATTACACCACCTTTTGGTTGGCCTACATTTACACAACATTTCTGCATCAAAATTTTACATTTTGATCAACTGCCTGTACTAGAAGATTCACGCCTTTGCCCAGCCATGCCATTTCCCGTAAAGCCACATCTCCTCTTCAAGTGTTGCCTAAAATATGTTTTGAGCACATAATAGGTAACCCTGAAACTAGTTGGCACATTTGAAGTCCAAAGTCAAGGGGCAATCAACATAGAATTTTATGGAACATATTGGAGGAAATTTACTATCAAAATTGACTCTATTCTCGAACAGCCCTTTTGTCGGTGGGGGCCACCCAGGTCTAATAAGGTATCATCATTCACTTGCAGACGTTAAAAGGTTCAGTCCCGCAATGGAAATCGGATCCCTTCAATCCCGGCTCTGAGCCGCAGACTATAGCGCGGTCTACAGCCCTGTGCATTACATACAATCGCTGGTTCAGACTTAATCATTTTTAAAAATTGGAGTTGGAGAAGCCACAGGCAGTGCAGCCTCCCGCGACCGCAGGCTCGGCATCTACTCTGATTGGTATAACATAGGATAGGGCAAACGTTTCCAGCGCACAACCAGACCTGGGGAAATTGCAAACATTTGTCGAAAAGTTCTGAAGATTGTGAGTTTTCCAATCCGAGGAGACACGTCTGGTATCCGTCAGTGACACAGAACTAATGGTTTATCAATGGTCTACAGATTTCTGAACATCTGAGCAAATATCCGGAAGTGATTCAAGATGTCATTGTATGGACGAGGCCTGATCATTAGATCACAGCTCCCACACTATTCTAGTATCTGGTCTCTCTGGCTACAGATAACTTTACTGAAACCAATTTGTAATGCAAAATGTATAGATTAAATTAAACCTTAATTTAAGAAACAAAAATATGTTGGCCAAAGACATCAAAGCTAAAAGACATGAATGAATGGGGCCACTTTATTAGAGACACTGACCTTTCATGATTAGACCTTACCTGGACATGTACTGTAACCTCAAATTGCAGCATAAAATAAGCAATCAGTTTTCTGTGGATCAGATTTGGCGTTAGATTGGCAAAATTAAGTGATATGATGGCCTTCAAACAAGGTGTAACGTCAGTCCAAATTACAGGTTAAAAGGGGAATCTCGGATAAACTAACTGCAAACCGCACTGTAAGGCAGATACCCAGACACCCTTTAACCCCTATGCAGGGATCTGTCTTTACTCCAAGGTCCAAGGTGTTGCTGCCCATAGATGAGTTGCAATCCAGCAATCAGGGCGTAACTACAATAGGTGCAGGGGTTGCGATCGCACCCGGGCCCTGCAGCCTAGGGGGGCCCCAGAAGTCCCTTTGGCCTATAGAAAAAGACTAATAAATTGCAATAATTGGGGGCCCCGTTGCAGCTTTCGCATTGGGGCCCCTGGGCCTGAAGTTACGCCACTGCCAACAATAGAAATGTCTCCCAGCAGGGTCAATGCCGAGAGGTCAGAAAAGCACAAAATCGTTATGCTAGAGAATATAACAAAATCAGGTAGAGGTCAATCCGGAAAATCAAAAATACAAAGCAGGATAATAACAAGTAAACCAGAGAGTATATCTGACAACCAGCAGGAGCACACAGAGGATTCAAATACACCGCAGTACTTCCTAATTGGCTAATTGGCTGATGTAAGAGTTAATGACCACAGCTGGGCAGCCATCCAACACATCCACAAGTCAGACTACTGCATCACCCGTCCCACCTTTGGAGTGAACACAGCTGCTCCTGGTGGCAAATGCAGACGTTGCAGGAGCAGACTCTGGAGATGTGACACATGGTCATTGGTGCTAAATCACCCAAGGCCTACATTTGGGAAACTAACAACCTTGTGGGGTTTCCAGATGTTGGGAGGGTATAGAGAAACAAGTGATCAAGGAAAACACAGAAAGGAGATCCTGTGGACAAAAATACCTTGTCAACAAAAGGTCAGATGAATATGTGAATAAGGTCAAATAAAAGAGGTCAAAGGACAATGTGAAGAATCTTTCTAATGAAAAGTTTCAAAGGAGGAAGAGAAGAATTGTTCTGATGAAAGGGGTCAAAGGATGATGTGAAAAATTGTTCTGATAAAATTTATCAGAGGAGAATGTCAGGAATTGATCTGATGAAAGGTACTGTCACATGTTGACTGCTTTGCAGTTCATGTGTAATGCTGCTGCAATTTAAATCAGAGTAAATTACCTTTGGTTCATCCGGGGTTAATGCTAGAAGCTGCTGTTGTCCATGTGTGTAGCTTTGGGGGGGTCCAGATCATTCAGTTCTCTACTCCCTCAGCTTTTATGTACTTTCACTTACTTTCACTGATGTCAATGATAGAATTTAATCTCTACAAGGACCCTGTGCAGTGAGGACGTTTGTGCTAGTGCTTTCTGCTGTTTCCTTCCCAGTAGCAATTGCTGTATTTTCCCGGTCCGTGGGTGGAGGTAGGAGCTCTTAGCCTAGGGCTTATCAGGAGCATAGGGCAAGAGTGGAAACCCAGACCTCCTCACCTTCAGAGGTACCTCTGGGAGCAGGGAGAGCCAGGGACCCCTAGTCTAAGGGTCAGACTAGCTCTCCTGATCATCTTTAGCCCATTTTACCATCCTTCTTCCTGATTCCCTTACCGTTATACCATTCCCTGTGACAAGTGTTACAGGAGAATGTGAAGATTTGATCGATGAAATAAGTCAGAGAGCATGATGTAGATAATCGGTCTGATCAAAGACGTCAGAGGCAGATATGAATATTCTTTCTGATGAAAGGTATCAGTGGCGGATCTAAGGAACTGATATGATAAAAGGGGTCAGAGGAGGATGTGAAAAATTGTTCAGTTTAAATTCATCATAGAAGAATGAGATGAATCGTCCTGAGGAAAGGTATCATAGGAGGATGTGAAGATTTGATCTGAAGAAAGGATTCAATGAGATTAATGTAAATAATTATTCTGATGAAAGGTATCAGAAGACGATTGATCTCGTGAAAGTGGTGAGAGGAGCATGTCAAAAATTGTTCTGATATAATTTAGGAGAATAAGAGGAATCATTCCGATGAAGGGTATCAAGGCAAAGGAGCCTACTAGTAGAGCGTTTAGTGTATATAATCTATAAGGCATACAAACCGCTGGGTGAAGATGAAGGATGTGGTAGTGTGAGAGGGATGATAGAGAGCGCTTCTGCTGCCACTGGATGACTGACTGTGTGTCTCCGGGTCATCCATCACCTCAAGTCACAGCTTCCCTGAGGATAAACTGTTTAACAATTAAAGTGGAATTTCCTCTAGAGACGTACAGTGACATATACACTGTGTGCTGAATTATTAGGCAAGTTGTATTGTAGAGGATTATTTTTATTATTGATCAACAACTATGTTCTCAATCAACCCAAAAGACTCAAATATCTTAATATTTTTGGAAGTTGGAGTGTTTTTTTTTTTTTTAGATTTGGCTATCTTAAACTAATATAACTGCACAAAAATTAGAAAACATCATTTCTGGCAAAACACAAAAAAATGAGTGACCAATATAGCCACCTTTCTTTATGATGACACTCAACAGCCTCCATCCATAGATTCTGTCAGTTGCTTGATCTGTTTATGATGAGCACAGAGAGAGCGGTATTCGGACACGAGGATGGATTTGATGGATGTGACGGGGACTCACGGTCGGGTTCCCGGTTCTGTGCCCTGGCTGTCATTTGTTTGGTGGGGGAGATATTTACAAGGATGAATAATACGTGATGCCACCTGTGGATCCCAGTAATTTGGATACCGGCGCTGCAGGCCGGCCGCTGAGGTGATGATGGGTGCAGCTCAGTGTGGTACAGCTCCCCACAGGTGGAGCTTTTCCTTAGGGCAGCAGTGATAGAGGATGAGGGGAGTAGTTGTTCTTACCCCTCTAAGGATGATGATGAAGCCCTCCGGGCATCGGCGGGAAGGTAGACAGACACCGACTCAACTTCAACTCCACTTTACTTGATACTGGCAGATGTTATGGAAAACACGGTACAGTCTGGTTTAACGGGTATTAGTTGTTGGTTCAGGGTACCCCTATGGAGTCTCTAGATGTTCCTTTCTTATTAACTTTTGGGGTCTCAATTCTACCTTCCTCTCTGTCTTTCACCACCTATGCAGAGCTCTCTCGCCAGTCCCCTGGTCTTGTACGGTGAGGCACGGGTTATCCTTGACCGGTACGGACGGGAGGAGCAGGAATGCACTCTCTCTCCCACCACCAGAATCCGAAGCATTACCCTCGTAGTCTTGGACCAATTATAGGCCTGAAGAGTGAGGTACTGTCTTGTGGTGCCTACGGCTACCTGGTGATTAAGGGCCAGCGGCTCATCGGTTTGCAGTCGGCTCCCGGTGTTGCCGGTGATTTTCCCCAGACTAAACCAGCCAGCTCCAACTGGTGCTGGTTCGTCCCCTTCTGTCCGGGTTACCCTCCTGGAGATGGGTGATCCTCCTGTCAGAGGGCTGTCAGACACGTCCTGACTGACTGCCTTCCCAGCTCTGTCCCTTACGCTGACTGACTGACACTAACTGTCACTTAAGTCTCCCACTCTAACCTAGGCTCCACCCCCTTTTGGACCTACTGTATGACAGTCCCTCTATTCTAAGGTGACCTAGTGTTGGGTGCTGACTTAGACTCCATAGGTTAAACCCAAACACACAGCTACAGAGGCACTACATATATTTGTATGGTGCAATACCTCCCTGTGACGCCTAGCCATAGGTGCGCCACATTTATGATCAACATTGCGTGCAGCAGCCACCACAGCCTCCCAGACCCTGTTCCCAGAGGTGTACTGTTTTCCCTCCCTGTAGATCTCACATTGTAGGAGGGACCACAGGTTCTCTATGGGGTTCAGATCAGATGAACAAGGGGGCAATGACATTATTTTTTCTTCTTTTAGACCTTTACTGGCCAGCCACGCTGTGGAGTAGTTGGATGCATGAGATGGAGCATTGTCCTGCATGAAAATCATGTTTTTCTTGAACTATACCGACTTCTTCCTGTACCACTGCTTGAAGAAGTTGTCTTCCAGAAGCTGGCAGTAGGACTGGGAGTTGAGCTTCACTCCATCCTCAACCCGAAAAGGTCCCACAAGTTCATCTTTGATGATACCAGTCCATACCAGTACCCCACCTCCACCTTGCTGGTGTCTGAGTCGGAGTGGAGCTCTCTGCCCTTTACTGATCCAGCCTCTGGCCCATCAAGAGTCACTCTCATTTTATCAGTCCATAAAACCTTTGAAAAATCAGTCTTAAGATATTTCTTGGCCCAGTCTTGACGTTTTATCTTATGTTTCTTGTTCAAAGGTGGTCGTTTTTCAGCTTTCCTTACCCTGGCCATGTCCCTGAGTATAGCACACCTTGTGCGTTTTAATACTCCAGTAACGTTGCAGCTCTGAAATATGGCAAAACTGGTGGCAAATGGGCAAATGGCATCTTGGCAGCTTCACGCTTGATTTTCCTCAATTCATGGGCAGTTATTTTGCGCCTTTTTTGCCCAACACGCTTCTTGCGACCCTGTTGGCTATTTGCCATGAAACACTTGATTGTTCATTTATCAGGCTTCAAAAGTTTAGCAATTTCAAGACTGCTGCATCCCTCTGCAAGACATCTCACAATTTTGGACTTTTCAGAGCCCGTCAAATCTCTCTTCTGACCCATTTTGCCTAAGGAAAGGCATTTGCCTAATAATTAAGCACACCACACCGCTCCTCATTACAGAGATGCACATCACCTGATTTACTTAATTGGTAGTTGGCTCTCAAGCCTATACAGCTTGGAGTAGGACAACATGTATAAAAAGTATCATGTGATCAAAAAACTCATTTGCCTAATAATTCTGCACACAATGTATGATTAAACTCATAACTGACTGTTTCATTAGCTGCAACTTTACTATAATTTTTGGTTGGGCTTTATATATCTAGATAGATAGATAGATAGATTTTGTTTTTTTAAATGATGTTACGAATTGCACCAATCACACACTCACAGCTCGGCTTCCACTTTGCTGAGCTCTAATTAGTTACAAGGAGCAACCGTGGAAGGTCATAAACATCTTGGCCGGAGTGGAAAATATGTACAAAGACCTTCTCATGCTCTAGAGGACAGTATCTATACAGTATTGCACAGACAATACATTGATTTGAATAGGCACTGTGTAATGCCAAATGTCACCTGTGGTGGCACTGCAGAGAAAATGAACACTCAAGGTTTCTCCATAGATTTCAGATGATCGCTGAGGTTCCCGGTAGGAGGGCGTTTTATGATTTCTTAAAGTCAAGGCACCCTTCAAACAAAGTGGGCATCCTCTTTTAAAAGTCAATTTTGGAATTATTTGGGGGGTCTTGAAAGTCTTGAAATATGATCACACTCTGATCCATCTCTGCTCAGGGGTTGATTAGTGTTCGATTTGAATAACCGGCCCGATTATGCAGATTGGGTCGTCTGTACTTAGCCAAAATCACAGAAATCGAACCATAATGGTATTTTGTGTCTTAAAACAATATTCTATATCACAGAATAGAATTTCCATGACGACATTGAGTTCAGTGTCACAAAGTAGTATTTTGTAAAAGCATACCTGATCACACAAGTCTCACATATGTTGTTGGAACAGACTATGGACGGAGCGCTCAGAGCTTCTAGAAGCCGATGAATACTCAGATAATCTCCGGCATCATGTGACGGTAACGTGAGACTCCCATTTGGAACGATCTGGTTATCACTGTGTTGATAACCTTGCTCTAATAATACTGATTACACAGGAAGTGATAGTCAAAATACTGTTGGGCTTAAGGTCACCCTTCATTATGCTTAAATGCCTGCAACCTATTTCCCCCTGGCGAACAAATAGTTGGCAGGTATAATTACGGGGCACTTTAATCCAGAAGCAATTTAGCTGTTTAGCCTTTGAGCACTAAACTTGGCTGCAGTCACATTTATTTTGATGTGATTTGAGTGTTGGATATATTGTCGGACAGCCGGGAAGGAGGACGCCATAATCCTTAGGCAGTGGTGGACATAGACAGGAAAGGGCCCCTGTGCAAGAACAATATTTGGGCCCTTTGGCTGCCCAAGAGCTTATCAACATGCACAATTCCACCTGTTTTGGAGGTGTAAATGGGTTGCCTTACCTAAATGCACCAATGATTATCCACCCCTGTCTTTAGGTCATTTTATAAAAAGGTGAGTGGCTGTATTTTGAAGGGCTGCAGCTACACCCATGGGAGAATTGTCCAGGTGGCTTCTACAGTGGCATTGTGTGGGTTGCCAGTGCTTGGGGCAAAGCCTGATAACGCGGTACCCTGTTAAAACAATTAATGCCCCTTAGGATTGACAAGTTGGGGGAGCCACACCCTCCATATTTTTGTGGATGAAAAGATGGAGAAATAGCATCCAGGGGTGGGGAACTCCAGACCTAGAGTCTGCTTTTCAGGATTTCCTTAGCATTGCACAGGGGTTGGAATCATCACCAGTGCAATTAATTACATTATCGCATGGGCAATACTATGGAAATCCTGAAAACATGACCTGTTGGCAGTTCTCGAGGCCAGGAGTCCCCCACTCCTGATCTTCTCCATTCTATCAGTCCATGAAAATCATGTTATTCAAGTACGGTCCAATGTTTTCCTTGGACCCTTTGACTTGCATGGCTGAGTGCAATCCAATAATAAGATCCAACTCAGACTTGCTGTGATTTTTTTTCTTGGACCGTCTCAATCCAAAGTAAAAAATCGGACATGTTGATGAACCACTATAATAGAATTAGTCCGATCCAGTAAAAATAGAAAAGGTTGGGCACTACCTTATAGCATGCTCTCGAGATCGATGGGATCAATGGATACCGTCAGATTCATCCTCCAGAAGTTGCTCTTATGTCTCCAGGTGCACATTCCTCGGTATAGAAGTCTGTAGTCAAATCCAGCCACTTAAGAAAACAGACAGCACTCACCAGATTACAGGCAGAAATTCATTTATTAGACATGACTAAAACCACGTGGACAAGGGAACAGAAGGAAGGTTGATAGCAAAACAAACTACTGCCATTTCACGCTCCTTTCACTCCTTATTACGCGTGAAATGGCTGTTCATTTTGCTGTCATCCTCCCTCCTGTTCCGGTGTCCATATTGTTTTAGCCATGTCTAATAAATGAAAGTTCTACCTGTCATCTGGTGAGTGCTGTCCGTTTCCTTAAGTGGCTGGATAGAATGGGTCCGAGTGTGATCCGACGTTGGTCCAACAATATGTCAATGTGCACGAGCCATAAGGGAATACAATTTTGTGGTACAGAATACAATTTAGAAAGTCAAAATACCCATTTTGTAAGACTGAATATACATTTTTGGCAATTTTATGACATTTCGTGACACAGAATGCTATTTTTTGTGATATCATGATGGAGTCCAAATCCGAAACATGTCATTGAGGATTACCATGGTTGTCCTTGCTTCTATGTAGTGGTATAACTTGAAGCTCATGGACTCCTAAGCTAAAGCTCCAACGGGGACCACAATTATTTCAAATCTTTAATATCATTAGTATTTCTATAGGCGAAAAGGACTGTGGAGACCCTAGGCTCCAGCCAGGTCATGGGTGGGCAGGGGCGGACTGGCCAGGTGGCAGGGGTGTGCAAGTGCCCCCCAGGCTGGTGATATTGGCCTCATCTAGGGCCACCCCCATACTGAAATTGTCCGGTCCGGCTCTACGTTTCACAGCAGCCGAGCAGCCGAACAGCCGACGCAGCCTCCCCCTGCTCCTCACCTCTCAAACTTTGGTAGTACCCCCCCGCTCCTCACCTCTCAAACTCCGCTAGCACCCCCCCTGCTAGCACCCCCCATTCCCCCCCTCCTCACCTACCGCTAGGGCTGCCAGCATGTCAATGCGACCCAGGTCAAGGTGCACCAGGATTGCAAACCCTGCGCCTGTTTTGGTTACACCTCTGCTTCTATGATTGCTTTAAAGCGAACCTGTCACCCCCCCCGGAGCATCAAAAGCTAAAATAGCCACCTTCTGCAGCACTAAGGCTGCATTCAGAGAAGGTGGCTATAGGCTTTTGATGCCCTTTATACTATGAAATATGAAGTTAGGTAATTGCTCAAACTTATGAAGACCAAAGACCGGGAGGCGGGGTTTCACGCTCCTCCGACCCGCCCTCTCTTGTCAGTCATGGTGCGCGCCTGCTGCTGCCTCCCCTGACTGTGTGAAATGAAAGCGTCTTCCTTCTCCTGTATGGAGCCGCGCATGCGCTGTGCGCCCGGTGTCCAGGAAGTCGTCGGCTGCGCGCACAGCGCATGTGCGGCTCCATACAGGAGAAGGAAGACGCGCGTTCATTTCACACAGTCAGGGGAGGCAGCAGCAGGCGCGCACCATGACTGACAAGAGGGGGCGGGTCGGAGGAGCGTGAAACCCCGCCTCCCGGTCTTTGGTCTTCATAAGTGTGAGCAATTGCCTAACTTCATATTTCATAGTATAAAGGGCATCAAAAGCCTATAGCCACCTTCTCTGAATGCAGCCTTAGTGCTGCAGAAGGTGGCTATTTTAGCTTTTGATGCCCGGGGGGGTGACAGGTTCGCTTTAACCCTCCCCTTCCCAAGATCATTTCAGTCAGAAATACTTTCTTGAGGCCAAATATTTCTTGACGAGGGAATTTCCTTGATAAAGGACAACCAAGATTCCATTTTGTAAAACGTGATACCATTTTGTGTTAAAGGATATATGTCTTTATTACCCAGAATACAAATCTGTGATGTAGAATTTTGTGACACAATGAAAATGTTGCGAGACAGAATGTCATTTTGTAAGACCAAAAAAAAAATTCTGACACAGGATCCCATTTTTTTACACAGAAAACAAATGTGTGACACATTTTGGGATAAAGAATAAAAATGTACACTGGGGATCATAATTAGAGAACAACATACACACACGTTCCTTAATGTTAAGGTCATTGTGTCGTTCTATGTGAAAATACTGTAACACGAGTACATTAGCAGTATTTTAAGGTTATTTCATTAACTGAATATATTCTAAAACACAGAATAAAAATATAAATGAGATAAATGAAACAGGACTGATCAGAATTAGAGAACACTTTCAGATACCTGCAAGTTACTGGTGTTATTATGGCACCTGGTGCTAATTTCCTTAATTATCTGACAAACCCTATTTAACTGGCAGCCTAACTTTCCTGTTTGCACTCATTTAGCAAAAATTGTAACTGAAACCCTCTGGCAGCACGCTGTCCAATTTTGCTGTGTGACAGGAGGCATTGTCCTGCATGAAAATTGCTGGCTGATTGAGAGCTAAACGCAAGTAAGGAATCACGTGTTGTTGAAGAAGGTTCTAATACATACTTGCGTTCACTCTGCCATGTAGCTGTATGAGAGGTCCAACCCCTGCTGCAGAAAACAATCCCAAACCATGACACTTCCTCCACTACCTTTCACTGACTTCTTTACACACTTTAAATTCATTTTTTCCTTAACTTGTCGACGAATGTAATGTTTCCCATCAGACCCAAATAAATGTAACTTGCTTTCATCACTAAAATTAACTGTGGCCCACTTCTCCTCTGTCCACACAACATGCTCCTCACGAAAGGTGAGTCTAGCCTTTTGATTCTTTATGATAATGAGAGGTTTGGTCACTGCAGAGTGGGCTTTCAGTCCAAATGCTCTTAAACACCATGACACTGTATGACGAGAGAGATCCTTACCCTGTTCAGTGCTGAACTGGAGAGCTATTCCCATGGAGATTCTCCGCATTATCCTGTCCTCTCTTACATTTGTCTTTTGAGGGTGACCAGTAAAGATGCAATATTCCAGAAATCACAGACTTGAACAAACCTCTGTAGCGATGGTTGGTAGGGTGACCTCTTTTTCCTTCATCTGGACAACCTGGTGCCAGAGGATTTCAGTCACTTTGGAACACCACGTTATTTATGCAAAGTGAGTGCAAACTAGAAAGTTAGGCTGACAGATAAATACAGTTTTTCAGATAATTTAGGAAATTAGCACCAGGTGCCAGATTAACATCAATCTAATTCAATTTAAATATCTAATTTTGATCAGCGTTCTTTTACATTTATCTTATATACATTTTTATTCTGTGCTTTAGAATATATTCAGTTTATGAAATAGGATTAAAATACTGCTAATTTACTCATGTTAGGATATTTTCACATAGGGCAACACAAGGACTCTAACATTAACGAAATTGTGTGTTGCTCTCCCATTTTGATCGCCAGTGTATGTATGCTAATGGCTGGATCCATATACCCGTGACCTGAAGATAACATATATTTGTCAGGGTCTCCATAGGGGTTAAAGGTGACTCTTTCTACAATACAGTTGTGTTCAAAAGTTTACATACCCCTGGCAGGTTTTTTGCTTTCTTGGACCTTTTTCAGAGAATATGAATGATAACAACAAATAATTTTTCCCACTCATGGTTAGTGGTTTGGTGAAGCCATTTATTATCAAACTACTGTGTTTTCTCTTTTTAAATCATAATGACAATCAAAAACATCCAAATGACCCTGATCAAAGGTTCACATACCCTGGTGATTTTGGCCTGATAATATGCACAGAAGTTGACAAATGGGTTTGAATAGCTAATAAAGGTAACATGCTCACCTGTAACCTGTTTGCTTGTAATTGTGTGCATAAAAGTTGAGTGAGTTTCTAGGATCCAGACAGACTCTTGCATCTTTCATCCAGCCACTGATGTTTCTGGGTTGTGAGTCATGGTGAAAGCAAAAGAATTGTCAATGGATCTACAGGAAAAGATAGTTGAACTGTATAAAATAGAAAAGGGATACAAAAAGATATCCAAGGAATTGAGAATGCCAGTTAGCGTTGTTTAAACTGTGATTAACAAATGGAAAATCAGGAGCTCTGTAAAAAGCTAACCACGATCAGGTAGACCAGCAAAAATTTCAACCACAACTGATAGGAAAATTGTTCAGGACGCAAAGAAAAACTAACAAATAACATCAGCTGAAATACAGGGCTCACTGAGAACTAGAGGTGTGGTTGTTTCAAGATGCACAATAAGGAGGCACTTGAAGAAAAATGGGCTGCATGATTGAGTTGCTGATGATTGAAGAAAGCCATTACTTCGCAAATGCCACAAGGTTTCTTGCCTACAATACGCCAAACAGCACAGAGACAAGCCTCCAAACTTCTGGAACAAGGTAATTTGAATTGATGAGACCAAAGTCATACTTTTTGGCCACAACCATAAACATTACATTTGGAGAGGTGTCAACAAGGCCTATGATTAAAGGAACACCATTCCTACTGTAAAGCACGGGGGTGGATTGCTGATGATGTGGGGATATGTGAGTTACAAAGGCACACAAAACTTGGTCAAAGTTGAAGCAAATATGAATGCAGCACATTATCAGCAAATACTGGAGGCAAATGTGCACTCATCAACCCGGAGCTACACATGGGACGTACTTGGAAGTTCCAACATGACAACAATCCAAAACAAAAGGCCATGTCGACTTATCATTGGCTACACAGAACAAAGTGAAGGTTCTGGAGTGGCCATCTCAGTCTCCTGACCTCAATATCATTGGGCCACTCTGGGGAGAACTCAACCACAGTTCATTCAAGAAAGCCCAGGAATTTACAGGAACTGGAGGCTTTTTGCCAAGAAGAATGGGCAGCTTTACCATCTGAGAAAATAAAGAGCCTCATCCACAACTACCACAAAAGACTTCAAGCTGTCATTGATGATAGAGGGGGCAATACACGGTATTAAGAACTGTATGTGAACTTTTGATCAGGGTCATTTGGATGTTTTTGGTCATCATTATGATTTAAAAAGAGAAAACACAGTAGTTTGACAATTGGCTTCACCCAACTACTAACCATGAGTGGGAAGAAAGTTTTAGTGTTATTATTGATTTTCTCTAAAAATAGACAAGAAAGCAAAAAATCTGCCGGGGTATGTAAACTTTTGAGCACAACTGTATGTATACAAAGGTACATTTCCAACGAACTTTTCTATGCAATAAACTTTGATAAATGGATGCTGTACTCAGAATTTCTCATCCCAGAAGCTTCAGTGACTTCAATTAATTGTAGGGTTGTGACCGGAGGAGTTTTGTCTGATCTCAGCATGCCCTAATATTAATATCTTATTAGCATCAAGATTATATGTGGCCGTTGTTTTCCTGTTTTCCTTTTGAAAGTTGAATTAATTTCATGTCCTATTTGAAACACAAATGATGTTAGTCACCTGCATTGGCTCAATTAAGATTGGTGGCAGATGAGTTATAGAAAACTTCCTAAATTTTCATTTATATTAACGTATAATGACAACCAGTAGCAATTATTGGGCATTGCACTATTCACCAGTTCGGGATAGGATTATTTTCTTCCCTTCCTGTACAGGCACACTTTATTTTGTACATATTTACATCATATGTCGTGTCCACTGTCAGACACAGACAGTATAGGGCCCATGTGGAAAAACAATGTATGGACCCTTTGCAGTCCAAGAGATCATCATAATGTTCAATTCCACCTGCTGTGGAGGTAGAATTGGGGCCCTTAATCTCTCAGGCTACTGTGTGAACTCACAGTGATATGTCCATCACTGGTTGTGTCTCTGTCTCGCACACCAAGTCTTCAACTTTCCATGCACGTTAGCTGATTTAATCAGCCATCATGTGCCTATAACAGCTGCTGGCTGATTGGAGATCCGCCTACAGCTGTTAGCCAGTTAAGACAATCTCTAACAGTGGGATTCAACACGTGTCGGTATGGGGAGTGTCATTCTCTGCTCCCATCAACATGCCCATAATGTCATCACAAGGTGCAGATGTAAAAAACAAAAACAAGGGGCGCATGTCTAGAGATACCTGGTGGTAGCGGATATTAAAATAGGAAAGTGCCGCAGGCCGCTCACCTGACTGGGTTGTGCACCTCGGCACAACTCCAGTGTCAGGCGTCTGAATTTTGGGATCCCTCCTGGGCTGTAGCGTCTCCTCGCTGCCACCGCCGGTGTTAGTGTGGCACCCCTGCAGGGGATTGGTGCAGGGAGGGATGTACACTTTCGCACACACAGGCATCCAACACTTTCCACCCCAGACCTGGAGGGGGAGCCCCACTGGCTGTCCTTAAAGGTACCTTTACACGCCGCCACAGGAAAGGAGAAACTGCCAGGCATCGGGGACAATTGTGCCTGTTTCCATGAAATCACTACGAAATGGCGGCGTGTAAATCAGGAAATTCCTTCCTTTGCCCTGCAGTTCCTTCGGATACCTGTTTCTGAGCCGTGCTCAAAAACAGGAAGGCACAATACCTATGGTGGTGGCGTGTAATCGGGCACAGGCAAGGTATTTGCGTGGCCTAGCGAATTCCCAGGGGCGTACCACGGTGTCATGGATACCACGCCCCATCAGCGATCATTGATGGAGGCTCCTGCATTACGATTGGCTGCCCCTTCACAGGGTGCCATATTTAAAGAGCTATCCATTCACAGTCCACAATTGCAATGGCGTCATGTATTAGCCAGCCTTCCTGCGCAGGCTGGCCAATCATGATTCTATTGCGTTGTCCAATCAACACTTGTGCATCACGGAATACGCAACTCTGTCACGCCTATGTACTTACGGCGCTAAATATGTACGCCCATATTCCTTTGTGGTAGTGGCGTTTAAACCAGGGAAGGTATTCAACAAGGAGTAAGCCGCAGGAGCTGTTGGCACTTCCGGGGAATGCATATACCTTCAGTGGAGCACGCAGTGGCGGCATGTATATGCGGCATCAGGGATCGGTATCCACCGTTAAAAACACGCGTGTGCACGTGCGATGGATATCTGTTGCTACCCACAGTGGCGGCGTGTAAAGGTACCCTAAGACAGATCCCCTATAAAGATCCAGGCCTGAGGGGAGGAGTCAGTTAGTCTGCACTCAGCAATGAAGAGAGCAGTTAGTTCCAGAGAGACTGCAGAGGAGAGAGCAGTTAGTGAAGGAGCTGGTTGCTGGGACCAAACAGGCCCAGAACCACGAAAGCTGACCCAACTGTGCTGAGCCCTAGGGAGAGGGATGGAGGCCAGTGGGAGAAGTGAGAGGTAGGAAGAAAGAAGAAGGGAACATATCTGGTATCTGTTAAGCCCACCCAGACACCGGAGTTCGAAGCTACTAGTCATCTACAGTGTAGCAGCAAAAGCCCGGACGGACCAGGAGGATCTATTCCCCCTGAAGTAAAGAATAGAAGACTTCAAACCTGACCAAGCATAGGACCAGGGACCTAAGCAGAGAATAGGAATCCCATAGAAAGGTCCTCTTTGTCGGATGTGGAACAGCACCCTGAGAGGGAGAAAGAGCGGCAGGCTCGGCTACAGGCAGAGCTTACCCCAAACACCGCTCACACTAAAAGAGGAGGCCTCACATCTCTCCAATGTGAACGTCCCAAGCTGCACCGAAACCTGGTTACCCTCCTGGACCGTGCCTGTTACCAGACATCAGTAAAAAGGTACCGAAACGGAGACTATTGTGAGTGTGTGCCTGATTCCGCGCCGCTGCCTGCAGCGTTCAAAGCAGAACCGCTACTACTACTCCACTCATTCACCCCGCTGCCCTGAGGTAAAGCTCCACCTGTGGGGAGCTGTACTACCCAACCCTGCCTTCCCATCACCTCAGCGGCTGGCTGCAGCGCTGGTATCCCTATTACCAGGTACCACAGGTGGCGTCACGTTATCATTCCCCATCATCATCACCCCCATCCCTGCCACTGAGAGTCCAGGGTCCAGGGCACGGAACCGGGAACCGACCAGCCGTGATCCCACACTAAAGTAATCCCCTTTCCTGGTATCTGAGTACCCCTACCCTGTCAACCGGATCAGTTCTGGCATCACGAAGATTCAAGAGCAGAAGAAAGACCTGTTGTAGCAGAGCCAGATAACCCTGCAATCGGTGCACCTGCCATTCCCACTGTGAGAATGAGAAGACACACAGGCATACTTGTGTTACGCAGATCAACACATGGGTCAGTAGACAGTGTTCGCACTATACCAGGCTTACACACTAGTAAAATACGTAGATTAACACGTAGTAACTTGGGTCAAACACCACTAAGGTACAGACAATAGAGTATAAAACATAGAAATGTAAATAAATCTTTAAAATGTAAATATGTAACCAATGTTAGTGTACAGAAGGGTGAAGTGTAGGCAAAAACAACTCAAACCAAGTACACAACATCAGAAAGAGGGGTGAGTGGAGTTGGCGTAAGGGAGAGCAAAATCTTGGCCAATAAGTGACCCCAGCGCCAGGAGGCCGACAGTGCTAATGACCCATTAGAGGCCCCGGCAGTACCTAGGACCCCTACGCCGAGGCACCCGTAGTAAGTGTTTGTTGTTGTGTTTTGAACTTTTTCTAATTTCAAAAGAGGACCATAGCCACAGGACTACAGGTACATTTTAAAGATCTATTTAAATTTTTCTATCTTTTGTACTCTATTTTCTGTACCTTAGTGGTGTTTGACCCAAGTTACTAAGTGTTGATCTACGTAAAACCGGTATTCCACTAGTGTGTAAGCCTGGTGTAGTGCGAACACTGTCTACTGACTCATGTGTTGATCTGCCTAACACAGGTATGCCTGAGTGTCTTCTCATTCTCACAGTGGGAATGGCATGTGCACCAATTGCAGGTTTCATTGGCTTTACTAAAACGGGTGGTTCTTCTGCTCTTGGTTTTTCTACTGGTTGTGGGAATGTCAACATTGGGATTAAGTATGCACCTTCTATTTGGGGCCAGTCTGCGGGTACTTCTATGAGTGTCTGGACTGTCTTTGGCTCCTCTTTTTCGGGCTCTGGAAAAGGTACATATTCCTTTGGTTGTGGTGGTTGGAGGCACTTCTTTAAATGATCTCTGGACACTGTTGCTGTTGTTTCTCCATTGTCTTTGCTGATCAGACAGGTCTTCTGGTTATCAAAGTTGGATGGTAATACAGTGTATGGTACTGCCTCCCATTGATCATCTAATTTGTGGAGTCTCCTTTTCCTTTTCAAACCAATTCACCTGGTGTTAAGGGTGCTCCTTGTGCGCTTTTGTTAAAGTTGGTTTCTTGTTTCTCTCTTGATTTTGCCAGACTTCTCTCAACACATTCCTGTATTTTCTTGTATTGCTCTGTTCTTCTGGTATCCCAATCTGCATCTGAGGTGTTTTCTTCAAGAACTACAATGCCCATCTCAAAGTCTACTGGCAATTTTCCTGGTCTTGCTCTCATGAGGTATGCAGGGGTACAATTTGTTGAGCTTACTGGTATGTTGTTGTAGATGTTAACAAGGTCTGGTAACTTCACTGGACATCTGGACATCTGTTTCTTCTAAGGGCAGAGTCTTCAACAATTCTATTACCATGTGATTCATCTTTTCGCACTTTCCGTTGGTTTGGGGATGGTAATGTGTGGTAAGAATTTTCTTGCATCCGTATAGGTTACAGAACTCTTGAATTACTTCAGCTTCAAAGGCAGGACCTTGGTCTGTCAATACCTGTTCTGGATACCCGTGTAGTCTGCAGAAATCGGCTTGAAAGGTTCTTGCTGCTGTCTGAGCTGTTAAGTCTTTTACCGGAGCTACCACAAGGAATTTGGAGTAGTGGTCCACCACGGTAAGAGCATAGGTATAGCCCGATCTGCTGGGTGTGAGTTTGACGTGATCTAAGGCTACCAGTTCTAATGGCTGTTTAGTGATAATAGGCTGGAGTGGTGCTTTCTGGCTGTTACGGTCTTTTCTTCTTAATGAGCATGGTCCACAATTTGTACACCATTTCTCTATGGTAGACCTCATGCCGAACCAATAAAATCTCTCACGTAACAAGATTTCCAGTTTTCTCCATCCAAAGTGTCCTGCTCCATTATGGTACTCTTCCAACACCATTTGGACGTCTCTCTTTAAAACCACAATTTGCCATACCATGTCATGTTTTCTTGGGTTGATACACTGTCTGCACAATTGAGCTTGATAGATGAATAACCTGCTTTGTTCTTTCCACAGGTATTGGACCTCTGGAGGAGCATTCTTTTCAATTTGGGAATCCGGTTGGGTTACCAGCCTTTTCACTAGGCTCACTGTCTTGTGTATCTTTCCATCCATAGGGAGGCAACACTCTGACGGTTCTGGTAGATATGGGCTTCTGTCATTTAGCATTTTCAACTTTTATGGAAAGCTGGGAGTTCTACTTCCTCCAAGTCATCTACCTCTTCTTCAAGTCCTTGCAAATGTACTTGAGGGTTTCTGGAGAGGGCATCAGCATTTGCATTGTTACGGCCTGCCCCGTACTTGATGGTAAAGTCCTAGATTGCTAGTCGGGCCATCCAGCGTTGCTTCAATGCACCAAGCTTCGCGGTATCCAAGTGTGTTAATGAGTTATTGTCTGTGAAGACGGTAAATTTTGAAGCTGCCAGGTAATGCTTGAACTGCTCTGTTATAGCCCAGACCAAGGCCAGGAACTCCAATTTAAAGGAACTTAAAGGGTTAGGCCAGGATTTTCTCACCAGTCAGAGCCTGCTTCTTCTGTTGGAAGGAATCTTCTTGTTCTTTTACCCATTCCAATTGTGGCTCCGAATCTCTTCTCTTCTTAGTTTGGCCTACCAGGAGATCTTGTAGGGGCGCTGCCATCTTTGTGTAGCCCTTAATGAATCTTCTGTAGTACCCAACCAAACATAAGAATTTACGTACCTCGCTGACAGTGGTTTGCCTCTGCCAGTCCTGGATAGCTGTCACTTTTTTTGGGTCTGGTGCTACTCCGTCTGCGCTGACCACATGCCTGAGGTATTGGACTTTTGGTTTCAGCAGGTGATATTTAGATGGTTTGAGCTTCATTCCGTACTTTGCTATAGCTGTAAGTACCTCCGCCAGCTGTTCCAGATGTTCTTCATAGGTTTTGGAATACACGATGACGTCGTCCAGGTATGATAGCACCTTCTCGAAGTTCCGGTGTCCCATGCAACATTCCATGAGTCTTTGAAATGTTCCCGAGGCATTGCATAACCCGAATGGCATGATGATGAATTTGCATAGTCCCATTGGTGTTGTGAATGCTGTTTTCTCCCGGTCTTCTTCTGCAACGGAGACCTGCCAATACCCACTAGTGAGATCTAATGTAGAGAAATAATTAGCAGTCTTTAATGCAGCAAGAGATTCCTCTATCCGGGGTAACAGGTAAGCATCTTTGTGAGTGATCTTATTGATTTCCCTGTAATCCACACACATCCTCATATTGCCATCCTTCTTTCTGACTAGGACTAAGGGGGCTGCCCAGGGACTACAGCTATCTCTTATAACCTCGGCTTCCTTTATGTCCTGCAGCATCTCTTTGGCACACTGGTAGTGGTTTGGTGGAACGGGTCTACGTCTCACTTTAATTTGGGGATGATTTCCTGTGGGTATGTGATGATGTACCCCTTTAATCCTCCCAAAATCTAATGGATGCTTACTGAATATCTATTCGAACTCTTGTACTACCCGGTAGACTCCGTGCTTCTGGCAGGGAGGGGTGGCATCATTAGCCGTGCCACTTCTGGTTCCGGTCAGGTGATTGGGCGAGCGATAACATAAAGGGAGGTCCTGTTGCTTTGTAACAGGGTTGCCTGGGAGACTCCACCTGATGAAGACAGGCACCCTGTCGAAACGCGTTGTGGGAAGTAAAGGGCAAATAAAGGTTTGTAAACTCACTCAATGAGAGTTGTAATTTTTGCCCATCCAGCCCCAGCGCTCCTAAAAAGACCGCCACTTTTGTCTCGTTATCGTAGGGTGCAGATGGGTTGAAATGACAGTCGGGGGTCAGATGATGACTGCTGCGTCTGTGATGATGAAGTTCCTGTGAATGCCAACTGCGAGCTGCCATTCATGGGAGATCATGATTTCACTTATACAGAGCCAGTGGCGTAACTTGAAGCTCATGGGCCCCGATGCAAAAGCTTCAAGAGGGCCCCCAATTATTGCAAATGTTGAATAGCATTAGTTTTTTTCTATAGGCCAAAGGGACTTTTGGGGACCACTAGGCTACAGGGCCCAGGTGCGATTGCTGAATCAGTCTTTATCTATGGAGATATCAGGGTTTGTTCACATGATGCATTTTATTTAAATTGCAGCAAAAACACATTGAATTTCCTGCTTTTTAAGAAAATAGCAACACCTAAGAGAAAAGCAAAAATGGGCAAATACCCTTAAATAAGTACAGTGGGGAAAAAAAGTATTTTGTCAGCCACCAATTGTGCAAGTTCTCTCACTTAAAAAGATGAGGTCGGCCTGTAATTGACATCATAGGTGACCTCAACTATGAGAGACAAAATGAGAAAACTAATCCTAAAAATCACATTTGGAAAGAAATTTTTTTTTCTAATTTTGGTGGAAAATAAGTATTTGGTCAACTACAAACAAGCAAGATTTCTGAATTCACAGACCTGTAACTTCTTTAAGAGGCTCCTCTGTCCTCCACTCATTACCTGTAGCACTGACATCTGTTTCAACTCCACTATGGTGAAGACCAAAGAGCTGTCGAAGGTCACCAGAAACAAAATTGTAGCCCTTCACCAGGCTGGGAAGACTTAATCTGCAATAGGCAAGCATCTTGGTGTGAAGAAATCAACTATGGGAGCAATAATTCGAAAATGGAAGACATACAAGGCCACTAATAATCTCCCTCAATCTGGGGCTTCACGTAAGATTTCAGCCCGTGGGGTCAAAATTATCTCAAGAACGGTGAGCAAAAATCGCAGAATCACATGGGGGACCTAGTGAATGACCTGCAGAGAGCTGGGAACAATACGGGCTACCATCAGGCTACCATCAGTAACACACTACACCACCAAGGACTCAGATCCTGCAGTGCCAGACGTGTCCCCTTGCTTAGGCCATTACATGTCGGGGCCCATCTGAAGTTTGCTAGAGAGCATTTTGATGATCCAGAAGAGTATTGGCAGAATGTCATATGGTCAGAGGAAACCAAAGTAGAACTGTTTGGTAGAGACCGACTTGTGTTTGGAGGAGAAAGAATGCTGAGTTGTATCCAAAGAACACCATACCTACTGTGAAGCATGGGGGGTGGCAACATCATGCTTTGGGGCGGTTTCTCTGCTAAGGGACCAGGACGACTAACCCGTGTACATGAAATAATGAATGGGGCCAGGTATCATGAGATTTTGAGTGCAAACCTCCTTCCATCAGCAAGGGCATTGAAGATGAAACGTGGCTGGGTCTTTCAGTATGACAATGATCCAAAGCACACTACCAGGGCAAAGAAGGAGTGGCTTTGTAAGAAGCATTTCAAGGTCCTGGAGTGGCCTAGCCAGTCTCCAGATCTAAACCCTACAGTGAGTTAATAAAAAGGATAAATAGGGAGCGCACATAGGGCGTTACCGTCTTAATAAATAGTCCAGTCCCCCCAATCGGTGTGACTCACCTGCGGTGGTTGTGAGAGCCACAACAAACTGAGAGAGCCTGGTAATGGTCGCTGCAGGAGCCCACTGAAGATAAATGATTTCCACCGAAGAAAAAGCTGGGCTTTGTAGTCCGCGCTGACCTCAAGAAACTTCCAGTCCAGTACAGGGTTAATCAGGTTCTGGTTTATTTGCCTACACGTTTCGTGGCTTTAAATCTGCCACTTCATCAGGGCTATTTAAAGCCACGAAACGTGTAGGCAAATAAACCCAAACCTGATTAACCCTGTACTGGACTGGAAGTTTCTTGAGGTCAACGCGGACTACAAAGCCCAGCTTTTTCTTCGGTGGAAATCATTTGGAGTGAGTTGAAAGTCTGTGTTGCCAGCGACAGTCCCAAAACATAACTGCTCTAGGGGAGATCTGCATGGCGGAATTGGCCAACATACCAGCAACAGTGTGTGCCAACCTTGTGCAGACTTACAGAAAACTCTGCAATTGCCAACATAGGATATATAACAAAGGATTGAGATGAACTTTTCTTATTGACCAAATACTTATTTTTCACCAAAATTTGAAAAAAACTTTCTTTCCAAATCAGACAATGCGATTTTCATGATTTGTTTTCTCATTTTGTCTCTCATAGTTGAGGTCACCTATGATGTCAATGACAGGCTGACCTCATCTTTTAAGTGGGAGAACTTGCACAATTGGTGGATGACTAAATACTTTTTCCCCACTGTACATAGATCACAATAGTGAATGTAAATAAAATAGGGTATTTAGTTAATAATATTTTGATTAAAAAAACATGAAAACCATCCCACCAAGTCAAGGTGACCTATATCAGGACGATCATAGTATCGAAATATTTAAAACATTACCATATTTCTTGTGTCGTATATTTAATAAAGATTGAGCAGGATCACAGCCCAATATGGACACCCAGCAATGAGAAGCTATACAAAATGTCCAGCTCAAAGAATGGAGGCCATTGTTTGCATTACAGTAAAAAACACAAAGAGAACCAAAACAAATGAACTGCAACACATGTTTCTATACATGCAATGTATAGGAGCATATTCACACTGGTCATCATATAGCAACAACCAAGACAAATGAGTAAATACCCAAAACTAATTTATTGTAAGCTATTTGCTCATTTTTGCTTTTCTCTTAGATGTTGTTTAATGATCAGTGTGAATATGCTCCTAAACAGATGTGGCGCCCCTGCGTCCAGGAGGCCACAAAAGGGAACTGCATCCAGGCAGGTAGGACAATTGTTGCACAACAACACCCTCACAGCCCACACAACCCACGTGCAGTAGGTGGCAGCATCCAGCCCTAAGATTGGAATACTCTAGGCAATTGAGGGGTGGTGGATTTGGAGGAGTGGGTTGGGCACACATGTAGTCAGGTGACTTGACAGTAGAAATAGGAAGGGGGAGGAGGAAGGAGTTCAGTAGGCCATAGTGAGCTGAACAGCAAAGACTAACAGTAGGCCCAGGGTGCCGAGCTGTAAAGACCAGAAGCTGAGGAGCACAGGCCAGAGAACAGCAGAAGGCTGAGTGAAGCTGAGCAGACAGAAAGACTCACACGTCCTGAGAGTGTACGGTGTAGGAGCGCAGAATCTGTACCGAGCCAGTGCGAGCCGGAGGAGAGAGAAAGCACGTCCGAAGCCAATACCACCAGGAGTGTGAGGAGAGGGAGAGGGACGGTTATACCCGGGCCCTAGGAACACAGCTGAAGCTACCGACTGCAGGCGGAGTAGCCCTCCTATGATACCAAGAGACGCAGAAGAAAGAGCCTGGTAGAGCCTCACACCTGGGGACTGCTGGAGGGACCACAGCTACACGTTAGGGTTCCTACCCCCAAAGGACAGGCTGCTCAGTGACAAACTGGAGGACCCACAGGGGCCCGAGTCACCGCCATACTGTCCGGTGTCGCACATAACGAAGTAAAGCAGAGAACGTTAATAGCCCGGAAAGGACACAGAGACTGTGTGAGGGGTCACAGAGAGAGAGGCCTGGCTGCAGAGTAAAGGGAACCCGGAGAGGGAGAGTGAGCCCGTGTAATAAGAACTGAGACGTGTAAGAACTGTACTTGAACTGTACTTGACTTGTGAACTGTCTGAAGAACTGAGAGTAAACACGGAAAACCCTGAGATTGCCTCCCTTGTGTGTCTGCATGAAAGCGATTCTCTCCATACAGGATTACAGAAAGCCCTCCACCTGCAGAGTCACAGCACAGACTGTCAGCACCAGCACCAAGGAGAGATTCCTGCAGCGTCTGCAAAGTAAGTGTACTACACACTCCACAATAGACTTTAACTCTTACTGCCCCGGGGAACACAGTTCTACCCACTGGAACTATACCACCTAAGCTGCTATTACATCATCCCCGGAGGTTCTGCAGCAGCGGCGGCCCCATCACTGGCCGCATATAGTGGGTGGCGTCACGACTGACAACCCCTGTAAATATCCCCTTTTATTGCCGAGCCCGGGACACAGACCGGACCAGGACCACCCGTGACTTCCCAAGTAGCAGAACCGGTCCGGTACCGAGTACCCCCGTCCCAGTGGGCCCGACACAGACCATGCTGCCACCTCACCACCACCAGAACAGGTGCCTCACCAACACCACCAGAGCAGCTGAATCACCACCACCAGAGTGGTCACATCACCACCATAACCAGAGTGGACACCTCACCACCACCACCGGAGTACCGGAGCAGTCGCCTCACTATCATCTGAGAGGCCACCTCTCCACTATCGCCATCGGAGAGGCCACCACACTACCACCATCAGAGCTGCAGCCTCACCCCCACCACAGGAGCTGCAAATTCAACACTACCAGAGCACCAGAGCTACAACCTCACTACCACCATTGGAGCTGCAGCCTCACCACCACCAGAGCGGCTGCCTTTTTTCTACCACGAGAGCTGCAATCTCACTACCATCAAAGAGGCCACCTCACAACCCCCACCGGAGCTACAGCCTCACCACCACCACTACCAGAGCTGCAGCCTCACCACTACCGAATATCCCACCTCCCCACCAGAGCTGCAGCCTCACCACCACCACCAGAGCTGCAATCTCACCACTACTACTGGAGCTGCATCCTCACCATCACCGAAGATCCCACCTCACCACCACCAGAGCTGCAGTCTCACCACCACCACTGGAGCTGCTACCTCACCATCACCGAAGATTGGCTCTCCAATACCATCATTAGAAAGGCCACCTCACCACCACCAGAGCTGCTGCAACCCCCAAACTCCTGTCTCCAGACGAGGTTTAAGCACTCAAAAGATTGAACATATGAATAACAAGACATTTTTACATAGAAATAAGTAGTAGGATTCCTTCATGTGCCTTCTTAGACGTTCTTCGGACCTGACATCAAAGAATTCCCGAAAAAAACATAGTGTGAACTTATCCTGTTATTATTTGCTGATATTTGGGCATGGTTTGATGATATTTACTTGAGGGTTGCGTGATTCTGATACGTAAACGGTATATAGGATTATATTGGTCAATGTAGTCCATATAGCTCATTTTATATTGATACCCATGTATACAGTATGCTTATGACCATTTCTTCTGCAGCCATCCATGATTGCCACTATGGATTGTGTACATACATCTACAGTATATCAGTAATTGCATATTGCTCTATACTCTGGTAATAGTCTGTGTGAATGTGTTATTGTGTTAATTGCTGAATACAAACCCTATTAAAATGTGGTGTGATTGTGGTTGCAATGAACCGCCTTGGAGAACAGTTACCCGGTCTCACGGCGCATTCCTCAGACTTTGCTCCCCGAAGCAATTCCCTGAAAGAAAAAAAATCATTGCAGACAGGAGGATGCAATATTATCCCGGGGCATTCTGGCAGACAGCGTTGGCACGCAGGAGGGATGCCAACCAATCAGGCTGGAAAAGTACAATTACAAGTATAGTATGACTTGAATTAAGGTGACACACCTGAAAGGCAACCATGGAGCTCTGGTTAATGTCGTTCGATATCATGGATATGTTGCAGAACTGAGTTTGTTTTCTATCTTATTGTATATGTCTCATATTAGTTACTTCATACCATTTTCATATTAGTTAAGGAAAACTTCTACTTTATAAACATTCAGTGGATCCCAGTGATTTCCTTAGGGATCAGAATACGAAGAAGAATCTACCAAGTATCAGGATCAGGAGATAATGTTATACACCACACCAACGCAGATACACTACTGTGACTGGGACCTACAGTGCCGCCCAATGATGTCCAGCTAGAGTAATCAGCTCCTTTGATTTCACCAAAGGGACAGCACCACACCCTACTTAAGCTTTCGGTAGTATACTAGGAGGTGCCGGTTATAGTTTATACTTTCTCAGGTTCACAGCCCTAGTTCAGCTTGTTTGATTCCCATTTCCAATCTCAGACTATGCTTTCACTTGATTAGTCTGTTTTTCCTCCTCACCTCCCGCTAAGCATGTTGATTTTTGAACACCCACTGGCAGCTCTATCCATTGGTCAGCAGTTACTTTATGGATCCAACCTAAGAATGTAAGTTTAGATCCCTGTGTAAATTAGTGAAGGCCAGGGCGTCATTGGGATCTGCTAGACAGAGTGGCTAGCGCAAAGCCTGTACGTGGAAGCTCTATTACGTTTGTCAGTGCTCCTTGTTTAAGGAATTGGGTTGAGCCCAAGGTAAAAATTATCCAGGTACTATTATTTAACATAACTTTGGCTATGTTCACACATCCAGTGTTCATTTATTAGAACAGATTAAGCAGACATCTGTTGGCCAAAAAAATACTTTTTTGTCTGTTTTAAAAAAATCTTATTTCAGCTGAATCCACTTTTTCTACATTGAAGTCTATGTAAAACGGATTTGTGACGCCCCTGTGGTCTGGCTGCCACAGATGGTATTTCTTGTACATCGATTGGAATTCCATGTCTGAAGGGAACTGGAGCTCCTTCTGCTAGAAGTCTCAAGCATTCACACACTGCCTGATCTTTAACCAAGAAGCTGAGGACTAGGGCTCAGTCTCTGATTGTGGGGGAGGGGTTTGTTTCTGTTCAATGCTTAGTAAGACAGAGAAGAGTGACGAGAAATGTTCTGGGAAAAGGCAGCAGGAGCTGCTTCCAAAGGAGCATGCTGCCTCCCAGGATACCAGTCCCTAGGCTACTTAGGGATTACAGAGCCTGATGGCAGAAGCTGGAGGCTAGTGAACTCCATGTTCACCAGCCACTTAAGTGGAGCTTTCCAGGGTATCAGTAAAAAAAGGGTCAGAGAATTGCTGGAAGGTACAGCTAATTACAGAAGCCGCATTGCCAACCTGGCAGGAGGCAATCCTCAACAGAGAAAGAGGGAGTACAGGAGAGCATAAAGGCACCTAGAAACCTACCAATTTACAGAAGTCAGCAGGAAGGCTATATTTCTCAACCAGCAGAGTGTACTACAGTTCTCTCAGACTGGCCAGACCACATGCCCAGTGGTAGTTGCATTGTTCTGGACACCGTGCGTGGACTTTAGTAAAAGGTAAAACAAAAGACTGTTTCCTGCTGTTTACTTCTCTGATACCCTGCATCACTATTACCACCTTCATCCTCACCAATCCCAGGGAGCCAGCCCTGGTTGGGAAGGAGTTAACAACTGTCATTCTATCTATCTCCCAGGGATCTCCTGCAGTACCATCCCTATCTGGCTGATTATCCCAACTGGCATAACAAACTCTTACTCTTACTTTTTCTTTATAGTCTTTTATGTTTCACATTTTACTCTCCCCTTTCAATGTGAGCCAGGGCCACAGCACTGGGCACAGCCACTATGATCCTGACTACTGGCCCAGCTGCTGAGTTTCCCACCCCTTTGCAGTCCACAGATCCATTAAGCAGCAATCCGTTTTTTGTTTTCTTTAATCGGCAACTGATCCAGTAAACAAAAAAGGATCCTCTTCAAATGAAAACGGATTGCTAATTAATGGATCCGTTTGCCGTAGACTTGAATGTAAATAAAAATGATTCAGCTGAAATCAGTTTTTGAAAAATAGGCATAAAAGTTATGCAGAATTTTGCCAATGGATTGCTGCTAGATTCGCTCTAATAGAGGATTACTGGATGTGTGAGCATAGCCTTATTATTTCCTCTTTTGATGGCTATATGCAAAGTTTCCCAAATATATATTATGAGTATTGACCCCATAAGGGGCCAACATCTCAAAATTTCTATGAACTAAATCTTGGCCCCCTTTTGTTTATGTAACAATGCCTATTCCATATAGCGGCTCTACATGAATAAATGATAGCAATTAAAGTAAGATGTGAAATTGTACATTATAGGGCACTAAATTCACTTTGCGGCTGATCTCATGCAGAACTTGGGTGTCCCCCGGGAGCAGCTCTAATGTGAGAGTATGATGTCACCTTTCCACCAGTCTTGCGTTCTCCACAGTCTATACGACGTGCTCGTGAGGGGGTCAGACTAATGGCTTTTGTAATGCACTTGGCTCCCGTCACTGCATTTGCTACAAACCGATTAATAGTGTGCTCTGAACAACATCTAAACATCCTGCCATTCTCAGCACTCAGCACCTCTGTGCTACGATGGCCTCCTCTCCAGGATGGTTGACCCTTTAAAAAAATGGAATTGTGCTTGGTGATTAGTTTCAGCCGAGTTCAGAGATAATCGGGGCAAGACAAGTTCAGAGATTATTGGGGCAGAGCGAGTTCAGAGATAATCGGGGCAGGACGAGTTCAGAGACAATTGGGGCAGAGCGAGTTCAGAGATAATTGGGTGAGAACGAGTTCAGAGATAATTGGGGCAGGACGAGTTCAGAGATAATCGGGGCAGGACGAGTTCAGAGATAATTGGGGCAATACGAGTTCAGAGATAATCAGGGCAGGACGAGTTCAGAGATAATTGGGGCAATACGAGTTCAGAGATAATCGGGGCAGAACGAGTTCAGAGACAATTGGGGCAGAGCGAGTTCAGAGATAATTGGGTGAGAACGAGTTCAGAGATAATTGGGGCAGAACGAGTTCAGAGATAATCGGGGCAGGACGAGTTCAGAGATAATTGGGGCAGGACAAGTTCAAAGAAAAGTGGGGCAGGACAAATTGAGAGAAAATCGGGCAGGACAAGTTCAGAGATAATTGGGGCAGGACAAGTTAAGCGATAATTGGGGAAGGACAAGTTAAGAGATAATTTGGGCAGGACAAGTTAAGAGTTAATTTGGGCAGGACAAGTTAAGCGATAATTGGGGCAGGACAAGTTCAGAGATAATTGGGGCAGGACAAATTCAGAGATAACTGGGGCATTACGAGTTCAGAGATAATCAGGGCATTACGAGTTCAGAGATAATCGGGGCAGGACGAGTTCAGAGATAATTGGGGCAGGACAAGTTCAAAGACATTTGGGGAAGGACAAGTTCAAAGATAATTGGGGCAGGACAAGTTCAGAGATAACCGGGGCATTACGAGTTCAGATATAATCAAGGCAGGAAGAGTTCAGAGATAATCGGGGCAGGACGAGTTCAGAGATAATTGGGGCAATACGAGTTCAGAGATAATCAGGGCAGAACGAGTTCAGAGATAATTGGGGCAATACGAGTTCAGAGATAATCGGGGCAGAACGAGTTCAGAGACAATTGGGGCAGAGCGAGTTCAGAGATAATTGGGTGAGAACGAGTTCAGAGATAATTGGGGCAGAACGAGTTCAGAGATAATCGGGGCAGGACGAGTTCAGAGATAATTGGGGCAGGACAAGTTCAAAGAAAATTGGGGCAGGACAAATTGAGAGAAAATCGGGCAGGACAAGTTCAGAGATAATTGGGGCAGAACAAGTTAAGCGATAATTGGGGAAGGACAAGTTAAGAGATAATTTGGGCAGGACAAGTTAAGAGTTAATTTGGGCAGGACAAGTTAAGCGATAATTGGGGCAGGACAAGTTCAGAGATAATTGGGGCAGGACAAATTCAGAGATAACTGGGGCATTACAAGTTCAGAGATAATCAGGGCATTACGAGTTCAGAGATAATCGGGGCAGGACGAGTTCAGAGATAATTGGGGCAGGACAAGTTCAAAGACATTTGGGGAAGGATAAGTTCAGAGATAATTGGGGCAGGACAAGTTCAGAGATAACCGGGGCATTACAAGTTCAGATATAATCAAGGCAGGAAGAGTTCAGAGATGTTTGGGGAAGGACAAGTTCAGAGATAATCAGGGCAGGACAAGTTCTCTTTGTAGTTTTTTTTATTTTCCTTTGAGACCTAATAAATAATGTGTCTGATGTGACAGGGAAGGAGGTAAGGGACAAACTGAAGACTGTTTATTTCTGTAGGTGTTTTAGTCAAAAAAGTAATAGATCAACATTACAGCTAAAGCTGATAGCCCTGAGAACCCCATCTTGCCTGTAGACATTCCCAGCTTCTCTTTTGATTAACGGCATGATGGAACATAATCATGATGCCCATGTGACATCAACCCAAACGGGTTAATCAAAAACAGAACCTCTGATAATATCGGGTAAGAGTCGATTCTCGTGACTCCCATCCAGGGACCACAGATTACGGACATGACCGATGGGCGGGTCCTGTGCATCGATTTTCACCAGCTCTAAAAATTTAAAATTTATAATGTAATCAGGGTCAAAATAAAAAAGGAACAAAAAAAAGGAAACTTCTAACACGGGAATTTATAATCTAAACCCGTAAAAAATTGTTGAAGCAAGCTAAACATTCTGTAAAGTGCATCATGGGGTGGTTATGGGTCTAGCAGTTCTCGATTGCTACCCCTGAATTTTGACACAATAGGTTTCTTTAATCCAGAAAGGACTACATTCTACTAGGTCACTCCTTTGGCCGTTGAAGACATTGTTAGTAACACAAGTCTGTCACTCACTGTGTCCCAATTGTTGCATGGGCAAGCTTGTTTGTCATTATTGGTGATTGATGACCCAGCCACCCAATCGGGGATTGGGGAGTGCTAACTATCCTAATGCTATTCAGGATTGCCCAGCAACTAATTAGCTTTCAGTGCTTCTTATGGTTGTCACCCTCTCAGGGTGAATGTGAATCACCCAGGTGCCTACGGGAACTCAAGTGTCTGGGCCCTGCTGTGGTTGGGATGTCACTGGTGGCCTGCCCAAACCCGTGGCCGCGGTGGTCAACTTCAAAAAGTTGGGGAATGATAATAAAGAGTTTAAAGTTTGTCGTGACGCCACCTGCAAATTTTGGTGATGGGCACCAGCGCCGCTTCAGACCTCCGGAGGAGATGGTACTCCAGCTTGGATGGAGCAGCTCCCTGCAGGTGTAGCTGAGCCTCCGGGGCAGGGATGCACTTGTAATGGTGGTGCTGGAGAAACGGAATAAACTGCGGAGCAGTGCAGCAGATGAACAGACACACGGAGGCTTTGTCACTCTACATGGGTACTTTACTCTGTAAACCTGTTCAGATGGCAGTTCAGGTTACACCACAAACAGTCTATAAGCAGGTAGCTGGTCGGGTAGTCAAAGAGGGTTGCAAGATCATTCAGCAGATCCCGTAGTATACGCTCTCTTGTCAATCCCGTGTCCTGCTGCTAAACCCTGCCCGTCACAGCCCTCTTGTAAACCAGGCCCGTTGGGGTGCTATGAGATTCCCTTCTTCTCTCTATCTCTGAAGGGGCTCGACCTTTATGGGCTGTGCTTTTTAGACAGGATGTCAGGGTTGATGAACTGACCCGTGACAACCGGTGTAGACAGCTCAGGGGCTGAACACCCTGCACCGTATCCTCTGAGCCAGTACTCCATTAGATGGACCAGTGTAGCGACAACTGTAGCGCGGAACCTATTCTCAGTCCAACTCCGAAACTCTTCACTGCTCCACCTGGCTGTTTCCACACCGGTTGCTCCAGTCGGTCTGCCGTCGTTCTCCAGGTCATCGTGGAATGGATCCTCCTACTCGGAGCCGGTCTGGTCGTCATCCCCCTCAATGGCCTCGACGATCAGGTCTTGCTCAGCATCGGGTTCTCCGGGGTCTTGGGTCTCTAGTCCTGGGATGCTGGCAGAGTCTGCAGGCAGATATGCAGGGTCATCGGTCTGTACCCCTGCATCCACAGTCTGCGCAGGCTGCAGGTCCCCGGCCTGATGACCGCTTGCTACCAGGATCTATGCTGCGACTTGTGCGGCTGCTGCAGTCTCCAGGGCCTCTCGTTCCATTGCCCGGGTCATCAGTTCCATGGTCCTGTCCACGCTCCAGTGGTGGACAACCCACTCCACAGTCTCGGCCAAAGTCTCTTTTAGCTCCCGGAAGGCATCCCTCCAGTAGTCTGCGTCTCCCTCATTGGTGAGGAGAGAGACTGACTCTGGATCCCCCACGTGCAGCGCAGGCCTCCTGCTCCACCTCTCTCATCAGGTCCATCAGTCGGGTAGCCGCCATTGCATCAGGTATATCGGGCATTGCCTTCCACGCTTCTTTTCCAGTCGCACCCTTGTTCTTTTTGGGCGTGTTTCCTGGAGCTTCCTGCTTTGGCCCGCCCCCTTGGTTGACTGATGGCCATCGGAGCGGGCAAACTGTTTCACGCTTCTGGTAAGGCCCTCCCATGGTAAGGGGCTGAGGCACACCCCCAGGCCTGCACATTGTTCTTCACATGGTTAAGCCGCCATCTTGGGGTTCCCGGTAAAATGGCGGGAACCCGTTCTCAGTAACATGTAACTGCGGTAAAAGTTCTTTTAAGCCGAAAAGTTCACAGGCACCCAGTAGTGCAGGTGGAGCTGAACCTCCGGGGCAGGGATGCACCTGTAATGGTGGTGCTGGAGAAACGGAATAAACTGCGGAGCAGTGCAGCAGATGAACAGACACACGGAGGCTTTGTCACTCTACACGGGTACTTTACTCTGTAAACCAGTTCAGATGGCAGTTCAGGTTACACCACAAACAGTCTATAATCAGGTAGCTGGTCAGGTAGTCACAGAGATTGCAAGATCATTTAGCAGATCCCATAGTATACTCTCTCTTGTCAATCCCGCGTCTTGCTGCTAAAACCTGCCCCCGGTGTAACAGGCCAAACTAACCCCCCGACCACAATATACCCGGGGTTAAAGTGGCCTAGCCCAGATTATACCCTGGGTATATTCTGGCCTAGCCCAGTTTATACCCCGGGGTATCAACTGGGCTAGCCCAGAATATACCCCCTTGGGCCAGAATATACCCCGGGTATATTCTGGCCTAGCCCAAACTATATCCCGGGGTATAAACAGGCCTAGGCCAGATTATACCCATCCGTATACCACAGCAGCTGTAGATCAGGGCCCCAAGCTGTGCACAAGGCCCCAAGCAACGCATGGGGGCCCGAGGCAGCACAAAGTGGCCCCACGCAACATACAGGGGCCCCAGGAATTGCTAGGGCCCCAGGCAGTGCATGGGCCCCAGGCAGCACACAGGGGCGCCAGGCTGCACACAGGGGCTTCAGTCAGCATACAAGTGCCCCAGGCAGTGCACGGGGTCCCAGGCAGCACAAAGTGGCCCCAGGCAACATACAGGGGCCCAGGCAGTACTAGGGGCCCCAGGCTACACACAGGATCCCAGGCTACACACAGGGGCCCCATGCAGCATTCAAGGGCACCTGGGCACCTGTGTGTAGCCTGGGATCCTGTGTGTAGCCTGGGGCCCCTGTGTGCTGCCTGGGGCCCATGCGCTGCCCAGGGCCCTAGCACTGCCTCGAGCCCCTGTATGTTGCGTAGGGCCACTTTCTGCTTCCTGAGGCCACTTTGTGCTATCTCGGGCCCCCATGCGTTGCTTGGGGCCCTGTGCATGGCCTGGGGCCCTGATCTACAGCTGCTGTGGTATACGGAGGGGTATAATCTGTCCTAGGCCTGTTTATACCCCGAGGTATAGTTTGGGCTAGGCCAGAATATACGCGGGGTATAATCTGGGCTAGGCCACTTTAACCCCGGGTATATTCTGGTCGGGGGGGTTAGTCTGGCCTGTTACACCGGCACAGCCCTCTTGTATACCAGGCCCGTTGGGGTGCTATGAGATTCCCTTCTTCTCTCTCTCTCTCTCTCTGAAGGGGCTCGACTTTTGATGGGCGATCCTGACGAGGCTGCGCTTTCTAGACATGGTGTCACGGGTGTGTCAGGAGGCATGGATGAGACTGTAGAGGTCACTCGCAGAAGGTCCCAGCGTTCGGCCAAACAATCCACATCCTAAAGAAAAAATGTCTCTGTCGCTTTAAGAGGCATTTTCCTTTTAGTTAAAGCTGGAGGTCACTAGTACCCAGCTGATTCCTTACCTTGGAGCTGCCTTATATATTTCCCTTGACTCCCAGGATGCACTGCTGGTGATAGCCTCAGCTGTTCCTTATTGATTCTTGGATCAAAGCAGTGTTTCTACTTTGTTTATACTATGGACGATGCATATCCTGATTCTTTTTCTTATGCCGATTCGGCATGGAAAAAAAAAACAGCACCATGATATGAGTCAAACTGCACTCGGGTCATCCAACTACAGTCTGATATATGCTGACACAGACAATGGAGAAGATGGAGAAAGTAAGTTCACCATCGTCTCTTCACCTGTGTTCTAATTTGTACATCCGGAAGAATCGGAGCACAGTAGAATGACACCTGGTCACGTTCACGGCAGAGTTTGGGCCAAGTGTCATTAGCATATAGCATCTGACTCTCTTGCACGAGAAAATCATTGGATGCTATATGCTCGTTTGACCCTAGCCTTATTCTGATATTCCACTTGCCATGACTTCACTCTGCTTCAGTTGCTATTCTGCGACATCAGCCATTCATGTTTCAACTGGATTGCTCTGCTGCATCTGTCCATTCTTCATTAGAACTGCTCACCCAACTTTGACCAAGCGGTGGAGGACCCACCTCACCAGATGAGACATAATAAATCCAAATGTGAGCAATAGGTCTGATCATTTTCATCCTTTTTTCTAGTGAAATAGTTTATCTGCACTGATCAATGTGAGAGAAGTCATTGGTAGAAAGGTGAATACCCTTAAAAGAGGTTTTTTAACCTTACATTACAAGGGGTTTCCAACAAAAGGGGTTTTCGTCGATCAGTCTTAAATAAAAACTGGCAACAGGGGATCAATTTCCCTGCAGTGCCCTCAGTGGTGAAATGAAGCATTACACAGTAGAAAGACTTTGGTATTTATGCATTGCACTGACTTGCTCGGTCTTCCAACTCTGTCCTGAATTGAATGACTCCTTCTTAGCAGTAGCATAACGTGAAGCTCGCGGACCCCAGTGCAAAAACTCCAATGGGGCCCCCAATTATTGCAAATGGTTACTAGCATTAGTGTTTTTCTATACAAAAGGACTTCTGGGGCCCCCAAGGCTCCAGGGCCCAGGTGCAATTGCAATTGGCTTCACATTAGGATAGCACCCCATCAATAAATCTAAAGCTACTGAGATGCCTCCTAAAACTTTAGCAGAAACTTTAGGCCGCGCTTCTGTGGCACCCCTGTGTCTGGTCACCACAAATAAAATTGCCCTAACATTGTTTTTAATGTCATGTCTGAGGAGAATTGGAGCTCACTCTGCAAAAAGTTTGAAGTGAACATACACTTCCTTATCACTTATTAGGAGACTGAGCATTTGATGCCTCTTTTGGGCATGTGATACACTCCCTGGTGAGGGAGAGGGGGTTAGCTGGTTGTAGTAGGGTAGAGTAGGCAAAGGAGAGATCCAGTGAGGAGGCAACATGTGCTGCTCTGAAGAGAACAGCTGAAGTCAGGGAAAGAGTCCCTAGGCCACTCAGCTTACAAGGCCTGGTGGCAGAAACTGTAGGCTTGTGGGTTTTATGCCCACTAGCCACCTAAGTGGAACTTTCTGGGACAACAGTAGTACAGAGGATCAGGGAACTGTTCTGAGCATGGATATGCTCAGGATCCACACTATCAGCCTGGCAGAAGGTAACCCAATAACTAAGAGAGAGCACTGAAGGGCTAAAGGCATAAGGAAACCTACAACCTAGATACGTTAGCAAGAAGGCAATATTACTCACCCGGCAGAGTTGACTACAGTTCTCATCAGACTGGCCAGACCACACCTCACTGATGGTGGTTGGATTACTCTGGAACTGCTTCATAGTGTGCAGTAAAGAATGGTAAAGCAAAGACTGTTCCCTGTGTCTCCTTCCTCCACTATACTCACTACCATTACCCTCATCATTTTCTTGGGTTCCAGTCCTGGGTGGGAAGAGCTAAACATCTGTGCTACGACTACTACCTATCTCCCAGACCCATGGATTCCCTGTAGTACTAGTTGACCCGCCCCAGGGCCGTGAGGTACCCGGTTCCGGGGTTGATTTACAGGAAATGTCACAGGGCCTGTTCCCTTGTCCCGTGGCCATGGTGGTCACTGAAAAAGGGGAACAGTGAATAAAAATAGTGATTTGTGATGCCACCTACGGTTCTGGTAATTTTAAAGACGCTGCGGGATAGACCTCCGGAGTGATGGTGGAGCAACAAGATGGTTCCGCTCCCCGTAGGTGGAGCAGGATCCCCGGGGCAGTAGTGAATGTTGGGAGTTGTGGGACAGTCTTTGATTTACACAGAGACGCAGCTACTCCAGGCCTTGTCACTTGTTCTTCTCATGCTGCGGTCGGCAGCTCCTCAGGCACAGGTGAATAAAGTACAACAAACAGTTTGTAACTTTGAACTGGTCTACTGGCAGTTCTTCAAAACACAGTCTTTTCGGGTCTGCCTGGCCTGGGTAGTCACTGGAAATTAGGATGCCGCACTTGGGTCCCTCAGTGGAATGCCTGCTGTTCCTGTCTGGTACCTTCTTGCGCTCTCCCCTGTCTCTCCCTCAGCGCTCCCGCACGCAGAGCCTGAAGCTGCTGCTGCTGGGGGCAGAGTTAGTCAGAGTGTGCAGACGCTAGGAGAACTGTGAAGACGTCCTGGTGGTCGGTGCTGCGAGTAGGCCCGAACCAGTGACCCGGAGTGGCCCTTCTACGTCCGGCAAGCCTAAGTGGGACTGAAGGCAAGGAGCTTAAGACAGAAAAGGGAGCGAGGAACTTGAGGAGTTCGTCCCAGGAGAAACACTGGATATTGAGGATCCGCACCTGTGGGACACTATAGGACCACAGAAAAACCCCGTCACACCGTGGAGGTTTCGGCTATCCGGTATCCTCTGTGGGTCAAAAGAGGGAATCAAACACAGCAAGGCAAAGCCGCAGTGTTCAGAGGAGGAAACCCAGAGACCGCACAGCAGGAGAGGAAGACACTATAGTCAGGAAGAGAGAGGAGGCAAGTCAGGCTGCAAGTAGGCTGTGCTTCAGATACTACTACAAAGCAGAGGAGGCCTTATACCCACTTGTTGTGGGGACCCACTGTGCAACCTGTCCACCCGTCAGTGCCCTGGACCGTTTTACCTGCTTAACAACAGTAAAAGGTAAAAGAGACTTTCCTGCGTGTATCCTTCTTCTCCACTCCCAATACCCCCATAGACTGCTCCAGTACTCCCTATACAATCCCAGCTCCACTCCAAGCTGTCCCTGGTCACTACGCTGCCCCGGAGGTCCAGTCCTACCTGCGGAGGACTACACCATCTTAGTCGCAATACGACCGACCTCCGGCAGACTGTGGCGGCGCTGGTGCTACTCACCAGAAACTGCAGGTGGCATCATGACAACAAACTGTAAATAATCTCTTGTATATAAAAAACCCTTTTTCAAAAGATTCCCCAGGAAACGGAGTCAGGTGCAGCCGCCATCCCCCGTGACAACCGGATAGTTAACCCTTGCCACCTGACGCCCGAGTCCCCCAAAGCCTGGGCGCTACAGTAGCAGCATAACACAAAGCTCACAGTGCAGCATTAGATGTTACAATATAACGTGTAGCTCTACGGGTGGCTGCAAGTGGATCCCAGGTGGTATGGTGGAACCCGTGGTGTACTTTAGTTGATGAACCCGTGTCCTTTCTTCCCCGCCTAGGATGGGCTTATACCCAAAGGCTCCGGTGTAGGTAGTATTGGGGGTCCTCTCCCTTGTGATGAGGAAGCAGGCTGACCGCTCCGTCTGGCAGGGTGCTGTGGTGATATACGGACCACAGCAGCCAGTTGCTGACTACAAAGATGGACTTTGACCAGATCCTCGGGCCCGGTATTCCTGTGGTGGACTGGAGAAGCCCCTGGAGTATGGTCGCTCTACTCTGGGGTTCTCCCTTTCTCTCTAGGGCCTCGACTCCGCTTGTTGGGTGCCCTCTTTCAGGATCTCCTCAAGACCCCTTCTTCTTTCCTCTGGACCAGCTTGAAACCGTCCGGGTAACCCTTCTGCCTCGTTCCACACTCTTTCCAACTTTCCTCCTTTTCCGACTGGTCCAACCCTCTCCCTGTCTCACTCACTAGAGAGAGACTACTCTTCCTCCTAGCTTGCCATTCTGCTGACAAAGACCCCCTTTGTTCCCCTAGAGGTGAATATATCCCCTCCCGCGTAACCTCCCACCACTCAGCTAATGTGGGAGTGCTGGGAATGGGTCCCACCCACCAACCTAGGGTCCACTTGCAACTGGGGCAATTACACCTCTTTTATGGGTGCAATACCCCTCTGTGACGTATGACTACGTGGGGCACCACACATGTCATGAGGGTTGTTTGTGTGGCATCCCAATTCCTCAGCCACAGGAATGCTACACACTCTTTTATGGGTACAGTACCCCTCTGTGGTGTCCCGATCAGTGGGGCGTTACACAGCCACATCTGGCTGATCATTCCAACTGGCATCACAAACTTTATCCCTTTAAATACCCCCTTTACATGTACGGTTAGGATTACAGGTGGTGGGCATGGCTACCGTGAACCAACCTCTGGCCCAGCTGCTGAGTACTCAAGCCCTTCTTACCAAAACACTTCCATGAGCCATCATTGGCGAGCAGTCATCTCCTCTTATACACCAATTTCCCTATTACTTTTCTTAGTCATGTTTGTGCCCCTCTTTATGGAGCAAACTCGCCGTCATGGCTCGGATAAGGAGTCCATTCTGGGTTTGCTTTATCCTGCAGTCATTTTCTTTATCAGGTCTCTCTCCATCTACACCATACACATTACCCAAGGCAATAACACCGCTATTGGCAGCTGTAGCGCAGTCCGTCTGGTTCCAGCAGTTAATTGACGGTGGATCATCGCGCGTTATATGAAGGGGTTGGGGGAGGTTTAAAAGGACACGGCTGAGTGGTGACACGTTCAAGTGCAAGCTGTGAACTGAGATCCAATGTCTGAAGGAGATTACAGCTGTACAGAACATTAACGTCTCGGCTTTACAATGTCCTCAGCGCCCTCCAGCACTGTGTACTTCGGGAACCACTGTCTACAGGACTTACACACATCTGAATCACATTTTTTTCCACTGTTTGAGGGTGCAGACCCTTGTAACATTGCTCAGCTGCTACAGAACATCATTATACACCTCAGCTGCTGCAGAATCTCATGATACACTCTTCAACGTCTGCAGAACATTGTATTACACACTTCATATGCTGCATAGCCTTATAATACACTCCTCAGCTGCTTCAGAACCTAATGATATACTCCTCAGCTGCTACAGAACCTCATTATATACACCTGCTGAATAACATCTTAGTATGCACATCAGCTGTTGCAGAACCTCATGATACACCTCTCAACTGCTGCAAAACATCATAAATATACACCTCAGCTGCTGCAAAACCTCATAATACACTCCTTAGCTGCTGCAGAACCTCACTATACACTCGTCAACTGCTGAAAAACCTCATATTACACACCTCAGCTGCTGCAGAACCTCATAGTACACACCTCAACTGCTGCAGAACCTCACAATACACTCCTTAGCTGCTACAGAACCTTATGATACACCCCTCAACTGCTGCAGAACCTCATGATTCACACTTCAGCTGCTTTAGAACCTCATAATACACACCTAATACACTCTTTACCTGTTACAGAACCTCATGATACACCTCTCAGTTGCTGCAGAACCTCATTAAACATTCTTCAATTGCTGAATAACATCATAGAACACACATCAGCTGTTGTAGAATCTCATGATACACCGCTTAGCTACTGTAGAACATCATAATACACACCTCTGTGCTTCAAACCTCATAATACACACCTCAGCTGCTGCAGAACCTCATAATACATACCTCAGCTGATGATGATTCTCACAATACACACCTCAGCTGCTGCAAAACATCATAATATACTTGTAAACTGCTTTAGAATCTCATAATACAAACATCAGCTGCAACAGAACCTCATGATACACCTCTCAGCTACTGAAGAACCTCAAAATATACATTTAGCTGCTGCAGAACATCATGCTACACATCTCAGATGCTGAAGAACCTCATGTTACACGCCTCAGCTGCAGCAGAACCTCATAATACACTTTTCAGCTGCTGCAGATCATCATACTGCTCATCTCAGCTGCTGCAGAACCTCATAATAAACTCCTCAGATTTTGGAGAACATCCTAATACACATTTCTGAGGCTAAAATATTAATGAGCAAGCCATCAGTATCAGATCTGTTGGATGGGGTTAGCGCACTTGAATTGAAACAGCGCCGTACATTGTGTAATGGCCACAGCTGGTACTGCAAGCTGTCTCCTATTCACTTAACATGGCAGACCGCCTGCAGTACCATTCACAACCACGACACAATGGGCGGCGCTGTGGTAACTCTTTTATAATACATGTGGTATGGTAAACTTACATGTCTGTCTTCTTTGCTTGAACATTGGCAACGGAATAGTTCCCTAGCCCAGTATTGTAATGCAATCACTGACTGTTATAGGGCAGGAATGGGTTAAACCTGCTCCTAATATCATAATCACTTTTGCCATCGTGTGATTTCTACGTCTAGACTGGCCGCTTGCAACATTTTTCCAATTAAACTCGGCTCTTAATTAATTCCAAAGAAAGACTTTAATGGCTGCAAACCCTCCGAACATGCGAAAGTTGGGGAATATTGAAATATTGCCGAGCATTACACCCTCATAAAGGGGCGATAAAGGGCAATAAAGGGGCGATGAAGGGGCGCTGCCATTACAGCCGCTCGCCTTGTTTTTTTTATTCCGGGAGGTGGGAACAGAAGTTTTATGTTACCATAAAAACAAATCATTACGAGGACGGGCTCGTTCCGAGCTGATTGCATTTATTTTATTTCGATTTCCATGCTTTCTCCTAATGCCGCCCCCTTCTACACTTTCCATGTGTCTCATTATCAGTGCGCCCAGTCCACCCCGGCCTTGTAAATCCTGCTCGTTCCGTTACTTTATTGTTTTCAGCCCCCGTTCCGGGGAGGGATGGGAAGTCCTGGGATCGCTCCTCGCTGCACGTTTGAAAGCTCCAAAGAGTATTGTTAAAAAGTCGTCGGGCCGAATTATTAAGCGCCCGGGCTATTAAAATGGATTTTAAGATTTCCCAGGGGCCCCTAATCCGATGACTCTCTGCGTGTCGTTAAGCTACTGTTCGATACGTTTATAGATTTTTATGGACCTTTTATGCTGTTTGCTTTTGGTTTCTAATTTTGCAATCAGCCATAATTGATTTTTACATTTTTTTTTACATTTGAGTGTTTTTTATGTTCATTTTGTCTATTTATTGCTCGGGGAGCCGCCATTTTTAATATACCCGCTACCAGACTGTTTGGTGCCATGAAATCTGAATACATGTGGCTTTATAAGATGTAAGGAGCAGCGGTAGTTGGATGCAGTTTCTTATAGACTTGCGAGGAATGACTTGCCAGGAGGAAAAGCGTTTAAGGCAATAGGTACCTAGGTATGAAAGGTATATGGAAGCGGAGATTAATCATTGTTGGATGAAAAGTTTCTAAACTTTCTCACAGAGGTGTAACTACGATAGGACCAGGGATTGCAATCGCACCCAGGCCCTGGACCCAAAAAGTCCCTTTGGCCTATCGAGAAAGATTAATGCTATTAAAGCTTGGCAATAATTGGGGGCCCCATGGGAGCTTTTGCATGAGCTTCACGTTATGTCACTTCCCGCGGCCCATATATCTGCACACCCCAATGGGATAACCAAAGACCTTGCAATAATGGCTTAGCACACCACACAGTCAATCACCCCAACCGGCATCTCAATGTCACCAGTATCTGCATCCTGAAGACACAAATACCAGTAAATACAGTGGTGGAACAGGCTACCTCCTCTACCATTCAGCCTGTGGGTCTAATTCTAAGTGCAGCAGTGCAATTACATCAATATACCGGGCCTGCTGTGCAAAACCAACAAAGTAATATATAGTGAGCAAAATACCCTAAAAAAAAAAGGAAAAAATAAATTGCAAAGTGCATAAAAGTAAAATAGGGTACTTAGTGATATTATTTGATCAAAAAATGTGCAAGCTGTCCCACCACGTCAAGGCAACCCCATTAGGACAGTCCCTACCTAGCAGTGTTAAAATTTTACCATATGTCCTGCGACGTGTGTATGGCAAGGAAACTACATCCTAAAGACACAAATACGAGTAAAGACAATGGTAGAACAAGCTACCTCCTGCTCCACCATTTAGCCTGTGCGTCTGAGTCTAAGCGCAACAGTGCAATCACATCAATATATCATTCCTGCTGTGCACAGCCTCAGGTCGCATTCAGCACAGACAGGAGGAGTGCATCAGTCAGTGCAATGTGGCTAGGTGAGTAACGCTATATATATTTTTTTTTAATTGTTGTCCAGTATACAGCTGATAATTCTGCAGTCACTCTATGTGACTGAAGACTTATCAATCCTCCCAGTGCCCGCTCTTTGCGGTGCGAGGATTCATGGTTTCTAAATCGGGAATGGACCGCAATAATGCAGTATACATGTTCGCAGCAACAACTGAACTAGTGTGCATGGCCTCACTCTATACAAGTGTACGGACTAGTGGGAGTGGCTGTCTAGTGGGCGTGGCCTTGCTCCATACACTTGTATTAAGCAAGGCCATGCCCACTAGTTGGAGGCTCTGGCCAGGAACATGCATACCACATACATACAGTTCATGAATCCTCACAGAGCACAATGCGGGTGATGGGAGGATTGATAAGTCTGGAGTTACATAGAGTGATTGCAGAATTATCAGATATAGATTGGACAACCCCTTTAATAGTTATCCAGTTTTGGCAGAAAGTGTTGGCATATCATCTGTGGGAGCCAGGGGCTGTGGGGATATTTTATGGAGTGTCTGGTTGTGGGGTCTATAATACTGTGTGTAGAGGAAGCTGAGGCGGTACTATGTCATTGTACTGTCTGTGGGGAGCTGTTTAGTCATCATACTGTGTGTTGAGCTTTGCGGACATCATATTATGTGTGTGAAGGTTGTGGGGGCACCATACTGTTTGAGAGTCTCTGCAGGTAATTATACTATGGGGTGAAGGCTGTGGGGCTTCATACTGCATGAGAAACTGTGGGGACATCATATTGTATGGGGGGCTGTGAGGCCATCATACTGGGGGTTTCATGCAATGTCAGGAGTTTTGGGGACATCACAAAGTGTGAGGGGCCGTGGGGACATCAAATGGTGCATGGGGCCCATCATTCTGTGAGGAACATCATATTGTGTGGTGGGCTGTGGGGCCCTCATATTGTGTGTGGTGTGCTTTGTGGACATCCTATTCTGTCTAGAGGGCTGTAGGAGCATAATATTGCAAGGGTGGCTTTAGCAACATCATACTGAATGGGTAGCTGTGGGGACATTATATTTGGGGATTCTGTTAGGACATCATAGTGTGACGGGCTATGGGAGCATCTTACTGTGGGAAATGGTGGGGGCATTATACTGTGTGAACATTTGTGGAGACATCACACAGTGTGGGGGGCTATAAAGAAATCATGTGGCATCATACTGTGTAGGTGGCTCTGGTGGCATTATACACTGCGTGTGAGGTTGTGGAAGTATTATGCTGTGTGGGGGATATCATACTATGTGGGGAAGTATCATACTGTGTGGGGAGTATCATACTGTGTTAGGGTATCATCCTGTGTGGGGGGTGGCTGTGGGGGATCATATTTTGTGGGGGGTCTCTTAATCAAGGTACAGTGGCTGAGTAACAAGAGCAGTATGATTTATAAACTTTATAAAAAGCAATAAATTATATGGTTTTGATTAGTTGCTACAGCTAGGTATACAGGTAAACAATAAACCCCTCCATAACCTGTACCAGCAGGAGCACCGAGTCACCATACTGAATTCTTCCCAATATGAAATTATAAAATTAATATAAAATTACTAATAAAAATATTAATGTGAAATAATAATAATAATACATCTAATTTTGTCCGGTATAATGTAAATTAATAATAATTATAGATCTAATTTTGTCTGCCCCTCCTCAGCATACACAGTCTCTCACGTGGCCCCCCTTGGTTGCCCACCCTTGGTTTACATGAAATAAAATGTAAGTCAGAATAGGCGATAATCCTCTGTGAGCTAAATTGTTTGGAGATCAGACTGATAGATTTTAACTGCACCGATATATTGTAGCAAATTATCAGGTCATTAAAGAGATTTGTGCTGAATACCTATATAACAGTTTGTACTGGTCTTTTTTTTCTTTTCTCCCATATTTACCAATGCTTAAAGGAAAACTGTCGGGTCAAATTCCATATGTAACTGCTATCATTTTCTAATGCCTTTCTCTAAGCTTTCTCTATTCATGTATGTCTATTATTTATACTTCTCTCCTATCCTCTGTAAACTGTAAAATAAAACATTAATTCCACCTGTCAATAACAGTGAGTTCTCTGATGCACACTCCCCAAGGAATGAATATTCATGCATCACTACACTGCCTTGCCCTCTCCTCTCTGATCTGTATGCTGTGTGACTCTTTGCAGAGCAGAAACGATGGGTGAAGAGTAGGGATGAGCGAGTATGCTCGGCGCTAGTCGTTACTCGCACGAGTATCCCTGTACTCGGGATGCTCAAGGAGCACTGAGTACCGCCGAGATGCTCGGACTCCTCGCTAATAATTATCGATCTGACACAAATACACAGCTCCCTTCAGTGCACACAGTGAGCTGGCACCTCACAGAGAGCAGATTGATTGTTAGGATCCCTCTGGGGGGCACAGCAAGGTGTTGTATGCTGCAGCGATTTGAAAAAGCCCACCCTCCGGCCCTTTCCCAGAAACACTCGTTTTATATGTCTGTGGGCGGAGCCTGTCACTAATTGACTTATATTGGGCTCGGTGCTCTGGCTGAGTACACGAGTATCTTGGGATGCTAGGCCCGAGCAACGAGCCCCCGAGCATTTTAGTACTCGCTCTTCTCTAGTGAAAAAGTGTTTGCATAGCTGCAGCTCTTCATGTCATTGTGTGTATCGGAGGCATGTGTGCAGTGTGTGCAGTCTGAGATATTTCTACATGATAATAAGAACATTTGATCATTTGCTCAGGAGATACACACATTACATGTTAGCAGGAAAACCAACGTTCATGTAATAAAAATCTTATAGATATCACACAGTGCAGGACAAATCACCTCCCCCCTTCCAACCCAGAGCACAGAGAGGAGGGACAGAATACCAGCTTGCATAGGCGTGGATATTTAAATAACACTTATATAGCCGGACTATTCGGCTGTGAATATAATGGAGAGAACTAATGCAGGAGCTGTCTGCAGGGTGTGAAAATGCTTATAGCATGGAAAATATTAATGATTTTACATGTTTTTAAAAGGACTTCCCAGGCACTATTCAAGGGTATTATTAGTATCATACTGAAAAATGACCTAACAGAGTCGCTTTAATAAATCCCGCACTTAAAAAATTCTTCCACGACTCCCTTCCCCAAGACCTTGGTACATGGTGCAGCACTGCAGTGATTTTTCTGGGTGTGATAATGTCCCATTTGGGGTGCAAGTCTGAGACCTAGTGATGAGCGGGCACTCACATGCTCGGGGGCTCGGTACTGGTAATAAGCAGTTGGATGCTCGGATGGGCTCAACTTGTAAAAGAGAGTATGATGGAAGATTCCAGGAAAAATGTTATAGTTCCTTATTGACTTCCATTATACTCGGGTACTCAAGTCATTTCCATCTAAGCGTCCAACTGCTCAGTATGGGTACAGAATACCCGACCATGATGTTAAAACCTAATCAATATTGTGCCACTCTTGGGACTGAGATGCCAAGATGTCCAAGGCCAGTGACTGGCTGCAGTGGTCATGTGGATGATGTACAGTATGGAACCGCTGCAGCCAAATTATACAAATTCTGGTTCTGGAATGATTGGGGCTTAGATTGATGAGTATCGTTATAGATCTAGACTGTGAGCCCTCGCGGACAGGATCCCTGGCCCTATTGTACCCGTACGATTGTTTTGTCGATTTGTCGTCGTTTTTCGACCACTTGTCTTTGTCTACCCTCTAACTTGTACAGCGCCATGTATCCTAATTGCGCTATATAAATACCTAATAATAATAATAATAATATCATTAAGATCCCAAAAATGCTGCCACTCCTATGTTGCCATTTAGCCTTTACATCTTTAAGAAATTTTGATCAAAACTGGAAATTAACCTTTTCAACTCTAATTTGCTGAGAGGGTCGAAATCCATTTGTAAAGGATTTACTGACACACAACGCACAGAACTAATACAACACCAGAGACAGAAGTTGGCAAGAGAAAGTCTAAGTGTCGCCAACATGGGCATGGAAAAAAAAGTAGACAATAAATGACAAACATGGCCAAGTCTTAAGTGAACTTAACATATCTCTTCAGCCTGTGCCCTGAGCCAAGTTGGCACCGAAGCAGTGGAACGTTTTCTGTGTTTTCTATAAAACCTTCTTATAGGCCGTGATTGAATTTGGGGAAACAGTTACGATGTCGGACTATAATTTTAGAGCTGTAACACTTTCTCCCAGAAAGCCTAATTTAGACATTTAATGTGCTTGTTTGGGTCCCATAATGAACCTATTCTGGCCTGTGCCGTATAAGAAAATGTTTATAAAAACCGGGGGAGATTTTCTGTGACCAAAATAACTTTTGAACTTACTTTAAAAAACTTTTTTTAGGATTTGGATGTCATATGTAAGGGTGTTATTTTTAGGTCCTGTACGAGACGTTATTGGCGTTTCCTTCGGCAGCCAGCCATGTGTAGCCATGCCTACTATTGAAAGTGGTTTTCCACATTCAGGATCCATGTTTTTGCCTCCTCCCTTCCTCCATATGGCAGAGTTCATCTCCAGCTTCTGTGACCACGTTGGGCGTTTTTTCCCACTTCTGATGAGTGCTGCATGCAAGTATCGGGCACAATGATACTTGATGTTGTCATGTATCACCTGGATAGTTGGATCCACAAAACCTTAGGTCTGGTTGAGTGGTCCTTATGCATTCAGACAGATGGCGCTGGGGCACTTGCGCCCTAGTACTGTTTAGGCTGCCTGTTAGGTAAATTTGTCCTAAGATCTCTGGATACATTAGAAAGTGTTGCAGAGGCTGCACATTGATCCTTGCATGTCATATTTTCTTAGGTTAATCTCTGTGAAATCTCAAAGCTTCCTTTTGCTGGTACTGTAAAAAGCAGCTTTTAATGTGCATTTAAAAAAGAAAGGTACCAAAAAAAAAACCACTACATGTGAACATAGCCTATGAGATAAGAAGAAGTAGAGGTTAGTTGCACAAGATATTCAAAAGAGCATCGCTGAGTTAGCAACAAGTCCAATATCTCAGTATGGATGTCTACTGCCTGAATACTCAGGCCATGTGTGATATAAAAGGGCTATGGTGGCCATTACGATGTAATGTAATTGTGACTTTATGGGGTAAGGAAAAAGTGGAGTATACAATAAGAATCAAACGGTTATTCCTAAAATAACAAGTCATCTACTATCCATAGGATATTGGAAAGCTTGCTGATCGTTGGAGAGGTGCACATGCCTGACCTCTGCTCCAATCAATCATGGGCAATAGAACTGCCAGAGGCGTAACTACAATAGGTGCAGTGGTTGCAATTGCCCCTAAGGGGCTCCAAAAGTCCATTTGATCTACAGAAAAACACTTTTGCTATTGAAGATTTGCAATATTTGGGGCCCCTTTGGAGCTTTCGTATCGGGGCCCATGAGCTTCAAGTTATGCGACTGGGGACTGCCGAGTATTGGGCTTGGCCATGGGCGCACTGTGCCAGCCCTGAGTTGAGAAGCGGGAAGGGGGGGTGCTATCGGAAATTTTTGAGGATGGGGGGGGTTTGTGCTCTCAGACACCTTTGAGGACCGGGGGATGCTGGCACAGCTCTCTTACCAGCTCCGACGCCATGTGCTGTGGTATCGACGCGCCGTCCGCCAAGCAAACGACCGCGGACAGCCCATTTCTGAAGGGGGGGCGGCCCTAGATGTGGACTACACCACCAGCCCAGGGGGCACTTGCCCCCCTGCCACCTGGGCCAGTCCGCCCCTGGGCTTGGCTTTCCCATAGACAATGAATGTAGTGGAGGTGGAGCAGGAACTCAAGAATGGGCTATACTAAGCCTACATTCCAGAGCCCTGTTCTCAGGATTGCCAACAGTCAGACCCCTAATATTCAGCACATTATCCCCTATCCATCAGATGGAGAATTAACTCGGTATTTTGGGTATAACCCAATTCTTTAGTAACCCAGTCAATTAGGAATCCGAACGCCCCTGTTATAATAAGTTCATTTATGGGATAGTAATGTTGTTTTTGGTACTAGTACAAAGGAACGCATGAAAAAAGACTGATAATGATTAAAGGAATCAAGCATGGGTAATGGGCAGTAGTAGAGTTAGTGGACAAGATTTTTTTATTTTTACATCATTCAGCTCAATTTCAAGTCATGGGAACTTGATGGATGAACGCTCTGTAGGTAGAACACTCTTGTGCGAGCTTCGACAGGTCCACCAGGGTCTTCTTCCAGCTTAGATAGGTGTCTTCGCCAAGCCTAGATAGATCCACCATGGTCTTCTCCAGCCTAGATAGGTCCACCAGTGTCTTCTCCAACCCTAGATGGGTCCACCAGGGTCTTCTACAAGCCTAGGTAAGTCCACCAGTGTCTTCTCCAAAACTAGATATGTCCACCAGGGTCTATTACAAGCCTAGATAAAGCCACTAGGGTCTTTTCAAACCTAGATAGGTCCAACAGGGTCTTCTCCAAGTTTAGATAGGTCCACCAGGGTCTTCTCCAAGCCTTGATAGATCCATTTGGTCTTCTCCACCGTTATCTTCGTTATATCAGGCCTTCGGGTTGCTGGATTTACTCTTTGCCTTGTTCCTTCTATCCTTATGACCATTTTGTCATTCTTCAATTAATTTTCTCTTCAGATGATGGGTCTAAACTAGCCAAGTCATAGTTTGGTGATCCTTGCTTCAAGTGACATATCTGGCTTGATATGTTTGTTCTTCTTGAGATCCATGGTATTATTACGCTTAGATTGTGCTGACTTTGATGGATGCTACTCTGTGTGTTTATGTTTGCATTTCTTCAGGAGCTGCATAAGGTATGGATGTGAAGGTCTTGTGCTCATGTCGAGCCCCAGGCGCTGGGGCACTCAGGTATCAGGCTCCAAGGGTAACGTTGCTGTGTCACGGGGAATGGTGGCCATGCCTGATCCTGTGGCCTGGGTGACATTTCCTTCAAAAAGGGTGTATTTACAGGGGAATTAGAGTTTTTGTCACGTGACACCACCTGTAGTATCTGGTGATGGGTCACCAGCGCCGCCACAGTCCGCCGGAGGTAGATGGTAGTGCGGCTGAGTTGGCAAAGCTCCCTACAGGTGGAGGGGGTCCTCCGGGGCAGCGTATTGTGAAGGGGCAGCATGGAGTGAGGCTGTAGGTTGGGATGGGGTGTGATGGAGCAGTCCATAAGGGATACTGGGAGTGGAGAGGAATGACGCACACACACTGCAGAAGTCTCTTTTACCTTTTACTGGTGGTACGCAGGTAAAGATGTCCAGGGCACTGGCAGGTGACCAAGTGCACAGTGGGTCCCCACAGCAAGTGGGTATAAGGCCTCCTCTGTTCCTCTGTGGTAACTGAAGCCCAGCCTGCATGTAGCCAGACCAGCCTCCTCTCTCTTCCTGTCTCTGCTCTCTGCTCTCTCCTCCTGTGCGGTCCACGGGTTACCCTCTCTGATCACTGCGGTGGAACACTGCATGTGTCTGGCTCCCTCTCTCTGGACTCACAGGGGACCGGGTGACTGAAGCCTCCACTGTGTGACAGGGTTTTCTGTAGTCCTGGAGTACATCTGTGGGCGAACTTCCACTAGTTCCTCACTCCCTTTTGGCTCTCTACTCCTCGCCTTCTGTCCCCACTCAGGCTTGTGGGACATCAGAAGGGCCACTCCTGGTCACTGGCTCGGGCCTAACTGTGGCACCGACCACCAGGACGTCCTTGCAGCTCTCCTAGTGTCTGCACACTCTAACTAACTCCTCCCCCAGCAGTAGTATTTATAGGGGATCTCGCCTGAAGTCAGCAAGTGTAGCTTCCCCTACTGTACCAGGATGAAAGATGTTGCATGTAGTAGGTACCTGCTGTGGAAAGCCAGCTGTGCATTAGGGAAGTCTGTGGCTACCTGCGTGAGCAGGGCACCACACTCAGTTGTTGGTTAATGTGAGGGTTGGGTATGACTCACCTGAAATCCCCTCCCCCTAGCCTTTAAGTAGCCTCTCCTTCCAACCAGGTGTTGCTGCTGATAGAGTTTCACTCTATACCTGAAGCTGTACTGTGCAGACCTGTTTTGTTTGTGCTGAAGACCTTTGCTTTGAAGCTGCTGTATCCCTGTTCTGTGGAGGGAGGTTAAGGTGGGAATAGCACAGGGCTGGTGGAGGAGTATAGGGAGAGGCTGGAGACCCGAACCTTCTCACCATCAGAGATACCTTCGGGGTCAGGGCCATTCAGGGTTCCTAGTCTAGAGGGTCAGACTTGTCTACCCTGGTCACCCTGACCGTAACTGCCATTCCCTCATCAGCATTCTCACTACACCGTAACAGATATTGATAGCATCCTTCACCAGCACCACATTTCGAAGGCGTCGATCTTTCTTATGGATATACTGGACTATATATTCAGCGCAATGTTTGTGCTAGTCCCCACCTGTGGATCATACTGAGATTGAACCTATTGGGTGTAGCTTACTACAGCTACACCAACACACACAGGCTGTCCCGTACAATTATGGATGACATGTTTCCATACCACAGATTTCTCCCCAAGCTGTTTTCTAACAAGGTATTTGAATACACGCAATAAGTTTCCGAGAACAATGGTGTCCCTTTGTCTCCCTGATCTTTTATAAAGAAAAACGAAATGGAAAATAATCCTTCTTAACTTGGGCACCTTCATAATTAATCATAATAATTTACTAGTGTTACGAAATCAGTCTGCTACGACACTGGAGAAACTGGGGCTCGTTATTTTAAGCAAATATTATTGTACAGATTATCATTATTAGTAGGGAGCACAGAGGCAAACTTTTATTCCTCAGGTTTAACTATTTTATTGCATAGAAAAATATAGAATCCCCCCCATGAAGAAGCACGTGGCTCATTCAGACGTCTGGGTTTTTGAATACGAGGGCTATCAGGGTTTCTTAACGGCCCATTGACTTGTATGGGTCTGTGTTGCCGGTTAATAACGGACATGTCCCCGTGTTGTTCACACAGACACATCAAAGTGTGATGCTCACCATAGAAATATGTGTAGTGGCCGGAGGTCCGAAGAAGATCCAGTGAGGCAGAAATAAGCAACGGTTTCTTTACTGAAATGGGGATTAAGGAACGGTTCAGTATGGAACGTAACAGTCTCAAGATCCCCTCGTGACACTACCTATTCTCCTATTGACTTCCGGTGTCGTTGCTGCATCTTGAGTGATCATTGATCCGAGTAGGTTGAGGTAAAAAACTGACCAAATACTGATCATTGCCATAGACTTGCATTGCCAATTTTGGTCTGACGCTTGGATCAATATCAGACATGTGAACGGCCCCATTCATAGGTACCAGTGCTATTCGTGAAAAACACATATAGAACTCGTATGCGAGAAATGGACGTGTGAATGAGCTTGAAGGGTACCATCACACAGTGCGACGGCACCGGAGATGTCAGCGGCGACGGGTGGGAACGCGCACGTTTTTGGCGCCCCACCAGCGTCGCCGTCCCCCATTTACATGGGGCAACAGCTCTAGCGACGCCCCGGCGATCTGACAGGCGGCATCTAAAAACACCAGCGGCGATGCCTTAACATGGGAGCCTATGGCTCCCATCGTCTGGCAGATCGCCGTAGGCCGTTTACATGGGGCGATGTGTACACATCGCCCCAGAGTGGTTGCCTGGTTTCAGAGCTCTGCTCTGCTCTGAAACCAGGCGACCACTAAAAGGCGTCGCCATTGCCTATTTACATTAGGCGACGCAGGGGCGATATCGGTGCCGATAGGCCACGCCTCTGCATCGCCAAAGAAATCGTGCCGTTGCACCGTGTGACGGTACCCTAAGGGTGTGTTTGGAGAGGAATCTCCCTCAAGTAGTCAAAAACATGGAGTTTCTTCTCAGTTTCCACTTCAAAAACTGAGTAGAAAGGCTTTGCAGGGTTTTTCGAAGAGTTTTTATATCAGAAACTCAACGCAAACTTTCCAAATTCTCCCTTAAATCTCAAAACTGCTGCTTGTGTTTCTGGGTTGTTCAGGGTTAATCATCTGACACTCCTTTGAGTGACTTGTATATCACACGGACAGTGTGTTTCCAGCCTTACACCCACACCCTTCTCCTGCCCCCTTGCAGACACCGACTCAAAAGGGCCCCTGTGCAAGAACAATATATGGGCCCTTAGCAGTACAATAGCTCATCATATGCACAATTCCACCTGTTTTGGAAGTGGAAATGGGCCCCTTTCTTCTTGGACCCCTATGCGGCTGCACAGGTTGCACCGATAACATGTCCGCCCCTCGTCCTGCCCATAGGTGGGAGGATCCCACTGAGGCATGCAACGTATCATATAGGAAAGTTTAAACTCCAGAGGGTGGAAGACATAGCAGCCGCAATGCGGTTTCCTTGTTGAATGGCCAAAACAGCAATGTAGAAAAGGAAAGGATTTAACTTGTGCAATATGTAAGTTATAACAGGTGAAGGTCGGGAAGATAAGCCCATAGTGAAATTAGTAATTATCATATTCTTTTCATTTTTAAAGCAAAGATGTGCACATGTTCTCAATTTTTGCTTTTTGCTATGGCGTCTCGTGATGATTTCCTAGTCCGCGGATATAAAGCTAAGTGTCCTTCTAAGCAGGTTGAGCCGTGTGAGCACATGACTCTTGCTACGTCTCCACATGTTTCTAGTTTACAGGCGTCTCCAGGAGTCAGCACTGTCAAGTGTTAAGCTTTGTTGCTTCACAAGTCAGAGTCAGTGCCTTGAATGAAATTGGTGCTGGCAGCGTACCCTATGGTGTAATGGTTAAGATGATCACAACCTGGACACTGTATCAAGCACCATGAATGCAGACTAAACACTCAGAGGAAAAATTGTCTTAATAGAATTATGCTAATGGTGCATTCCCCGTCCTGTATCTAGTTGCGCTTGCGTTGTGGACCAGGTTGTCACCTTCATGGAATAAGACAAACTCTTGAGTGAATCTGAGAGGATGTTCGTTCTCCTGAATTATAGACTATATTAAATTAGGGGGCTTTATTGGAAATCCAACTTCACTCCGTTGCACCTCCGTCCAATTTGCAGAGAACACTTTCTTTGTATCATGAGGTTTGTCACTGGAAATGTATCTGGGGGAAGCACGTTATTTTTTTTACAGTAGGTCAACGAATGCCAATTGGGTAATCCAAAATCTTTTAAAACCCAATAAAATGGGCTGTGTTGGATAGTGATGGCACCAACAATAACAGCTTGAATGTATTCCACCCAATGCTAAGCAATAAGTGTCCTCAAAAACACTCTTCATTAGTTCAGAGGTCATCTTCGGCTGTTGCCTGCGTGGAGTGCAGTGGGCCGGGATACTCACACTGCTGAGTACTGATTGCTCTATCACTGTGGTGATTGTCTCAGCAGCTGTGGCCCTGTCTCACATTGAAAAGGGATCTCTAATCCTCTTTACTATGGTCATCCCGGAAAGTTCCACTTGAGCAGCTAGTGGACATAAAACTCACCAGCCTCTAGTTCTGCTACCAGGCCTTGTAAGCCTGGGTAGCCTAGGGACTGGTACCCTGTGTGCAGCTCATCCTTTTGGAGCATCTTCCCAGCTGCCTCCTCACTGAACTCTCCTTTGCTAACTCAGCCTTACTACACTATCTAACACCTCCCTTCAACCTGACACTGAATCACTGCCCAACCCAGGCCTTTAGTGCTCAGCCTCCTAGTTAGAGATCTGGCAGTGTATGTATGCTAGTGATGGGCGAATCCTAAATTACTCGGAATCGCTTGACTCTAGCGAGTCTGAGCACAGGACTTGCTACTCGTTGCGAGTCTAGCGAGTCCAATGTTAATGAATGGGGAAGCGAGTAATAGCGAGTAGTATGAGATTTACAAATCGCAGATGTGTCTCGGAAGCTTCAGCCTGAAGCAATCCTAGTTTTGCCATTTATTTGCATTGGACTCGTTTACTTTGCAAGTAATCGCTGGGAAACTCGCACAGATAAGAGTCCTGTCTGCTCAGTGTGCTGGCTGCCGCAGCTCCAGGGTCCTAGAGCCTGCCTGCTGCCTGATGTAGCAGAGCTGAGATTGTTCTCAGTCTGCTCATTCCCTGTGCATAGACATCTATATCTATGCACAGGGATGAGCAGAGAGGACATCGCGTTTTGGACTGCGTCGGACGGAAGAGGATTTTTTAAATTAAAGATGGAGTCCCTAATGGCTTTTTTTTTTATTTCTAATAAAAATTTTCTCTGTGTTGTGTTTTTTTTAAAACAATTTAATAGAAATTCATGGCGGTCATGTCTAATATTGGCGTGACCGCCATAAATTTTGGGCTTAGGGCCAGCTGATAATACAAAGCTGGCCCTAACCTCTTTATTACCCAGCGTGCCACCGCCACCAGGGCCGCTGGAAGAGCGGGGTTCAGCGCCAGAGGATGGCGCTTCAATGAACGCGCCATCTTCTGGGGCGGCTGCGGGCTGCAATTTGCAGCGGGGGATGCCCAGAAAGCTTGGGCATCCCTGCGCTGCGGATTCCAGCCCCCAGCTGCTTAGCTGTACCTGGCTAGACATAGAAATTGCGCGGAGCCCCACGCATTTTTTTTTAATTATTTCATGAAATTCTGAGATTCTGACTCTGACTCTGACTCTGAGACTCTGACTCTGAGACTCTGACTCTGACTCTGAGACTCTGACTCTGAGACTCTGACTGTGAGACTCTGACTCTAGCTCTGAGGGTGAGACTCTGACTCTGACTCTGAGACTCTGACTCTGACTCTGAGACTCTGACTCTGACTCTGAGACTCTGACTCTGACTCTCAGACTCTGACTCTTAGACTCTGACTCTGAGACTCTGACTCTGAGACTCTGACTCTGGCTCTGAGGGTGAGACTCTGACTCTGACTCTGAGACTCTGACTCTGACTCTGAGACTCTGACACTGACTCTGAGACTTTGACTCTGAGACTCTGACTCTGACTCTCAGACTCTGACTCTGAGACTCTGACTCTGAGACTCTGACTCTGAGACTCTGACTCTGAGACTCTGAGACTCTGACTCTGAGACTCTGACTCTGAGACTCTGACTCTGAGACTCTGACTCTGAGACTATGACTCTGATACTCTGACTCTGACTCTGACTCTGAGACTCTGACTCTGACTCTGAGACTGTGACTCTGAGACTGTGACTCTGAGACTGTGACTCTGAGACTCTGACTCTGAGACTCTGACTCTGAGACTCTGACACTGACCTGAGACTCTGACTCTGACTCTGAGACTCTGACTCTGACTCTCAGACTCTGACTCTGAGACTCATGACTCTGAGACTCTGACTCTGAGACTCTGACTCTGAGACTCTGAGACTCTGACTCTGAGACTCTGAGACTCTGACTCTGAGACTCTGACTCTGAGACTCTGACTCTGATACTCTGACTCTGACTCTGACTCTGAGACTCTGACTCTGACTCTGAGACTGTGACTCTGAGACTCTGACTCTGAGACTGTGACTCTGAGACTCTGACTCTGAGACTCTGACTCTGAGACTCTGACTCTGAGACTCTGAGACTCTGACTCTGACTCTGAGACTCTGACTCTGAGACTCTGACTCTGACTCTGAGACTCTGACTCTGAGACTCTGACTCTGACTGTGAGACTCTGACTGTGAGACTGACTCTGACACTCTGACTCTGACACTCTGACTCTGAGACTCTGACTCTGAGACTCTGTCTCTGAGTCAGACTCTGACTCTGACTCTGACTCTGAGACTCTGACTCTGAAATTCATGAAATAATAAAAAAAAATGCGTGGGGCTCCGTGCAATTTCTATGTCTAGCCAGGTACAGCTAAGCAGCTGGGGGCTGGAATCCGCAGCGCAGGGATGCCCAAGCTTTCTGGGCACCCCCCGCTGCAAATTGCAGCCCGCAGCCGCCCCAGAAGATGGCGCGTTCATTGAAGCGCCATCCTCTGGCGCTGAACCCCGCTCTTCCAGCGGCCCTGGTGGCGGTGGCACGCTGGGTAATAAAGGGGTTAATACCAGCTTTGTTATACAAGCTGGTATTAAGCCCGAGATTCTTAATGTCAGGCCACGTTTGACCCAGCCACTAAGAATCTCCAATAATGGGTTAAAAAAACACAGAGAAAATTTTTTATTTGAAATAAAAAAAAAGGCATTAGGGACTCCATCTTTAATTAAAAAAATCCTTTTCCGTCCGACGTAGTCCAAAACGCGATGTCCTCTCTGCTACATCCCCTGTGCATAGATATAGATCTCTATGCACAGGGAATGAGCAGACTGAGAACAATCTCAGCACTGCTACATCATCTCTGTGAGCAAGGCGGGCTCTAGGACCCTGGAGCTGCACAGAGAAGACAGCTGGACTCGGCTCCCAATGTAACAGCAGTTATTTGCGAGTTTCCCTGCTATCACTGGCACAGTAGCCGAGTCTAATGCAAACAATGGCAATCCTAGTTTTGTCAGCGTTTGCCATTGATTAGACTCGTGCGAGTAAACGCTGGGAAACTCGCAGAGTACCGAGTCCTGCGAGTCCCTTACTACTCGCCGAGTAACGAGTTCTAGCGAGTAGATTCGCCCATCCCTAATGTATGCTAAGGGCTGCCCTGTTGCTTTCTTTACCCTTCTTTAACAGTGAGTCCATACACTAGCATTACTATCACTACTTCTGGCAATACTTCCATCTTCATCCTATTTCTCTAATAGAATATGCCCTTTATTAATTTTTCAATTTCCATAATATTTCCAGGATTTCAATTATTACCTACCATTATTTTTCAAAATGTTTTCTCGATTTATGACAAAATGGTTGTTCTGCTTGAAAATGGGGTCTAAAAAATTAGCTAAGCCTAATGGCTATGTGCAAACGATGCATTTTTCAGGTAGATTCTGCCAGAAATTCACCTGAAAAACAGCCACAAAATTGCCTTAAAATGGTCATAATGCAAAGCAATGCAAAAGAAAATAGAGAGGTGCAACCATTAATGATACCTGGTGGTACCAGGTGGTAACAGGTTTGTGAATTGCTTCCTACGAGAGACTCCTTGCTCCTAAGCGCTCCCAATTGACCACATTATTTTTGTTTTAAAAAATAATGCACAGCAATGTCACAACAACATTGCTGTGTGCATGTCATGTTCAGTGCTTTGTTACTTCTTTCATTGGCCAGGGTCACATCTCCGTTTTTTTTTTAGAATCCTGATCCGGTTTTGAGCTTTTAAAGAGCTCAAAACCGGACCAGGAAACGCTCCCCATAGGAGCCAATGCAAAACACCGGATGGCTTCACAAGCCATCCGGTGGCCGGATCCGGCACTGCTGCCTGCGTTAAAAATCATGCAGGCGAGGGGGGCGTGGCCTAGCGATGGAACTGGACGGTCGCATCTGCTGAGTGCTCCGTCGGTTCCTGGGGCTTTCTACCTTAATCCCGACACATCACCACCTGAGCGGTAACCCCCTTTGACCCTGCTCTTACCTACCCTCCCTGACACCATCTGCCCGTCTCTCCGGGCCGTGAATCTCGCTCCCGGGACTGGAGCCCGCGCTTTCCTGGACACCTCGCACTTCTCAAGATGGCCGCGGCTCTGTGAAGAAGGCGGCGGGAAAACAGTGACTCGCACTCTTTTTTCCGGACGGAGGCAGACGGCCGGTGAGCGGGCTTTGTGAGGACGTCTCCGGAGACCCGATCTAACCTGAAATCGCTGGGGCACATTGATACAGGAAGACTCCTGGAGGGACTGCACTGAGGAAGAACGGGACGTCCCGAGATCTCTCAGCTAAGTACCTGATACTTCTCTACACTATATTCTCTCTCCCTCCTTGCTGTCTGACTCGTCCCGTGGAAGCATACGCCTAGCCTCTGCACAGCTAAAGGCACTACTACTCCCCTCAGTGCACAGCGTCTTTGAGCACGTGTTACTACTGACTACTCCCTGCTCACTACCCCAGGAATTAGTACCTCTTCTTTGCTGTTGATCATGAGGTCTAGAAGTAGGAGAGCATCCCCAGCTCCACCGGGCCCATCAGCCGCACAAGGGGATAGAGGCATCCAAAGATTTTTTAATGAAAACACAGGGAACCCGGCGACTATACCATCGTCTCACCATCCCCCAGCTCACTCTCAAGAAGAATCTAACTCTGGGACACTAGATATAACAATGGGAGACGGAGCACAGGCACTCTCAACCCCTCAGCACTCAGGCTCCTCACCATACCCTACACAATCAGACACAATGCTATGTGAACTGAGAGATCTGCAAAACAGAATGGCAGCCATCCCCACCAAAGAAGATATGGAGGGCTACATCTCCCGTTTGGAATCCCTGTGTAGAGCTGAAATCCAGGGCCTCCAGACTTCGGTGTCTCAGATGACGGAAAGGGTAGATACCATAGAGGCTTCTATAACCTCACAATCTAGCCGCCTCTCAGACCAGCAGAGATTACTGGATCTACATACCGAACAACTTGCATTCATCTTTAACCACCTAGAGGATTCCGAGAACCGTGATCGGCGCAATAACATTCGGGTGCGGGGTCTCCCTGAGGCCACGGGACCGCTTGATCTCAGTCCCACTCTACAGGGCATTTTCAATATTATCCTTGAAAGACCTGCAGACTCAACCATCGCCTTTGATAGGGTTCATAGGGCTCTACGCCCACGTTCAGCCGACCCCAATAATCCAAGAGATGTCATCTGCCGCCTCCACATGTATAGCCTTAAAGATGAAATAATGAGACGTGCAAGAACCAAAGGCCCCATAGACTTTGACGGAGCAGAAATCCATCTACTGGCAGACTTATCTAGAGTCACCCTGGCTAAACGGAGAGCCCTGAGACCGGTCCTTGATGCCCTCCGGGATAAAGGTCTGACATACTCATGGGGATACCCCTTTCAACTCCAAGTCAAGCAGCAGAGCGGAATGGTGGTCCTCAGGGAGCCTCGGGATCTACCATCATTTACGGAGACCTTGGATCTACCCGACACCGTCATCATAGACTGGCCATCTAACCCGTTGGCGAATTCCCGAGGTGGAGAAGAGAGAGGTCGGCGACCATTACCCCGCAGACCGAACCGTCGAGATTCCTTCCGTCCTTATCCAGCTGAGTCTTGAACAGTGTCCTGAGGTTTTGCTACTAAATGCCTTCTGCTCCTTCCCCCTTCCCCCACCTTCTTCCTTTCCCTCTTACTCCTCCCTTTCCCCCCATCCTCTTCCCCCTACCCCCCTCTAACTATTTTCTGTCAACAGGACCTGAAAGGACCCTACTACTCAGATATGAAGACAGGTGTTTGAAAGACGTCTCACTTTGTTTTTCAGCTTTCCCACAGGTCCGACCACTGGATAACCCTTCCTCCCTCTGTAACCGCTCACCCCTTTCCCCCCTTTTACCCACACCTACCCCCCTACCCTCCCCTCCTTACCTCTCCAACTCTCCTGAGATATTCTATTTTCAGGTGATGGGCATACCCCGGAATAAGTGCTTTAGCTTAAGTCAGTCTTCTCACCCTGACTGAACTGATATGAATGCCTGTTGTTATACCCAATTTTGCGACATATTTTGGGTTACCCGAAAAATGTGTTTCAATGTTTATATGTTATCACTCCTTGCACTACCCCTTGAGAACAAGTACGCACTGTTGGTACTGCATAAGCAAGGCTTTGCTCATTACTCAGTCTACCCCACCTTATCGCACTTTCTCCAACACTATTGATCTGAGGTTGTTTGCTCGGTTAAATATTATTTCTTATGTTTACAATGTTATACTGTGTCGGGATTGGGTTGACCCCGGGATACCGTTTATCCCGTGCTCGTTCGGTCAACTCTCCCAGTAGAACACCTGCACTGCAGGTCGACTCGATAGCCCTGATTATCGGACTTTCGGAGTCTTACTTGTCCTCGACCTAGGTTCGTGGACCTAGCCCTCCTCCTATCAGAGGGCCTTTTCTTTTTCTTTTTTCTTCTTACTTTTCTCTATCTCTTTCCTTTTCCTTTTCTCTACCCCTAACCCCCTCCAACACCCTTGTTTTCCCGCCCCTCATTAACAATCGCTAACGGTCTCTCTGCTCCGGTGTGACCTGCGAACCTTCAGGGGCTCACACGCTCTCTCTGTGGCTGTGAGACATGCCGCCCTTTAAAATAGCCTCGCTAAACGTCAGGGGATTTAATGTCCCACAAAAGAGGACGCAGCTCCTCCACAGGTTCCACAAAATGGGGGTGCATCTTCTGTTACTACAAGAGACCCACTTTAAAACTGGGAGCTTCCCGGAGGTGAGGAGTCGATACTATACCTCGTGGTACCACTCCCCAAACCCTGAAGCACGTTCTAAGGGTGTAAGCATAGCCATCCACAAATCCCTAGTACACACGGTCCTAGGTGAAGAGACGGACACTAAGGGTAGATTCCAAACGCTGACTCTTAAGATTTTTGATCACATCTACACTATTGCAAATTTGTACTTGCCCAACAGAGGACAGGCTGAGACTTGTGCTAGATACCTGAAGAAGGTAGAGAAAACTGCCCAGGGCTCCATAATTGCTGATGGAGACCTTAACTTAACCATGGATAAAAATCTAGACTCCTCTTCTGGCAAATCTGTAATTTCTACTGCACAAATTCGTGCAATTCAGAGTGTCATGCACGGTCTTAAACTGGTTGACTGTTGGAGACTACTACATCCAGGTGAAAAAGACTACACATATTACTCTCAAATCCATTCAACATACAGTCGGATAGACTACCTGCTTGTGAGCCACAGACTGCTATCTTTTGACCCATCTGCTTCAATTGGACCGATGGTGTGGTCTGACCACGCTCCAATTTTCTTGACGCTTAACCTACCTGACTTTCCTTCCCGCCCATGGCAGTGGACTCTGAACCCTGACCTCCTTACAGACGAAGAGACCTTTAAATCAATCACGTCCACGATCTCTGAGTTTTTAAACAATCACGTTGGGGACTCCACGCCTCTCCCCTTCCAATGGGAAGCACTTAAATGTGTACTAAGAGGGGTTCTGATCCGGGAGGGTTCTAGATTGAAAAAGCTCAGATCCAGCAATATTGAGAATCTAATCTCTCAAATCCACCATTTGGAACAGACCCACAAGGCCTCCCCCACACAGGACACACTTCTCCAATTAAATAAAATCAAGGCGGACCTTCGGAGCTGTTTAGACCGAGCTTACCTGAGGCACAGGGAGCGGGCGCACCATTATTATTACGAGTTTGCAGACAAATGCGGCGGTCCATTAGCCAGATATTTAAGACCCAAAACGACAAGCTCTTTCATCCCATCAATACGATCCCAAAATAAAACAATATGTCATCCCAACAAGATTGCTGACACATTCCGTCAGTATTACCACGACCTCTACAACATTCATGGCACGAAAACACCTGCTTCTGTGGAAGAACCAGGTGTTTCGCTGGAAGACTATGTGACTGACAATGCTCTGCCGAGGCTGCAGGGGGAGATAGCCGGGGATCTAGACACACCTTTCACCGAAACGGAGATTTCCCACATAATTGAAACTACCCCATCAAATCGCAGCCCAGGTCCGGACGGCTTTACGGCCAAATTCTACCGAAAATTCATGGCTCCTTTAATACCCTTCTTGACCAAGGTTTTTAATGCAATTTCACTTGCCAATCCGTTCCCTAGACAAGCTTTAGAGGCCACAATCACTGTTATTCCGAAATCTGGCAAAAATCCGGAGGCATGTGCTAGCTACCGACCTATTTCACTAATCAACGTGGATGTGAAATTTTTTGCCAAGGCGTTAGCTAATAGAATTGGCCCGTTTCTGCCTCGACTGATAGATGATGATCAGGTGGGATTCGTCCCGGGTAGAGAAGCCAGAGATAACACCATCAAGTCCTTGCTTCTGATCTCCCATGTCAAAAACTCTAAGCAGCCTTCATGTATTCTATCAGTCGACGCGGAAAAAGCTTTCGACAGAGTGGATTGGAAGTTTCTTGAGAAGACTCTAGAGGGGGTAGGACTGGGACCTACATTCCGGAGTAAGGTTATGTCATTGTACTCAGATCCTACTGCTAAAGTTAGATGCAATGGGGTATTGTCAGAACCCTTTCGTATCAGGAACGGTACAAGACAAGGTTGTCCCCTCTCCCCCCTCCTGTACGCCCTGGTAATGGAGCACCTGGCAAACGCACTACGTCGTAACCCGAATATTCATGGAATAGAGGTACGAGGTCACACATATAAGCTTGCTTTGTACGCGGATGACCTTTTGTTGTACGTTACGGACCCTGAGATATCGATCCCTAATGTACTTAGGGAATTTGAGGTGTACGGCAGGCTTAGCAATTTCCGAGTCAATCTTACAAAATCTGAGCTGCTGAATGTCAATTTGTCACAGATCAAAGTTCAACATCTAAAGGATAACTTCCCTTTCAGATGGTGCGCCCCCTCTCTATCGTATCTGGGTATACATCTTACGGGAGATACTCCTCTCTTGTTTGATTTGAACTACCGACCTTTACTACTTAAGATCATCGCCGACCTGGACTCCTTCGAATGTCGCTCTCTATCGTGGTTTGGGCGTATTAACGTTTTGAAAATGGACGTTCTCCCCAAACTCCTATACCTATTTCAGGCGCTACCAATAGCCCTTCCCCAATCCTTTTTTCTGCAACTACGCCGGACATGTTCAAAATTCATTTGGAAACGTAGTAAACCGAGACTATCATACAAAATCCTGACCAGACCCAAGAGGGAGGGGGGCGCGGGACTCCCTGACTTCCGCCTCTATCACGCTGCGGCTCTCCTCACGAGAATGTCGGATTGGTTTCACGGGCAAGAGACTAAACAATGGGTCCGACTGGAGGGTGACATAATGGAGTGGTCCCTCACTTCACTACCATGGATAAAACATTCTGTCCGCCCCCAGTCCCTCTTACTCTCCCATGTGACCCGGGACCTGCTGGGTACTTGGGACACGCTTAATCGACAGTTCTCTATTTCACCTTTACGGGGACCCATGACGCCAATATTCGACAACCCAGACTTTCCACCAGGGTTACAGGTGCCCCAATTTTTTGTCTGGAATGCATCAGATAGACCTCGCCTTTCCCAGACTTTACTGGGTACTGGAGCTATGCCCCCTATGACTTCCTTTGTCTCGCCAGACTCCAACAGGCCTGTACACTGGTTCGAATACTTTCAGGTCAGGTCCTTTGTCTCTGCCCTGGGGGGTCCGTCTGCCCTAGTTAAAACTTGCTCCCCCTACGAATCTTTGCTTCTCTCAGACTCAGCTCCCCCTCATATGATCTCCAAGATTTATGCATACCTCGCGACCGCCGAGACAAGGAGATCACTGTGGTATATCTTGGAATGGGAACGGGAGCTGGGGAGTGAGATGGAGGAACTGGACTGGAGTAAATCTTTTTTCTGTACGCATAAACTCTCCCTGGCTTGCAAAGCTCAGGAGACGAACTTTAAACTGTTAACTAGATGGTACAGGTGCCCCCGGGAAATTAAGAAAGTGTTTCCTGACAGGTCTGATCTATGCTGGAGATGTGGGGCTGAGGTGGGTTCGACTCTTCACATCTGGTGGTACTGCCCATCTATACTGGCTCTGTGGCAAAAGGTGTTCGATCTCTATAACCTCATCACGGGAGAAGACATGCCATGCCTCCCACAGATAGGGTTACTGTCCATGATCCCGGGCTCTTTCAAAAAACTCAAATCAGGCCTACTGCGGCATTGTCTCACGGCTGCCAGATCTATCATACCACGAAGGTGGCGTATGCCTCTCAGCCCTTCCATCTCGAATTGGGTTGAAGAGATGGACTACATATGTAGAATGGAGAAACTATCTGCCCACTCTCACCCTCAGGTCAACAGATACTTTCAGACATGGCAAAGCTGGCTATTATTCCGAGAGTCCCCTGGGTTTGCGAGGATCCTGGAGTAGATGGGATCCGGGAGCTTCTCCCCAATACCTACCCCGCTGTTTTCCCCCCTCCTTACATCTTTTTCTTACTTGCTCTTACTTTACCCCGCTTTCACTATACCTACCAAAATTTGATTATATAATGGTGTTATCCTCAATCTTATATGGCTTCGTTACTTATATGAATACCTTGTGTGTTTTAATACTTTTCGCTTCGCCAAGTTGTACAAGAGGCGAGCTTTACTTTTGATATACCTTTAATATGAGAGCATTCCTTCTTATTTTTGTAACTTGAACTTGGAGACTGTTACTATATGATGTATAAACTTACCCTTATTACATAGTAATGTATACTACTATGGAGATACGCAAATTTGTTGTGTGTGAAGTTAATAAAGATTTTTGAAAAAAAAAAAATCATGCAGGCAGCAGTTTTCGCAGCGTTTCCAGGGACCGCACTGCGGTAACCGGATGGCTCAGGATGTGTAATCCTGAGCCATCCGGTAACTGCAGAGTTTGCAGATCCCGGCTATTGCCGGGATCAGCAAACTTAATAAAGAGTTAAATTGCTGACCTAAATGACTGTTTGAGGTCTGTAGGGGGGCGTGGCTAACTATGTGCCGCGGTTAGCCACGCCCCTTTAACGATGCGGCCGCCCTCACAACACTGGATTACGGCCAGAGGGGGCGGCCATCAACAAGGAGCGGGCGGAGGCTGCTGCACACAGCCCCGCCCATGGAATTCCCTTCACTCTGCCTACCACAGCATGTAAGTATATACTTACATTGCGAATGTAAAAATCTATTCTGTACTACACATAATTACAGCATAAATGTAATAGAGGGGTGTATGCACCCCTGTATAGTGATACGGGGGGGGGGCCACTTTGGATGACATGCACGGGCTCCGAGGAGCCCGTGCCCGGTGAGAAATTGTTGCAGAAGACTATAGAAGTGGGCGGCCGGTCTGTAGGGGGGTCTAAGCCCCCCTACAGACCTCAAACAGTCATTTAGGTCAGCAATTTAACTCTTTATTAAGTTTGCTGATCCCGGCAATAGCCGGGATCTGCAAACTCTGCAGTTACCGGATGGCTCAGGATTACACATCCTGAGCCATCCGGTTACCGCAGTGCGGTATTCAGCACACATTTTTGACAAAAAATGTGTGTGACCGGAATTGCATTCACCGCATCCGTATCCGGATGCGGTGAATGCAATTCATGTTTGCAATGTGACCCTACCCATTGTTCTTTCACAGGAGATGTGGTATGAGCAAACCATGTCCCTGTACAGTCAGACACATCCATTACACAGTAGATAGCATAGATACATATTTAAGATTATCTCAGCACATGAAATGTGGTATGATCAAACCATGTCCCTGTACAGTCAGATACATCCATTACACAGTATATAGCAGAGATACATTTATAAGATTATCTCAGCACAGGAGATGCGGTATGATCAGTCCATATCCCTGTACGGTCAGACACATCTATTACAAATTACACAGCAGGGGCACATATATAAGATTATCTCAGCATAGGAGATGTGATATGATCAGACCATGTCCCTGTACGGTCAGACACATCCATTACACAGTACATAGCAGGGACACATATATAAGATTATCTCAGCATAGGAGATGTGATATGATCAGACCATGCCCCTGTACGGTCAGACACATCCATTACACAGTACATAGCAGAGACACATATATAAGATTATCTCAGCACAGGATATGTGGTATGATCAGACCATGTCCCTGTACCGTCAGACACATCCATTACACAGTACGTAGCAGAGACACATATATAAGATTATATTAGTAAAAGATCATTTTGTATGACACCTAGTTGTGGAAATGATTATTATTCCAAGATCTATTGATTGAAATCATCTTTAAAATTTACTTTTTTGTGGGAAAATCCCTTTAAGTCTTAATCCTCATTTGCACTTGTATGCCTTGGAAAATAAGTATAATTCTAGTAGACAAGAAGGCTGAAACTTATTAATACAAACTACATGAGAGATCTGCCAACAAACCATTATGAAGAACTGAGAACTCACATAGGCAGATGCCTGCAGGACAGGAACCTGGCACCAGATTCACCATATCACAGGCATAAAAGAGGGTCAGAAGGAACAACATCCTATCCCCAGGTACATTAGCTAAATTCTTTCATTCTGCAAGTTTCATCAAGATGTTACCATGGAATAACTGGAATGTGTCCCAATCATCTATGAAACATCTCCAAATAGTAGAGTAATATCTCTGTAGATCCCCAGTCTTCATGTATAATATCGCACTGTGGATCTTCAATGCTCTATTTATATATACATGGGCTCACTTAGCAAAACTCTATTAATTCTTACACATGTGTTTCAGAGATAATATATGGGTAATCTTAATGCTGCGGGATGTTCCCAGTACACAATAGGTGGGATGTTCCCAATATTATGCAGGTCTTCTTGGGTGTTTGGGGTATATTGCAGATTTTTGAGGTGTTTCAAGTATACGGAAGGTCTTGTGGGGTGCTGGTGGAATACAGTGGGTCTTGTGGTGTGTTCCTGACATACGCCAGCGGTTGTGTGGTGTACCTGGTATATGGCAGGTCTTGTGCGGTGTTTCTGGTATATAGCAGGTCTTGTGGGGTGTTCCTGTTATACAGCAGGTCTTAGGGGATGTTCCTGCTATATGTCGAGTCTTGTGGGGTGTTCCTTGTATATGGTTGTTCTTGTGGGGTGTTCCCATTTTACGGTAGGTCTTGTGGGGTGTTCCTGGTATACAGTGGGTATTGTGCGGTGTTCCTGGTATACAGTGGGTGTTTTAGGGAGTTCTTGGTATACAGTGGGCCTTGTGGGGGGTTCCCAGTGTAGGGTAGGACTTGTTGGGTATTCCTGGTATACGGCAGGTCTTTTGGAGTGTTCCCAGTACTTGGAAGGTTTTTGTGGTGTGTTTCCGGTATACAGCCGGTCTTGTGGTGTGTTCCTGGTATATCGCAGGTATTGTGAAGTGTTATATATGGCATATGGCAGGTCTTGAGGGGTGTTTCTGGTTATACGGCAGGTCTTGTGAGGTGTCCCTGTTATACAGCAAGTCTTTAGGGGTGTTCCTGGTATACAGTGGGTCTTGTTGTGTATTCCCTGTATAGGGCAGGTCTTGTTGGGTGTTCCTGGTATACGGCAGGTCTTGTGGGGTGTTACCAGTATATGGCAGGTCTTGTGAAGTGTTCCTGTTTTACAGCACGTCTTTAAGGGTGTTCCTAGTATACAGTGGGTCTTGTTAGGTGTTCCCAGTATATGGCAGGTCTTCTTGGGTGTTCCTGGTATACGGCAGATCTTTTGGGATGTTCTCAGTATATGGAAGGTAGTTTTGAGGTGTTCCTGGTATACAGTGGGTCTTGTGGTATGTTCTGAATATACAGCAGGTGTTGTAGGTTGTTACCTGTATAAAAAAAGTTTTGTATAGTGTTCTCAGCATATGACAAGTCTTGTGGGGTATCCCCAGAGTAACATGGGTCCCAACTTTGAGAGAATGGGAGAAGGGACAAAGTATGCGGCATGCATATTGAGTCAAGGCAATTTTTTCCACACCCGTTTACCATTTCTTTCTACCCTGGCAGGTGGCATTGACCGGATCAATTCACAGGACTCCAGTCCAGATCAGTGGTACTCGGTGTCTGGACAGAAAGCTGAGATTCTCTTAAAGAGGACCTGTCACCTCTCCCATGGATGTGAATCTAAAGGCAGCACTGAATGCAGCATATATGCTGCATTCAGGCAAGGGGTCCCCCATGTCTCTGTGCGGCTATTACCCCGAGATATAGGCTTACAAAAATTTACAGTTAGAAGCCATTGAGGCTGGCCCTTGTGCTGCAGCCATCTCATAGCACGGGTGCATTTCACGCCCACTGTGTCTTTGTGCTGCCTTTTTTACATGCCCTCGTCTCCTCCCTGCTGCCAGTCATCAGTCATGTCTTTCTCGCCTGTGTCTCCTTGTACTACTTGACGCAGGCGCAGAGCGAGTTATCGTTTCTTGCGGTTCCCGGGCGCCTGTCCCGCCTCCTGCGGTGACAACCTCTCTTTTCCCCGCCCTGCTCCATGTTATGCATGGAGCAGGGCGGGCAAAGGAGCCGACATCAGAGCAGGAGGCGGGACAGGACAGCAAAGAACACAATAGTCAGAGAAGAATATTATTGTGCAGAGTGACACTTGAAGAAGAGGTACAGAAAAAAGTGGAGTATGTTCGCTATGTTTGATCACGGCCTCATCATTACATTTATATTACATTTTTTATGTCTTTAACAAAGAAAAATAATCAAGTCTGCCATGTGTTTATGTAATTTTTCAATCACCATAAATAATCTGCTCATTGTGTTGTGAGCGCTGTTACATTTACAGGGACACTAAATGTGTACTTGTTCATTGCTGACTTGTGATGTTTATTATTTTTTTAAATAAAGCTCATTAAAATGTCACTGCTTTAATTTTTTTTTATAATTTTTTAGTAATTTATAGGAAGAAAAAAAAAGCTTCTTTTATTTCCTTCTGTAGAATATAGGGACATAGAAATACACTGCTATGTACAATGTATCTCTATGTACCAATATAACTTTGGAGTTAGAGCCTGCAATGCAGACCAAATCTAAAAAATGTTCTCTGTGACATCACCACAGCTTGTGGCTCAAATATTTTAGTTGTTGCCTGCAACTTTAGAGGTTGTCAGATGAAGCCCAGGTCACACTCACAGATAAAAAGAGAAAATTACATTTTTTTTTTTAAACTTTTTTAGTAATTGTATAAGATTAACATAATCTGATTATTTCTTTATCTGAAGAATACAGGTACATAGAAATACACTACTATGTACAGATGTATCTCTATCTACTTGTATAATCTGTTCCTGGGTTCTCTGCCTGCAATACATCTCAATATACCAAATTCTCCCACCTCTCTGTGGACAGTGGTTACTGGTAGAAATGCTTCCTACAGACAAGACGTTCATGAGTTTGAGTCTCAGAGAGACCAAAGAAGGGAATTTTTCAATTATGTGCAGAGAGATGCCACCTTGTGCCCCTGTGGAGAAGCTACTGAGTGGGGAGAAGAAGTTGAGACAAAGCTTTGACTTCCGAGAAAGTGGGACTGAGCACCTAAATTGAGACAATCCTGCTGAATCTGGGATGATTGGGAGCTACTGGTATAGATGAGAAGTAGTTTGCAGACCTACTATCCAGTGGCCATGGAATACTAACTAGGCTGTAGGACCAGGGTCCAGTTAATCAATTCGGTCATCTCTAATATCAACCCATTGGCATACTGAACCCAAGCAGCTGTGGTCCCAGAAGTTGCAGCAGGAGGAGGGCTTGGCATTTCAGCTCCTCTCTGTCCATTGATCTCATATGTCTACTGTACCGCAAAATCGGCATGACAAAAAATGTTTGGCAGGATGTTGGAACTAGCACCTGACCATGATCTGCAGGCCTATAAAATTCCAGTTTCTATATACCCACAATATATTACCACATGGCATCCATTCATAAGGGTGTCGTGCATGGATGATCGGACCCACCACATAGAGAGCAATCAAAAAGAGGAACCGATAGGATAACCATCTTTACGTAGGGTGGCATTATAGCGAATGTTGAAACCAAACGTCACACTTCCTAACACAGTGATCCATTGCTTTAATCCGATCGCTCCTGTTTGTCAGCTCTCCGACTAATCACGCTGATTTTCCACCCTGACGCCTACAAGTAAATACAGCCATTCCTCTCCTTCTCTTTGTCACACAGCGGGCATTGTGGGCCGACGTGAAATATAGGATAAGTTACAGTGAGATATTTCCCCTGACGTGCTTACAATCTAATTACAGTCTAAACACTTCAAACGCCAGTGATAAATCACCAGCGGGTCGGTGTTTTCTTACCAAACTACACCCTGATTACCCTACAAACTGCCTGGCCATTCAGCCCATAATTGACTAGTACAAGTCCATTCCCCTGGGCAACGGCTAAACAAGCACAAAGTCCCGCGTAGGTGATATGGACTTTAACCTCTTGGTTAATGTAAAGACATTTCTTCCATGACGGGGCGGAATTATTCGATGGACCACCATTAATGATCAATGCGGCTTATCTTGCCTCGTAACAAGCCGGTTGTTGACAAGTGATTAATCAGGACCAATGACTGATCACCGATCGGATTGCTCTTGCTCTGCTACAATGGCCTTGAGCGTCAATCATTTCATCAGGCTCTGACTGATGACTGCGTAAGTTACCGGCTCTATTTTTAGAGCTTATTTCGGCTTTATTTATGTAGTTGGATAGACAGGAAGCTGTCCAGACGACCCGTCCTTTCCCTTTTTTCAATCCTATGTGAAGAATTCTGCTCAGGTATGAGAGAACCATAATATCACTGATGTGACAGACACCCTGCGGTAAGGTCAACCCTTAGACGGAAACTTTTCAGATAAACTAAGAGACTATCAGCTATTATATATATATATATATATATATATATATAATATATATCCCAGAGCGTAATAGATAGACATAAAAAAATTAAACTATTATACTCACCCCGGCCCTTCCCTGTAATGCCACATAGCCCCACTATGGTCGGTTGTCTTTTTGGGTCCAGTCAGTGGTGTGATCTCCACTTGGGTGTCTTCCAGCATCAAGTATGTTTAGCATCCACTACACAGATGCCCTTGCAGACTTATATTCTACAGGCCACTTGGGCATCTACCAGCACCCGGTATGTTCGGCATCCATTGTACAGCAGACATTGAAGATGCTGGGGCAAGAAAAGGTCTCTACTGATCCCAAAACATTATAAATATACATAGAAAAAAGTTAAAGATTATACTTACCCCCGGCCCTTACCTGTCACATCACACTGCCCCAGAATAATACAGGAAGTGGTTTGATCTCCAATTGGCCATCTTCCAGCACCTAGTATGTTCAATATCCATTGTGCAGAAGACACTGAAGATTCTGGGGCAATAAGAGGTCTCAACAGATCCCAGAGCATAATAAATATATGGAAAAGAAAGTAAAACATTATACTTACCCCCAGCCCTTACCTGTCACACCGCGCAGCCTCACTATAGTCCAGTTAGTGGTGTGATCTCCAACTGGGCATCTTCCAGCACCCAATAAGTTCGGCATGCACTGTGCAGGAGATACTGAAGAACCCAATAAGAGGTCTCTACAAATCCCAGAGCATAATAAATATATGAAAAAGAAAGTAAAACATTATACTTACCGCCAGCCCTTACCTGTCACACCGCGCAGCCCCTCTATAGTCCAGTTAGTGGTGTGATCTACAACTGGGCATCTTCCAGCACCCAATAAGTTCGGCATGCACTGTGCAGGAGATACTGAAGAACCCAATAAGAGGTCTCTACAAATCCCAGAACATAATAAATATATGTAAAAAAATAAACCATTATACTTACCCCTGACCCTCACCTGTCACACCACACAGCACAACAATAGTACAGGAAGTGGTTTAATCTCCAACTGGGCGGCTTCCAGCACCCAGTATGTTAGGCATCCACTGCTCAGGAGACAATGAAGATCCTGGGGCCATAAGAAGTCTCTACAGATCCCAGAGCATAATAGATTTACAGTACTTTAAAAAAAAGTAAAACATTATACTTGCCCCCAACCCTTACTTGTCACACAATGCAGCCCCATTATGGTCCGGTTGTCTTTTTGGGTCCAGTCAGTGGTGTGATCTCCACTTGGGCATCTACCAGCACCCACTATGTTCGGCATCCACTGCGCAGGAGACACTGAAGCTGCTGTGGCCATAAGATGTGTAAAATGGTTCAGTGAAGAACACCCCTGTGATAAAGACTGAAAAAGACTAGAGCGGGGCTCCAAAGTTAGATTATTTTTTTCCCTTCTTATTTTTTAACCTTTGAAGTGATCTTTAAAACTGGTCCATCACTTTTCTCTTTGATAAATCCCCTATACAAACCTCAGAGCAGACAGAGTATTGGTTCAATGTTGACCATGGAGACCTATCATGGGTGTAGAAAAACATAAAAAAAAAATTAGAGGAATAAAAATCACCTGTCCAACCTTGGAGCCCTGCTCTGATTTTTTTCGGTGTGGTCACTGGTGCACTCTTCACCGGGCCATTTTCTGCCTTTTATGGCCCCAGCATCTTCAGTGTCTCCTGCATAGTGGATGTTGAACATACTGGGTGCTGGTAGATGCCTGAGTGTCCACTGACTGGACCCAAAAAAATCACTGGACTATAGTGGCGAGACAATTATGGGCCGGAGGTAAGTGTAATGTTTTATTTATATTCTACATATATTTATTACGCTTTGGGATCTGTAGAGACCTCATATGGCCCCAGGATCTTTAGTGTCTCCTGCGCCGTGCATACTGAAAAAACTGGGTGCTGGAAGACGTCCAAGTGGAGATCACACCACTGACTAGTCCAAAAAAGACAACTGGACCATAGTGGCATGACAGGTAAGGGCTGGGGGGTGAGTAATGTTTTACATTTTTTTTACATATAATTATTATGCTCTGGGTCAGGGGTGGGAACTCCAGGCCTCGAGAGCCGCACACGGTGCAGGTTTTCTGGATTTCCTTGATAATGTAATCACCTGAACTGGTGATAATTCCAACCCCTGTGCAATACTAAGGAAATCCTGAAAACCTGTACTGTTGGCGGCTCTCGAGGCCTGGAGTTCCCTACTCCTGCTCTTGAGTCTGTAGAGACCTCTTATGGCCCCAGGATCTTCATTGTCTCCTGCGCAGTGGATGCTGAACATACTGGGTGCTGGTAGATGCCCAATTGGAGATCACACCACTGCCTCTACTATAGTGGGGCTGAGTGGTGTGACAGGTAAGGGGCGAGTGTAAGTATGTTTTACTTTCTTTTCTATATATTTATTAAGTTCTGGGATCTGAAGAATCCTCTTATGGCCCCAGCATCTTCAGTGTCTCCTACGCAGTGGATGCTGAACATACTGGGTGCTGGTAGATGCCCAATTGGAGATCACACCACTGCCTCTACTATAGTGGGGCTGAGTGGTGTGATAGGTAAGGGGCGAGGGTAAGTATGTTTTACTTTCTTTTCTATATATTTATTAAGTTCTGGGATCTGAAGAATCCTCTTATGGCCCCAGCATCTTCAGTGTCTCCTACGCAGTGGATGCCGAACATACTGGGTGCTGGAAGACGCCCAATCACACCACTGACTGGACCATTGTGGGGCTGCGTGGGTGACAGGTAAGGGCCCGAAGTAAATAGATATCTAAATATACGCGGATGTACTGTACATCACATAAATCAAAGTCTACTTCTTCGATGGTCATTCTTTAGAAGCTGGACCAGTTTATTTATTTACCGCGGAGAAGGCTGAACTACTGTAGGAAAGAGCAACATTTACAATGGAGTATACCTTCCACATACACAACCGGGGCTTGCATTTCATTAAAGAAGACTGTGTATTGCTTGGCGGCTGTTTGTGGAACCAGAAAAAGCAATGTAAGTCTCTGCTGCTTTCAACAAAACGTTACCTGCAGCTTCCAGCTCCCTGTCTATGAATTACACGCTCGGGTTTGTTAGAAAACCGCCTTCATTTATGAAGAAAACTTTGGCACGAGGGGGAAACTTTGTGCTCCCCGGGGCCTGGAAAAGCAAAGACTTATTATTTCAGTGTAGGCGAGAGGGATATTTTAGCTCCAAACCACAGAGGAGGGGTGAAGACAAGGGGGGGGGGGGGAATCGGACTCAGCTGGACAGTTGGTGCAAGAGGACGAAGCCCAAATTAACACTTTAGATTCTGGCTGCTTATCAACAACTAGATGGGTGCCCGATGCACAATGCATCGGGATTCTAGCAGAGCGAGTCTGTGACTCGCAATGGCCGCTTCGCGGCCAATGCTTCGCGCTGCTAAGGCGACTCGCCATGCCCGCTGCGCGGGCATAGCGAGTCGCCTTAGAGCTGCTCGCAATGGCCGCTGCGCGGCCAATGCTTCGTTCGTATCCACATGACGACATTGACTCGCAGCGAGTGCGGTCTCAAAAGGGGCAAAAATCCCATTCGTGATTATATAATAGATACTGATAAATCGATAGGCTTGTGGGCTCTTTAAAGTAAGCTTTAGACATCCTCATGTTCCGGTAAAATGGGGTTAAGGAAGAAACAATTCCTTTATGGTTGACACCTAATATAAGGAAAGCAGAAAACTGATTGACCACTTTTTGGTTTCTGTATAAATTTATTCTACATAAAAAGAAAAAGTCACTTTTTCACAGTATTATACAGGGATACCACGGTTTCGTCGATAATTCGTCAGAAAACTACGAAAACCGAAACCGACGATAACCCAGGCAACGATTTCCATAGGAAACAATGTAAAATGAATTCATTGGTTCGAGACACTGAAAAAGACCTATGAAAAAAACATTTTATAGTAAATTAAGATAGCGGTTAATGCTAGAATCACTCAGAAATGACTGTAAAAGGAATATGAAGCACTAATTTACAGAAAAAAAAGAATTTAATGTTATATTCTATTTTTATAAAAGCTCATTTTGATGTATGGAAGACGCCGAGGAGGGGAGAGAGGAGTGCACATTATATTTTTTGGAAGGTGAATCACATTTTTTAAGGCAAAATTAGCAGCGATGTACAAAGAAAAACCGACAATATCCGGAGTCAACGAAAACCGGGGTATTACTGTAATAGTTATATTCTTCCACATAGGCGACAGTATTATATTAGTTATATTCTTGTACAAAAGAGCAGTATTATAGTAGTTATATTCTTGTACATAAGAGCAGTATTATAGTAGTTATATTCTTGTACATTGGGGCAGTATTATAGTAGTTATATTCTTGTACATAGGGGCAGTATTATAGTAGATATATTCTTGCACATAGAGGCAGTATTATAGTAGTTATATTCTTGTACATAGGAGCAGTATTATAGTAGTTATATTCTTGTACATAGGGGCAGTATTATAGTAGTTATATTCTTGTACATAGGGGCAGTATTATAGTAGTTTTATTCTTGTACATAGGGGCAGTATTATAGTAGTTATATTCTTGTACAAAAGACCAGTATTATAGTAGTTATATTCCTGTACATAGAGGCAGTATTATAGTAGTTATATTCTTGTACATAGCAGAAGTATTATAGTAGTTATATTCTTGTACATACGGGCAGTATTATAGTAGTTATATTCTTGTACAAAAGACCAGTATTATAGTAGTTATATTCCTGTACATAGGAGCAGTATTATAGTAGTTATATTCTTATACATAGGGGCAGTATTATAGTAGTTATATTCTTGTACATAGGGGCAGTATTATAGTAGTTATATTCTTGTACAAAAGACCAGTATTATAGTAGTTATATTCCTGTACATAGGAGCAGTATTATAGTAGTTATATTCTTGTACATAGGGGCAGTATTATAGTAGTTATATTCTTGTACATAGGGGCAGTATTATAGTAGTTATATTCTTGTACATAGGGACAGTATTATAGTAGTTATATTCTTGTACATAGGGGCAGTATTATAGTAGTTATATTCTTGTACAAAAGACCAGTATTATAGTAGTTATATTCCTGTACATAGAGGCAGTATTATAGTAGTTATATTCTTGTACATAGGAGCAGTATTATAGTAGTTATATTCTTGTACATAGGGGCAGTATTATAGTAGTTATATTCTTGTACATAGGGGCAGTATTATAGTAGTTATATTCTTGTACATAGGGGCAGTATTATAGTAGTTATATTCTTGTACACAAGAGCAGTATTATGGTAGTTATAGTCTTGTACATAGGAGCAGTATTATAGTAGTTATATTCTTGTACATAGGGGCAGTATTATAGTAGTTATATTCTTGTACATAGGAGCAGTATTATAGTAGTTATATTCTTATATATAGGGGCAGTATTATAGTAGTTATATTCTTGCACATAGGAGCAGTATTATAGTAGTTATATTCTTGTACATAGAGGCAGTATTATAGTAGTTATATTTTTGTACATAGGGGCAGTATTATAGTAGTTATATTCTTGCACATAGGAGCAATATTATAGTAGTTATATTCTTGCACATAGGAGCAGTATTATAGTAGTTATATTCTTGTACATAGGGGCAGTATTATAGTAGTTATATTCTTGTAGATAGGAGCAGTATTATAGTAGTTATATTCTTGTACATAGGAGCAGTATTATAGTAGTTATATTCTTGTACATAGAGGCAGTATTATAGTAGTTATATTTTTGTACATAGGAGCAGTATTATAGTAGTTATATTCTTGCACATAGGAGCAATATTATAGTAGTTATATTCTTGCACATAGGAGCAGTATTATAGTAGTTATATTCTTGTACATAGGAGCAGTATTATAGTAGTTATATTCTTGTACATAGGGGCAGTATTATAGTAGTTGTATTCTTGTACATAGGGGCAGTATTATAGTAGTTATATTCTTGCACATAGGGCAGTATTATAGTAGTTATATTTTTGGACATGAGGCAGTATTATGATAGTAATATTTTTGCACACATGGGGCAGTATTATAGTACTTATATTCTTGTATATAGGATGGAGTATTATAATAGTTATATTATTGCAGATAGGAGCAGTATTAAAGAAGTTATATTCCTGTACATAGGAGGCAGTATTAAAGTAGTTATATTCTTGTACATAGAGGCAGTATTATAGTAGTTATATTCTTGCACATAGAGGCAATATTATAGTAGTTATATTCTTGCACATAGGGACAGTATTATAGTCGATATGTTCTTGTATGTAGAAGAAGTATTATAGTAGTTATATTCTTGTACATAGGGACAGTATTATAGTAGTTATATTCTTGTACCTAGGAGCAGTATTATAGTAGTTATATTCTTGTACATAGGAGCAGTATTATAGTAGTTATAGTCTTGTACATAGGGGCAGTATTATAGTAGTTATATTTTTGTACATAGGAGCAGTATTATAGTAGTTATATTCTTGTACATAGGGACAGTATTATAGTAGTTATATTCTTGTACATAGGGGCAGTATTATAGTAGTTATATTCTTGTATATAGAGGCTGTATTATAGTAGTTATATTCTTGTACATAGGAGCAGTATTATAGTAGTTATATTCTTGCACATAGGAGCAGTATTATAGTCGATATGTTCTTGTATGTAGGAGCAGTATTATAGTAGTTATATTCTTGTACATAGGAACAGTATTACAGAATCCTGCTTCCTCCTCCCCTCTGTGACAGCCCCATTAGATTTCGCAGTGTATTAACATACACTGCGAAATCTAAATTAAACAAAGGCAAGTGTATGAAAAATAAAAAAGAATGAATACTTTACCTATCCGACGCTTTTTTCCGGTGTCCAGTGTCCGGTGCCAGGAGATACATATCACATGACCGCTAGTGATGGGCGAATCCTAAATTACTTGGAATCGCTTGACTCTAGCGAGTCCGAGCACAGGACTCCCTACTCGTTGCGAGTCTAGCGAGTCCAATGTTAATGAATGGGGAAGCGAGTAATAGCGAGTAGTGTGAGATTTACAAATCGCAGATGTGTCTCGGAAGCTTCAGCCTGAAGCAATCCTAGTTTTGTCATTTATTTGCATTGGACTCGTTTACTTTGCAACTGTAATCGCTGGGAAACTCGCACAGATAAGAGTCCTGTCTCCTCAGTGTGCCACAGCTCCAGGGTCCTAGAGCCTGCCTGCTGCCTGATGTAGCAGTGCTGAGATTGTTCTCAGTCTGCTCATTCCCTGTGTACAGACATGAATGTCTGTGCACAGAGATGATGTAGCAGAGCTGAGATTGTTCTCAGTCTGCTCATTCCCTGTGTACAGACATGAATGTCTGTGCACAGAGATGATGTAGCAGAGCTGAGATTGTTCTCAGTCTGCTTATTCCCTGTGCATAGACATCTATATTTATGCACAGGGGATGTAGCAGAGAGGACATCGCGTTTTGGACTGCGTCGGACGGAAGAGGATTTTTTTAATTAAAGATGGAGTCCCTAATGGCTTTTTTTTTTTATTTCTAATAAAAATTTTTCCTTGTGTTGTTTTTTTTAAAACAATTTAATAGAAATTCATGGCGGTCATGTCTAATATTGGCGTGACCGCCATAAATTTCGGGCTTAGGGCCAGCTGATAATACAAAGCTGGCCCTACCCTCTTTATTACCCAGCGTGCCATCGCAACCAGGGCCGCTGGAAGAGCGGGGTTCAGCGCCAGAGGATGGCGCTTCAATGAACGCGCCATCTTCTGGGGCGGCTGCGGGCTGCAATTTGCAGCGGGGGGTGCCCAGAAAGCTTGGGCATCCCTGCGCTGCAGATTCCAGCCCCCAGCTGCTTAGCTGTACCTGGCTAGACATAGAAATTGCGCGGAGCCCCACGCATTTTTTTTTTATTATTTCATGAAATTCTGAGATTCTGACTCTGAGACTCTGACTCTGAGACTCTGACTCTGAAATTCATGAAATAATAAAAAAAAAATGCGTGGGGCTCCGCGCAATTTCTATGTCTAGCCAGGTACAGCTAAGCAGCTGGGGGCTGGAATCCGCAGCGCAGGGATGCCCAAGCTTTCTGGGCACCCCCCGCTGCAAATTGCAGCCCGCAGCCGCCCCAGAAGATGGCGCGTTCATTGAAGCGCCATCCTCTGGCGCTGAACCCCGCTCTTCCAGCGGCCCTGGTAGCGGTGGCACGCTGGGTAATAAAGAGGTTAGGGCCAGCTTTGTATTATCAGCTGGCCCTAAGCCCGAAATTTATGGCGGTCACGCCAATATTAGACATGACCGCCATGAATTTCTATTAAATTGTTTTAAAAAAAACACAACACAAGGAAAATTTTTTATTAGAAATAAAAAAAAAAGCCATTAGGGACTCCATCTTTAATTAAAAAAATCCTCTTCCGTCCGACGCAGTCCAAAACGCGATGTCCTCTCTGCTACATCCCCTGTGCATAAATATAGATGTCTATGCACAGGGAATAAGCAGACTGAGAACAATCTCAGCTCTGCTACATCATCTCTGTGCACAGACATTCATGTCTGTACACAGGGAATGAGCAGACTGAGAACAATCTCAGCACTGCTACATCATCTCTGTGCACAGACATTCATGTCTGTACACAGGGAATGAGCAGACTGAGAACAATCTCAGCTCTGCTGCATCATCTCTGTGCACAGACATTCATGTCTGTACACAGGGAATGAGCAGACTGAGAACAATCTCAGCACTGCTACATCATCTCTGTGCACAGACATTCATGTCTGTACAGGGGCGGACCGTCACCCCCGGGGGCCCTGGTGCAGGTGTGGACGGGGGGGGGGGGGGGTGCTGGTGCTCGTGCTCTTACCGCTTCTCTACCGCCTGGTCCTGCCGCGCTCTCCCTCCTGGTGACGGCGGCTCTCCCGCGGCTTGTGGGGGTCGGCTGGGGGCCCCCTCCAGGCTTGAAGGGGCCCCCTAACCGGGCGGGGCCCTGGTGCAGCTGCACCGGCTGCACCAGCGTAGTTCCGCCCCTGTGTCTGTACACAGGGAATGAGCAGACTGAGAACAATCTCAGCACTGCTACATCATCTCTGTGCACAGACATTCATGTCTGTACACAGGGAATGAGCAGACTGAGAACAATCTCAGCACTGCTACATAATGTCTGTGAGCAGGCGGGCTCTAGGACCCTGGAGCTGCACAGAGAAGACAGCTGGACTCAGCTCGCAAAGAAACAGCAGTTACATTGCGAGTTTCCCTGCTATCACTGGCACAGTAGCCAGTGATTACTCGAACGAGTCTAATGCAAACAATGGCAATCCTAGTGTTGTCAGCGTTTCTGACAAAACTAGGATTGATATTGATTTGCATTGGACTCGTGCGAGTAATCACTGGGAAACTCGCAGAGTACCGAGTCCTGCGAGTCCCTTACTACTCGCCGAGTAACGAGTCCTAGCGAGTAGATTCGCCCATCCCTAATGACCGCGAGCAGCCAATCAGCGCCGGGAACGCCCCTCTGATGTCACCACAGGTCCTGGCAGAAGACACCTCGCTTGGCACCGGGCACTGGGAAAAAGCGTCGGACAGGTGAAGTATTCATTCTTTTTTATTTTTCATACACTTGCCTTTGTTTAATATAGATTTCGCAGTGTATATTAATATACTGCGAAATTTAATGGGGCTGTCACAGAGGGGAGGATGAAGCAGGATTCTTCCTCCCCTCTGTGACATCACAGGGAGATAATGCAGGAGCAACTGCGTAAAGAATTGACATCTCAATTCTTTACGCAGCTGTGTTTTCTCCCATAAACGCACTGCGTATTTTTGCGCAATGTCTGCACTGCAAAGTGAACTTCACATTCACTTTGCTGGCAGACAAAAGGCACATTGCGTATTTTGAAAAAGCGCGCGTAAAAAAAAACGCGGCAAAATACGCAATGTGTGAACGCAGCCTTATAGTAGTTTTATTTTTGCACATAAGTAACACTATTATAGTAATTAGATTTTCCTATGAGAATATGGAAAAAATACAACAGTAAGGTATGATAATAGTGTTGTACAAAACTATTTTTCAAATAGTATTTACAGTATTATTTATCTGCATGGAAAATTGCAAGAAAATGCTAATTATTACATTATTTTTCTGATCAGTGATGATAAAAGTAGGAGAATCTAAAGAGGTTAACCTCTTTATTCTCACATTGAATATTCCCTCCACCCTTGAGTAAAATTGAGATTTGTAAGCCCCATCCAGCCCCACAGGATGGAGGATCTCAAGCATTGACCAATGTCTTTGGGTGTCAGGAGTTTTGTATTGTTAATAATCACCACATGGGGATCAGCAGGGAGATGGAGCTGACAGCAAGTAAAGTCCTGGAAATTAAAAGTCAGACTTAAAATAAGTCATATTTCACATATTTTGTGATATCCCCAATCCCGCTGATAGATTGTCCTTTCCTCACAACACGTGGATCTAATTCAAGGCCAAATCCCTGACGCTTTTTCCTGTATGCCTTGATTTACCGTGGCGGCTAGTGGAGACATAGAAGGATCACTAATTCTTTCTTGAGTGGCCTTATCCTCTCTAGTCCACCTTGCGAATTTCACAACATGTGCATCTGATTTCCACCTCATTTCTGCCTACAACACCCGGCAGAAATGCCAATATGACCTGCCGGTTGAGGAGCACCCACTGGAATGTCAAACTGGGGATCATGACCCCAACACTTCTGCAATACAAATGGTGAGGCATTGCCTGCATAGGTGTCCTAGGTACATGCTTTCACCTTTGTAAGAAAAATTCACTTTAGTTGAGGACATCCTTCAAGAGACAATATCAAATGTTAGGATGATGGGAACAGATTGTTGTTAGAACAAAACACAGCTAACTCATGATTAAAGAAGTTCTACCAACCTAACTAGTTATTCCCCATCCACTGGATAAGGAATAATGTACTGGTCAGTAGGGTCAGGTTGCTGGGACCTGTTGCCACCACTTTATTCTAATAGGGCATTTCATTGCCCTGCTCTTGGGATCAATGGAGGTCTCAAGGGTCAGACCCCACGTAATAAGCAAGTTATCATTTATCTTGTTGGGATAACCCTTTTAATATTTTTGCTTTGCTGCATTGGGGTCCTGCTTGAATTCATTAATCACCACAATCTGATGGATAGGGACTTCAAGGTGCAGTTGTAGAAGGAATTGCCTTCGGTTTCAATTCTTGATGGCATTTCGGTGGATAGAATTGTGAGAACCGAGGGGTTCATTGAGGATTCGTTGAGGATTTCACTTAAGGGGTAAGTGGACTGAAGAGAGGAGGAATAAGTCCGATTTATATTGACACTCTCCGCTTTACTATACAACCCATTCACATACACCCAGTCTGGGGGACCAGGATCAAGGTACTGACTCCAAGATTTCCCTTGGATATATTACTACTTTAGCTTCTGGAACAATTTAATTGATACACACAGTAACCAAAAACCAGATAAGTGTAAATACAGTCAGTGCGTCCCAGCAGGAGTCCCTGGAGTAGCATGTTGATTCACAACCTTAAAATGAATCTATACACAGACATACCCATTTATTTACACCCTGATTAGAAGGATACCTGGACATCTAGATTTTGGTACCGTTAAAATCTCTTTGAGTCTGAGACAGGCCTATGTCTGTGTCCGTAATTTTACTCGTCAAAAAAGTGCAATTGCGGGGCCCGAGCTCAGGGTCTTATGGTTTTGTTGTAGGCCACAGGGGAAACAGGCTTATGCAAGATCTTGAAAGACCTAAGGGGCACTTCTGGGTATAACCTGGTGGTCAAGTGGTGAAAGGAGAGAGGTATTAGACTCACCTGACCGGGTTGTGCACCCTTGAACAACACCAGAGAGAGCTTGTTCTGTGATCCGTCCTGCCAGTAGACCTTCGTTTAGTGACACTAAAAGTTGGAAGATCACATGAGCGGGTGATCTCACCGCAAATACTGCTGTTCGCTGGAGACTGCAGGATTCGTTCAGGTCCTTCTTATATAGTATCTTAAAGTGCAGCCCGATGCAGCTCTTGCTGCAATAACCTCGGGGGAGATAAGAGCATAAGAAAAGGAATGGTGCAGTCTGTTAGGGGGCCGGGTTGCTAAGGAGAGAGTGGTCCCTCTCTCCTCTTAGCAGCCCAATGCCCTAACAGAAGGTAGCATTCTTTTTCTTATCTGAGATCTTGTTCTACACGCACACCTGCACAACACAGCACTCCTTTTCAGCAACTGAATCGCCTAGATTAGTCTCTTCACTCAGGGAAATCGTCCAAGCCCCGCCAGCAATACCCAGAGCATCCATGCTCAAGGCCACCCTCCCTATGGTAGCACATTAACTGCTTCTTCTCGAGGGAGATTTCCTCTTGGTCTAAAGCACTAGCCCACCGAGTCTGTCAATTCAGCCAGGGATGACCACTGGAACACCAGTATGCCACAAGTCACTAGTAGGTTTTGATCTCAGCCTTAGACACACCCAGATCAAGCCTTTTGCCTGGACCGTGTAGAAGTCCCCTTGGAGACTGGGAGGAGTCATTGCAAGTTGCATCCTCTGTATACTCCCACAGGATTACAAGTAGATACATAGGAGGATTGGTCCATGTCAAGAATAGTCAGACGTACCCCAGTTTTTTGCAGAATCCACTCACCTTGTCCTAATCCTGAGAGTGGTGCAGCAAGAAAGAGAAGATGCAGACTCAATATACTTAAAGAAGAATGAGAGAGATTCCAGGACAGTGCTTTCACTAAGAAAGCGTAAGTTCTTGGTGTCCTAGGCAAGAGGTCCCCAACTCCAGTCCTTAAGGCCCACCAGCAGTGCATGTTCCTGAGAACCTGGACTGTTGATGGGCTTTGAGGATTGGGGTTGGGGACCTGTGTCCTAGGCCATGTCTGACTGGTGGACCCCAGGTGAAGTTGCAGCAAAGCCAGGTCCCTTGCATTGTTGCAAACGCAGTGCCAATTAAACTTGATCTGGTGCAAGTTACTCTAGTAGTCGTCACCTAAAGACCAAGATCAAGGGTCACACATGGCAGGCCGTTTTTCTGGGTTTTGCAAACCCGATTACGTTTTTTGGAAATTGCCATGTTTGCTTCTAAAATACGCTATGTGTTAACGCATGGTACCTATATGTACCATGAGTTAACGGATGCGTTTCCATAGGGCCCCTTGTTAACGCTAGCAGCGTTTTTTGATGCAGTTTTATAAACACATAGCGTTTTTTTTTTGTGCACTTTAAACACTGCGTTTTTTGCATTGGAGCCTACAGACCCGTTAACACATGCATTTTTCACAAAATTCTAAGTTGAAAAACTGATGGTTTTAATGGATCCATGGCTCAAGTGCCTATTTGTAGACAGGATCGGCCTTGGAGCTGCACAACCTTCCTGATGGAGTACAGTCATTACTTGCAGCTAGAGAATCTTGACATTGGATGCCTTTTCCTGGTTGGATCTGGTCTCTCAATACCTGAATAGTTGGCATATAATGCAATATTCCCACTGCACAGAAGCAAATAGACAAGTCAGACCAATGGCATTTACAAACTGATGCATAAAACATCTGAAAAAGTTGCATGATTTCATTGTGACTGTTTTCCAATAGCAGTCAATGTCCAATGGACAAAGAAACTTCACCGATACCTACCAGGACTGGAGAATGATGCCACCACACTCCTAGTCTGTGCTACAGATACTACTGTAGGTCAATGACCGCACTTTCTATAATATCCTGCTGCTAAAATATTCATAAAACCACCAATTCTGAATTAAACACCCAGGGTGTGTAAATGAAGTAGCCAGCAGTGTTTTCATTCATTGCAGCTCCTGCCTGAAATAACAGGTCTCTAAAGCACGCTCTCTATGGATCAGCGGGTGACTCCGAGCTCAGCAGCTGGAAAACAACAAATCAATACACTTTTGCAATGTTTTTCCCGGCAACGAGCCGCGATCGTGTTGCATATTGAGGAAATTACTGTATCCTGTCTCGCTGCCATGTTGTGCACCGATCTCTGATTCCTATTGGTAGATGCCGGGAATGGAGATATCTGAGCTCTGCTGGAGCCAGGGAGGACAAATATCTTATAATATAGAATTATTTGCAAAAATATACTATACAAGTCACAAGGAGTTTAAAAAAATGAGACTGCGAAAGTATAGATGGTGCCAAATGGTGTTAGCCCTGCCCGGGCAGAGTATAGGGGTGACTTCAGGTAATGGATGTCTATGTAATTGCAGATGGAAAACCCTATAACTAGCAGTGATGATGACTGCAGCAGAACAGGAGTGTACTGAGCTATCTGGAGGCAGTGACCAGCCTACTGATTTGATGACATTAGTGGGAACTGTTGTAGAGGACAGGGGAGACTTCAGAGAATGGGTTTGATATAGTTGCGGATACAGCACTGTATAACCAGTATAATTACAGCAGTGATGATGATGATGATAATGATGATGATGATTACAGCTGGACAGGAGTGTGCTGAACTTTCTGGAGGTAGTGACCTGCCTACTGATTTGATGACATTGGTGGAAACTAATGGTAGAGGATAGGGGTAACTTTTGGTGATGGGTTTTGGTGTATATGTGGATAAAACACTGTATAACCAATCTTATCACATCAGTGATGATGATGATTACAGCTGGACAGGAGTGTGCTGAACTTTCTGGACGTATTGACCTGTCCACTAATATGCTACAGTAGTGAGAACTGTAGTAGAACATAGGGGTAACTTCAAATGACGTTGTGGATACAACACTGTATAACCAGTATAACTTCAGCAGTGATGATGATGATGATGATGATGATGATGATGATGATTACAGCAGGACAGGAGTGTGCCGAACTTTCTGGAGGTAATGACCTGCCTACTGATTTGATGACATTAGTGGGAACTGTGGTAGAGGAAAGGGGTGACTTCAGGTGATGGGTTTTGATGTAGTTGTGGATACAACACTTTATAACCACAGTAGTGATGATGATGATTGACTCACCATGGCCGGGACTCCGGTTTAGACAGGCGATGCTTCCTTCCTCCTTGTCACGGGTGGACCGCGCCTGCCGGTAGTGGGGCCCGGTGTAGTGCAGATCAAAAGGCTTGAAGACGTCTTGGTGGAACAGATTAAAGGTTTTTTTTTTTATTTATTCGTGACGCCACCTATGAGTAGTTTCGGTAAGGGCTACCGACGCTGCGGAACCTCCGGGGGATGGACAGCAGCAAGATGTTACGCTCCCCACAGGCTGAGCGGTGATCCCGGAGGCTGGAGCTGCTCAAGATGTTGTGCGGCAGCTGCGGTTACCTTGTAGTGCGGACGGACAGTTCATAAGGAAGCACGGACACAGGTAGTCTCTGCAACGGGTCTTTACTGTAACCAGCAGGCAGTACATGACATACAGTGGTTGAGTAGTAGACCGGGTGGACTCAGCAGTGATGGTGTCCCTTAGAAATCCGCAGTGTTCCTCCATTCTAACTAATTGGTTGCCAGTGTCGCCCAGGAATACCAGGTCGGGTACGGGGAGGCTGCTTCAATGCCCTATCCATGATATACGTCCTGGATGTTTTGGGGAGCCTTGGATCCCTCAGTGGGTACACCGCTGGTTAGACGACTGGAAGTTGGCTGGTGGTGGGGTGCTCCTGTGAAGCTGCTCCTCCACGCTTTCTGGTTCGCGTAGCAGAGGTGAACTGCTGCCAGCTTCGGTACCAGTGAACCGGCTGTGAGTCGTGGGCACGGGAGTCTTTTGGGAACCCGTGTGAATAATGCCCAATCCCGGTAGTTAAGGCCTCAGGTGCTGACACCCGACCGGTGACGGCCCAGGGGCCCGCACGGGGTGCGGAGCCCCCGCTCCTCTCCAAGTTCTGTGTTCTAGGCTCTGCTCTAGATTCCAGACTCTTACTGTTCTGTCTAGACTATGTGTTGTGTTCTCCTACACACTACCCTAGCACTCCGCCCACCAGGACCTAGGATTGGCCCTCTGTTCTAGGTGATGCATGCAGGGTTGGATTTCTAAGTTAACCAGATCACTGCCAGGTCAGAGAATATTGCGGCAATACCCTCTTGTGACGCACTCGTTGCGGGGCGCCACATGATTGCAGCAGGACAGGAGTTCACTGAACTCTCTGGAAGTAGTGACCTTTCCACTAATATTATGATATTAGTGGAAAGTGTACTGTAGGATAGGATTGACTTCACATAATGTGTTTTGATGTAGGTGCGGATGCAAAACATTGTAACCAGTATAATCACAGCAGTGAGGATGATTGCAGCAGTGAAGGAATATGATGAACTTTCTGGAGGAAGTTACAATTCCCCCATCATCATCACCCCCACCCCGCCACTGAGGGTCCAGGGCACGGAACAGGGAACCGACCAGCCGTAATCCCCACTGAAGTAACCCCCTGTCCTGGCATCCGAGTACCCCCTACCCTGTCCACCGACTCACATTAATAGCTGATGTAAGTGTAGAGTTGTAGAAAGCTGTGGCATTATCTACAGTTGTGGCCAAAAGTATTGACACCCCTGCAATTCTGTCAGATAATACTCAGTTTCTTCCTGAAAATGATTACAATCACAAATTCTTTGGTATTATTATCTTCATTTAATTTGTCTTCAATGAAAAAACACAAAAAGAATTGTCCTAAGGCCAAATTGGATATAATTCCACACCAAACATAAAAAAAGGGGTGGACAAAAGTATTGGCACTGTTAGAAAAATCATGTGATGCTTCTCTAATTTGTGTAATTAACAGCACCTGTAACTTACCTGTGGCACCTAACGGGTGTTGACAATAACTAAATCACACTTGCAGCCAGTTGACATGGATTAAAGTTGACTCAACCTCTGTCCTGTGTCCTTGTGTGTACCACATTGAGCATGGAGAAAAGAAAGAAGACCAAAGAACTGTCTGTAAAAATATAAAAGAGTGGGGGGACAAGAGGCGCAATAGTGCCCTATCACTAGTGACACTACAGGATGTCAAGGTGGTGCTGTGAATCCACTCACCTGATACAGTTGTGATCCCCACAACTGGTTTGAAGGCGTATAATACTCCAAGCTGCTGCAGGACCTCCGACCACTAACCAGTGGTGATATCCAGAATGATGATGGGAATGAAGGTGTGTCACGGTCTGCGCTGCTCCAAGCTCAAGAAAAAACTCACAAATGAGTCAGAGTTCCATAAAACAGATTTCCATTCTTTTATTCTCCTTCCTCCAACGCGTTTCGGCACCCCACCTGGCACCTGGCGCCAGGTGGGGCGCCGAAACGCATTGGAGGAAGGAGAGTAAAAGAATGGAAATCTGTTTTATGGAACTCTGACTCATTTGTGAGTTTTTTCTTGGGCTTGGAGCAGCGCAGACCGTGACACACCTTCATTCCCATCATCATCCCAAAGAACTGTCTGAGGACTTGAGAAACCAAATTGTTAGGAAGCATGAGCAATCTCAAGGCTACAAGTCCATCTCCAAAGACCTGAATGTTCCTGTGTCTACCGTGCGCAGTGTCATCAAGAAGTTTAAAGCCCATGGCACTGTGGCTAACCTCCCTAGATGTGGACAGAAAAGAAAAAATGATGAGAGATTTCAACGCAAGACTGTGCGGATGGTGGATAAAGAACCTCGACTAACATCCAAACAAGTTCAAGCTGCCCTGTAGTCCGAGGGTACAACTGTGTCAACCCGTACTATCCGTCGGCGTCTGAATGAAAAGGGACTGTATGGTAGGATACCCAGGAAGACCCCACTTCTTACCCCGAGACATAAAAAAGCCAGGCTGGAGTTTGCCAAAACCTACTGAGAAAGCTTAAAACGTTTTGGAAGAATGTTCTCTGGTCAGATGAGACAAAAGTAGAGCTTTGTGGGCAAAGGCATCAACATAGAGTTTACAGGAGAAAAAAAGAGGCATTCAAAGAAAAGAACACGGTCCCTACAGTCAAACATGGCGGAGGTTCCCTGATGTTTTGGGGTTGCTTTGCTCCCTCTGGCACTGGACTGCTTGACCGTGTGCATGGCATTATGAAGTCTGAAGACTACCAACCAATTTTGCAGCATAATGTAGGGCCCAGTGTGAGAAAGCTGGGTCTCCCTCAGAGGTCATGGGTCTTCCAGCAGGACAATGACCCAAAACACACTTCAAAAAGCACTAGAAAATGGTTTGAGAGAAAGCACTGGAGACTTCTAAGGTGGCCAGCAATGAGTCCAGACCTGAATCCCATAGAACACCTGTGGAGAGATCTAAAAATGGCAGTTTGGAGAAGGCACCCTTCAAATATCAGGGACCTGGAGCAGTTTGACAAAGAAGAATGGTCTAAAATTCCAGCAGAGCATTGTAAGAAACTCATTGATGGTTACCGGAAGCAGTTGATCGCAGTTATTTTGGCTAAAGGTTGTGCAACCAAGTATTAGGCTGAGGGTGCCAATACTTTTGTCTGACCCATTTTTTGTAGTTTTGTGTGAAATGATCAATGTTTTGCTTTTTGCTTCATTCTCTTTTGTGTTTTTTCATTGAAGACAAATTAAATGAAGATAATAATACCAAAGAATTTGTGATTGCAATCATTTTCAGGAAGAAACTGAGTATTATCTGACAGAATTGCAGGGGTGTCAATACTTTAGGCCACAACTGTATCTGATAGGTCATCTAAGGTCATCTAGGTAAAGCAAACTCCTCTATTTGCTTCTCTGAGCAGGAGCCATGCTGTCTGTGAGAGAGTCTGTGTGGTTTTTTTAACTTTTGTTTTGCTGCAAACAAGGAGAGCAGAGACAGAAGGATTAAGACTCCTATAGACCCCCCAATGTGAGTTATTTCTACTTATCCCTGCAGTGCAGTGATGCCACAACATGAATATTCATTCCTTGGGGAGTGGGCAGCAGAGAAGCAAGTGATCACTCACTGTGATTGACAGATGGAATTCATCTATTTGCAGTTTACACCGGATAGGAGGGAAACATAAATAATAGAAATACATTAATAGAAAGAGCTTCACTAGCGGAATTAGAAAATTATATTAGGCTAGGGTCACATTTGGAAGGCTTATTGCGATAACCGCATCCAGATCCGGATGGGGTAATTGCATGAGCCTTCAGACACATTTTGAGTTCACAATGTGTCTTTAAACCCGGATCCGGTAACCGGATTGCTCAGAATGTGCTGCCGCAGGGATGCACAAAGGGTTAATGTTAATAACAGATGTGGGCAACATGTCTGTAGGGAGTGCCCACCCTCCCTAGAGACATGCTGTCCACATAGTTCACCATGTTAAGGGTTAATATGTGAAATTACAGTACTGCCGGCTATTGTCGGCATTTACTATTTTCTGAATGAAACCCGGCATCTCCTCGCTGTGGAGGAGATACAGTACATAATCTGTGTACTGTATCTGCCTCTATCCAGGGTCCTGAAAGCATTAACATTAGGTCTATGACGGTGCCTTGCGGTAGCCGGATGAGCTTCCATAGGAGCCCATTATAGGTCTGCTGCGGTTTGCAAACCGCTGTGAAAACTGCAGCTTGCATGATTTTTACCGCAGGCTGCAAATCCGCAAGCGGTAACCGGATAGCATGTAGTGCAATCCAGTTTTATAATAGGCTCCAATGGGCTACGGAACCTGATCCGGTTTTGAGCATTTTGCGTGCTCAAAACCAGATCAGGATTTGCATTTGCTAACGCAAATGTGACCCTAGCCTTGGTTACATATGGATTTTGACCTAACAGATTCCCTTTAAATTTAAAGGGGCACATTTCCACATACAACCTCTCTGATCCATGAGGCCATAATGGGAACTGCAGTCGTTCTGGATTGGTAAAACAAAAATTATTGTGAATGGAATTTAGATTAATAGGAAAAAAAAAGTATACTTTTAGGGGAAAAAAAGGAAATTCTGTAATAACTGCTCATTGTGCAGAGCACAGGAGCCGTCTGCATGTCGAGTACACCTATGTGACTTGGGATGTTGTGCTATGTATGCTTACCTTGTATAGTGTTGCTTCTGCCATTGGCAAAAGCTAAAATAAAATAATACTAAACAAATACGAGAGCCGAGATTTCCACATGAGATTTGAGGAGCTGAATCATATGTGCACTGCAGTGCTTGGCAAACCACGTCTCCAGAGCTGGCGGGATATGGGACGCCGTCCCTGCAGTGGTGAATGAATGCTTATATTCTCCTAATGGAGAGCCACACTTTACTAATGTTTTGACTTGGTTCAGCCATTGATTTGATGGAAAACTTAATTTAATTAGGGCCTGGGGTCTCACTAGCTCAAGCGTGATGCATAGACTAGATTATATGAAAAGACAAGAAAATAATTGTCTTCGTTGAGGAAAATGTGGAAAAGAGCAGCTCCTGCAAAAATAAATATTCTGCGTGGAGAACGTGTAATTAGAGTCTTCTTGAAAAGGAGAAACCTAAACCAATTGCTCTAGTTCCTCTACTGTAGCGGCTCCCCAAAAAACTACAACTCCTCAGGTTTAAGACCATTGCTCCAGAACACTGCTTTACTTAGTAGACACAGACGAGTGGCATGCCGCCAATGGTGGCCGCTATGGGGCCCATGAGCCAGAGGGGGGTCCGGTGCCAGCTTGGATGACAATTCATTTGAATGCAATGATGAAAGAGGGAGCACTGTGGACAACTAGGCGGGTGCATTATAACACATGGAGGACTATAGGGGGTGTACTACATTACATGGAGGACTATGGGGGTGTATTATACTACATGGAGGACTATGTTGGTGCATTATAATATATGGATGACTATGGCGGATGCATTATACTATATGGAGGATTATGGGGTGTATTATACTATATGGAGGACTATGTGGGTGCATTATAATATATAGAGGACTATGGGGTTGCATTATAATATATGGAAGACTATGGGGTGTGTATTATTCTATATGGAGTACTATGGAGTGCATTATACAATATAGAGTACTATGGGGATGCATGATATTATATGAAGGACCATGGGGACCACATTATAATAGTTGGAGGACTATGGAGGCTCATTAAATTATATGGAGTACCATGGGGGTGCAATATAATATATGGGCACCACATTATAATATATAGAGAACTATGGGGGCCACATTACAATATATGAACTATATATGTTAACTATATGGACAGTACATTTGCTCAGTGGTAAGCAATGCAGTCTTGGAGCACCGGAGTCCTGAGTTCAAATCCCACAAAGACAACATGTTTAAGGAGTTAGTATAATACAGGGTGAGGTCTGGGGGGAACGGCTATTCTCCTTGTGGAGAGTATTCTGCCAGCCAGCAGTGAGGAGACTTAAAGCCGCAATGCTACTCTGGGAAACTGCATATGCAAATTGTCACTTCAGTGAGGTAGTAGACAAACTCTAATGCCACCCAATAAAGATAGCAATCCTAAAGGTCATAACTGACTCTTTAACAAACCTTTTAATATGACTTAGGATTTGTGCCCGATCACAACACCAAACTGCGGGATGATTGCCCCTCATCAGTGCAGTTTTGGGGTTCTGATCTGGCACAAATCCTGTCATATCAAAAGGCTTGTTAAGGAGTTAATTATCAATTATCACTTTTAGGATTGCTACCTTTATTAGGTGGCATTACATAGTAACATAGTAACATAGTTTTTAAGGTTGAAGGAAGACTTTAAGTCCATCTAGTTCAACCCATAGCCTAACATGTTGATCCAGAGGAAGGCAAAAAAAACCCCATGTGGCAACACTAATCTCCACATTGGGGGAAAAAATTCCTTCCTGACTCCAGATACGGCAATCAGACTAATTCCCTGGATCAACGCCCTATCAAAGAATCTAGTATATATAACCGGTAATATTATAGTTTTCAAGAAAGGCATCCAGGCCCTTCTTAAATGTTAGTAGTGACTCACTCATTACAACATCATGTGGCAGAGAGTTCCATAGTCTCACTGCTCTTACAGTAAAGAATCCGCGTCTGTGATTATGATTAAACCTTCTTCCCTCCAGACGTAGAGGATGCCCCCTTGTCCCAGTCTCAGGCCTAAGAGTAAAGAGATCATTAGAAAGGTCTCTGTACTGCCCCCTCATATATTTGTACATTATTATAAGATCACCCCTAAGCCTTCGTTTTTCCAAGCTAAATAACCCCAAGTTTAATAACCTGTCTTGGTATTGCAGACCCCTTAGTCCTCTAATAACTTTTGTCGCTCTTCTCTGGACCCGCTCTAGTTCAGCTATGTCTTTCTTATACACCGGAGACCAGAATTGTACACAGTATTCTAAGTGTGGTCGCACTAGTGACTTGTATAGAGGTAAAATTATGTTCTCCTCATGAGCATCTATGCCTCTTTTAATACATCCCATTATTTTATTTGCCTTTACAGCAGCTGCCTGACACTGGCCACTAAATGTGAGTTTGTCATCTACCCATACACCCAGGTCTTTTTCAGTGGTAGTTTTGCCCAGTGTTTTATAATTAAGCACATAATTATACCCTTTGTTTCCTCTGCCCAAGTGCATGACTTTACATTTATCCCCATTAAAGCGCATTTGCCATTTAGCAGCCCAAGCTTCTAGTTTACATAAATCCTCCTGTAATATAAAATTGTCCTCCTCTGTATTGATTACCCTGCAGAGTTTAGTGTCATCTGCAAATATTGAGATTCTACTCTGTATGCCCCCTACAAGGTCATTAATAAATATATTAAATAGGAGCGGGCCCAACACTGACCCCTGTGGTACCCCACTGTTAACTGTGACCCATTCTGAGTGTGTTCCATTAATAACCACCCTTTGTTTCCTATCACTAAGCCAGTTCTTAACCCACTTACACATATTTTCCCCTATCCCCATTGCCCTCATTTTATGTATCAACCTTTTGTGTGGCACCGTATCAAAAGCTTTTGAAAAGTCCATATACACCACATCCACTGCATTTCCTTGGTCCAGTCCAGAACTTACTTCTTCATAGAAGCTTATTAGATTAGTTTGACAGGAACGGTCCCTCGTAAAACCATGTTGATAATGGGTCATGAGGTTATTTTTGTTCAGATACTCCAGTATAGCATCTCTTAGAAAACCCTCTAGGATTTTACCCACAGTAGAGGTTAAGCTTACTGGCCTATAATTTCCAAGTTCAGTTTTTGTCCCCTTTTTGAATATTGGCACCACATTTGCTATACGCCAGTCCTGTGGTACAGACCCTGATATTATGGAATCTTTAAATATTAAAAATAATGGTCTATCTATGACAGTACTTAATTCCTGCAGCACTCTGGGGTGTATCCCATCTGGGCCCGGGGATTTGTCAATTTTAGTGATTTTTAGACGATACCGTACTTCCTCTTGGGTTAAGCAGGTGACGTTTAATTGAGAATTTTTGTTATCACTGATCATATTGTCTGTCATGGGATTTTCTTGTGTAAATACTGTTGAAAAAAAGTCATTTAGCATATTTGCTTTTTCCTCATCCTCATCCACCATTTCACCCAGACTATTTTTAAAGGGGCCAACACCATCATTTTTTAGTTTCTTACTATTTATGTAGTTAAAAAATATTTTGGGATTCTTTTTACTTTCTCTGGCAATGAGTCTCTCTGTCTCAATCTTTGCTGCCTTGATTTGCTTTTTACAAATGTTATTTAATTTTCTGTATTTATTTAATGCTTCATCACTACCTACTTGCTTTAATTCCCTAAATGCTTTCTTTTTGTCACATATTGCACTTCTTACCGCTTTATTTAGCCATAGTGGTTTCCTCCTATTTCTAGCATGCTTATTCCCATAGGGTATATATTGTGCACAGGTCCTATTCAGGATGCTAATAAACATCTCCCATTTGTGTTGTGTACTTTTATGTCTCAGGACATCGTCCCAGTTTATTGCACTAAGATCATCTCTCAACCGTTGGAAATTTGCCTTCCTGAAGTTTAGTGTCCTTGTGGCCCCTCTACTACACGTCTTAGTAAAGGATACTTGAAAGCTTATTAAGTTATGATCACTATTACCCAAGTGACCTCCAACCCGTATATTTGATATGCGGTCTGGCCTGTTGGTTAATATTAGGTCCAGCAGTGCCCCCCTTCTTGTTGGGTCCTGAACCAGTTGTGAAAGGTAATTGTCTCTTATAGTTTTCAAAAACTTATTACCTTTGCTAGAACTGCAGGTTTCTGATCCCCAATGTATTTCAGGGTAGTTGAAGTCCCCCATAATAATGACTTCTCCCTGAGTCGCTGCTTCATCTATTTGCTTTATGAGGATATTCTCCTCCACTTCCATTATTGTTGGGGACTTATAACAAACCCCTATCAGTAATTTATTATTTTTTCCCCCTCCCCTTATCTCCACCACAGAGACTCTACATTTCCATTAGATTCACCTATATTATCACGCAGGATGGGTTTTAAGGATGATTTTACGTATAAACATACACCTCCTCCTCGCCTATTTGTACGGTCATTTCTGAACAGACAATAGCCCTGTAAATTAACAGCCCAGTCATGGCTCTCGTCCAGCCAAGTCTCCGAAATCCCCACCATGTCATAATTATTTTCCAACAAAATCAATTCTAATTCCTCCATTTTGTTGGTGAGGCTTCTGGCATTAGTGAACATGCACTTTATGCATCTCTCTTTACCTCTATTCCTTCCTACTAGATTGACTGTTCTAACCCCACCCCCCATGCCACCCCAATTTTATTACTTGTGCCCAGGTTACTGTTTACACTATCTTCCCCTCCTATACAATGAATACCCTCCCCCCCAATCCCTAGTTTAAACACTCCTCCAACCTTCTAGCCATTTTCTCCTACCTCCGTGAAGTGACAATTTGCATATATAATACAAAATGTGACACGCCACCCCAGGGCCGTGGGGTACACGGAACCAGGCTATAAAACTGCTGGGGAGTCATAGGGGTCGAGAATCGGCTCCGTTACCCTGGCAGTGTCAATAAAAAGTTGGGTTATGGGGATTGTTGTCGTGATGCCACCTGCAGTACTCGGCCAGGGATGGCCAACGCTGCAGTTCAGACCCCAGGGGCAGATGACGATGCAGCCAGATGTTGTCGCTCCCCGTAAATAGAGCAGTACCCCAGGGCGGGTGTGAAAGTCTATGTGTAGATGGTGATAATGTTGCAGTGCAGGGCAGAGGACACCAGAATAATTCACGGACACAGCTGGTGCAGTTCCATACTTTTACTCACAGTTATTAGGTGGTAGCATCCAGCCAGGTGCTGTCCTACGAGCCAGGGGTACAGCCACTGCCAGGTAGATTGGAAACACTTAGCCAGCACCCTGTTCTGTGTACCTTCTCTGGGTCATCTTCCTCTTGTGATGGGTCTCCCTCCTGCCCTGCACCTCAAGTTCAGTGTCCCGCACCAGTGGCCTCGGAACCTACTGGGCGTCCCCTTTGGCCCTATCCGGCCACCTTTGCAGCAAATGACGTGGCTAGCTGAGGCCTCAGGTCTCCTCTACTAGTCTGGGCCTGGTGACCCTCTGCGGCCCTGGTCCCTCCACTTGCCTGCAACTGGCAATGGATGCGAGCCCCAAGGGGGAATTTCTCACTTTCCGTGCCTCTGGGACCATTTCATTCTTGGAGCTCCTGCCTGGCTCCCTTTGTCTCTCTTCCTCTCTCTCTCTCTTGGGATGAGCTCCTCAGGCTCCAGTCCCCTTGTTCTTGTCCTTTTCAGCTTCCTGACTGGAGCTCCTCAACCTTTCAGTCTGAACTCCTCCTCTGAACTGTCTCACTACTTCCTGTTTTCCTTTCTATCTGATCTCCTACTTCCTATGCTCCTCCTTCCTACTGTTCCATGCACCTCCCTGTCTAAGCTCCATCTCCAGCCAAGGATGAGGGTGCTGAACAAACCCTCCATCCTCCTGGCCTGGAGTGTCTTGCGTTGGATACAGGTGTGTGGGTACCGGGTAGTGTCCCCTCTTTACCTGGGGTGAGGGTAAAACACCTCTGGCTGAGGTGCAGTACCTCTGTGGCGACTGAACCCTCAAGGGCGCCACATACCCCCCTTGTAAAACACAGCACGTCCTTGGGCTCAAACGAGTGAAACATGTATGAGAAAATACAAAAATGTTTACAAATTTTAGAAATGCATTTCATCAATTTGAACTGTTAAAGGGGTACGTTTTTCTTCCTGTTACGGGAGGTACTTTTCTCTTGAACATTGCATATAAAACTATAAAAATAACATGATTCTAATAAAACTATTGGCAAAAACTTCCAGTTCACTTTACATGGTACAGTGAGGTCCCAGACAGGGATGTCCTTCTCATTGTACTTTAGTGCTGTATGGGGGACCAATTTAATAAAATCCCCAACACAGGTCCTGGGCGGGCTACAGGACATTGCTGGTCTCCTTGCTGGACCATAGTTCGGCCACTCCAAATGGTTTTTTGTTCTGTGGTCTATTGTACAGTGTCAAGTTTCAACTGTCAGTTTCAAAACCAACAAGGAGCAGATTATGTGCTAACTATATACAAGAAAAGTTCTAGCCACTCATCATCCGCAGCCACATTGTCCATATAGCGCATATTTCTCCTAACTACCAGTTTAGCTAGACATTACTACTAAACATTCACACCTATAACAAGTTATAACTACTCACATGCAACTTAACTGGGTTAACTTCTGTCTATGTACATTAAAGCATTCTACAGTTCTGCTTACTGCTCACTGCTGGTGCTTCCAAGGTTGAGCCTCTGGGTTCAGGCTTCCACTCAGCTTTGGAAATGCAATGATTATCTAATGAGTAAGCAGGGCAGCCTGAAGGGAATGTGCAGCTCTGTCTTTGCCTGCCGGGTCTGGTGCAGCAACTGTGTCTGAAACTGCTGCTGCTGCTGGTTGTCCGTCCGGGATTGGTGCTGCAGCCTTCTCTAGCTCAAGAGTCACTGACCTTACTGGTTCTGGAATCCTCTCCAAGCCACTGGAGGAGTCTGTCTCCTCGACCCCACTTGCTGGAGTTTACCGGGTGCTGCTCACCATGGCGCCACTACAGTTCTCTGCTCTTAAGAACTCTTGCTCCACTGGAGGCACCTGGTCCGAGTCCTCCTCTGGACCGCTGGGGGAGTCCATTTCTTCCACCCCAAATGTCGGAGCTCTCTGACCACTGCTTGTAATGGCGCCCACCGGGTCTCTCGTTGCCTCTCCTGCAGCCTGCACCGTTGCGCATACTTCTTGTGGTGCTCCCCTTATCTCGCTCCCCTTCCATCGGCAATGAATCTCCGTCTTGCCATCGGCCACACCAGGGGGCGGAGCCATCAAGTTTCTTGGCAAGCCCTCCCAGCTCTCGGAGGAAAAAGGGGATGTAGTAGGCCATTGTTGCCGCTCTGTGCTGGCCTGGCCCACAATGGAGGACTGTGGCATGCCCGCTGACCAGCACATGGTTTCAGTTTATTGCGGACGCCATTACTCAGGTTTCAAAACAAAGTCTTTTTAAGCACAAGACCCAGCAACACAGAGTCAGTATATCCTGTTTGTGATGCCAGAAATGACACGCCCAACCGGGGCCGTGAGGTACTCGGAACTGTGCTATAATACTGCTGGGGAGTCACGGGGGTGGAGACTCGGCTCCGTGACCCTGGTGGTGTCAATAAAAAGTCAAGGAATAGGGTTTTGGGGATTGTTGTCGTGACACCACCTATGGTATTCGGCCAGGGATGGCCAACGCTGCAGTTCAGACGACGATGCTGCCAGATGTTGTCACTCCCCGTAAATGGAGCGGTACCCCGGGGTGTGTGTGAAAGTCTATGTGTTGATAGTGATAAAGTCGCAGTGCAGGGCAGAGGACGCCAAAATAATTCACGGACACAGCTGGAGTAGTTCCACACTTTTACTCACGGTTCTTAGGTGGTAGCATCCAGCCGGGTAGTGTGTCCTGTGAGCCAGTGGTCCAGCCACTTCCAGGTAGATTGGAAACACTTAGCCAGCACCCCGTTCTGTGTACCTTCTCCTGATTATCTTCCTCTTGTGCTGGTTCTCTCCTCCCTGCCCTGCACCTAACGTTCAGTGTCCAGCGCTAGTGGCCTCGGACTCTACCAGGCGTCCTCTTTGGCCCTATCCGGCCACCATTGTAGCGAATGACATGGATTAGGCTGCTGCTTCTGGAGATGCAGCAGCCTCCGGCTGGCTAGTTGAGGCCTATAGTCACCTCTACTAGTCTGGGCCCGGTGATTCTCGGTGGCCCTGGTCCCTCCACATGCCTGAGACCGACAATGGATGCGAGCCCCACAGGTGGATTTCTCACATCCTGTGCCTCTGGGACCTCTTCCTTCCTTCCACAGTACGACTGTGGCGACTGGACTCTCTTTGGCGCCACAGATGAAACTCAGGATCAGTAAGAAACTCAGTATAAGTAATTTAATGTATGTACACATTGACTGTACCAGCAGAATAGTGTTTGCAGCTCTGCAGTATAAGGCTGGGGTCACACTTGGGCTGGGACCCCAGTTTCCAGGCAGCGCTAAAATCTTAGCAATTTCTGCCGTTGCGGACAGCATTAAGGGCAAGCGCTGCCTGGCAATGGGGCCCCATAGAAACCCACACAGCGCCTGCAACGTTTTCCTGTGCGATGTTGAAAAGCGCCCGTGCTGGAGCTCTGTGTGCGGCTGCAACTAGGGTAAACTATGGTTTCTATGGGGTCCCATTGCCAGGCAGCGCTGGCCCTTAACTCTGTCTGCAACGGCAGAAATTGCTAAGATTTTAGCGCTGCCTGGAAACATGGGTCTCAGCCCAAATGTGACCCCAGCCTAATATAGGATGTAACTCAGGATCAGTACAGGATAAGTAATGTAATGTATGTACACAGTGACTGCACCAGCAGAATAGTGAGTGCAGCTCTGAAGTATAATACAGGGAGGTAACTCAGAATCAGTACAGGATAAGTAATGTAATGTATGTACACAGTGACTGCACCAGCAGAATAGTGAGTGCAGCTCTGAAGTATAATACAGGAGGTAACTCAGGATCAGTACAGGATCAGTAATGTAATGTATGTACACAGTGACTGCACCAGCAGAATAGTGAGTGCAGCTCTGGAGTATAATACTGGAGGTAACTCAGGATCAGTACAGGGTAAGTTATGTAATGTATGTACACAGTGACTGCACCAGCAGAATAGTGAGTGCAGCTCTGGAGTATAATACTGGAGGTAACTCAGGATCAGTACAGGATAAGTAATGTAATGTATGTACACAGTGACTCCACCAGCAGAATAGTGAGTGCAGCTCTGGAGTATAATACAGGATGTAACTCAGGATTAGTACAGGATAAGTAATGTAATGTATGTTCACAGTGACTCCAACAACAGAATAGTGAGTGCAGCTCTGGAGCATAATACAGGAGGTAACTCAGGATCAGTACAGGATAAGTAATGTTAAGTATGCACACAGTGACTGCACCAGCAGAATAGTGAGTGCAGCTCTGGAGTATAATACAGGATGTAACTCAGGATCAGTACAGGATAAGTAATGTAATGTATGTACACATTGGCTGTACCAGCAGAATAGTGAGTGCAGCTCTGGAGTATAATACAGGATGTAACTCAGGATCAGTACAGGATAAGTAATGTAATGTATGTACACAGTGACTGCACCAGCAGAATAGTGAGTGCAGCTCTGAAGTATAATACAGGGAGGTAACTCAGAATCAGTACAGGATCAGTAATGTAATGTATGTACACAGTGACTGCACCAGCAGAATAGTGAGTGCAGCTCTGGAGTATAATACAGGATGTAACTCAGGATCAGTACAGGATAAGTAATGTAATGTATGTACACATTGGCTGTACCAGCAGAATAGTGAGTGCAGCTCTGGAGTATAATACAGGATGTAACTCAGGATCAGTACAGGATAAGTAATGTAATGTATGTACACAGTGACTGCACCAGCAGAATAGTGAGTGCAGCTCTGGAGTATAATACAGGAGGTAACTCAGGATCAGTACAGGATAAGTAATGTAATGTATGTACACATTGGCTGTACCAGCAGAATAGTGAGTGCAGCTCTGGAGTATAATACAGGATGTAACTCAGGATCAGTACATGATCAGTAATGTAATGTATGTACACAGTGACTGCACCAGCAGAATAGTGAGTGCAGCTCTGAAGTATAATACAGGGAGGTAACTCAGGATCAGTACTGGATCAGTAATGTAATGTATGTACACAGTGACTCCACCAGCAGAATAGTGAGTGCAGCTCTGGAGTATAATACAGGGAGGTAACTCAGAATCAGTACAGGATGACCTCTGGCTTATGGAAGCCACCAAACCTCATCCCATCAGCAATGAAAATAAAATAAAGTACCCAGTTTGGATCAGTGGGATCTCATCCTTTGGCTGCTGTCTCGCTCTGTGTTTGCACACTTGAAGTGGAGTAATTACAATACCATTAACACAATGTAAAACAAGATCATTACTGATGGGAACAAGGGCCCCTTTCTCCTTCCACTTGTGCACAGATGCGGCTCTTCCCTGTGCTAACAAAGGTGCCTGTATACATACAGCGGAGGACGCAGCGGGCTTTAAAGTATCAGCCAATATTTGCCTTTTCTTAATGCCAAATTACTTGCGATCTTCGGTATTTTATTCTCTTCAAATTCCTTTGAGTAAAATGTAAAAAATGTGTTTAAAATAAACGTGTCTGGAGCCGCCGCACAGAATCCATCAGGAATATGTATTATAAAAGTTCCCAGAATGGACCAAGCTGTGGCTTCTACAACTCAAAGTCAGTATATGGTATGGTCTCTAAAGGGTTAAATGTATCTCGTAGATAAGGCCTGGTGCCTCCAATTCTCCAATACCAGATGACTCCATAGGGAAGGGGTGCTTAGAGATCCTCTCGCTCCTTTTACAGACCCCCTAGGAAAGACCCTATCATCTAGAGTCAGAATGAGATAGATATCGATGAGGCCCCTGTTCATGAGTCAAGGTGATAGAGAATATTAGATATTGGATGTCCCTGGTCCTATTACAGGCTACAGAGCAGTCATGCAGACTGTAGTGCCAACAAAGCCTCCAGTAGGGAGGGCAGGAACCTGATACCCATCATCCTGCTCATCAAGAGCCCTTTCAGCTCCTTATTTCGACCTTTGTGTACATTTGATACATTGGTGAAGAGCAAAAAAGGTAACCTTCATTAAAGAACAATGACAGAAAAGACTATGTATCTGTCTGTCTATCTATCTATCCTCCCAGAGGATACTTTACCTTTCTGGCGCCTCCGGTGATGCGACAGTCTCCATCTACCGGGTACAGGACCTCTCGTGATGTCACAGAGTCGGTCAGCTGACGTGTCACCTGATCGGCTCTGTGACATCACGAGAGGTCCTTGCAACCTGATGAACACTGTCGCATCCCGAAGCTGCCGGAAAGTAAAGCATCCTCTGGGAGGACTTTTATTATTGTAAAATACCGGAGGGGACAGGACAGGGGACAGAATAAGGAATAGGATAGGGGACATGATAGGGAATAGGATAGGGGACAGGATAGACGAGTGGGGGGAGAGGAGATAGCGGAGGGAGAGATAGGGAGAACAGGAAGATGCAGGGAGAGACAGGGACCCCAGGATCCACACGGATCCTGCATAATACGGATATGGATGGCTATTTGCCATCCGATTGCAGGGATCCGTGTGGATCAGTGGCTGTCTGGGGGATCCCACCTAAACACTGATCCCCACGTACAGCCACAAATCGTGATGTGAAGGCAGCCTAAGGTGTGCTTAATTATTAGGCAAATGCCTATCCTTAGGCAAAATGTGTCAGAAGAGAGATTTGACGGGCTCAGAAAGTCCAAATTGTGAGATGTCGCAAAAGGATGCAGCAGTCTGGAAATTGCCAAACTTTTGAAGCGTTGATCACCGAACAATCAAGCGTTTCATGGCAAATAGCCAACAGGGTCGCAAAAAGCGTGTTGGGCAAAAAAGGCGCAAAATAACTGCCCATGAATTGAGGAAAATCAAGCGTGAAGCTGCCAAGATGCCATTTGCCACCAGTTTTGCCATATTTCAGAGCTGCAACGTTACTGGAGTATCAAAAAGCACAAGGAGTGCCATACTCAGGGACATGGCAAGGTAAGGAAGGCTGAAAGACCTTTGAACAAGAAACATAAGATAAAACATCAAAACTGGGCCAAGAAATATCTTAAGACTGATTTTTCAAAGGTTTTATGGACTGATGAAATGAGAGTGACTCTTGATGGCCAGATGGATGGGCCAGAGGCTGGATCAGTAAAGGGCAGAGAGCTCCTCTCTGACTCAGACGCCAGCAAGGTGGAGGTGGGGTACTGGTATGGGCTGGTATCATCAAAGATGAACTTGTGGGACCTTTTCGGGTTGAGGATGGAGTGAAGCTCAACTCCCAGACCTGCTGCCAGTTTCTGGAAGACAACTTCTTCAAGCAGTGGAACAGGAAGAAGTCGGTACCTTCAAGAAAAACATGATTTTATGCAAGACAATTCTCCATCACATGCATCCAACTACTCTACAGCGTGGCTGGCCAGTAAAGGTCTAAAAGAAGAAAAAATAATGACATGGCCCCTTGTTCATCTGATCTGAACCCCATAGAGAACCTGTGGTCCCTGCTAAAATGTGAGATCTACAGGGAGGGAAAACAGTACACCTCTGGGTACAGTGTTTGGAGGCTGTGTTGGCTGCTGCATGCAATGTTGAGTGTAAACAGATCAAGCAGCTGACAGAATCTATGGATGGAAGACTGTGAGTGTCATCATAAAGAAAGGTGGCTATATTGGGCACTAATGTTTGTTTTTTTCAGTCAGAATGTTTTTTTCATAAATTTTGTGCAGTTATATTAGTTTCCTGGTGAAAATAAACAAGTGAGATGGGAATATATTTGGTTTTCATTAAGTTGCCTAATAATTCTGCACAGTAATAGTTACCTGCACAAACAGATATCCTCGTAAGATAGCCAATTCTAAAAAAACAACACTCCAACTTCCAAAAATATTAAGCTTTGATATTTGAGTCTTTTGGTTGATTGAGAACATAGTTGTTGATTAATAATAAAAATAATCCTCTAAAATACAACTTGCCTAATAATTCTGCACACAAGTGTATAGATCTCTTATAAATTAATAAAATCATATCTGCTCCTCAGCTCTCACCATCACTTTGGGGACAGAGAAATTCACTCTCATTCAGTCTGCAGCAGTGACAAGAGATGTATCGGGGGCGTGGACCTGGGGACTCCAGGATCATCTTACATTCCAGCCCCCTCACACTTCTATATGAACAGAGGACATGGCCGCCGGCCCTATGGTCATACCACAATCCAGCTCCTGATATACCATTTTATGTAATGTAAGAACACGGGTGTTCTCCCTTCTAGTAGTAATCATGTCACTAAGCAGCTATAAATACACACTGTGACCTTTTGCTGTACAATGATATGATAGTGCTTAATGTGTGCTGCCATTTATCAGGCTAGGAGCAGAGGCAAGGCACTGCACTGATTGATTAAGCACTGCCATGGTCTCCCCTTCCCCATATCAACTTGGTAGCTTCCTGTCCCCTGAAACTTTAGCACTATGCATGACTGAATTTCTCTGTCCTCAAAGGGAGGGGTGAGAGCTGAGGAGCAGATATGATTTTATTGATTTATAAGTGATCTATAGATCCTAGAACTAGTGGACAGCTTTCCTTCATCATGCAGGAGGATAGGGACAGTTCAACATTTTGTTATCTTCCGGAGTTCCCCTTTACAATCGACAATATCAGAGCTGTGAAAAAGCATTGTCATTGCAGAATAAACAGGGAAATATTGAAAAACTATTCTTTAAAGCTGTGGTACTGTTACAGTCATAAGACGTTTTGACCTTGTCACTTGAGACCATAGATAAAAAAAAGCCGTCTCTACCCCACGGACGACACACCTGGAAATTCTGAGCCAGACGCCTCTGACCATCTGAGACGGTATAAAAGGCTTCAAGGTTTCTCGGAGCTCAGTCATGTAGCCGCCCTGTTCTGAATTAGAACTCAAACATTTGGTCTTATGCTGAAATTGCTCTTAGTCTGGAGTCTTGGCTAAATTTAGCCTTCCCGGGATTTGTTGTGTCCTTGCTGGTAATTGTTCCTTGAGCCAGTACAAGGCAGTGTCTCCTCCCTCCTACAGTCTCACTCACTCATAGGGAATCCCAATTCTCATATGATCTCATACAACAAGTGCTGAAGGCCCGGAGACTCTAAGCTTCAAATCCACCCCGCCCTGTTTGCTCCAAAGTGCTAAAACAGGTTATTCGTTCAGCCGAATTACTCCATAAAACTTGGAGTAAGCGCCCGGCTTGGCTTGGAAGAGCTTCGTACTTGGAGAAAGTCACAAGCTTGTCATAAAGGAACCGGAGCTCGTGAAGGCTCCGAGGGGCTACAATCTATATAAAAATGGAGGATGGCGTCAGTGATGTAACTTGAAGTTTGTGGGCCGCAATGCAAAATCTCCAACAAGGCCCCTATCTATCATTGGTCTAGAATAGTACAAGGATATTTTGGGTTCCCTAGGCTCCAGAATCCATAATGTTGTGATTGTACTGGACGGGAGACTTTTTATTGACTTTATATTATGTGCTCTAGATCTAGAAAGAGTAAATATATTGATAAATGAAAGACATGTGCCAATGTTGGCATTAGCGTTGACGACATAAGGATATGCATTGAATAGTTTATGTCATGTTATAATATTACAGTTTGTTTCAAATCTTAATCAAATCTCACAATGTTGAGTATGGCGGTTGGCATTGATGCGCACGACCCATAGTACAGCTTTGTGTATGCTTCTTATTGTTAGAAATTGGATCAAAAGCTTTCCCGAAGCCTTTTCTTTTCAGACATTCATTGATAAAATCCCATCTCATGTTTGGCACAAAGGATAAAGCCAAAGTTTGACCAAGTAGGACTTCTGTAGGCCTATGTGAAGCTTCCTTGGACAACTTTTGGCCTTTAATTTCTAAAGTCTAAAAACCCTCGATCTTCCCTAGAAATGTCACTACTCAATAAAGATATCATGGGTTATGCATGTGGTAGGCCTCTGTTTATGCGGTATGAGACCTGAATTCCTCTGCATTGCATGATGGCATTGGATTGCTCCATGTGAAGCTTTAGATGTGAGGCAATGAGGTATACATATATATCTATTATATAATCACGAATGGGTTTTTTGCCCCTTCTGAGTCCGCTCACGCTGCGAGTCAGCGTGGTCATGTGGATACGCCTGAAGCATTGGCCGCGCAGCGGCCATTGCGAGCAGTTCTAAGGCGACTCGCTATGCCCGCGCAGCGGGCATGGCGAGTCGCCTTAGCAGCGCGAAGCATTGGCCGCGAAGCGGCCATTGCGAGTCAGAGACTCGCTCTTCTAGAATCCCGATGCATGTGCATCGGGCACCAGCTAGTATATATATATATATGTAACCATTTACAAAACAGAATATGCAAATGGAGTCTGTGGAGCCTTGTTTAAGAGTCTCAATCACAGGACTAGCCAGATATCCCTCCAGGGAGTGACCTAGCCCTGGGGTGGACTCCTTGCGGAGACCACCATAACCACCATATTAAGTGGTCACTATCCCGCTCAGTTACGAGCTTAAGGATATGACAAGGGAATTATCAAAGCCAGGTATCCATCCACAGACAGCTGTTTCGGGTATTGCCCCTCATCAGTGTGAAGTAGGATTCTGGCTAGGTGGGAGCAATGCCTGGTAGACCAACATCACAAAGCTCTCACTGAACTCAGGGAGACCAGTTGAGGATTTAAAAAATAGGATAGATCTTTAAAGATCTTTCCAGAATCAGCAATCGCGGAAAGTTTTCAAGCTCAGCATCTTGGGTAGGCAGAGTCAGAGCTGTTGAGCAGATAGAGATTGGACATGGAGTGGTTGGAGAAAATGCTTGGAGGGGAAATGGTCCATCCAAGGGGTATGACAAGGGCCAAACGTTTCCATCAAGGGTCTTACTCTCTCAGTTCCCTACTTCAAAAAGTTGTCCAGAATGTATGTAAGTAAAGGTATAAAAGTATTTTTTTGGGAGGAGTGTTGCAATTCTGACTTCTGCAATGACCAATAGCTACACCACTGGCTTTTAGCAGAATTTTGTCACTTATTCATACACACAATTCTATGGGCATACTAGTCTGAAAACTGTCCACTATACACATAAATGAAGGATACTGGTGCCTTAAGTTTTGCCTGACCCATAAATCAAGGATACTGGTGCCCCAAGTTCTGCCCAACACATAAATGAATGATACTGCCCGACTCATAAATAAAGGATACTGGTGCCCCAAGTTCTGCCCAACACATAAATGAATGATACTGCCCGACTCATAAATAAAGGATACTGGTGCACCACTTTCTGCCCAACACATAAATGAATGATACTGCCCGACTCATAAAGGATACTGGTGCCCCACGTTCTGCCCAACACATAAATAAATGATACTGCCCGACTCATAAATAAAGGACACTGGTGCACCACTTTCTGCCCAACACATAAATGAATGATACTGCCCGACTCATAAAGGATACTGGTGCCCCACGTTCTGCCCAACACATAAATAAATGATACTGCCCGACTCATAAATAAAGGACACTGGTGCCCAAGTTCTACTGACACATAAATGAAGGATACTGGTGCCCCAAGTTCTACTGGCCCATAAATGAAGGATACTGGTGCCCCAGATTCTACCCAACACATAAATGAAGGATACTGGTGCCCCAGGTTCTACCCGACACATGAATGAAGGATACTGGTGCCCCAAGTTCTACCCGATACATAAATGAAGGACACTGGTGCCCCAGGTTCTACCCAACACATAAATGAAGAATACTGGTACCCACAGGTTCTACCCAACACATAAATGAAGAATACTGGTGCCCCAGGTTCTACCCAACACATAAATGAAGGACACTGCCCAATCATAGATGAATGATATTGATGCCCCAAGTTCATCCCGACCCATCTCATTTACCTTCAACTTTATGACTACTATCCCCTCGTCTCTGTGATCTTCATCACTTTTTCTGACCCATTTCTTAATTATAATTGTAAAATCTTATTTTACGACACAACCTTCTCCCAAACACCTCAAGTTCCTGCGTGTAAATCAAAGGTCATCCCAGCGTCAGTGTGTCTTTTTCCAGTAAAATTATGTTTTTCGAGCAGTTAAATTATTTATTTAACAAGATTTTCGAGTTCCCTGAATATTCATGAAACACTTTTTTCCGTGCCTGTAACCTTACATGTGTGTTTCCATATAGCCGTATGTACGGCACATAGAAACCTTACAGGTAAAGCCACGATTCTCCTTTTTTTCTGCACTGTCCAGCTCTCTCCTTCTCCCACCAGACGAGGTAATAAAGACGTCATTCGCAACATAATGGGCTAGGTAACAAAAATAACATTGCAAAGGCAGTTCCCACCCAGTGAGAAATGTAAAGCCAGTCACACTCCCTGTGTAATGGGTTTAAAAATATACACTCATGGCTACGGGTCCTGCCAGGTGGAAAAAGCTTGGCGTCAGAAGATTTTTTTTCTCCACTGCGGAGAGCTGCAGTGTCTGAGCGCAGTGTCTGGCCATGGTGTACCTTGATGGGTGGCTGCTGTAATATCGGGAACAAGTCCAGCTTACATCCCTATATCCCGGGCTTGTGCAAAACGGCTTCAGTACATTAACATGTAAAGCTATTTATAGGTACATGTTTCCTATTCCACACATGAGCAATCGGAACCTGGTAAACCTTACTATGTAATTCCACTTTAGTGCAAAACATATGACAAAATTACCTAAAGGGGCTCTCAACTTCCTAATCATACTTAGCAATAGTCCCTTAACAGATATCAGGTGCAAGATATATGACAAAATTGCTTAAAGGGGCTCTCAACTTCCAAATTATACTTAGCAATAGTCCCTTAAAGGATATCAGGTGCAAGATATTTGACAAAATTGCTTAAAGGGGCTCTCAACTTCCAAATTATACTTATCAATAGTCCCTTAAAGGAAATCAGTGCAAGATATGTGACAAAATTGCTTAAAGGGGCTCTCAACTTCCTAATTATACTTAAAGGGATTTTTAAGTATAAGTAAAGTAATTTGAAAGGGAATCTCAACTTTCTACTTATAGTTATCAAGAGTCCCTTAAAGGAAATCAGGTGCAAAATATATGACAACATTGCTTAAAGGGATTCTCAACTTCCTAATAATATTTATTAAGAGTCCCTTGAAGGAAATCAGGTGCAACATATGTGACAAAATTGCTTAGGGTGCCTTCACACTGCGGTCAGGTCCGGTCCGGTCCGGGGCTGTCACCCCTGATTTTGGCCCCATAGTATCCTATGGGGCCGGATGGAGCCAGATGGCAGCTATCTGCCATCCAGTTTCCATCTCTCCGGAAGAATCCGGGAAAAGTCAGATTTTTCTCCCGGACACATAAACATTGCTTGTAACGTTTTTGTGTCCGGGGAGAACAATCACCCCAAAACTGGCGTCTCCCGGATCCTCCCGGATTCCCCTCGGATCCTCCCAGGGCAATACGAATCTCCCTTAACATGGGAGCCTATGGGGCCGGATTGCGCTGATCCGGGAGGATACAGGAACCGGACACCTGTGGCTGCACGCCGCTGTTATTGCAGGACCGCGCCTAGCTCCCTGCGAGCCGCGGTCCTGAAACATCAGCAGCGTCAGCTGCGTCAGGCTACACATCGGATCGGAGGGCATATTAGCCCTCCGGTTCTGTGGGCTGATCTGGTCTGGGGCTGTCAGGTTCACCCCTGACAGCCCCGTATCGGACCTGACCGCAGTGTGAAGGCACCCGTAGCCTCCCTGGCGGTCTGTTTAGGTCTTGAATTTGTTGCTAAAAGCGGGCTACCCGCGTTCGCGGCAGATGCGGTAAAAAAAACCGCATCTGCCGCACTTGCCGCATAGCTGCCGCACTTGCGCCGCACTTGCAGCGCGGTTGCGGCGCGGTTGCGGTAATCTGCATAGTAAAGGGAACCAACCACCTCGGATGACCCTCATACACTGTTAATATGTGCCCCTGCAGCCTAGTAAACCATTTGCAGCACTGTTTTTGTGTGAAAAGTGGCTGCAGTAGAAGTGAGATAATGATTTCATAAACTTACATGCCTGCGTACTTGAGGGCGTCTCCCTGTGTGTGCTGGGACTTGTGGGCTGTGCTCGTCATGTCTGCTCTCCCCCTCCCTTATGCACGCCCCCTCTCAGCCTGCTATACTGTGTGAGGCTGATTGCGTCATAAAGGGGCGGGGCTAAATCGCGGCATCCCGGTAGCCCCGCCCCTTTATGACGCAATCAGCCTCACATCACTATAGCAGGCTGAGAGGGGGCGTGCATAAGGGAGGGGGCGAGCAGACATGATGACCACAGCCCACAAGTGCCAGCACACACAGGGAGACGCCCTCAAGTACGCAGGCATGTAAGTTTATAAAATCATTATCTCACTTCTACTGCAGCCACTTTTCACACAAAAACAGTGCTGCTAATGGTTTAGTAGGCTGCAGGGGCACATATTAACAGTGTATGAGGGTCATCCGAGGTGGTTGGTTCCCTTTACTATGCAGATTACAGCAACCGCGCCGCAACCGCGCCGCAAGTGCGGCAAGTGCGGCAGATGCGGTTTTCTCACCGCATCTGCCGCGAACGCGGGTAAGCCCGAGCCTGACTCGGGGTTAACGCTTCTGGTAGTGAATGTTAACCCCGAGTCAGGCTCGGGAATAACGCTAGGAAGGTTAAAGGGGTTCTCAACTTCCTAATTATACTTATCAAGAGTCCCTTAAAGGAAATCAGGTGCAAAATATTTGACAAAATTGTTTAAAGGAGCTCTTAATTTCCTATTTATACTTATCAAGAGTCCCTTAAAGGAAACCAGGTGCAAGATATATGAAACAATTGCTTAAAGGGATTCTCAACTTCCTAATTATACTTATCAAGAGTCCCTTAAAGAAAATCTGTCAGTAGGTCAGAAGTATACATCTTTAGGACTTTTCTTATCCCTGCTTCTCCCCTGAATAATTTTCCTTTTAAAAATCCGCCATACGATTCCAGAGATATGGTCCCTTTTGTTTAGTGCTACATGTAATGTTTTTAAAGAATGGGGTGTGGCTCATAGTATTATTTGGGGCGTGTTGTTAGGCTACTCTACACAGTTACCCTGTGAGCCACACCCCCCCTTGAGAATAAAAGGCTCGTATCTTTAGAACCGTATGGCAGATTTTAAAAATGAAAAAGTCCTAATACTCAGGAGATCAGAAAGAATACATTAGGATCAGCTCTTTCTCTTGTTTGTATATTGCGTAGAAAGTAACCAACACTTCTGTCAATATAGTGGCTGTTAGAGGAAAATGTGGCCAGACCCAGAGGTGTAACTACAACAGGTGCAGGGGTGGTGATCGCCAGGGGCGTTGCTAGGGTCAAAAAACATCCGGGGCTCGGGCCCACTGAGCAGCATTTTTCGGAATAATTTAAATAAGCGGCAGCTGCAAGGGTGGGATTCATATTTTTAACAGGTTCCCGCCTGTCCTTACCACTAGAGGTGGTTGAGGGTCCGGTGGGTCCTTCCTGTGAGCCCTTGTGGCCAGTGTGCCCCTGGCTGGCCCCCTGCACTGCTGCCTGTGCCCCTGTGGCACGTCTGTGGCCACTGGCCCCTATGTCCTGCCCCAGGTGCCCCCTGTTCTTACCTCAATAAGGCAGGTCGGCAGGTGCCCGTTTCCTCCTGTGCGCTGTGCCTCTCCCCTGCGTCTGTCTCTTCCCTGTATGATGTCTCTCCCCCATGCGCTGTTATCCCTCTCTGTGCCAGTCTCCCCCTTGTACACTGTCTCTCTCTCTGTCTGTTTCTGGGAGAGATGGCGATAGAGGAAAAAAGAGAGAAACATTAATTTGGTAGAGTCTGGAACCGAAATGAAAACAAAAACACACATTATCCGCAGCAAAAAAAAAACGCACAGTTGGCACAACAATTTTTCTCTTGCAGTGACAGCAGAGCACACCGGACGGCAGTGCACAGACAGCAGAGCCCACTGACAGCAGAACACAGTGACAGCAAAGAACACCGGACAGCAGAGCACAGACAGCAGAGCCCACCGGCAGCAGCAGAGTCCTCCAGTCTACACCTGTGCTCAGTGCAATGCAGCAGCCAGTGCACAGAGCAGGGCTGGTGGGGTGGGATGCAATGCTCTTGTGCCGCCCAGCTTAGGGGACCGGGATACCCGGCGCAGGGTCCCTTTCCTTGGGGGAGTCACTGGTGGCTGGACCCAGGCCGTGGCCCCAGGCTGGCACACTCCTAAAAGGGGGTATTTACAGGGGATTTAGAAGTTTATATATAATTTATAAAGTTTGTAGATGTTATTGTCGTGACGCCACCCAGAATAATGTGGCTATATATGGCCACCGCTGCCTTGTACTGGCCAGGGGATGATGGTGAGAGGCAGCTGAGATGGTATAGCCCTTTTCCGGGTAGGGCTGTAGGGTCCCCTGGACAGGTGATGTTAAAGTTAATGATGGATGAAGATGGAAGTATGGTGAGGAGATGTTAAGGGCACAGACACTTACTTGATTCACAGCAAATTCTCTCAGCGGTGATGGTCCCAATCCTGGATAGATGGTAGCTGTTAAATCAGAGGCTGAGGCACAGATGAGGTTTAACTGGTTTACTTTCAACCAAACTATAATACAACAAGTCCCGTCTCCGGAGTCTGCAATAGGGGTTCAGTTGCTCAGGCCCCACCGGGTCCTTTACCTCCTGCTTGCGCTGTCTATGTGGCCCTGCTGCCGTGTGTGAACTCGCTGCCGGCCCAAATCTGTCCTCTCTGGGTCCCACTCAACAGGCAACTTGAGTCCTTTGTCTCTCTCTGCTTACCCCCTCCGGGAGTACTGCTGAACTCTTAGTATGTTGCTGTGTCTGGCCCTGTGAAGCTTGTTGTTACCTCACGTTTTTCCGGTTGCTGTATTGTATATAACTAATGCAGCCACGGATCCGGTATCCGTATCTGCGCTTTTTATCTAGGGTAGATAATGATGCTACCCGATTCTGAAAGTGTTTCTCTTATCAGTTTTCTCCTCCTCAGACCGATGGCTTGGCCCTGGAAATTGTCAGTCAGTCCTCAGGAACTCAATGCAGCTCCTGTCACTCTGAGCTCTTGGCTCCAACTGTCTGAAAATTTACCTCAAACCAGTGTTTTATCTCTAGGGAAGTCTCTGGTGTCTCTGGAGCTCCCCCTACTGGCCAAAGGTGGTAGTGCAGTGGCATGGCTTTCTAAGTGAGTGCAACTATTATGATCTTATACTGTGGCTAATACCCGCAGGGGCGCCACACTCTGCAGCCCCTGCCCATCACATGCACACAACTGCAGCAGAATAGCTGAGCACTGGACACAATACATGATCTGCAGAGCAGTGGGCACTAGACATAAACAGCGCAGCCCTGGATACACAGAGCAGCCCCAGGCACACAGAGCAGCCCCGGGCACACAGAGCAGCTCCAGGCACACAGAGCAGCTCCAGCCACACAGCGCAGCCCAGGGCACACAGAGCAGCTCCAGGCACACAGCGCAGCCCCGGGCACACAGAGCAGCTCCAGGCACACAGCGCAGCCCCGGGCACACAGTGCAGCCCAGGGCACACAGCACAGCTCCAGGCACACAGCGCAGCCCGGGCACACAGCGCAGCCCCAGGCACACAGAGCAGCTCCAGGCACACAGCGCAGCCCCGGGCACACAGCGCAGCCATGGGCACACAGCTCAGCCATGGGCACACAGTGCAACTCCAGGAACACAGAGCAGCCCCGGGGTCCCCTCTGCTGTGGGCCCCTGGGCACTGTGTTTTTGTTCCTGACATAGGGACCAGGCTCCCTGTGTGCTGGGGGGGCCAGGCTCCCTATGTGCTGGGGGGGGCCAGGCTCCCTGTGTGCTGGGGGGGCCAGGCTCCCTGTGTTCTGGGGGGCCAGGCTCCCTGTGTTCTGGGGGGCCAGGCTCCCTGTGTGCTGGGGGGACCAGGCTCCCTGTGTGCTGGGGGGACCAGGCTCCCTGTGTTCTGGGGGGCCCGGCTCCCTGTGTTCTGGGGGGCCAGGCTCCCTGTGTTCTGGGGGGGCCAGGCTCCCTGTGTTCTGGGGGGGCCAGGCTCCCTGTGTTCTGGGGGGGCCAGGCTCCCTGTGTTCTGGGGGGGCCAGGCTCCCTGTGTTCTGGGGGGCCAGGCTCCCTGTGTTCTGGGGGGCCAGGCTCCCTGTGTTCCGGGGGGCCAGGCTCCCTGTGTTCTGGGGGGGCCAGGCTCCCTGTGTTCTGGGGGGGCCAGGCTCCCTGTGTTCTGGAGGGGCCAGGCTCCCTGTGTTCTGGGGGGACCAGGCTCCCTGTGTTCCGGGGGGCCAGGCTCCCTGTGTTCTGGGGGGGCCAGGCTCCCTGTGTTCTGGGGGGGCCAGGCTCCCTGTGTTCTGGAGGGGCCAGGCTCCCTGTGTTCTGGGGGGACCAGGCTCCCTGTGTTCCGGGGGATCCTCTCTCCTCTCACTCCTAACCTGCATGCAGCTATTATGTGGCAGACGCGATCATCACTGAGCTGCTGGAGGAGAACTACAGGTCATAGACTTCAGCTGCAGGCTCAGTGCAGAAGGGCATGTGATTCACATGCCCATCTGCACTGAGCCTGGTCCTGACATCTATGATCTGTGGTCCTCCAGCAGCTCAGAGCGTCTGCCACATAGCTGAACCCAGTGACAGGTTAGGAGTGAGAGGGGAGGCAGCACACAGGGGGGCTCCCGGGGGCCAACTATCAGGGGCACATTAACAGCGCCCACTGTCCCACAGCCATCGGAGGATGCAGGGCAGGAGACGCTGTCCTGCAGCAGATCACCTCCGGGCCCCCCAGACAGCTGACGCCGGCGAGATTCGGGGCTCTATGCTTAAGAATCGGGGCTGCAGCCCCGATTCTTAATGCATAGCGACGTCCCTGGTGATCGCACCCACGCCCCAAAAGTCCCTTTGGCCTATAGAAAGAGACTGACGCTATTAAAGATTTTCAATATTTGGGGGCCCCATTGGAGGTTTTGCATCAGGGCCCATGAGCTTCAAGTTACGCCGCTGGTCAGACCCGTCCATATAAACACAAATGTTGCAGATGGGTATGTCAATTTGTACAGAGAAGCAAGAGAAGCTAAATCCCTTTGAGGATAAGTGATCACAAACTGAGCCCCTGCTAGAATCCCTAGTGATCAGCTGTACCCAGTAGTAAGTGTTCACTTTCTCTGCAGCGGTGCCACAGGGCAGATGAGGCATTACACAGGGTCTATTCCTATCAGTAGCATGTCTTGTGATGCCCAACAGGCAAGAGATTTCCTTTGTGATTATTTTCCACTCATACCGATTTTATTAACCCCACCAAGGATATATAAAAATTATTTTTCAAAACTAGTGATTCATGTTCTTTATAATCAAATATATAAAGTTGAGTGTGGGTTTGTGTGGGTGTGTATGTATCAAGCCTTGCCCACTCAACATAGGCATGCCCACCCAACAGCCACACCCACTTCACACACCCACACCCACTTTCCATAGCCATGCCCACTTCACAAAGATGCATGAAAGCATCAAGCCCCACCCACTCCACATAGCCACACCCATTTTGCAGTACATATCTACAAACCACACCTCCTCCATAGCTCCACCCACTCTCTATAGCCATGCCCACTTCACACACCACATCTTCACAAAGCCATGCCTCCCTCATAGCTCCACCCACTCCACATGGCCCCACCCACTTCACAAGCCCCTCCCCCCACATAGCCCGACCCTTTCATAGTTCCACCACCTTTATGACCCTGCCCCCTTTCCAATGTATGTGTGTATGTATGTATGTCCAAAAAAGGAATTCGCACTGCTTCATCTACAATCACAAAATTTTGCACACATACCCCATTTGACTCAGGAATTGTAGGGGAAGTGCGGGTTTGGAGGGGCACAAACCACGCCCACTCCATAGCTCTGACTCTTCACATAGCTCCACCCCCTTTCATAGCGCTGTCTCCTTTATTGCCCTGCCCCATTGTGATGTCACTATAGAATGTAGAATGTTAGCTTATAAATTCTGTGTCATGTCACTTGCCTGATCATTCTTGTGTGTCCTACAGACACTAATGACCCATAATAAAAAGAACCCATTTTCTCATGGTGAACTTTACGTGGCCTGTTCAAGAGTTGGAACTGCCAAAAATCTGTTCATCTTTGCACTGAAAGGAAGAACCAGGAATGTCATTTATCAAAAGGCTCTTGAATGAGTTGCAAATTAAATACTATATACTCCATACCCTCCACATAGCCACACCCCCTTCACAAGCCCCTCCCCCCACATAGCCCGACCCTTTCATAGTTCCACCACCTTTATAGCTCCGCCCCCTTTCCAATGTATGTGTGTATGTATGTATGTCCACTAAAGGAATTCGCACCGCTTCATCTACAATCACAAAATTTTGCACACATGCCCCATTTGACTCAGGAATTGTAGGGGAAGTGCGGGTTTGGAGGGGCAGGTTTGTGGGGTGTGGATGCAGAAGGGTGCGGGTTTGGAGCGGTGCAGGTTAAGGGGGGCGTGGGAGTGAATGTTTGGGGAGGGTGCAGGTGGCAGATTTGGGGGTAGGTGATAGTTTTTGGGATGGGGGCGGAGGAGTGAGGGGTAGGTTTGGGGAGAGTGTGGGTGGATGGGGCGGGTTGGGGAGAGGTGTGGGGGGGCAGGTTTGATGCACATAATGGACATACATACACACACACACACACACACACACTCAGCTAATCTCTATATATAATTGCCATATGTTGTTCGTCACTGACTTCCGTACGGACATCCTCTAATCCCACAATCCACCGCGCCAGCTGGAAGTACATTGACCGCTATATTGCGACACCCAACTGATGGGTCTCTTAATATGGCGATCGCACTGCGTTCCTGGCCTTCCCCCGCTGCACCCACCTCTGCTTCCAATCGCAGCTGGTGCCCGCTCCTCCCTGCCACTCTCGGCAGTGCGCAACCCCCTGCCCGGCGCCCCCAATAAGATAAAACCTACTTACAGGGCCTGTGGTGATCATGGGCAGAGCCATGTCACATGACTGTGACATCACTTCAGGTCCTTAATCTGTATGGATTGAAGGAGCATAGACAGCGAAAATCACCAAAAAATTGCCAGGTAAATACCCATTGCACCTAGCAGCAGCTGCCAGCTCCTCTGAGAGGCAACACAGGTGTCTGTATACCGGTATACAGACACCTGTGTTGCCTCTCAGAGTAGCTGGCAGCTGCTGCTAGGTGCAATGGGTATTTACCTGGCAATTTTTTGGTGATTTTTTTCTCTGTTTTTATGTCCTATTTCGGTGAACCACAGAGCATAGACAGCAGCAGCAGCCAGGTACTGCAGCCTAATGACCCCAGTCACCACACACTCACACACACACAACCCTGCACTCACACACACAGTCCTGCACTCACTACACACACACACTCAGCCCTGCACTCACCACACATACTCACTCAGCCCCACACTCACCACACACACACTCAGTCCTGCACTCACTACACACACACACTCAGCCCTGCACTCGCCACACACACACTCAGCCCTGCACTTGCCACACACATACACTCAGCCCGGCACTCACCAAATACTCAGATCCACACTCACCACACACACTCACTCAGCCCCGCACTCACCACACACACTCAGTCTTGCACTCACCACACACTCAGTTCTGCACTCACAACACACAGACACACACTCAGCCCCACCCACGCCACACACATACAAACTCGGTCCCGCACTCATCACACACAGACACACACTCAACCCTGCACACACCACACCCACACTCAGCCCCACACTCACACCACGCACATACTTAGCCCTGCACTCACACCACACACGCACTCACCAAATACACACTCACCCCCGCACTCAACACACACACTCAGCCCCACAATCACCACACACACGCACTCAGCCCCACACTCAGCCCTGCACTGAGAGAGCAACCACAGGACAGAGAACGAGCACAGGGGAGGGGGCAGACAGTGAGAACAGAGGAAGAACGAGCACAGTCGAGGGGGCAGAGAATGAGCACAGGGGAGGAGGCAGACAGTGAGTGCAGAGGAGAGGGCAGAGAACGAACACAGGGGAGGGGGCCAGACAGCAAACACAGGAGAGGGGTCCAGATAGCGAGCACAGGGGAGGGGTGCAGAGAGCAAGCGCACAGGGGGGGAGTGCAGTGAGCAAGCACAGGGGAGCTGTGCAGAGCGGAAGCACAGGAGAGGGGGCAGAAAGAGCACAAGGGAGGGGGTAGAGAGCGAGCACAAGGGAGGGGGCTAAGAGCGAGCACAGGGAAGGGGGCAGACAGCGAGAACGGAGAAGGGGGGAGAGAGTGAGCACAGGGGGCAGCTGAGAGCAAGCCCAAGGGTGGGCAGCAGAGAGCCAACACAGGGGGTGTAAGAGACAAGGCAGCACAGGGGAGGGGGGCAGAAAGAGCACAAAGGAGGAGGTAGAGAGGGAGTGCAGAGGAGGGGGCAGAGAGCGAGTACAAGGGAGGGGGCTAAGAGCTAGCACAGGGAAGGGGGCAGACAATGAGAATGGAGGGTGGTGCCCTGCTCACGCAGGTAGCCACAGACTTCCCTACTGCACAGCTGGGTTTCCACAGCAGGTACCTACTACATGCAACACCTTCCACCCTGGCACAGTAGGGGGAGCTACAATCACTGACTTTAGGTGAGATCCCCTATAAATACTGCTGCTGGGGGAGGAGTTAGAGTGTGCAGACGCTAGGAGAGCTGCGAAGACATCCTGGTGATCGGTGCTGTGGTTAAGCCCGAACCAGTGACCCGGAGTGGCCCTTCTGCCATCCAGCAAGCCTAGGAGTGGGGATAGAAGGCAAGGAGCAAAGCCAAGGGAGTGAGGAACCTGCAGAGGTTCACCCAAGATGTACCGGCCTTTGGGGGTCCACACCTGCAGGATTACTTCAAGACTGCAGAAAACCCCGTCATACCGTGGAGACTTCAGTCACCCAGTCCCTCTGTGTACCCAGAGAAAGGGAGCCAGACACCGTAGTGAGGAATCACAAAGCAATGGTCAGAGAGGGTAACCAGTGGACCGCGCAGGAGGAGAGAGAGAGGACTAGAGGAAGTAAGGAGGCCAGTCTGGCTGCATGCAGACAAGGCTTCAGTAACTACAGAGAAGCTGAGGAGGCCTTATACCCACTTGCTGTGCAAGCTCACTATGCGCCTGGTCACCCGACGGTGCCCTGGACGTCTTTACCTGCTAATACCACCAGTAAAAAGGTAAAAGAGACTTTCTACAGTGTGTGTGCGTCATTCCTCTCTGCTCCCGGTGCCCCTTATAGACTGCTCCAACACTCCCTATCCTGACTTAAAGTTCTACTCTAAGCTGCCCCTTTGCACTACGCTGCCCCGGAGGACCAGCTCCACCTGTAGGGAGCTTTGCCATCTCAGCCGCATTACCATCGATCTGAGGAGGACTGTGGCGGCGCAGGTACTACAGGTGGCGTCACATGACAAACTCTAATCCCCTGTACATACACCCCTTATTGAAGTGTCACCCAGGCCACGGGCTCAGGCGCAGCCACCCATGACATCCCCATGAAAACACGCACCGAGCCTGATACCCAAGTATCCCAGGGCCTGGGGCTCAACAGGAGAAGGGGGGCAGAGAGTGAGCACAGGGGGCGGCTGAGAGCAAAACAGGGGTGTGCAGCAGAGAGCAAGCACAGGGGGTGGCACAGACAAGGCAGCATGGGGGGCAGAGACAGAAGGGAAAAAGCAGCAGACAAGGGACACCCAGACTCCACCGGGGTGAGTGACTGCTGCTGCCCCCAACCCCATACAGTCCGTGTCAGTGATCACAGTCAGTGATGTCACCACCCACCCGATGCGATAGAATCGGGCTCCCATCTAGCAACTCAGAACAGTTAGTTACCATCCCTGGGCAACGCCAGGCTCTAACACTAGTGTATCTCCATCATCCCCTTTCAGCCCCCAATACAGTATCCTCATCATCCCCTTGCAGCCCTTCGCAGGCGCCAATATGGTATCCCCATTATCCTCTTGCAGCCCCCAATATGGTATCCCCATCATCCCCTTGCAGTAGCCCCATCATCCCCTTGTAGTACCCCCATCATCCCCATGCAGTAGTCTCATCATCTGTATGCAATACTCTCATTATCCCTCTGCAGTACCCCCATCATCCCCATGAAGCCCCCAATATGGTACCTCCATGATCCCCTTGCAGCCCCCAATATGGTATCCCCATCATTCCCTTGCAGTCCCAATACAGTATCCTCATCATCCCCTTGCAGCCATTTGCAGCCCCCAATATAGTATCCCCATCATCCCCTTGCAGCCCCCAATATTGTACCCCCATCATTCCCTTGCAGTAGCCCCATCATCGCCTTGCAGTACCCCCATCATCCCCTTGCAGTACCCCCATCATTCCCATGCAGTACCCCCATCATCCCCATGAGGTACCCCTGTGGAGCCCACTGGGACGGGGTACTCGGTATCGGACTGGGGTACTGCTGGGGATGTCACGGCGGTCCTGGTCCGAACCGTGTCTCGGGTTCACACAATAAATGGGGGATTATTTACAGGGATTAGTCAGTCGTGATGCCACCCACGGGTTGTGGTCAGTGAGGGGACCACTGCTGCAGTGGACTTCTCAACACAAGGTCCCTTTAAAAATCGCTTTCCTTAATACTTCATAAATCTCACATTAATGGGTGTTTATCTCACATCCAAAGGAAAGATTCACCATAAAGATTCGCTTAATTATCAAAAACAATCTTTATTATATTTCATAAAATATTAAAAAACAGAGCATTCCCTCCGGGGGGACACACGAGAAAACAATCAGGCTAAACAGTATAATAGCATAGTACATTATGCAATATCCATATATTTATTACAAAATATCACAACAGTATGGAGTCCAAGTTCCTTGTGACAACCTTAACTCACATCTACTGAACTAACAATGCACACTGCTACACATCCCATAAAGGTGATCATAGACTACCTATCCACTCCTCATTCACCTAGGTAGTACCTGATTGAGTCCAATCACTCTAAAACATGTGTCCAGTAGCTACAGCTTAGTTTTCTATCTATCAGTATTGCTATAGCTAACAATGGGGCACATTAGTAGCTACAGCCTGATCGTCTATTACTTATTGTCACTATAGCTAGCAGTAAAGTGCAGTCGCAATAGTTTAAATAATATGGTTATGCCTCATGCCTGATTTACTGAGGTGCCTGAATGTGCTCGTGCTCCGTCCTCCCCTACAGCGGTTTCGCTTCCGCTTTTTCAGGGGGGCGCAGTGCAGTGTACTTCTGTCAGAAGGATGGATGGATGCTGCAGCCAGGTAGATGAGCCCGCCGCGGGTCGGGACAGCTCAAGACAGGGTATAATGATGAATAGACAGTCCTTTATACCTGGAATCAGACACGGACACTGAAGCAGGGCTCACCGGGTTTACTTTCCAACTCTTCCAAGTCACACAGTGCACAGTACAATTCAGTTCCCAACAGCTTTACACAGTTGACTCCGGTACACTTGAACCCTCTGCAGCCAGGTTATCACTCTGAGATCCCTCACTCTTTCTATGTGTCCTTCCAGACTGATTCTCTCTTTTCCTTTTGGGTGGATTGCGGAGTGGCAGCTCGGTCCCCAATTGTAGCTTCCCCCTAAGTCTATGGGCGGTAAACTGGGCCCTCTTGGTTGCTGGTGTGCCCCCAACCCTGTAGTGGGAACACAGACCTGGAATCTGTGTCCCCCATCAGTTTGTCTGGAAAGCTGGTGTGAATCTTCAGTCCCTCTCAGAGCTAACACTCTGGTTTTAGCCTAACCTTAGGTGTCCCTGTCTGACAAGGGATCACCGGGTTCTTCTCTACCCATGTCACTTCCCAGATATGTCAGGAGAGGCTGTTCTGTCAGTTACTTGTCAGCGCTACCGTCTTCCCCGGACCTGGTGGTACTGGTCGGGTCTTGGCTGCTCAGCACTCGCCTACTGGCTAACTACTTCCTGTTTCTCCCTTATATACTGATCGGCTACCATAACTACGCTTCACCCACTCATAACTGGCCCACTACCCCTTGCCTGCCTAGAGTCCCAGGCTCCGGGTTGGGTCTATGTCAGTGGATATGTGTTGTAAAGGTGTTTTCTATACAAACTGTCTACCCTCCTGCCTGGCTGCAGTTCCTACCTGTGGCCACCCTGGTCGCAAGGGCGCCACACCCCAATCATCCCTATGCAGTACCCCCATCATCCCCTTGCAGTACCCCATCATTCCCTTGCAGTACCCCAATCATCCCTATGCAGTACCCCCATCATCCCCTTGCAGTACCCCCATCATACCCATGCAGCACTGAACACTGATATTTATTGCCCCAGCTGCTCTTTCCCCCTACCAACACTGACCATTCTGTGTTCTGCTTCACGTCACCTGTATATTGTACTGTACTAACTAATCATCCATTTGTGTATATACATATGTGTGTTCAGAAGTCGTGTCATTATGAGCATGATGAAGAGTCCTTAGAGTCTCGAAAGCTTGCTGAAGTTAGTGGTATTGAAAGGTCATTTCAAATTCCAAAGAAACAGGAGAATCTGGAAATTGATGATGACCTTTGACACATTCAGAGCAGCAATGAATGTGTCCCATGGATTTATGACAAATGATGGGAGTGATGGTGTGCCACGGTCCGCACTGCTCAGGGTTCAGAAAAACTCACCAAAGAGCCAATCAACTTTCCATCCTCTTTATTCCTCCTACGCGTTTCAGCGCCACACCCGGCGCCTTCCTCAGGGATATTCCTGAGGAAGGCGCCGGGTGTGGCGCTGAAACGCGTAGGAGGAATAAAGAGGATGGAAAGTTGATTGGCTCTTTGGTGAGTTTTTCTGAACCCTGAGCAGTGCGGACCGTGGCACACCATCACTCCCATCATTTGTCTTGGAACATACCACTATTCAGTGGGAGGTGGAGGTCCTGCAGCAGCTTGGAACATTGATTCCGAAACGCCTTCAAACCAGTTGTGGGGACCACAACTGGACCAGGTGAGCGGCTCCACAGCACCACCACACTACAACTAGTGTCACTAGTGATAGGGCACTATTGCGCCTCTTGTCCCCCCCCCCCCCTTTTTATATTTTACAGTCCCATGGATTTATGTCTTTTTACATCAATTAAAGAATCTTTAAATCTAGGACCAAACCACCAATCAAAGGATGATAAAACTATCACACCTCAACTGACTAAGGGTGGTTTCACACTGGCGTTTGTGTCTGCATGTGTATGGCATGCAGACGCAAACGCAGTGCAAACACAGCCCATACTGATGTGAACGCAGTGGAGAATCTCCGCATGTGTTCACATTAGTATGCACCCCGGCCAGCCAATCAGCTGTCTCGGGGGTGGCCAGGAGGAGGAGATCAGGGGTGGAGATCTCCTATTCCCGGCACAGCTGATCTCCCGCCGGTGTCATTGCGGGAGATTTGAAGATACAGCTGATCTGACAGCTGTTTAAATCTCCCGCACTGACACCGAATAGGGCGATATCGGTGTAGGAGATAAGAAATAGCTGATCGCTGCTTCAAATCTCCCGCGCCGAGCTCACCTATTCGGTGTCAGTGCGGGAGATTTAAACAGCTGTCAGATCAGCTGTATCTTCAAATCTCCAGCGATGATCACCGGCGGGAGAGCAGTGGTGGCTCTAGCTGATCTCCCGGTGACTGCCGATGATCACCGGCGGGAGAGATTTCAATGAGATCCATTGACTTCAATGCATTGTTTGTGCGCTTGCAGATTAAACAAGCGCCCGCGACCGCACAAAAAATGCAACATGCTGCATTCAGAGTGCGCTCGGAGGGTGAACAAATGATGCGCATCCGAACACAAACGCAACCAAACTCAGCCAAACGCAGGCACATGCGTTCCCATGTTAAACATAGGAAGGCAGTGCGCAAGCGTTTGGCTGCGTTCGGTGCGCTGCGTTCCAAACACAAATGTGAAGGCAGCCTAACAAGGTACCAAAACATTTCCTTCTTATCTGAACACTGATATTTACTGCTCCAGCTCCTTTTATTTCCCCCCTCCCAATACTGACCATTCTATGTTCTGCTTCACGTCACCGGTCTTATGTACTGCATTATCCAATCATCCATTTGTGTATATGTGTGCATGTTCAGAAGTCGTGTCATTATTGGTCTGATGAAGAGGCCTAAAGGCCACATTACACGTGGTGACATCGCCGCAGATTACATATGCGACATAGGGGCGTGGCCTATCGGCGGCGACATCGCCCCTACGTCGCCTCATCTAAAGGGGCGATGTCGGCGCCGCCGGGAGGTTGCCTGGTTTCAGAGCAGTGCTCTTAAACCAGGCGACTGATCTGGGGCGATGTGCACACATCGCCCCATGTAACCGGCTGCCTGCGAGCTGACAGGCGATGGGAGCCATAGGCTCCCATTGTACTGCATAGGCGCTGGGGTTTTGGGATGCTGCCTGTCAGATCGCCGGTGCGGCGCTGTAGGTGTCGCCCCATGTAAATGGGGGTCGGCGACACTGGCGGGGCGCCAAAAACGTGCGCGCCTCCGCCAGTCACCGCCGACATCTACAGCGCCGTCGCCTCGTGTGACGGTACCTTTAGAGTCTGGAAAGCTGCTATTTCTTACCATGTTTTCAGCTATCAGTCTCAGATTGTGTCTTTCTGTAGATAGTGCTGACTCTGCTGTCCCTATACCACTTATCTTCCATGAGTAAGAACATAAGGAGCCTCGGTTATGTCACTTAGCTATTTATGCAATGGGAAATTTCCATCTCCAAGACGTCACGGCTTTCTGTTGAGTGTTTAGTAACCTCTGGATGATGAATGCAGATGTTTTCCTCCTGAGCTAATCAGCATCTCCTCAAGGGTCCACAGGCCACCAACAGGTCAACGCCATCTTGATATCTCCAGAGATGATGAGACTCTGAGCATCTAAAGAACTGGGAAACCGATCTGCAGGTAAATACAATGGAAGAAATCAGCCATTTGTGTGTCCATGGTGAGTATGGAAGCAATTATGTGTTGACTATGTAGGGGAGAGACATAGCAGGGGGTCTCCTAATGAGGGCCGACTTACCAGAGGCTAGGGGGAATACATTAGTGGTACTCTCACAGTGGATGGGATTACATAATGTGCTCACTGATCAATACCTATAGGTTACTTGCCAATCATTATGTATACTAGGCTAGTAAACAATACAGGCCTCCATCTGCCTTTGTCTCAGTTGCCTGTTGAGCAAAGTATTAATGCAAACTGGCTTCCACTAGACGATGTGTATTACAAAAGCCATTACTACTTGTATATTGTGCACTGCTTCCGACATGCGAAGTCCTTGCAGTTGTATAGTCTGTGCAACTCCTATACATAGAGAGCTGTGCTGCTGCTTCTGATATATTGTTGACTGCACTGGACTGTGTAAGCGCGCTTTGCTTATCCTTTCCCTTCTATGGGATGTTGGAGAGGGTGGCCAGAAAGATGCCCACAAGGTTGGGGTTAGGGTCAGGTGTTAGGGGTTAGGGTTCGGTGTTGGGTATTAGGGTTAGGTGTTAGTGTTATGGTTAGGTATAGGGGTTAGGTGTTAGTGTTAGGGATTAGGGTTGGAGATACCAGAAGAGAGAGAGTTGTACATGTTAAGATCTGAGTGTGGACAGGGAAGAAAGCGCTGAGGTCTTCATGGAGGGTAGAACACTCATTCTATACGGAATTATAGTGTTAGTACGCAGGAAAGCACTCAGTCTCTATGGGATTAAGCATTGCAGAGGGAGAGAAAGAGGGAGATTACCCACTCTTCATTATGAATGCTAATCAGCAAAAGGGAGAAGAAATCACTTATGGGCTATGGCTGTGAAAATCAATACAAAAATCTGTATCTTACGGCAGTTCTCCATTTTAGAATATATGTTAAGATAGTGTGTGGAGAGGGAAGAAAGCATTGAGGTCTTCAGGGAGGGCAGATCACTCATTCTGTACAGAATCATAGAGCATGTAAACAGTCTGCATTAGAGCAAACACTGCAGAGTGAGAAGAAAAGGGAGATTACTCACTCTTCTTTATGAGCACTAATCAGTAAACAGGAGAAAAAATCACTTCTGGGCTGTGGATGTGAAATCAATACAAAAATGAAGCTGTATTTTATGGTAATTTCCCATATTAGAATACATGTAATATCAGTGTGTGATGAGGGAGGAAAGCATTGAGGTCTTCAGGGATGGTAGATATAGCAAAGCAAACAGTTTGTATTAGAGCAAACACTGCAGAGGGAGAGGAAAGGGAGATTTGTGGCGCCCCGCAACGAGTGCGTCACAAGAGGGTATTGCAGCCATAAATGCAGCCGTAATATCCTCTGACTCAGCAATGATCCGGTTAACATAGAGATCCAACCCTACCTGCAACACCTAGAACAGGGGACCAATCATAGGTCCTGGGGGGTGGAGTGTTAGGGTAGTGTAGTAGAACATACAATAATCTAGACAGAACTGAAGAGAATAGTCTAGAACTCGGAGAAGAAGGGTCTAAGACTAGAGATTGGAGAGGAGCGGGGGCTCCGCGCCCCGTGCGGGCCCCTGGGCCGTCACCGGTCGGGTGTCAGCACCTGAGGCCTTAACTACCGGGATTGGGCATTTCTACACGGGTTCCCAAAAGACTCCCGTGCCCACAACTCACAGCCGGTTCACTGGTACCGAAGCTGGCAGCAGTTCACCTCTGCCACGCGAACCAGCCCCGTGGAGGAGCAGCTTTACAGGAGCACCCCACCACCAGCCAGTTTCCAGTCGTCTAATCAGCGGTGTACCCACTGAGGGATCCAAGGCTCCCCAAAGCATTCAGGACGTACTTCATGGATAGGGCATTGAAGCAGCCTCCCGTACCCGACCTGGTATTCCCGGGCGACACTGGCAAACAAGTTAGGTAGAATGGAGGAACACTTGCGGATCTCTGAGGAACACCATCACTGCTGAGTCCACCTGGTCTACTACTCAACCACTGTATACCATGTACTGCCTGCTGGTTACAGTAAAGACCCGTTGCAGAGACTACCTGTGTCCGTGCTTCCTTATGAACTGTCCGTCCGCACAACAAGGTAACCGCAGCTGCCGCACAACATCTTGAGCAGCTCCATCCTCCGGGGATCACCGCTCAGCCTGTGGGGAGCGTAACATCTGGCTGCTGTCCATCCCCCGGAGGTTCCGCAGCGTCGGTAGTCCTTACCGAATCTACTCATAGGTGGCGTCACGGATAAATTAAAACCCCTTTAATCTGTTCCACCAAGACGTCTTCACTTTTGATCTGCACTACACCGGGCCCCACTACCGGCAGGCGCGGTCCACCCGTGATAAGGAGGAAGGAAGCATCGCCTGTCTAAACCGGAGTCAGCCGGCCACGGTGAGTCAGATTACCCACTCTTCATTATGAGCGCTAATCAGCAAAAGGGAGAACAAATCACTTATGGGCAGCGGAAAGGGAAATCAGTACAAAAATGAAGCTGTATTTTACGATACTTCCCCATTTTAGAATATACAGTACAGACCAAAAGTTTGGACACACCTTCTCATTCAAAGAGTTTTCTTTATTTTCATGACTATGAAAATTGTAGATTCACACTGAAGGCATCAAAACTATGAATTAACAAATATGTATTATATTATAGGTTCTTTAAAGTAGCCACCTTTTGCTTTGATTATTGCTTTGCACACTCTTGGCATTCTCTTGATGAGCTTCAAGAGGTAGTCACCGGAAATTGTCTTCCAACAGTCTTGAAGGAGTTCCCAGAGATGCTTAGCACTTGTTGGCACTTTTGCCTTCACTCTGCGGTCCAGCTCACCCCAAACCATCTCAATTGGGTTCAGGTCTGGTGACTGTGGAGGCCAGGTCATCTGATGGTGCTACACCCCATTACTCTCCTTCTTGGTCATTACTCTCCTTCTTGGTCAAATAGCCCTTTCACAGCCTGGAGGTGTGTTTGGGGTCATTGTCCTGTTGAAAAATAAATGATGGTCCAACTAAACGCAAACCAGATGGAATAGCATGCAACCAGATGGAATAGCATGCCGCTGCAAGATGCTGTGGTAGCCATGCTGGTTCAGTATGCCTTCAATTTTGAATAAACCCCCAACAGTGTCACCGGCAAAGCACACCCACACCGTCACACCTCCTCCTCCATGCTTCACAGTGGGAACCAGGCGTGTAGAGTCCATCCGTTCAACTTTTCTGCGTCGCACAAAGACACCGTGGTTGGAGACAAAGATCTCAAATTTGGACTCATCAGACCACAGCACAGATTTCCACTGGTCTAATGTCCATTCCTTGTGTTCTTTAGCCCAAACAAGTCTCTTCTGCTTGTTGCCTGTCCTTAGCAGTGGTTTCCTAGCTGCTATTTTACCATGAAGGCCTGCTGCACAAAGTCTCCTCTTAACAGCTGTTGTAGAGATGTGTCTGCTGCTAGAACTCTGTGTGGCATTGACCTGGCCTCTAATCTGAGCTGTTGTTAACCTGCGATTTCTGAGGCTGGTGACTCGGATGAACTTATCCTCCGCAGCAGAGGTGACTCTTGGTCTTCCTTTCCTGGGATGGTCCTCATGTGAGCCAGTTTCTTTGCAGCACTTAATGGTTTTTGCAACTGCACTTGGGGAAACTTTCACAGTTTTCCCAATTTTTCAGACTGACTGACCTTCATTTCTTAAAGTAATGATGGCCACTCGTTTTTCTTTACTTAGCTGCTTTTTTCTTGCCATAATACAAATTCTAACAGTCTATTCAGTAGGACTATCAGCTGTGTATCCACCAGACTGCTGCACAAACCCATTTATAAGGCAAGAAATCCCCCTTATTAAACCTGACAGGGCACACCTGTGAAGTGAAGACCATTTCCGGTGACTACCTCTTAAAGCTCATCAAGAGAATGCCAAGAGTGTGCAAAGCAGTAATCAAAGCAAAAGGTGGCTACTTTGAAGAACCTAGAATATAAGACATATTTTCAGTTGTTTCACACTTTTTTGTTAAGTATATAATTCCACATGTAATAATTCATAGTTTTGATGCTTTCAGTGTGAATCTACAATTTTCATAGTCATGAAAATAATGAAAACTCTTTGAATGAGAAGGTGTGTCCAAACTTTTGGTCTGTACTGTACTTTCACAGATACCCATAGAGTTTGGGCAGTCTGCAAAGTAGTTTTCCTATCGGGGTGCCTATGTGACTTATCAGTATTTCCAGTTTTATATAAAATGTATATTCTTTATTCCCAATTGTGCAAATTGTGGGATCTCAAAACATGGAAAGTATCATTTTAAAGCTACTTATATGTCCATATTCAAAGCAACAAGTGCTATAAGGGTCATGTTAAGCCCTAATGGGGCAATCATAGGTGGGAATAATCAGTTACTGGACACATATGAAGAATGATTCATTGATCCGCTCGGAGAAGCCATCAGACGTTCATCTGAACACGCAAAAATCTGACATTTTTCATCCACTTTTCGCATGTGCGAGGGAAAGTCAGATGTAAACCTGGCACGTCGTACACTTGTTGCAGCTTCCAATTTCAGATCATTTTGGGTTTCCATGTTTTCTCAACCACAAACCAGGGATAAATTGAGCCTTTAAACCATCTCATGGTTATGATGTACTGACAGGGAAATGGGAATGTGGCTTCCTTCAGATAGATCAAAACTTCCTACCAAAGTTATGATAAGACTGAACTACTTGCTGCTCCCTTGTACTCTCTCCAATTCTGCGCCTTTTGTCCCATGCAGCAACACGATATTTCTGTGTAATCTGGTAAATGAAAGGTTAAAGAAAATCGCCATCTTATCTACAAGTTTCATACACTATAAAATGTATGTAAAAATATTTAGTAACGTTGCACTAATCCTGAGTTACCTCCTGTATTATACTCCAGAGCTGCACTCACTATTCTGCTGGTGCAGTCACTGTGTACATACATTACATTACTGATCCTGTACTGATCCTGAGTTACCTCCTGTATTATACTCCAGAGCTGCACTCACTGTTCTGCTGGTGCAGTCACTGTTTACATACATTACATTACTGATCCTGTACTGATCCTGAGTTACATCCTGTATTATACTCCAGAGCTGCACTCACTATTCTGCTGGTGCAGTCACTGTGTACATACATTACATTGCTTATCCTGTACTGATCCTAAGTTACATCCTGTATTATACTCCAGAGCTGCACTCACTATTCTGCTGGTGCAGTCACTGTGTACATATATTACATTACTTATCCTGTACTGATCCTGAGATACATCCTGTATTATACTCCAGAGCTGCACTCACTATTCTGCTGGTGCAGTCACTGTGTACATACATTACATTGCTTATCCTGTACTGATCCTAAGTTACATCCTGTATTATACTCCAGAGCTGCACTCACTATTCTGCTGGTGCAGTCACTGTGTACATATATTACATTACTTATCCTGTATTATACTCCAGAGCTGCACTCACTATTCTGCTGGTGCAGTCACTGTGTACATACATTACATTACTTATCCTGTACTGATCCTAAGTTACATCCTGTATTATACTCCAGACCTGCACTCACTATTCTGCTGGTGGAGTCACTGTGTACATACATTACATTACTTATCCTGTACTGATCCTGAGTTATATCCTGTATTATACTCCAGAGCTGCACTCACTATTCTGCTGGTGCAGTCACTGTGTACATACATTACATTACTGATCCTGTACTGATCCTGAGTTACATCCTGTATTATACTCCAGAGCTGCACTCACTATTCTGCTGGTGCAATCACTGTGTACATACATTACATTACTGATCCTGTACTGATCCTCAGTTACATCCTGTATTATACTCCAGAGCTGCACTCACTATTCTGCTGGTGCAGTCACTGTGTACATACATTACATTACTTATCCTGTACGGATCCTGAGTTACCTCCTGTATTATACTCCAGAGCTGCACTCACTATTCTGCTGGTGGAGTCACTGTGTACATACATTACATTACTTATCCTGTACTGATCCTGAGTTACCTCCTGTATTATACTCCAGAGCTGCACTCACTATTCTGCTGGTGCAGTCACTGTGTACATACATTACATTACTTATCCTGTACTGATCCTGAGTTACCTCCTGTATTATACTCCAGAGCTGCACTCACTATTCTGCTGGTGCAGTCACTGTGTACATACATTACATTACTTATCCTGTACTGATCCTGAGATACATCCTGTATTATACTCCAGAGCTGCACTCACTATTCTGCTGGTGCAGTCACTGTGTACATACATTACATTGCTTATCCTGTACTGATCCTAAGTTACATCCTGTATTATACTCCAGAGCTGCACTCACTATTCTGCTGGTGGAGTCACTGTGTACATACATTATATTACTTATCCTGTACTGATCCTGAGTTATATCCTGTATTATACTCCAGAGCTGCACTCACTATTCTGCTGGTGCAGTCACTGTGTACATACATTACATTACTGATCCTGTACTGATCCTGAGTTACATCCTGTATTATACTCCAGAGCTGCACTCACTATTCTGCTGGTGCAATCACTGTGTACATACATTACATTACTGATCCTGTACTGATCCTCAGTTACATCCTGTATTATACTCCAGAGCTGCACTCACTATTCTGCTGGTGCAGTCACTGTGTACATACATTACATTACTTATCCTGTACGGATCCTGAGTTACCTCCTGTATTATACTCCAGAGCTGCACTCACTATTCTGCTGGTGGAGTCACTGTGTACATACATTACATTACTTATCCTGTACTGATCCTGAGTTACCTCCTGTATTATACTCCAGAGCTGCACTCACTATTCTGCTGGTGCAGTCACTGTGTACATACATTACATTACTTATCCTGTACTGATCCTGAGTTACCTCCTGTATTATACTCCAGAGCTGCACTCACTATTCTGCTGGTGCAGTCACTGTGTACATACATTACATTACTTATCCTGTACTGATCCTGAGATACATCCTGTATTATACTCCAGAGCTGCACTCACTATTCTGCTGGTGCAGTCACTGTGTACATACATTACATTGCTTATCCTGTACTGATCCTAAGTTACATCCTGTATTATACTCCAGAGCTGCACTCACTATTCTGCTGGTGGAGTCACTGTGTACATACATTATATTACTTATCCTGTACTGATCCTGAGTTATATCCTGTATTATACTCCAGAGCTGCACTCACTATTCTGCTGGTGCAGTCACTGTGTACATACATTACATTACTTATCCTGTACTGATCCTGAGATACATCCTGTATTATACTCCAGAGCTGCACTCACTATTCTGCTGGTGCAGTCACTGTGTACATACATTACATTGCTTATCCTGTACTGATCCTAAGTTACATCCTGTATTATACTCCAGAGCTGCACTCACTATTCTGCTGGTGGAGTCACTGTGTACATACATTATATTACTTATCCTGTACTGATCCTGAGTTATATCCTGTATTATACTCCAGAGCTGCACTCACTATTCTGCTGGTGCAGTCACTGTGTACATACATTACATTACTGATCCTGTACTGATCCTGAGTTACATCCTGTATTATACTCCAGAGCTGCACTCACTATTCTGCTGGTGCAATCACTGTGTACATACATTACATTACTGATCCTGTACTGATCCTCAGTTACATCCTGTATTATACTCCAGAGCTGCACTCACTATTCTGCTGGTGCAGTCACTGTGTACATACATTACATTACTTATCCTGTACGGATCCTGAGTTACCTCCTGTATTATACTCCAGAGCTGCACTCACTATTCTGCTGGTGGAGTCACTGTGTACATACATTACATTACTTATCCTGTACTGATCCTGAGTTACCTCCTGTATTATACTCCAGAGCTGCACTCACTATTCTGCTGGTGCAGTCACTGTGTACATACATTACATTACTTATCCTGTACTGATCCTGAGTTACCTCCTGTATTATACTCCAGAGCTGCACTCACTATTCTGCTGGTGGAGTCACTGTGTACATACATTACATTACTGATCCTGTACTGATCTTGAGTTACATCCTGTATTATACTCCAGAGCTGCACTCACTATTCTGCTGGTGGAGTCACTGTGTACATACATTACATTACTTATCCTGTACTGATCCTGAGTTACATCCTGTATTATACTCCAGAGCTGCATTCACTATTCTGCTGGTGCAGTCACTGTGTACATACATTACATTACTTATCCTGTACTGATCCTGAGTTACCTCCTGTATTATACTCCAGAGCTGCACTCACTATTCTGCTGGTGCAGTCACTGTGCACATACATTACATTACTTATCCTGTACTGATCCTGAGTTACCTCCTGTATTATACTCCAGAGCTGCACTCACTATTCTGCTGGTGGAGTCACTGTGTACATACATTACATTACTGATCCTGTACTGATCCTGAGTTACACCCTGTATTATACTCCAGAGCTGCACTCACTATTCTGCTGGTGGAGTCACTGTGTACATACATTACATTACTTATCCTGTACTGATCCTGAGTTACCTCCTGTATTATACTCCAGAGCTGCACTCACTATTCTGCTGGTGCAGTCACTGTGTACATACATTACATTGCTTATCCTGTACTGATCCTGAGTTACCTCCTGTATTATACTCCAGAGCTGCACTCACTATTCTGCTGGTGCAATCACTGTGTACATACATTACATTACTTATCCTGTACTGATCCTGAGTTACATTCTGTATTATACTCCAGAGCTGCACTCACTATTCTGCTGGTGCCGTGACTGTACATTGCACTGTACATTACATTGCTTATCCTGTACTGATCCTGAGTTACATTCTGTATTATATGCCAGAGCTGCACTCACTATTCTGCTGGTGGAGTCACTGTGTACATACATTACATTACTGATCCTGTACTGATCCTGAGTTACATTCTGTATTATACTCCAGAGCTGCACTCACTATTCTGCTGGTGCAGTCACTGTGTACATACATTGCATTACTTATCCTGAATTACATCTGTGGCACTCCAGTGTCATAGTGCCACAGTGTCACCATTGTTAGGTGTCACCAGAGAGCAGTAAGGGGTATTCCACTCAGGCAACACACAAACAACACCAACATCTCCCACACAGAAGAGGGAGACCAAGCCCGGCTTCAGGGTGAGCTTCCCTATATATTCTGGTCTGGGAGGAAGTGAGTTCAGTTCGGTTCCTGTGGAGACTGAGAACCAGACCTGGGTGTAAACGAGCTGTGCCAGGCTCATCCCAACGTCCACTGCTGAACACCAGTCTTAAGTCTAGGATCTGAGGAAAGGGGAGAGACAGAAATCTACCGGGAGGCTGCACCACCCTGTGCTTCCCCTCCGCGAGAGGAACAATGCAAGTACGGACACCAGAGTCTGAGACTGTGCAGGTTTACACACACCGACAGTCAACACCAGAGAGTGGGGGACTCCAGATTCTCCAGCTACACGGTACCAGGGACACAGCAACATATAGAATACAGAAACACTGACTTCCCAGGGTGGGGTGGAAAAGTGAAGGACTCGAGTTGCCTTCATACTGGTAGATGCAGACAGAGACAGGGCCGCCAGCCTAGCTTAAGCAACTGCAGGGGCCACCAGACAAGCGCAGTGAGGAAGCCAACATGACCCGGCTGGGTGAGAAATACCCTGACCTGCCTCCAGGCTCCAGGGACAGCTTACAGTATAACATCTGCGTTAACTCCAGTAAACTGACTGAGAAATGGCTATCAGGAGTCTGTGTGTGTTAATAAAGTCTATTGCCCTGTGCTCTATACAGAATCTCGCCTGAGGAGCTATAGACTGTTGTCCCTGCACACTGGCTGGAGAAGCTGCAGCTTTGAAGTAAGTGATGTGTGAACTGTATTCCCCTGCAAAGCCCCACCATAAACTATTACTCCTGCCCTGGGGACCTCCAGCCCTACCCGAAAAGGGCTTGCCATCTCAGCTGCCCCTAAGTTCACTGTCCCCAGCTGCAACCAGGCAGCGGTGGCTCCATTGGCCACAACACTCCGGGTGGCGTCACGACAAATCCCCTGTAAATACCCCTTTTTGGACTGATCCCAGTCCACGGAACCAGGTCACGACTACCGTGATACCCCAGAGAGACAGCACCGGCCGGTTCCCGAGTACCCCATAGCCTGGGGGCGCATCACATCCTGTATTCCCTGCACTCACTATTTTGCTGGAGGAGTCACTGGAGTTTCTGGTTCTTACGCACTTGAGGGGTGAGGGCTTGGCTTACAGCTGAAAGGCATGCCCACAGGGGAGGGAAAAAAAACAACCCCAAATAGTGACGCAGTCGCAAATCAATCATGCTGCCCTGTTTTCCAGGAGTTTTATGACACTTTTATCTGCAATCAAACCTGGAATCTTTCAAGTAAAGTATGATTACATTCAGCATCCCAGAGCCTGTACGGCACTGGCTTCACTTTATAACCCTAAATCCTCTGCTGGTTGGTTACCTTTAAATCCAGTATTGACTCTAAATTACATTCTGCATTGTACTCAGAGCTGCATTTAAAATTCTGCAAACTGCAGGACTAAATGCACAATTCTTTGCTTGTTCAGTGTCTGGTTATTTCCATTCTAGGATAATTAAAAGTGGTTTTCAATCATCAACACCAGATTCGTTCATATATTGCACAGACTACAAAAAAATGACAGAGAAAAAGGAAGAAAAGACAATGAAGATCCATTGCAAATGTCCTATTTTTCATTTGCTGACTACAGAGTGATTGCACCTGAAATGTTAAGTATCGCTTTAATAGAGTTGTCTCCATTTCTGAAGGCATAATGATAGGGGATTTAGATTGTGAGCTCCAATGGGGCAGTGTTACTGATGTCTGTAAAGTACTGTGGAAATAATGTCGTTATATAAATGAATAACAAATGAATAAATAAATAAAATAAGTTTGTATACATTTGAAAAGTGTTTGTAAAAACAAGCAACTTTGCAATTTACTTAATCAATAACAATCTTCTCCAATCTGTAGTATGGAGGGATTATTAATTGTATATATAGTGCCTGTTGCCTAGGTTAATAGGCATCTCTGCATTCTATCATCAGTGGCCATTCAACTAGTCAAGGACCTGTCATGAGGGTGTCGCATCCTGATGTCACCTCTGTGAGGTTCTCAGAGGAGCCCATTTGACTGTTATCTTCTGGATGTACTTTTCTTTCAATGCTTAAAGAGTTAAAGACCCTTTCCTTCTAGCCTTAATCCCAGCTTTTTATCGTCACTCCCTTCAGCTATATTTTCCCACCTTTGGCTTCACCCTATGCCGGATACAGTTTCTCGGTACTGACCATGTTAAAGTTGCTTTTCTTTGAAAAGTTGAGGTGTCCATTCCAATTGCAGCAGCAATGTTTCTTAGTGGAGTAGATTTTGATTCCTTTTCTATTAGTTTCCGTGCCTGTTTTATTTGTGTGTGTTCCCTTGCACTTCCTTGGGGGGAGGGACATATAGGTGAGTCATATCTTGGAGAATAACAAGGTTGTAAACCCATGCATCCCCAACTTCAGGGGTAATCCTTGGAGCAGGGAGACCCCTAACTTGAAGGTCAGTTAAGTTGCCCTTAGTCGATGCTGCAGATGCAAAGCTGCTAATTTCTTGCCATGCAAATACACATAAAGCATAAAAAAACACCCAACAAAATAATGCTTTTTCATGTATCTCTTACCACTTAATATCTAGAGTGAAGAAGAACAGTTCCTGTTATGCTCATAGAAGTGGAGTGTCCAGGAGTGAACCCATTGGGCTGTGACACCGAACTCCCCTGGATAAGCTGGCCAGTGAGAGGACCCCAACACAGGGATTATAAAGGGCAATTCCAGAGGGTCTAAAATCCACCAGTGCTGGTACCAGGGGGCCGAGTTGTATAGACCAAGAGTCTTTGATTAACATGCATCTGCAGGATTTTGGAGGCTGCGCTGTTGCAGGACTCTGTGGTGGTAGTCAGGTCCATGCATGGCACAACAGGTGCAGGCACTTGGATTGCAAGATGTAGCAGGCTGTAACAGGCAGGTGCAGGCCGTAGTGGAGTCTGGGGAGAGACACTTGTTAGTGATCTTGAATAAAGAGATGATTATAGGTAACAAGAAACAATACAAGAGCAAGGTCACAGGTACAGAATTCAAGGAGGGGAGACTAAGGTAGCATGGGTGGCGGAATAAAGTGAAGATTTGACATCAATACCAACTGGTGAGGCGCTGTCTTCTTTCCTTTATTAAGGTAACAATTTGTCAAGGAAAGAACCACGTTGGTCAGGCACCTCTCAATGGGGGAAGATGTCTTAAGGACCTTGCTACCTAGTGCATCTCAGGCATAGGCTGAGAGGCAATTTCAGGTTAAGGCATACGGGCCCTTTAAATATCTACAGTTTGCTCACGTGCGACCTAAAGGCACTCCTGGGAGACCTGTGCAGGGGAGCGGGCGGGTGTGGAGGCTGCATGCAAGGTGAGTATGATGTGGACACACAGCCAAGGGAGAAGAAGACCGCATGGAACCACGGACAGGGTGAGTGCACAGTGGGTATCATTCTCCCTGACCTGTGGAGATCGGGACCCCAGCCACCAAAGGACCATTATGCTGTGGATGCACAGCAAAGAGATGGGCAGGCCGCACGAGACCACCGGAAAGGGTGAGTATGTCTTGGTACGTTCTCCCTGCCCTATGGAGACCAGGGACCCCCAGCCACTGGAGGGCCAATAGCTGTGGTTGCAAAGCCAAGGGACATAGACTGCATGGCAGGGTGAGCGCACCGCCGGTACCGATCTCTTCCCCATGGAGACCGGCACCGCAGCCACTCGTGTAACAGTTCCATATGTAAATGGTTCACCTACGTACATAAGAAAGCATCCATATAGATGTTACTGGAATCATGTGTATGTTCTTAGCCCTTATTAGTTATATTATACGTATATTATACAGATGTAGAAGTCTTCAGGGTCAAAGCGTGCCAAAGGCTCGGTCTGGCACTTGGACAGGTGTCCTTGATCTTTGCTAATTAATTCCTTTGTCCAGATGATTGCAGTCATTAGGAGTAATCTTACATCCTCCTTATCATGATTTACCTTGCAGTTACTGACTTTTTTCTGAGCTTAGCCTCATGTTTTCCTCAGGACTCAGGTTAGGGGTTAATTTCAAGAATGTGTTTCTCTGGTCCCAGAGACAAAATTCCATCTGCCCAAGTCTCCTCAGGAAACACAAGTCTTTAACACATGGAGTAAGATCTTAATCCGGAATGCTGAAGGAAGCCCTAACTGTTCTATAATCTGAACCAGTTCCCTGACAGAGAGAAAGATCGCCGTTCTTTACATAAAGTTGCCTGAGGTACATGTGTTTTTTGGAAAAATACACACTTGCTGGCTCCAAGGAGGAGCGGTTCTAGAAAATTGATGCTATTTAAGCGTACGACTCATTAAGTCTTGTTGTCAGATGTTAGGACCTTCGGAGTTATTGGCTCCAATTTAAATCATTCTTGAACAAGTGGAGATATAGGCGTTGAAAGGTCTATGACTGCTCCCAGCTCGAAGGAACACAGTACACTTGTGTATACTGTGGTAAATTTTTGCATTTTGGCTAGACATCTCTTCTGCTCCTGAGCCCAACTCTCTTCTAAGTAAAATCTCTATAGCTTCACGTGATCAGGATTGTTGGCTTGGAAAGGAAGCCTCGTGAAATCCAATTGCCACCTTTCCCAGTACTTTTTACGATTTGCAAAAAACTTTAGAAAAAAGTTTTTTCCATTTAATCTGTCATGTCTGGACTACATTTTTTTTCTGCTTTTTTGATGCCACTATTGGCATCCAAGTCCATTAATGACCATTTTGGGATCCACAGGTGGAGTCCAAAATGACACAAAAAATTGGAAGTTGTTGGGCAGTCTCGTCTCGTGAAATGAAGTCCCACTGCTCTCATTAATGGTATTTAACTATTGGAGGAACAAAGAAAAAATCAACTCTTATGGCCACTTTACACGTCCCGATATCGGCGTCCAACCCGATAAAAAGTCACGTAGTTCGTGCGTTGGCCCCGATATCGTTCGTGCGTTGTATGGTATAAATGTCCAATACGATGCAAGAACGATGCCAAAACGATATCGGGAAGAAATGAGCCTGCTCTCCAACGGCCCGATATTGGATGGACGTTGTGGCCGGATCGTGCTGTGTAAAAGTCCAACAACGATGTGGAGTACAACTTCCCCTATTCTCTCCCATGTTAAAAGGTCGTTCCTGGGTCGCCCATACAAGGGGGCATACACATTGCAGTTGCGTTGCCTGCCGATACCGCGCTGTGTAACATCTCCTATGCGATCTTGGAATTCTGCCCAAAAATTGCGCACTTCCGTGTCGTTGTATACAACATCGGACCGATGTGGGGACGTGTAAAGTGGCCATTAGGCTGTGTCCATTGTGGTTAGTTTTAGATTTTCACTTGTTTATTTTATATTATCTCCTGACATCTAAGTCCATCAAAGACCATTATGGGTTCCACAAAAAGCTAAAATTCCTTGACGATTGACATCTGTTAGGAAGCCTTATGACTTTGAGTAGCCCGTAGAGGAAAGATGAATATAAAGGTTTCCATTTTCATTTGAGTTTGTAGATACAGTTGTGCTTAAAAGATTACATACCCTGTATTTTCTTTTTTTAAATCATAATGGCAACCAAAAACATCCAAATGACCCTTATCAAAAGATCACATACCCTGGAGATTTTGGACTGATAACATGACCAGAGGTTGACACAAATGGGTTTCTATGGCCAATAAAGGTAACATCCTCACCCGTAACTTGTTTGCTTAACATCAGTGTGTGTGCATAAAAGCTGAGTGAGTTTCTGGGATCCAGGCAGACTCTTGCATCTTTCATCCAACCACTGGATTGTGAGTCATGGGGAAAGCAATAGAATTGTCCACAGATCTATGAGAAAAAATAGTTGAACTGTATGAAATAGGAAAGGGATACAAAAAGATATCCAAGGAATTGATAATGCCAGTCATCAGTGTTCAAACTGTGAGTAACAAATGGAAAATCAGGAGCTCTGTAAAGACCAAACCACAATCAGTGGACCAACAAAAACTTCGGCCACAATTGCCAGGAGAATTGTTCGGGATGCAAAGAAAAACTCACGAATCAGATGAAATACAGGACTCACTGAAAACTTGTGGTGTGGCTGCTTCAAGATGCACAATAAGGAGACACTAATAGAAAAATGGGCTGCATGGTCGAGTCGCCAGAAGAAAGCCATTTCTGTGCAAATTCCTCAATGTATCTCATCTACAATATGCCAAACAGCACAGAGACAAGCCTCCAAACTTCTGGAACAAGTTATTTTGGAGCGATGAGACCAAAATGAAACTTTTTGTCCACAACCATAAACGTTACATTTGGAGAGTTGTAAACAAGGCCTATGATGAAAGGAACACCATTCCTACAGTAAAGTACGGCGGTGGATCGCTGATGATGTGGAGATGTGTGAGCTACAAAGGCACAGGAAACATGGTCAAAGATGAAGGAAAGATTAATTCAGCACGTCATCAGCAAGTACTGGAGGCCAATTTGCATTCATCAGCCCGGAAGCTGCGCATGGGACTTTTGGATGTTCCAACATGACAACGATCCAAAACTCAAGGCCAAGTCGACCTGTCATTGGATACAGCAGAACAAAGTGAAGGTTCTGGAGTGGCCATCTCAGTCTCCTAACCTCAATATCATTGAGCCACTCTGGGGAGAACTCAAGCATGGATTTCATGCAAGAAAGTTCAGGAATTTACAGGAACTGGAGGCTTTTTGCCAAGCAGAATGGGCAGCTTTATCATCTGAGAAGATAAAGAGCCTCATCCACAACTACCACAAAAGACTTCAAGCTGTCATTGATGTTACAGGGAGCAATACACGGTATTAAGAACTGGGGTATGTGAACTTTTGATCACAGTCATTTGGATGTTTTTGATTGTCATTATGATTTAAAAAGAGAAAACACAGTAGTTTGACAATAAATGGCTTCACCCAACCACTAACCATGAGTGGAAAAAAAGTTTTTGTATTAGCAATCATATTCTCTGAAAAAAGGCAAATAAAGCAAAAATCCTGCCGGGTTATATAAACTTTTGAGCAGAACTGTAACTGTTAAAGGGAACCTGTAATGATAACACTATTAACCTCCAGATATAGGGTAAATAGTGGTAGAAGTGTGCATGGTCACCAACTGAAAGCCCTGCTACTGGAAGAAAATTACCTTCATTCCTCCCTGAATATGGCTGTCAGTAATACAAGTGTGCCGCTGCAGCCTCAGGCACCACTCAGAGCACTGAGAACAGTCACTGTATGCACGTCCCGGCACTGACTGACAGCCTGTTCAGCTCTGATGCAATGTAACCACACCATCAGATCTATGTGACTGAAAGCCAGTGGCTTCCTGGAAGAATTAAGTTATTGTTCTCCCAGTAGCCGCACTTTCAGCACAGTGGGCAAGCATCTTTCTAACACTATCAAACTGCAGATTGACCCTATATCTGCTGATTACTAGCATTATCTGTCCTGACAGTTTCCCTTTAATGACCATTATAGATTTCACTGGAGGACCTGAATTTTCCTGATAAGTGAGAATTTGTAAGAAGTCTTATAAAATCGAGACCTCTATTCAATAATATTTTTCAACACTTACTTTTTGCAGTGGAGGAAAAATAACCAAACAGTTTCCATCTTAGTTCATGTTCATTGACGGGTTCCACAGAAAGACCAAAAATTACCTGATGACTGAAAATGTTTAAGGGTTCAGTAAAGGTTTGAGACTAGTGACTTCTGTAGATTAAGGTCCAATTTGCTAGTGCTACACTAAGAAATGTATTTGTTGAATTTGATGGGTCAGGAGGATTAATTTATAGTGGACACAATCTTGAGATTGATGATATTTGCTGTCTACAAATATCTCAAGGGTGTCACACTGTAGAGGAATCAGCATTATTTATTGTCATTTGCACAAAGAAAGACTGGAAGCAATGGGGTGAACCTGAATGGTCGGAGATACAGATTTGATATTAGAAAAATACTTTTTGACAGTGAGGGTGATCAATGAGGGGAACAGGCGGCCATGAGAGGTGGTGAGTTCTCCTTCAATGGAAGTCTACACACAGAGACTGAACAGACATCTGTCTGGGATGATTTAGTGAATCCTGCTTTGAACAGGGGGATGGACCAGATGACCCAGGAGGTCCCTTCCAACTCTACCATTCTATGATTCTGTGATACATAGGGACAGTTTTGCTGATTTTTTAACACAATTAATCTTTTTATTGGAAGCTGATTCAATCAAAGTGACTTTCAGTTTACAGTCATATCATATCTATGGCCAACATTACCAGTAGTTGGTTTCTTTGAAGTTAAAATTGTGACTTAATTTTAGCCATTCTGCACAGCATCAAGCCAACAAAAAATCTAGCATACTATGTATGCCAATGCTCAACCAATCTGGACAATGTGGTCTCCAGGATTCTCAATCATTCCTTGCCCACTCAGAGCCTAAAGCCCCTGTCACACCTGGCGACGGGCTGGGGATGTTGGCGGCGACTGGCGGGTGCGCGCACGTTTTTGGCGCCCCGCCAGCGTCGCTGTCCCTCGTTTACACAGGGCGACACCTCCCCGCCCCGCATCGCCGAGCTGTCCAGGCAGCATCGCCGCCGGGTTGTCTGGAAACCCCAGCGGCGATGCAGGACAATGGGAGCCTATGGCGCCCGGTTACATGGGGCGATGTGTGCGCATCGCCTGCATGATGGTCGCCTGGTTTCAGAGCACTGCTCTGAAACCAGGTGACCGCCCGGCACTGCCGACATACCCCCTTTACATGGGGCGACGTAGGGGCGATGTCGCCGCAGATAGGCCACGCCCCCACATCGCCTATGTCACCGGTGGTGATGTGGCCCCGTGTGACGGGGGCTTTAGAGGCATAGAACAATGTATACAATGGTGCTTCTCATCTGACCTTGCCACCCCCTTCCAGAAAAAACCTATGGTCAAAGTAGGCAAAGCAATGGGTGAGTACTTATGTTGGAATATGTTTAGTGCAACAACTCCATTCCTGTCTATGAGTGTTTTGTTGGTAGGTTTGTATGCTGTTAACAAAGATAGAACAAAAAAATCACCAGAAGGTCACAGGAAGAGCATCTGACTGTATTCTGATCCCTGTGTGTATGTGTAAGGAAGCTGCCTGCAGACGCTGCAGATAGAGACACACAGAAATGATTTCTTGCTGATCTATTAAGCTTATTATTTTGTTCCTGATTGTTAATGAATAAATCAACTGTTATTGTTGCACACTTGGAGAGTATCATGAATAATCCACTGCCAACAACTAATTTTTAGCTAAAATAATGTAGCCCAAAAAATCACTCCAGTCACTGACTGGTTCAGGATTAATTCCTGTGTATCCAGATGGGACAAGGAAGTAGAGACTAGCAAGGGAATCTAGGCAGAATCAGGATGGGAGTGTCACATGGAGCGATGAGTATTGATTATTTCTCCTTTTTTTTAACCCATTGTGAATTGTGGCACACCTGCGGGTTCAGTTGCCACAGAGGTACTGCATCCCTGTTAGGGTGTAGTATCCCACTCGCTGGTAAGGGGGGCACAGACCGTTACCGGGACACCCAAATCACACTAGGAACGGTTGTAGTGGGGTTGGGTGGTGAAGGAAGTGCTTAGAGGGAGCACTTTGGGAGGAGTGAGGTCAGAAAGAGCACACGTAGAGGACATGGGACACGTGACAGAGGGTATAAAAAGAGCAAGAAACATCTAGAACGTAGGAGACGACAGTGAAACGAAAGACAGTTAACAGAGAGAGTGACCAGATGAGGAGAGGTGGTAGAACAGCTGAGGAAAGACCATTGAACACAAGGTCGAGTTGGAGGGCAGCTAGAGAATATACACCTGAGAAGTGTCCAGAGGGCTGGAGCTACTAGAAACTCATCCTAAGGCCGAACCCTAGAGCAGAACATCACCCAAGTGGCTCCGGGAGGAAGAGGGGGTCCAGAGGCACGGGAATTGAGCAATCCACCCATGGGACTCATATCCATTGGCAAGTGCAGGCAAGTGGAGGGACTAGGCTTCAAGGGACACCGGGAACCCAAAAGACTAGTGGAGAATACCAGGCTCAGCTGGCAACCCAGTGGCTGTGGCACTTCCAAGGTAACACAGTCGACAACCACACACATCTGCTGAAAAGGTGACAACCATAGGGCTAAGGGGAGACACTGCAGGGGAACCCCTAGGAAAAGCCCACAGTCACTGGCTCAGAGCACTGTGTGGCAAGGTGCAAGGCAGGACGGGAGAGGTAAGCGCTGTGTGAGACAACCTGGAAAGGACAGAGAAGGGATGTCGGTTATGTACTATCCTGTTAACAGTGAGTAGCTGTATCCCTGCCTCCGCGAACCCAGTGCTCAGTGGGCTGCTATACAAAGACTGTGAGTAAAAGGCCTGAAGACTGCAGCCCACTGTGTCTGTGAACTTTCTTAATGCGTCTAAAGCACCAGAAACACAACTACCAACTCACTCAGGTGTCTTTGGCCACCTTAGGAGTCAATCCTACCTGTAGAGGGCTTAAAAACATTGCTGTCTCCCAACCATCGGCCTCTTGGAAGACTATCGAAAAACAGCAGCCAGATATAGCCACAACCTGTGGGTGGCATCACATATAAATTAACAAGTATCCCCAGGTCCAGTTATCCCTGCCCAGAATGAACCCACCACACCAGATCCCTATCCCTAAGAGAGAGAGTCACCCACACCGAACTTTTAATGACACCGCCAGGTTCACGGAGCCGGGTCTCGGTCCCTTTGATCCCCATAATAAAGTCTCAAGAAAGCACGATTCCGAATATCTTAAGACCCAGAATCATTACAAAAATATTTTAACCCCTTTAAATAGACAACCCCAATTTCTTCAGGATTTAAGGTACTAGAGGTCCAAGGGTAAAAGGTGGCGTAGGGAGACATGTAGGTCTCTTTCTATGTGTGTGCACCTAACATGAAAATTCAGATGGTCCTCTAAGGGGGCATTGCTCACAAGATATGTATGCAGACAGTCCCCAGCCCTGTAAGCCAAAACCCTTAGTGAAGACCATACAAATGAGTATACTGAGTGCGAGTGCCCTAAATTGAAAAGCCCACATCTTTGGAACCGTATGGCAGTGACAGGTCGTCTATAACGATATATGGAGACCTATAGTTCTCTTTCTTCACATGTGTGCACCTAACATGAAAATTCTGATGGTGTATACTAAAGGGGCGTTGCTCACAAGATATTAATGCAGACACCTCCCGCCCCGAAAGACCCTGTAAATCACAACCCCTTGGTTAAGGCAATACAAATGAGTATAAGAGTGCCCTAAGAGTGGCATAACTTGAAGTTTATGGGCCCCGATGCAAAAGCTCCTGTGGGGCCCCCAATTATTGCAAATCTTTAATTAGTTTTTTTCTGTAGGTCAAAGGGACTTTTAGGGCGATTGTAATCCTTGCACTGACTGTAGCTACACCCCTGGTCTTTAACCCTTTTAATGCCCATGACGGAAGAGAAAAAATATCAATGGTTGACCAAAGCCGGTGACTGTAATGCTCTCATGCTCTGTAGCGCTCTATATCCCCGGCCGCGCCGCCGCAGACTTATCTCTCTCTGTATGTGTGAGTGAGAAGCCGCCTGTCGGGCTGCGCGCAGCACAATATGTTTATATATATTTTTCTTCCTTATTTATAGAAGGTAGAATACTGGCTCACACATTAGTAAGCGATACGTACCAGGTTTGTTATTTTAATTCGCTCGCAGGGAATTTAAAACGATTTTTAATGTCTCTGAATAAAATCCACTGTTTCTGCATAATTTATAACTGGCACAGACCGGCCAAAGGACCTTTTTTTGATTTAAGTATTTCTAATGTAAAATGGAGGCAAGAACGAGACCCCTGCGGGAATAGTGTGTCGCGCGCTGTTCAGATTGAATTATAGGTTTGTTATTACACATGAAATTCTTTATAAAAACTGTGTAAATGAGACATGTAATGTCTCCAACCAGAAAAGGGGAAATATAGAGCTTTAACATGCAAAAATCAAAATGGGGTTAGCTATTTTTTTTTTTTGCCGAAACAGCACCCCTCTTGTGTGTTGGTTGTGTCCGGTATTGCAAGTCGGTTATCATATCTTTTTGCTACAATCCAAGTTTGGCAAAAAACAAACAAAAATGTTTAAAATTGTTTGCCCTGATAGAAAGGGCGCTATGGGATTTTATGAGGTCTATTTTATGCGAATGAAAGGGGCATAACCATAGAATAGGTTATACATGTCCAACTGAGGCACACATTTGTCAAAAATAGGTGCCTACTAACCCATTCATGAGGCATAAGAGCAGAGATGGCTGCACATGTGCATAGTCTTTCTGTTTACTTCCATGGGAGATAAGCCCCCATCACACTAAGTGAGATCGCTAGCGAGATCGCTGCTAAGTCACAAATTTGGTGACGCAACAGTGACCTCGCCAGCGATCTCACTATGTGTGATACTTAGCAGCAACCAGGCCCCTGCTGTGAAATCACTGGTCGTGTCAGAGTTGCCTGGACCATTTTTTGATAGTTGGGGTCCCGCTGGGCAGCATGCATTGCTGTGTTTGACAGGGACAACGACCAACAACCTCAATACTACAGGTCTGAGAAACAGGGTCCCAACGACCTCCATGTCCACGGGTGGCATCTTCCTCCAGGCTGGTGGTATATTCCTAGTTTAGGGCCCCAGCCAGTGAGAGTGTCGCGCCCACATGAGTGTCTGCGGGACCCAGGACAGTAGCGGAGGCTGGAGCCAGCCTGCAGGTGAGGGTGAGTTAAGGAGCGCACGGCTTCCCCCACTCACCCCTAATGGTCCTCTCCTCACCTGGCCCCAGCAGCAATTCCCCCCCCAGTCCTCACCTGGCCCCAGCAGCATTCCCCCCTGGGTCCTCACCTGGCCCAGGCTAGGCAAAGCGGACTGCCACCCGGGGCAATGTCAGCCAGCCAGCCCCTGTCCATATGACTCCGGATCGTTGTTGCATCGCTGGAGAGATCTGAATGTTTGACATCTCACCAGTGATCCGACAGCAACACACCAGTGATCCCTACCAGGTCGTATCGCTGTCGGGATCGCTGGTGCGTCGCCAAGTGTGACGGTACCCTTACAGAAGGGAGGCCACCTCATCAGATTGGTCTTTGTACCCCCAATTCTTCACTTATGTGAGGGTCTAGACTAGGCGTAGCGAACTCCAGGCCTTGAGAGCCACCAACAGCTCATGTTTTCAGGATTTCCTTAGTATTGAACAGGTGATAATTCAGTTACCTGCACTGGTGGTGATTCCAACCCTTGTACAACGGTAAGGAAATCCTGAAAACATGACTTGTTTGTGGCCCTTGAGGACGGGAGCTCACCACCCCTGGTCTGGAGGTAGAACCTGTATTCGGCAATATAGCCCTTTCTTTGGTTAAAAATGGAAATACTGCTGTTTCCGAATGCAGACATGGACTGGTTTTCTCTGATTGGTGGCTGTCTCAGGACTTACACAGTTTTACCCAGAGTTTTTCGTGTAATGGGGTATTATCAAAAGTGGAGAAGATGAACTGGATGTGACTCTCAGACCAGAATAAAATGTGCACCCTGATCTAATATGTTACTAAGGTTGGGGCAACCACTTTATTTTATCTGGAAGCCTCCCCTCAACTTGACAGAGCCACAAGGCAGAATGGCCATTGAGCCTCTTTCCCCCCTACATGTTTGCCAGTAAGAAATAGATGGACTTTCTGCGCTGCTGATGCAGATGCTACAGAATCCCCAGGACAAGATGGGTTATGGTAATTTATTGTCAATGCACTTCAAAGTAATCTGACTTTTTCTTAAGGGCAAACCACATGCAGATTGATCATTGAGCCTCTTTCCTCTATATTTTTGCCAGTAGGAAATAAGTGGACTTTCTGTGTTGCTGATGGAGATCTCAGCAAATTAACTGAAGACAATGGATATTTGCCTTTTATTGTCAATGCATTTGAAAGTCATAATGATAATATTAATAATTTTTTATTTATATAGCACCAACATATTCCGCAGTGCTTTACAATATAGTGGTTAATAAACGAAAATACACAATATAATACAGTAAGAAAATAAGCAGTATAATACAGTAGTTCCAGTAGAGAAAGAATACAGTACAATAATAGCAAACACTACAATAAGCATAGAATCAATGTAAAAAATACAATACAATAGATAAAACAAAAGAATACGGGTGAGCCTGCTCAAGAGCTTACAATCTACAACAAGATAGGGGTTACACAAAGTGCAGGGGCTTATTACACTGATGGTCCAGGCATCTTGAGAAAATGGGGGATAGAAATAAAGTTACATGAATGGTCACCAATCTGTGTAGAGCTTTTGGGTTTGGTGGAGTTTGAAGAAGAGTTATGTCGAGAGACATAGTGAATGGGCTATGTACAGTACAAAGGAATTTTGTTAGGGAGCATGATAGCCCGCTTTAAAAAGATGTGTTTTTAGGGAGCATCTGAAGCCATGCAAGTTGTGGATAGTCCTGATTTCTTGGGGTAGAGCATTCCAGAGAATTGGTGCAGCTCGGGAGAAGTCTTGGAGCCGGGAGTGGGAGGATCAGATTAGTGCAGATGTTAATCGAAGGTCATTTGTAGAATGTAGAGAATTGGTGGGGTGATAGACAGAGATGAGGGAAGAGATGTAGAGGGGTGCTGAATAGTGAACAGCTTTGTGGGTGAGAACAAGCAATTTGAACTTTATCCTGCAGTGTAAAGGCAGCCAGTGCAATGACTGACACAGAGCAGAGGCATCTGAGTAACGATTGCCAGGTAGGTGATCCTGGCTGCTGCATTAAGGATGAACTGTAGAGGGGAAAGTTTAGAGAGGGGGAGGCCAATAAATAGAGAACTGCAATAATCAAGGCGGGAGTGGATTAGGGCCATGGTAAGGGTTTTAGCAGTTTCCATGGTGAGAAAGGGCGGACTCTAGAGATATTCTTCAGGTATAAGCGACAAGAGAGACGAGAGATTGTATATATGAGGTGAAGGAGAGATCGGTGTCAAATGTGACACCCAGACATTGAGCCTGCTGCCTAGGTGTTATCGTGGTACCGCACACTGAGAGAGAGATGTCAGATTTAGGGAGGTTAGTGGAGGGCGGGGGCAGAAGAAGTTCAGTGTTGGAAATGTTGAGTTTTAAATAGAGTCATCTAACTTCTTCACCAGGACAAACCACCAGAATGACCATTGAGCATCTTCCCCCCTGCATTTTCGGAAACATTTTATCTTGAGAAGAGGAGCCTTGTATAGGTCCACCTTAGCCATTGAAAAAAAGTATGAGACCAACCTAAGTAGATAATACAAGAAATGGCAGCCCTCACCAACAGTGGAATCTTCAACTTTATTTCATATGTGCTTCATCCAGAACTGATTAGGGCCATCAGGCCAAACAGCCTCACCCGATGGCCCTTACAGTTTTTGATGGAGCACATATGAAATATAAAGTTGAAGATTCCACTGTCGTGAGTGCTGCCGTTTCTTCTATTATCTACTGATTGAGCAAACCCTTGTGCGGAACCAGATATTGTGCACGTGACGTCTTCAGCTTTGCTACGCAGGATAGCAGTGGTGAAAGTGCTGCACGTTACTGGAGGAGGTTGGTGCCATTTCATTTGTCCATTTTTGTAAAGTTTGAATGAGGCCAATCTAATCCTCCTTTTACTGGGCATCATATCAAGTGCCCATATGAATACTTGCCATCTCTACCGAAACAACTCATAGGCTCCTGAAAAATTAGGCTACGTCCCAGACTCCCAGGAGAGTTGTAATTGCCAAAACCTCCTGAGAAGCATCACTTTTGGAAGGGTTCTTGTCCTCGATACCTGGATGCTTTCTCATCACATGGTGCTACAATCAGGGGATTGTTGTGGATATAGCAGGGTCTTCAAAGTAGGTGTTGTCCAAAGGCAGATTTTTAAGGCAAATTTAGCAATCATATTCAATACCCTTCTAAACCTATTTCTGAAAGTTGGAAGGTATGCCTAAATCTATATGGTATGACATTTTTTAGTTGATGTGGCGGATTAGAAACAGTTGGATTATCCATTATCCAAGGGTTCCTTAAAAGTTTAACTCAACTGAGCAAGCTACAAAGTATCCACAAGATAGGTGAAAACAACGATCTCCACTGATCCTGAGATTGATGTCTGAAATGCCCTTTAGAATAGAGTGGCAGACTGCTATACTCTGCTATATCCGGTAGTCCCATAGAAAATAAATAGAGCACCATTGCGCGTGCTCTGTACTCCATTCTAACAGGAGATCATGGAGCCCTGTTCTTGGGATCATAGGGGATCTCAAGTATTTCCTAAGCTGTTCATAGGTTATAATCTACTGAGGTTGGGACAATGAGTAACTAAAAATTGGAAACTGTCACGTGTAGACTACTCTGCAGTCTCTGTGAATTTGCTCTGCAGTGTGAATAGTTTAATAGGAGTAAATTTCCTTTTGGACATTAAGGCTTAATGTCAGTTGTTGCTGTCTGCTCAGGTGATGTGGTTGATATCCACTCCTTCAGCCTTTAAATAGTCCCATACACCTGATGTCTCTGATAGAGTTCATTCTCTCTGTGACCTGTGAGTTGTGTGGATGCTGAGTACAGTTCTTGCTGAAAACTTACTGAAGCTGCCTTCTCCTTGGAAGTCTGGCATTGTGTGAGGTGTTGCTGTTCCTATTCCGATCCCTGGGTGGAGGTGAGGGGATGTTAGCCATGAGCTGGTCAGCAGCAGGGCAAGGGAGGTGGCCCAGACATCCTCACCTTAAGAATAATTCTGGGAACAGGGTCAGCCAGGGAACCCCAGTCTGAGGGTCAACTAGTTACCCTGATTACCCTTGTCTGTCACTACTATCCTGCTACAGTAACCTCATCCGTCATAACCACCCTGTGACAGATACACCTCACCAATTTCGCCTATAGCCTTTCAACTTGGGGTACATGTAACTCTGGTGGTACTTGCCATATATTTAGGGTACTTGTATTCTTCTTGTATTATGATTTCCTTGTGCAGCTCAATGTATGGTCATAGACTAGGGGGTATAGTGATTCTAATGCATTGACGTGCTGTATTCAGCAGATGGGACTTTGCTGCATAGAGAATCATTGTTAAAAAAAGTGCATATTGGGTTTATTTGCTGTCGGCTTTCCATATTGTCCAGGATTACAGCAATCCTATACATGGGGCATGCTCATTAGTTTTCCATAGCTGCAGTCATTATGTCCAGATCCCCTCCCCCTCCAAAGTTCGGGGTATTTTTCTCCATATGTTCCATGAGTCCCCAGCTGGGATATTTCTTATTAAATACTTCCCAAACACTGCCCTGGCCTGCCTTCCTATGGAGCACCTTTGCAGACTGAGTTGATTTGTGCTGAGGCATCTCATTACGCCTCTTATGATCTGGTCACCTGGGCGCCAGGAGCTCGGAGGTTTTCAGGAAACACATTTTTTTTTTAAATCCGTGTCGATAAAGATCACTTGGAAACTTTGTTTTCCACTCGAACTTGGAAAAAAAGCAACTCAAATGCTAATAAGTGGTTTAACCCTCCGCTCCGCACCATTATTTTCCATGTCTGTCTCCCAGAAATCCAGTAACCTAAGCTTGGATAGATGGAGTCACATTCATTGCGAATTGGAAACTCATTTGTATTAAACAAATCCACAAACTTATTTACCCCATGATAATTGCAATACCACCTGAGAATGCCACAATGCCATGACAGCCACAATGACCCACAGTGCCGCCATAATGTAATGATCCACATGGTCATAGTAACCCTCCAATATGTGCACTCCTTAAGCAAAGCTCAAACCTTCAGTGTCTACTGCACTTAGCTTTCTCTGTTTCTTCCTTAAAGGGGTTTTTACTCCAAAGTTAATTTTAATCAATAGATCTTATAACAATAATTTCCACAATTGAAAAAAAATGTTCCTGTGCTGACATAATCTTATATATGTGTCCCTGCTATGTATTTTGTAATGGATGTGTCTGACCGTACAGGGACATGATCTGATCATACCACGTCTCCTGGGTCAGAAAAATCCATTACACAGTACATGGCAGGGACACATAAATATAAGATTCAGCACAGAAGATTTGGTTTGATTAGACCATGTCCCTGTACGGTCAGACACATCCATTACACAGTACATAGCGGGGACACATACAGTATATAAGGTTACCTCAGCACAGGAGATGTGATATGATCAGACCATGTCCGTGTACGGTCAGACACATCCATTACACAGTACATAGCAAGGACACATATATAAGATTATCTCAGCACAGGAGATGTAATATGATCTGACCATGTCCCTGTACGGTCAGACACATCCATTACACAGTACATAGCAGGGACACATATATGAGATTATCTCAGCACAGGAATATTTTATATAATACTCAGTTGTGGAAAAATAATTATTATTCCAAGATCTATTGATTAAAATGAACTTTATCCTTGGGACAACCCCTTTAAGTGTTACGATGAATGACCAAGATTAGAAAAGCATGGCTGCTTTCTACTATAAACAGTGTCAAACCTGTCCATAGGTGTTTAGTATAGCAGCGCAACTCAATTGATTTAAATAAGACTTAGTTACAATACCACATACAACCTGTGGACTAGTGTGGTGCTGTTCATGTAAAAAAGAAAAACACTTTTTCTTCATCTTGAGGAAACCCTTAACACTAAAAGTCCCAGAGAGGGGTTATTTAACATTTCTACCTTTGGAACCCAGAGACGGGTCGAATGACCTGAAGGATTTTAGCTAACATCCTCTAATCACCGTCTTTTGTTCTGTAATTAAGGCCATTACTGTCGTACCACAGAGGTTGTTGTTTTCCATTGAGTTTAGCCATTTAGTTTCTAGTTAGTTCTATTCAGTTTGGACTAAGGGTCATTTGACACTCTTTCGGGACTTCAGGGGGGAGCTCGAAATTTCTGGGACTTCTAGTGTTAAAGGAAGCCTGATAGCTCATACCTGCTGCCCAACCCACAGACAGCAAAAATAAGACACAGGCTCTACAATTTTAGCCACATATGTTTTATTCTGAAACACTGCGACATTTCAGAAAAACATATAGCTGGAAACCATGTGACTCTGGTGACTTGTCCAAGTGGATGTCCCTGGTGGCTTCTCCCCATCCGGCCACCTACATGTGTCTAAAAAGAGACACTTGTCACTCAAGAAGACTGTGTACTGACAGCCTGAGCTCAGCACTGTCCCCTGTCTGAGGTAACCTGAGTCTCTGATCAGCTGTAGAGTGAATGCTGTGTAGGCCCCGCCTCCAACCTTATATGGTCGTATTTAGCTGAAGATGGATTTCCCTGAGAACTAGCATATGTCAGGTTTAGAAACAGCCTAGTATGGACATCTTCTGTAAGGATTTTGAAATGTTTTCTTCCAGATTTCTCTTATAAAGCATGCTGGAAGGTTTATTATAATCCCTTGCTGTATATTATTGTTAAATAAAAATGTAAAATGCAGTTACACTTTAAGATCAAATTCTTAAGTTAACCTATAGGGACTATAGGTCTGCCATTGGGAAACATTTAATTAAACCAGGGTAAAGGACTAGTGCAAGTTACTCTATAGCTACTAATTGGATTTTATCCACTCCAAGCCAGTCCCATCACTTTGGAAACTGATTACTGGAAACTAGTTGTCTACTATGGGCCAATTTGCCATGTTTCCAGTTTCCTCCATTGGCTTTCGATGTATGTCCAAAAATATTGGTTGGTCCAATTAAGAGCCAAACCTGAGAACCATGAAGAGTAACAGAGAAACACAGAAACCATGGGCAATCTACGCTCTCTGACTTCTCAGAGGACCTTTTATTCTACTGTGCATTATGAAGAAGCCTTTGGCAGTCAAAGATCCAAATTACAGTCATCTTAAAGGAATCCCGGCATACCGCATTTCGGATTAATACACCAAGAAGTATTTGGAAAAATTAGAAAATTTTGAAACAAGATGAGATGAATCAGCTGTGCCCCGAGGCTCGCCATTAATTTCCTCTTTAAACGGGTCAAATTAAAAACATTCGTCTTTAAAGATCCTTGTAACCTGGAAGAGCGAAGTCGTCAGTAGTGCCTGCAAGGAAGAGGAGATAGACAAGTAGTTAAACGATTATCTTGCCAACTAATTGTCTGGGCACAGCTCTTTTTTTTTTTAATGGTACAATATACAATAATGGTTCCTTTGTGTGAGACGCAGGGATGTGCACACAGACGTTTCTGTCTCATGTTTCATCCTATACTTTAAAATGGAAGATAGTAGACAAAGTATTTGTCCAATGTGAAATAATATGTGTCAGAATGTCATAGACGCCAGATACCTGCGCAGTCTCCAAACTCCAATCACAACTATCCTACACTTGATAGCAATCTGTTCCCCACCATGCAAAAAACCTCCGATTCCTAAAAAAAATAACAATAAATAAAGGGTTTTCTGAAATGAACATTTCATTCAAGGTTATGGGCACACAGCGTCTTTTTCAGGATGGTTCACTCCATGAGCCCCGGAAAAAGTGCTTAAAGGGACTCTGTCAGGTCATTTTTCAGTATGATACTAACAGTGCCCTTGAATGGTGCCTGGGCAGACCTTTCAGAGTATGTACACATCATTACTATACCCCTTGTAGTTTTATTGTTATAAGCATCTTTACACACTGACATTCCCTCCCTCTACCCTGTGCTCTGTGTCTACTTTCATTTTCATTTTCCTGGGGTGTTTCTGAGGGGAAGGTGAAGGAGTTACTTCAATCACATATCTAGCCAAGCTATCAGATAAGGCAATCTCCTTCATGCACGTTCTGAGCAGAAGTCTGTGAGAGATTCTATGTGTTTATTTGAACATTTGTTTTGCAGCATACAAGGAGAGCAGACAGCCCCCCCCCTTCCATGTGAGTGATTTCTTCTGAACTTTCCTTGTGTGCAGTGCAGTGATGTCCCTACATGAATATTCATTCCTTGGGGAGTGGGCAGCAGAGAACTAAGTGATCACTCACTGTGATTGACAGATGGAATGAATCTCTTTATTTGCAGTCTACAGAGGAAAGGGGAAAGTATAAATAACAGAAATACATGAATAGGCTAGTGTCAGACGTGGCTGCGATTTTTGAGGATGTATTTGGCAGCCTGCGTTTTTGGGCTGCGTTATTGCTGTTAGGTCTGGAGCAGCCTTTAAAAAACAAGCAAAACGCATCCAAAAAACGATTTGGCCACTTTTGCATGTCATGCATTTTTTCAAAAACAAGTGTGAAAAACCATGGAAAAAACGCATCCATACACCAGTGTGACCCTAGTCTTAGAGAGAGCTTCGCCAGAGTAATTGTAAATGATATTGGTTACATATGGATTTTTGACCTGACAGATTCCCTTTAAAAAATGCTAAAAAGAATGAACATATGAATTGCAAGGTCAAAACAACTTGCTTTGGTTATTTTGAGTCTTGATGAGCTTCTTTTAGCCACTTCAGAAGCTGTGAAGCAGCTAAAATAAGTAACTTGACCATTCTTTTGGTCGCTTCCAATCAATAGTTTATATATATCAAAATGCCCAAAAAATGCAAACTAAAATGATGGAAACAACTATCGAAAAGATGCCAGAAAAAGTGCATCAGGATGAAAGATGCTGGTATTATTATTATTATTATTTATGTATTTATATAGCGCCGTTATATTCCATGGCGCTTTACATGCTGAAAGGGCAGACGAGGACAATTACAATAGACTGTGGACAATTAGGTCGTACAGATACAAGAGGCGAGAAGATCCTGTCCACAAGGGCTCACAGTCTACAAGGGGCAGGGGGGATACAGTAGGAGGGGGAGGTGCCGGTTGTGGGCGGGGTACTCTCAATGCAAGTTGTAGGCTTGATGGAAGAGGTGGGTCTTCAGGCTTCTTTTGAAGGTACCCAGGGTAGGAGAATGTTTGATGTGGTATGTCAAGAAGCGTCTTCCCTAGCAAAGCTCAATTGGTACGATGGGGTCTAAAAGTCAGGAGCACATACAGTAACCTAATGTGATTTTTAAGAGTTTTTTTTAACCTTAAAATGGTGGGAAACCAACCTATAGAATCTCATTGATCACCACTATCAAGAAAACAGTTGCATGGTCAAGAGGACCTGCCACTATGGAAACTGCCATTTTGACAATGTCATTACGCCAAATGTCTTGGGACTACACTGATCAGACATTGATGGCCAATTCTAAGAATAGACCCGCTATATATTTACAGGGGTTTTCCAGTCTGAATCGGTTTTTGGCACTGATCACATATTGGACTGGGATTGGGCTTCCACCAGGAAAGTGAACCCAGTCCCTCATTCATCCTAGCTAAAGGAAGTGGATAGGAGATTGACTTTAATGGCGGTTGGGCATAAACTGAATTTGGCCAGGAACCACTATGGTGATTGGTGGGGATCCCAGTAGTAAGACCCTACCATTGTAGCATATTGTCTAATAAAGTCCCCACCTATCTAGCATTGGTACATTATCAAGCCATTTAGCCTTATTCTATATGGTAGGAGCCATAGTGATGGAACCATCACTGATCAGATATTGATAATTATTCTAATAATAAAAATAAAAATAACAAATATCCATTGGAGTGTGTAAATCCCAAAGGGTTGGGGGTTAAGATGCTGGAAAAAACATCAATCAACACAGAAGTTGATCCTCTTCTCCTACCTGCAAGGTGGTGGCTATAAAAAGTTTGAATCGATCAGCGATAGGACTGTTCTTATTCAGCTAGAGAACTTTTGATCATGGCAGGTCCAAGAAGTCAACTTTCTAGCATTTATCACCTATGTAGCCCCTTTATTGTGCTTAAAAGGCTGAAGCCCCAGTGATCAGACATTGATGACCTATTTTATGGGTAGACCATCAATGTTGGTATTTCAGTCTGAATGATTTATCACATATCCACTGAATGAGTGATTAAGTCCCCAAAAATAGTGGTAATCAGACTGATCACTAAAATAGTAAAACCTCAACTCCAGTGGAAAGACGAAAGTGCACAATCTTTACTCAGTTCATATGGGATTTCAATCTCCTTTTTGCACTTGGGAGGAACAGGGGAATGGTTGATTAATAAAGGTCTCAGCGGTTGGATCCCACCTATCTTTTGCATAGCTGAAAAATCATTCAAGCTAGAATATCCCTTTAAGTTAAGAAGAAAACACTTTAAATATTTGTCTATTAGTTCTCCTTCATGTTGTACAAAAACAAGAACCGTCCATTTCTGCTTTTGCTTCCTCTATAGGATAAATGATGCATTCCAATAATTTTTCATGCCTGATGGCACAACGTGTTTAACGGGAAAAACCTGGGATTTTCTTCCTTCTGTTGGCACATCCTTCCTCCTAGCATTTGTCATTAATTAACAGAAAAGATTTACCATGCAGCCGCCACATCCACAGCTTTTCACAGGCTGAGTGATAATGACCCTGGAGACGTTGACCTGTGACTTCATTTTTTCCCCCTTTCTGCACTGAAGTCTCTCACTATTTTAGGACACCAGAGATTTGCACTTCCTTCCACATCACAGCCACCCCACTGGGGTCTGGAGGCATAGAGTCCTGTTACTTTAAGGAGGAAAATAGATGTCTTCTGGAGTAGAGGAAGACAAAAAGTGCCAACGACTGGAGATGTGAGAGACACCTTCGCCTCTTCGGTTATGTTTGCATAAGGTTTAGGTGCGGATATAAATCTTTTTTTCTTGCTCTCAGTCTCTATTATCCTGCACGTAACACTGCAACCGATATCAAACGGCTATCAGGACATCTGTTATTAATAACCACTGATGCTCTCTTTGTACAACCATCATACCGTAAGACGTGACTGTCCACAGAAGCTAAAGGACTCAAATCCCGGCCCACTTAGACAATTGGCATTGTCCTTAAAGAGGTATTCCCATCTCCAAGATCCTATTCCAATATGTAGTAGGTATAATCTACTTACATAATTGCGAAGTAGTGTCTATCATTCACTTCCGTCATTATGTTGTCCCGACACTAGGTGTAGTAGCAGCCATATTTGCACACCCAAGTGATGGGTGTGCAAATATGGTGCCCTCTGGAGGTAATGGCCCATTGCGCACTATCACCAGCGGTGCTGCAGAGACCCGCACCCGACACCACCCGAAACCACCGAGACACTTCGTCGCTGCAAAAACCCAACGCTCCTCCTGGGTCATCTGGTCCAACCAAATGCTCAAAGCAGGATTCACTAAATCAAACCAGACAGATGTCTGTCCAGCCTCTGTTGGAAAACTTCTATTGAAGGAGAACTCACCACCTCTTGTGGCCGCCAGTTCCACTCATTGATCACCCTCACTGTCAAAAAGTTTTTTTCTAATATCTAATCTGTCTCCTCCCGTTCAGTGAAATACATCTCTAATTGGAGGTATTTGCTAATATTATTATTATTACACCAAGGGAGCACACAGGGTGTAGACTGTGAAATGTTCTAAATTTTCAGATGGAAGGATGTGCAAGCATTCACAAAAACGATGAGGTTGCCTCAATGTACCTAGAACAACCTCTATTTATTACATCCAGTAATACATAATATGTACAAAAGGTGTCAGATTATGAAATGTGATAGGTTATGAGATGCTAGAGTTTGTGAGAGTCCAGAAAAATGTATAAAATTATGATTTTTGGACAAAGCCTGTAATCTTATTTTACTCTTCTTTATCCACATCCTCTGCTCTGTGCAATCAGCTAAGGAGCTGTGTGAGGCCATCAGCTGATTGCCCAGAGCAGAGCAATGTGAATGGAGAGAGATCACAGGAGCTGTGTGCTGACAGCCTGAGCTCAGCACTGTCCCTGCCTGTCGTAGCCTGAAAGTCTGATCAGCTGTATGTGAACACTGTGTAGGCCCCGCCCCCCACCCTTATATGGCCATATACAGTGTGTGGAGCTGAAAACGGATTTCCCTGACAACCAGCATATGTCAGGTTTAGAAGCAGCCTAGTGGGGACATATTCTGGAAGGTTTTTGAAAGGTTTTCTTCTAGATTTCACTAATGAAGTATATTTAAAAGTTTATTATAATTAATTTGCTCTACATTCCTATTAAATAAGAATTTAAATGGCAGTTACACTTTAAAGAGGAGCATCGTTTTATTGCATCAAACAGTATAAAATGAGGGAGGAAATGTGAATATATAGACAATGGGAATTGAAATGGGCTACTTATCAAAATAATGATGTGACATTTTAGGTGATGAATTTTAGGTAATTGAATTTCCTTTTTTCTATTTGTGCTATGAAATGTAATAAAGAGAAGGTGCTTTTCAATAGCTAGGACTGACATGAATAGTCCACTATGGATTACAGTGGGTATCACTTCTTGGTTTGCAACTGGGCTAGTGTGCTTAGAGCTTCAGTAAGGCTGTGCACGGTCCAGAGGAGCTGCGTGTTGGATGCAGCTCCTACAGACCTGAGTGAAGCCGTGGGTGGCTTGCAGGGAGACTCTCCATGTGCAGTGGGTGCGGGGCGGCTTCTCCCTGTAGTCACCCGATGGGAGCCGCTTCCGACTCCGCGAATGAAATGAACATGCGGGGAGGAGCGGAATGCCGGCAACCCGCACCGCAGCTAAAAGATCGCTGTGGTCGAGGTTAAGCATAGTGAGCATGGAATTTCTTGAAATCCCATCCACTAAGCTTATACTGTACTACACAGCGTTTTGGACGTAGCAGGCAAGACGCGTCCAAAACGCTGCATATACTGATCGTGTGCACGCACCCTTAGGACGGGTCAATGTTTCTTGGCTAAGTGTATTTAGATATGGGATTAATGCAGGAGTTTGGTTATTTGCCTGGTTAGCGGCTTCCACTGGAGCCTTCTGCAGGTTGGTAAATTGAAAACAAGTAAAGGTAATTTACTGTTTACTCACTTTCTTTGCACCAGCACCCAGGGGTGTAACTACAACAGGACAGGGGTTGCAATCTCACCCAGGCCCTGGAGACCAGGGGGCTTCAAAAGTCCCTTTAGTCTATAGAATCAGACTATTGCTATTAAAGATTTGCAATAATTGGAGGCCCTGTTGGAGCTTTCGCATGAGGGCCTATGAGCTTCAAGTTATGCCATTGCCGTCACCCCACGGCTATACATATCTATATAATAATTTATGGCACTTATTATAAAATGCCTGGCCTTATAGGGATATTAAAATGTTTATAGTTGCATCCCTGGTGGTCTAGGGCAGTAAAGAGGTTTATTGTTAAGTCCCTGAGGGTCTAGTTGGTGATATAAGGTAGTGATTAGTGAAGGGGCTTTTTGTAACATTTTTGGTTTTCTAAGAAAAACCGGGTTCATGGTTAATTTCCTAGTATCTAATATGCTAATGGGGTTTATGGTTATATCCGTGTTGGGTCCAGGGCACAGAACATAGTTCATGGTTACATCCATAGTTGTCTAGTGTTGTTTACTGTTAAATTACTGGTTGTCCAGGGCATTAAAGGGGTTTATAGTTACATCCTGGTGGTCTAGAGCAGTAAAGGGGTTTATTGTTAAGTCCCTGAGGGTCTAGTTGGTGATATAAGGTAGTGATTACTGAAGGGCTTTTGCAGCATTACTGGTTTTCTAAAGACCAAATGGGTTCATGGTTAATTTCCTAGTATCTAATATGCTAATGGGGTTTATGGTTATATCCGTTTGGGTCCACGCACAGAACATAGTTCATGGTTACATCCATAGTTGTCTAGTGTTGTTACTGTTACATTACTGATTGTCTAGGCATTAAAGGGGTTTATAGTTACATCACTGCGGTCAAGAATAGTGAATGGTTTACCGTAAAGTTCCTGGGGTCTAGGCTAGTTAAAGGCTCTTGTGATAAGGGTAGTCATTAGTTAATTGGCTTTTTGTAATACCCTTGGTTGTCGGGTGCAAAAGGGTATAAGCTGCATTTCTAGTGGTCTAAGAAACTGAAGGGGTTTATAACTACATTTTGTTAGGTTTATGGTACTGAGAGGGAATCATGGTTATATCCCAGGTGGGCTAGGGTAGGGACGGGATTAACGGTAATATCCCAGAATGTTGCTATAAACTGTTCAGGCATATAGACAGTGCATGGAGAGGCTAAGGATGCATAGTTTAAAGGGCCGAAATGGACCCTGTCTATCCATAGAGCTTTTCATTGCTGAACAGACTGTATGACATACATTTTCCGCCCCTGGAAATAAAAAAAAAGAATGGGAATTTGCGTGGGTTTTTTAAAGCCAGAATTTTTGAAGACAAAATACACAGCGTATTCTGGAAGCTTCTCTATATCTACTTCCAACATCACATTATCTTAAAACACACTTGAGTTAAAAAAGAAAAAACGTCTGGATCTCATTACACTTGGACCGTGTACAAATGTTGCATTTGGATCTGGGACAAATCCTTGCTTATGTCTCTTGCTTTGTAAGTGAGAACGATCAACTTTTTAGGAGGGGCGGGAGGTGTGAGTTAAAGCTTGTTGTGCATCTATCCTTTCTCCGAACTGGCCAGCTACATACAAGATGGCATTACAGGCTCTTGGCCGAGGTGGCGGGTGTCAGGGACCTGACAAATAGATGTATACATACACGTGTAAATGTACATTGAATGGAGCTGTCTTTTATTTCGTAAATTGTTCCCTTTTGGAACATATCGCGGTCTCGCTCAACTGACTTCTGTTTACTTCTGATATTACTTAATTGAGATGAATGAGTGAATGGTTTGGCCTTTGAGTAGAACATCACGACGTAGCAACTTCCTCCAGCTGTTCGAGACAAAAGAGTGGAAGCTTGCCTACTGCAGATCCCATTAACCCAGGTCCAAAAAAACAGCCCAAAACCTCTGTAAATCAATGTTATCCTTGGTTCACAAGAACTCTGGTGTGTTTTAATGTGGGTAACTCAACAGTGATCCAAACCACAACTGTAACATTCTAGTACATACAATATAAATGTAGTCTTCACAGGATTACCGTACACAATTGGATACATCCGTGGAGAACATCGATGTCTTCAACCTTCTTTTCTGAATTATGGACTCAGTAGTCGTTAACTGCTACAAAACTCAATGAATCATGAAGACCAAGACAAAAGTCAGTCCATATTTTAAACATATCAAAACAATTATGATACCTAACAAGAGGGTTACTACAGTATATAAAATATCCAACTGTGGGCAATATCTGCTTGAAATGTATGTATGTTCTCACGGTGGGTAAGAGGGTTTACCCAACTAGACTCTAGTGTGGAGTAAAGGCCATGACACTACATGAAGCATACATACAACAAGTCTTTCACCTGCTTTAAGATAAAAATATTTTACCATATGTATGTGAAGTTGTCAAATAATGGTTACTCATCTTGCCCTGTTCCTGCGTCAGTTCCCAATGTTCCGCCATGGCTTTTGTCAACAGCTGCAACTCAGTGTTACCACTTCTGTTCCAAATTTACCCCCATTCTCTCTGAATCTGGCCATGGCTCTCTACCTCTTCTTGGCCTGGTCATATCTCTCTATCTCTCCTTGACCAGGACACATCTCTCCATCTTTCCTTGGCCAAGTCCTATCTCTCCATCTCTCCTTGGCTGGGTCACATCTTCCTATTTCTTCTTGGCCAGATCATACCTCTCAATTTTTGATTGGCCTGGTCGGTTCTCTCCATCATTGGCGATGTCGCATCTCTCTATCTCTCCGTTGCCAGGTCATATTTCTCCATTTCTGCTTGACCAGGTCACCACTCTCCATCTTTCCTTGGCCAGGTCACATTTCTCCTTGGTCATGTCCCATCTTTCCATCTCAATCTCATCTTGACCAGGTCACATCTTTCCTTGGCCAGGTCAAATCTCTCCATGTCTCATTGCCAACGATGTCCACAATTTAAAAGACATCATCCCTTAATGTGCAGTTATGGCTTTTGTTTATGTGTTTCTAACATTGAGTATGAATTACATTTTCTTGATTCTGACCTCAGCCTTGTCCTGTCCTTCAGACTGTCTACTGGCTTTCTACATTCCTAATTTTTGGTTTATCCTTAGTCTGTCTTGACTATATCAAGGTGAAAACCATTAGTCCAAGCCCTGAACATATCTCCATCAGTGCTATTGTTGCCAATCTGTGATAATTCTGGGAATTCTCCTGTAGTCTCAAGTACAAGGGTTTGGAGCCCATGTTCCTCCTAGCTGTAGTCATCCCTTAATGGATAGGTATGGTTAGACAAGTGCACTGCTGCTCCACTCATTGAGATTTCTGTCAGTCCCATAAATACTAAATGAAGCAACAGCACACCAATTTATTACAAAACTCAAAGGCTTGATGTCTTTCAATAAAGTGGTACCATAAGGAGGCTTTGTAAGATGTAAAGGGGGGCACAATAAGGTAAATTCGCCCACTTTGAAGTTATTCTTTTTCTATGATTTGCCAAAAAGTAAGCCATTTACTTACATTCCGATTAAAGGGGTTTTCCAATTTCAGAAAACCCATATTCCCCAGTTGTAACTTATATAAAGAAAAAACCCTGTGATTTACTCACCCTCCCGGGTCTAGAGCTACATCTGCAAAGTTGCTCCCGGTAGAGCCAATTAGTCAGCATTGTCAGCCCTGTAGTCAAAATAGACACTGGGAGAAGTGGCAGGGACCCAGCACCGGACACGTGTAGGGTGAGAACAGCACTTCTTTTATTTAAACAAACTATGTCCAGGGGCTTGAGGTTTTCTGAAACTGAAACATCCCTTTAAGAAATAAAAACGTTATGTTTACAACTAACCACGAAATGATGCCATGTAGATTGTACCATAAATTCACCAGTCAGTCCCTGGGCCCCAATGTAAGCTCTGTAACAAGGCCTCCTACGTACCATGTGCCATTTATAATACTGGTGTCTTCTCAGGTGGCCTCCTCAGGGCTTAGTTGCATCTGCGTCTACCACAAGCTCTATAGCCTGTGCCCCTGCTACCAACATTCACAAGATAATTCGAAATGAAGTTGTCACTCAATCTTCACCAACAAAGGAGCTTTGCTATGAAAAACTCAAATAAACCTCCAGGAGCCCGTGTCTCGCATCTCATCATCTCAGGATGCTGGTAGAAAAATAAGTCAACTTCCATGGACAAGGCTCAAATCCCTCGTAAATTTCATAAAGTTGATTAAGTTTCATGTCTTTTCCTCCCATTGAAATGGTCACTCGCTGTTTAGATATTGCAGAGCAGGATATATACTAGTTATACTTCCTCAGTGTAACTTAAGAAGCAGAGCAGGGGTCCGAGGCTCGCGGCTTACACCATCGCACTGCTCTAATTAAGAAACCACCCCACTGAGCAGAGACTAATCTAAATAAAATATAAAAGGAAATCAGGTTCCAGCTTCTGTTTCCCCATGTTAAACCCATCCTGGATACCGTGTGCCCTTGCTGGGATACTGTATACCTTGCGGTTGCTCTTGGCACACAGAGTGGACTTCGCGTTGCACAGTTTTACATACGCTATGTATATGATTCACGCGCAGACAGTGTTAGGCTGTGTGCATACTATTTATTTTATTCTCGTGTTGGCGCCCTGCATCCGAATGAGCTGAAAGAACCAGGAATGCGACACAATAAAAGTAAGAGAGCGGGGTCCCTCTCTGAATCCAGATAGGTTTGTTGTTATTTAAGGTCGTACGTTGCGTGATTTTTTTCTTGCATATATATATTTTGTATCTGGTATCCTCACATTTACAGCTTTCGGTAAATTTCAATTATATTGGACTTGGCCAACAGGTTAGCAAATTACTGTAGACTTTAAACGCCGACTTCTCCCCTGAAAGAAGAAATTTTGTTATGTTAGTAGCCAGAAAATAAAAAAAAATCCAAAACGTTGGAAATTAGCTAGAAAGGTTTTGACTTTGCTCTTCTGGATTTGTCCAGCACAACACCATAGTCATTTCGTAAATTTAAAGAATACTTTATCATTTTTAGGCATGTTCTTCTGGGTGTATATTGACATTGGAACACTAGGAAGATGGTAGCCATGACCCAGTCAAAGCAAATCTGCTCTATGCCCTGTCTGTTCTATATCCAAAGCTCCTCAACATGAATTTGGATAAGGAACACTAGACACAGGAAAGGTTCTGCTTTCGATGAGGTCTTGGGTGGATTCAGAAGTCTCAATTCCTTCACAAATCTGGGATGACTCACCATTTTCTAGGAGACCCCCAGATGTTCCTAGAGAATTGACAATTAGGATGTTGAGTGAGTCTTTTAATGAACCCTATACATTAAAGGGGTTGTCCGGGCTTATTTTTTATTTCATATTTATATCTAGGCTGCAAAATGTTGACAATCTGAAATATACATGTTGTCAACATTTTGCAGGGTTTCCTAGATATAACACATTTACTGATGGCAGAGAGTGTCCAGGGGGTGTGATTGTGCATACTGGTCGTTTACACCTACTCTAGCACAATCACACCCCCTCCCCTATACCTAGTATGGCCAGCCACCCCCAGGCCATACATGCCCGCCCCTTGCCCACTAAACACTATGTAATGAAACCACCCCCAGGGCTCCTACAGGCCGCCCCAGCCCCTAAATCACCACCCACCCTCTGCAAAACAGCGGTCCCCAGTGCACTGATACAAGGTGCCGAAACCGCTGCTGTGAAAGCGATTCCGGCACACTGTGTCAGTGCAGCAGGGGACCCGCTGCATATCTGTGCCGCTCACCCGACATTGTCCTGTGCAGCCGGTCCCGGTCCTCCTTGGTCCCGGTCCGCCCTGGTCCCGGTCATCTGCAGGCGGGCTCTCCACACTGCAGCCGGGCTCCACACTGCAGCCGTATCTGTGCTGTGTGTGTGGAGCGGTGCCCGGCGCCTGATCTCCCCAGACCTCCAGTACCATAGAGCTGGTGGAGCGGTTTAGAGAGGACCGCTCCACAGCCTCTGCTCTATTGTACTGGAGGTCTGGGGAGATCAGGCGCCGGGCACCGCTCCACACACACAGCACAGATACGGCTGCAGTGTGGAGAGCCCGCCTGCAGATGACCGGGACCAGGGCGGACCGGGACCAGGGCGGACCGGGACCAGGGCGGACCGGGACCAGGGCGGACCGGGACCAGGGCGGACCGGGACCAAGGCGGACCGGGACGGCTGCACAGGACAATGTCGGGTGAGCAGCACACATATGCAGCGGGTCCCCTGCTGCACTGACACAGTGTGCCGGAATCGCTTTCACAGCAGCGGTTTCGGCACCTTGTATCAGTGCACTGGGGACCGCTGTTTTGCAGAGGGTGGGTGGTGATTTAGGGGCTGGGGCGGCCTGTAGGAGCCCTGGGGGTGGTTTCATTACATAGTGTTTAGTGGGCAGGGGGCGGGCATGTATGGCCTGGGGGTGGCTGGCCATACTAGGAATAGGGGAGGGGGTGTGATTGTGCTAGAGTAGGTGTAAACGACCAGTATGCACAATCACACCCCCTGGACACTCTCTGCCATCAGTAAATGTGTTATATCTAGGAAACCCTGCAAAATGTTGACAACATGTATATTGCAGATTGTCAACATTTTGCAGCCTAGATATAAATATGAAATAAAAAATAAGCCCGGACAACCCCTTTAAGCATCTACAATATGTTTGTGTCACCAATAAAGCTCCAATGATAATCTGAGACAAGGGTCAAACTGACTGATCCCAGAGTCCTGGACGATTCTTTGGTGAGCCCAGGCTCTAACATACTATATAAAAATATAAGGGGAGACAACAGAGGCGCAATAGTGCCCTATCAATGAGTATAGATCAGGGTCTTACAGGTGTAATCAGGTTTACACTAACCTGGTCCAGTTGTGATTCCCACAACTGGATTGAAGGCGTTGGTATAATATTGAAGGCTGCTGCAGGACTTCCACCTCCACACGATAGTGGAAAACTTCAGGAGTTTTGGGATCAATCGGTGTACTACAGTCCGCGCTGCCCGGTCATCCAAGGACACACAAGGGAAGCAATGTTCCAAGTAAAAAATTCCTTTATTCTTCAACCTACGCGTTTCAGCGCCTAATCCTGGCGCCGTCCTCAGGGTACCCGGAGGATGGCGCCAGGATTAGGCGCTGAAACGCGTAGGTTGAAGAATAAAGGAATTTTTTACTTGGAACATTGCTTCCCTTGTGTGTCCTTGGATGACCGGGCAGCGCGGACTGTAGTACACCGATTGATCCCAAAACTCCCAGGCTCTAACATATAGTCTTGGGTAGATTCAGAGTTCTGGATGATTCTTCAGGAAAACCAGGCTCTGACATATTAGTAAGCTTCTAAAACCACAATGCCCTAATAGTCTGAAATAAGACAACTTCAATTAGAACCCACTCTTGAAAAAGAAGTGTCTATCAGGCTTCAATCGGATTAGTATTCACATACTGGCCAAAAAGTAATCGTATCAGAGTCCTGCCATGGTGCCTATAGGGATGCCTACAACATTGAGTGTCAATGTAGTGTCTCCACCAAATAATTTTGCCAACCGAAATATATCCTCATAGTGTCAAGCAAATAAAAATAGCCCAACTGTAGTGGCTAACAAAAAAGTAGAGGTCCCCCTAAATTTCCCACAACATTAACAGTGCTTTTCAATGTGCCCTCGCAATTAATGATACCCCCAATAAAAAGTGTACCAAAAATGTAGAAATACCCAACCCCAATTCCACGTTGCAAATAGTCCGGTCTGTAGCTTCTGTGTGCTATATGATGGCGTAGGTAGATGTATTGACTGTTGACGTCATTGTGCCTGTGCCAAAGGCCTGCCCTCTCATAGGCTTCAGGACTAAAATGGTCTTTGGTCTCCAACGGTGAACAGTTGAGCTCTACGCCGATAGCTCTCAAGCTTTGTGGCAGCTTTTAGGGTCCTTGACTTTGTGACTTCTTTTTTTTCCTGAGCATCTCTAATTTTGGTGTAATTAAGGGAACACTAGATGTTACACTAGTTATGGTAGAGGACTATTGGCATCACTACTTTTGAGGCATGCTATTTAGCACTACAAGGAGGTACTTTGGTCGGGCCAGTGGGTCAATGACCCATCCAAGACTTGTCAATTATGATAAATGGGTTCCCAACCCCTGCTCTAGAGCAATCCTCTAAGCCTGTGATGTGCCCGATGGGCCAATACAATCCTAAACTTGTTTGCCCAGTAGACACTCCTCAGAATTAAACCATACCATAGGTATCGCGACCACCGAATATTGTAGTCCAGGTACTGTTTGGGAATTAAAAATTCCCAAAAATGTGTATTAGTATTGTTTGGAGTTTGTTTCTAACTCCTCAGAATTAGCATAGCAGGAATTTTTGGCTTTTCGATAAGTGTTTTTGGCATTTGCCCCGTGCGCTTTTATACATTATCAAAGCCTCAATACTCTGAACTCTCATCTAAAGCAAATAAATTGTTTTCAAGAATAACATTTCCTCCCATAAATTTTTCTTTTTACAAATATTTATCTTAATTAACAAGCAATTATCTGGTTCCAAGATTTGTTTTGTTTGTTTTTGTTGTTTTTTTTTATTATTTTTGAGTGCTTGTTGGTATTCTACACCTCTCCTTTAACCTGTCGCTTTGCCGCCACTCACAGAGAAGGTGATTTATTATAGAGGGAGTATCTGTGTTCTGCAGTCAGTTCGTATTACTGATACCTCCATGCTGAGCCCTATCTACTAAATGCCGCATTCATTTAATATTTAATTGCCTCTTACATTCCCCTGGAAAAAATAACAGGAAATGCGTTTACTGAAGAACGTCCTTACACCCAACCTTCCAACCTCCTAGAATCTATGGCCGTTACCAGGAAAGGTAGACGCCATGTAGAGAGTCAAAATAAAGCCTGGTCCGTAGAGTAAAGCACAAACTCCCCAGAAAATTGCTCTTTCACTAAGTTTCCATGACATTCTCGTCAATAGTCTTGACAGATAAAATGTTTCTTTCACCGGCCAGGAAAAACATACCTGCTTATCGTACTTACATATAGAGAACTTTTTTTATATAGAAGTTTTCCATGTCAGTTGGAGAAAGGTACACAAATACCAAAATTAGTGACGAAAAACAAATATACATATATATATTTTAAAAAAAGTATATATATATATATATATTCATATTTATATGTATATATACTGTCTGTACACATGGATATACTATATACTGTATATATTTACTAGCTGTAGAGTAATAGTAACTAAATGTTCTTAGTCATAAGCTGAGTGTATGTATGTGTGGGTATGTCCACTATACGTATCAAACCTACCCCCACACCTCCCCCCAACCCAAACCCGCCCCACTACCTCCCTGCTCCCCACCAAACCTAGTCCTTACCCCCCACTCCACCCCAAAACTTCTCCCCAAAACCTGCATCCCCACCCCACCAAAAAAATGCCCCTCAAACCCACTCCCTACCGCCTCACAAGACCCGCACTCCCACACCCAAGGAAAAAAAACACCCCCCAAACCCACACCCTCCCACCTCTCCAAACTCTCATCACCCTAAACATGCCCCCCCAAAAAGCCTGCCCCCCCAAACCCACACCCTCCCACCTCCCCAAACTCTTATCACCCTAAACACTCCCCCAAAAAAGCCTGCCCACCCAAACCCGCACCCCCCACCAACAAAAACACCCTGCACCCCTCCCAAACCTAAGCTTGCTCCCGCACCCTCCCAAACCTGCCCCCCCAGAGCCGCACACCATCGCCCCACCAAACCTGCGCCTCCAAAATCCACACTCTACCACAAACCTCTTCCCACCCCCACACACCTGCCCCCACAAAATCCACAGCCCCCACAAACCCACACACCCGCCCCCCTAAAAAAATGCCCAACCTGCTCACCCACCCCAAAAAAATGTATTTACACATAGCATAAAGGACTTCACCATCTATGAACATGTGAATAGCCCTTCAATAGTTACTGTGTAAGGCTGGTCTCACACTACCATTTTTTTTAGATTCCGGGCAAATCCAGCTGAAACCATATGCACCCACATTCATTTTCACCCCCATTAACTTTCAATGGGGATGCAGGAACATGTGGTTGCATACGGTTCCAACTGGATCCGACAGAGAACGTTTTTTATCAGAAGACAAAAGACGCAGTTTGTAAAGTTTTTGGGGATTTTTATGAAAACCGTAAACAACTGGATTCGGGGCCACGCGGCCTAAAATGAAATGGTGCTCTATAGAAGCCGGTCCCTGTTGGATCCGTACGCCAGATCAGGGTTATTTTGACTGAGCATGTCCAGTAGCCAGTTTCATATGACGCACCCTATAGGGGGCGTTTACCAAAAATGTCATTTTTCACCGGATCCATCAAAAAAACACAACCTGATGCAATTGAATGCTGATGCACCGGTATTACGCTAGATCCGTTAGCCAGATCAGTATTAATATCGGTGCGGGCAGTGGCATAACTTCAGGCTCAGGGACCCCGATGCGAAAGCTCCAACGGGGCCTCCAAGTAATGCAAATCTTTAATAGTAGTAGTCTTTTTCTATAGGCCAAAGTAACTTCTGGGGCCCCCCTAGACTGCAGGGTCTGGGTGCGATCGCAACCCCTGCACCTGTTGTAGTTACGCCCCTGGGTGTGGGAGAATCCAGTTGCATCAGGTTTTACAACTGTTGGGAAATGTAGGTGTGGCGCCCCTGAGACCATGTTGGCCACATAGGGAGCTGCAGCCAGGTACAAAGATAGACGGTTTGTACAATAAATACCATCACAGAACACCACACACCACTAGAGGCAGCACCCAACCCGGAGCCCGGGACTTTAGGCGGGCAAGGTGGGTTTACAGGAAAGTGGGTGGGTACGAACGTAGATCAGTTGACAGAGAGTACAAGTAGAGGAAAAGAGAGGAAGGAGTTAGTAGGCCAGAGTGAGCCGAGCAGAACAGACATCAGAAAGACAGAGACACGTCCCGGTGGGGTTGGGCTTCATGGAGATGCAGAATCACAGAGTCACAGAAACCAGGAGAGAAAGCTCGTCCATAGCCAGCATCCCAGGGAGTGTGAGGAAAGAGACCGGACCAGCAGTACTGGGTCTGAGGAACACGGCAGCACTGACCAACCCACAGGCGGAGTAGTTTTCCCTGATTTGTGCTGGAGTCACACGGGTTAGATGGAGTCTGGTAACACCTTGCAAGATAGGGTTACTGCAGACTAGGCATATACCACAGTGTTGGCTGTGAGGGGAACTGAGATTCCATACCAGCTTCCAGAAACCGACGGAGAGCTTGAACTTCAGGTTGGAGTTCCAACAAAAGGGTTAAAAGCACAGCAGCAACCACGAGGACCCACAAGGGTCCGAGCTGCCGTTTATACTCCCCGAGACAGAACGCAGAGAGAAACAACAGCTGGAAGGACTTAAGAAGGAGTGAGGGGTCTCAGAGTGACAGCTTGGCCTGCAGTGGGTTCAGTGTTCCCGGGTTAACTGCACTGTGAACTGTTAAGAACTGAACTATACCATGAGCTGGTGTAACTGTGAAGAACTGACAAGTAAACCCGGTGAACCCTGCCTGAGTGTGCGTGTTTGATTCCAGGTATATTGAACTTTGCACACCTTTTATCCTGTCAGGAGCAGCCCGACCCGCAGTGGGCTCATCCATCTGGCTGCAGCCCATCCATCCCGCCATCCTCCTGGCAGAGCAGCATTGCAGCGGTGGTCCCATCACTGACCACAACCCGTGGGTGGCGTCACGATAAACTTTATCCTTTGTGTATATCCCCTTTTACTTGTGAGAACCTGGACACAGTCCAGACCAGGACCTCCGTGATATCCCCAGCAGTACCCCGGTCCGGTACCGAGTACCCCGTCCCAGTGGGCTCCACATAGATTTTTTGTCGTATCCTTGCCAGATTCAAAATTGGGTAGTGTGAAACCAGCCTAATTAAGGGTTTTAACACTTTTTAATAAACTTTGCTTTTTTAGTCCCACAATATTTTACAAGCTTCTACTACATAGTTGAGGATGTGCCACTATGTATCCAATACAGACAATATCTTTCCAATTTATACATTGTCAGTACAATTATGTCTAGTATATGCTAAGTTATCATGCAGGGAAACTAGCCTAAATTAGAGGGTATTTTACTTACTGAGAATTGTGTAGGCTAAAGACAATGATAAAAAAAAACCTCGGCCGTGAGCTGTTAGAAAGATGCTCAACTGGGCAACTCTTTTAAAGCAAATCTGTCAGCAGGATTTTGCTAAGTGATTTGAGAGCAGCATGATGTAGGGGCAGAGACCCTGATTCCAGTGATACATCACTTCTTAGACCGTGTGTAACTGTTTCAATAAGATCAATATTTTATCATCAGGGGTTTACACTACTGGATGGTGACTCATGCCTCCTTGTCAACTGCTTTGTATAACTCCGCCCTCACCATTGATTAGCAGTTTTCTGCCTATGCACAGTGAACACAGAAAGTTGCCAATCAGTGGTGTGGGTGGGGTTATACAGGGCTCAAAATTCTAAGCAACAATAGATCTGCAGCAGAGAAAACATTGATTGCATCATGACAGCTTTCAGACCAGCAAGTGACACATCACTGGAATCAGGCTGTTGCCCCTACGACATGTAGTGCTCAGCTTATGTAGCAGAAACTTGCTGCAGATTCCTTTTAAGGGATTTTCCAACACAATATATGATGATGATGATGATGATGATGATGATGATGATGATGATAATGATGAAGACACGCCAGTGTAGAAACACGTAGTCTCTTAGGGGGTCACCCCATGTAAACAATTTATTCATCAGTTGCATGGAGAGAATGAACCTACATTTTATAAAATAATTACACCGTGGAGCCTATGCTGGATAACCTGGCCAGAGATCTCAATTCACTTGGTTGCATTTGTTGTAGACACAGGAGGTGATTTAAATAAATATCCAGGTCCAAGCATGGAGACTTCATACAGGAGGACTTTTTATCTCCACACCCACACATATACTAATGAATATACCTGGACTTTTTTATGTCCACCATACCACACATGGGATGGGGATATTTGAGCAACCAGACCCACCCATCTCTCTTACTGCCCATATACCCAACCATTTGTCATGCCCTATTAACACTCTCAGCACTATATGTGCTGGAGCTTGCTCCTGGGCGTTCATTACCTCTGTGACACATATCTCCCTTCTATGACATATCCAGTGGCCATCTTACTGTATACCGTATATACTCGTGTATAAAAAATTGGGCTGAAAAGTCCCCCCCTCGGCTTATACACGGGTCAATACGGTATGCTGTGGGGGGGAGCTGTGACCGGGGGCTGGAGGAGGCAGGAGGGGGCCGCGGTGACCGCAGGCGGTCACGTGGGGCCGCCTCATTAGTGCAATGAATATGCACGGCATCCCCCCGTCCATCAGCGGCGGGGGGATGCCGTGCATATTGCACTACACAGCCCCCTCTCCTTAATATGCGTCCCCCAGTAGTAATAAACAGCCCCCCCCCCTCCTTATCATGTTCCCCCCGGCTGCGGCAGCTGTGAAAATAACAAACAGTTTATACATCACCTTCCGACGCAGCTCTCCGCTCCTCCGGTCCTCAGCATCTCCGCTCGCCGGCGTCTTCTTCCTTGTTGTGCCGGTGTCATGTGACCGGGCGCAGGAGATGACGTCATTTCCTGCGCGCGGTCACAAGCCGGCACATCAAGGAAGAAGACGCCGGCGAGCGGAGATGCTGAGGACCGGAGGAGCGGAGAGCTGCGTCGGAAGGTGATGTATAAACTGTTTGTTATTTTCACAGCTGCCGCAGCCGGGGGGGACATGATAAGGAGGGGGGGGGCTGTTTATTACTACTGGGGGACGCATATTAAGGAGGGGGGGCTGTGTACTACCACTGGGGCTGCTGGATACTACACTGGGGCTGTATATACCTCTGGGGCTGCTGTATACTACCACTGGGGCTGTAAATACCTGTGGGGCTGCTGTATACTACACTGGGGCTGTATATACCTCTGGGGCTGCTGTATACTACCACTGGGGCTGTATATACCTGTGGGGCTGCTGTATACTACACTGGGGCTGTATATACCTCTGGGGCTGCTGTATACTACCACTGGGGCTGTATATACCTCTGGGGCTGCTGTATACTACCACTGGGGCTGTATATACCTCTGGGGCTGCTGTATACTACACTGGGGCTGTATATACCTCTGGGGCTGCTGTATACTACCACTGGGGCTGTATATACCTCTGGGGCTGCTGTATACTAACTACTGGGGCTGTATATACCTGTGGGGCTGCTATATACTACCACTGGGGCTGTATATACCTCTGGGGCTGCTGTATACTACCACTGGGGCTGTATATACCTATGGGGCTGCTGTATACTACACTGGGGCTGTATATACCTGTGGGGCTGCTGTATACTACACTGGGGCTGTATATACCTCTGGGGCTGCTGTATACTACACTGGGGCTGTATATACCTCTGGGGCTGCTGTATACTACCACTGGGGCTGTATATACCTCTGGGGCTGCTGTATACTACACTGGGGCTGTATTTACCTGTGGGGCTGCTGTATACTACCACTGGGGCTGTATATACCTGTGGGGCTGCTGTATACTACCACTGGGGCTGTATATACCTGTGGGGCTGCTGTTATACTACACTGGGGCTGTATATACCTCTGGGGCTGCTGTATACTACCACTGGGGCTGTATATACCTCTGGGGCTGCTGTATACTACCACTGGGGCTGTATATACCTGTGGGGCTGCTGTATACTACACTGGGGCTGTATATACCTCTGGGGCTGCTGTATACTACACTGGGGCTGTATATACCTGTGGGGCTGCTGTATACTACCACTGGGGCTGTATATACCTCTGGGGCTGCTGTATACTACCACTGGGGCTGTATATACCTGTGGGGCTGCTGTATACTACACTGGGGCTGTATATACCTCTGGGGCTGCTGTATACTACACTGGGGCTGTATATACCTCTGGGGCTGCTGTATACTACCACTGGGGCTGTATATACCTCTGGGGCTGCTGTATACTACCACTGGGGCTGTATATACCTCTGGGGCTGCTGTATACTACCACTGGGGCTGTATATACCTGTGGGGCTGCTGTATACTACCACTGGGGCTGTATATACCTGTGGGGCTGCTGTATACTACCACTGGGGCTGTATATACCTCTGGGGCTGCTGTATACTACCACTGGGGCTGTATACTACCTCTGGGGCTGCTGTATACTACCACTGGGGCTGCTGTATATACCTTTGGGGCTGCTGTATACTACCTCTGGGGCTGCTGTATACTACCTCTGGGGATGCTGTATACTACCACTGGGGCTGTATATACCTCTGGGGCTGCTGTATATTACCACTGGGGCTGTATATACCTCTGGGGCTGCTGTATACTACCACTGGGGCTGTATATACCACTGGGGCTCTATATACCTCTGGGTCTGCTGTATGCTACCACTGGGGCTGTATATACCTCTGGGGCTGCTGTATACTACCACTGGGGCTGTATATACCTCTGGGGCTGCTGTATACTACCACTGGGGCTGTATATACCTGTGGGGCTGCTGTATACTACCACTGGGGCTGTATATACCTGTGGGGCTGCTGTATACTACCACTGGGCTGTATATACCTCTGGGGCTGCTGTATACTACCACTGGGGCTGTATACTACCTCTGGGGCTGCTGTATACTACCACTGGGGCTGCTGTATATACCTTTGGGGCTGCTGTATACTACCTCTGGGGCTGCTGTATACTACCTCTGGGGCTGCTGTATACTACCTCTGGGGATGCTGTATACTACCACTGGGGCTATATACTACCTCTGGGGATGCTGTATACTACCACTGGGCTGTATATACCTCTGGGGCTGCTGTATACTAACTACTGGAGCTGCTGCTGTATATACCACTGGGGCTGCTGCTGTATACTACCACTGGGGAGGCTGCTGTATACTACCAGTGGGGGGCCTGTATACCACACTGCTGGGGGCTGTATACCTGTGCTGGAGTCCACCCTCGGCTTATACACGAGTCAATAGTTTTTCCCAGGTTTTGGGGGCAAAAGTAGGGGGGTCGGCTTATACACGGGTCGGCTTATACACGAGTATATACGGTAAATTACATAATGGACCTCTAAAATGCCCTTGTTACCTTTTTATTATTTTTGTCCAGTTTCAAATAATCCTCTCGGCAAGTCCATGCCAGTTTGTTTACAAGCTGAACTTCCATTCCATATTCACTTCATCTAATTAGGGATCTTTCCTACAGAGCACAGTGCTCCCATCTTAAGGTCCCGTTACACGTACCGATGTTCCAGCGATCCCACCAACGATCCGACCTGGCCGGGATCGCTGGAACATCATTATGTGATCGCTAGTGAGATGCCAGACAGGCAGATCTCACCAGCGATCACCCAGCGATGCGGTCAGGGTGTCGGGCACACACTGGGTGTCGCTGGTCGTTGCCCCTGTCACACATGCTGATGCATGCGTGACAGCGGCAAACCAGCGACCGAAAAATGGTCCCGGCCATTCCTCAGCGATCAGCAAGCTCATTGCTGGTCGCTGCGGCATGTCACACGCAGCGACGTCGCTGGTGAGGTCGCTGCAACGTCACAAAACCTGTGCGTGTAACCCAGCGTTTAGCTCACTCAAGACCTGCCCAGGATACCTCCATAGTAGTCCATCCTCACTCCACCTTGACCCATGGCAAGCCTTACCATAAATTGCACAACCGGTAGTGGATATTTGGTATCAGATCATGATATCCAGAGTTTTACTTCAACTTGGTCAAGAATTCGATCTGACACCTCATTCCTGCACAGTTATTAACTTATGAATCGTTAGTGTCTCAGTGTAAGATAATTAAAAATACTAGATATTTCAACTTTACTTTATGCAAAAATTATTTAAAAAATATACATAGCTCTTCATTAGAAAACATGGCTCCCAGAGCGAGGTATTTACACAGTAGCAGACGTGGAGATTCTTGCCGAGGTTATCTGTCCACTGTAATCAGGTCCAGGAGGAACACCACAAAACAATAGAAACTATTTTTGTAACTCCTGTAGAAGTGAATGGGGAGCTGTGCCTACACAGCCACTTCCCCCTTCACAACTACTGGCCGTGAGATAGGGCCCCCATACTGAAAGTAGGTGTGGTCTCCAAGGCTGCGGAGTCAGAGTCAGAGTTGTGGAGTGCGACTTGGACTCATTTTGGTGGAGTCATGGTACCTTTACACGCCGCCACAACAGGATGCATACAACCCGCTACAGGCTACAAATGTAGCTTGTGGCGTCAATATCGCCCGTAGTAGCGGCGTCTGAAGACGGGACGACACAGCCGGCTACAGATACATCTGTATCCGTGCACTGCCCATAAACAGATGGCTACATCGCCGATTGTAGCGAGCTGTATCGGCGTGTAAAGAACCCACAAAAGGGAACTCTGGACACCCGGCGAAGTAGCTGCAATGTAGCTAAGGCGTCACCCAGGCTCCGTGTTACCGCGCCCCATCTGCGATCATTGGTGGAAGCTCCTGCATGACGATTGGTAGTCGCTGCATAGGGCGGCATATTTAAGGAGCTGACCAGTCACACTACACAATTGCTCGAGCGTGCTGTATTAACCAGCCTCCTGCGATGCCTGCCCAATCATGATGTTCTGGCTTTGTCCTATCACCGTACGGACGTCTTGTAATCCACAATTGTGGCACGCCTACTTGCTGTCCCTGCTGCACCAGGTCCGCCCATATTAGCTTGTTGTAGCATTGTGTAAATGAGGTACGCTGAGCTACAGATGGCTACTTGAGACACCCAGCGATGTAGCCAGCTGTAAATGTAGCGTAGCGTAGCGTACCTTGTGGCGGCGTGTAAAGAGGGTGCGTTTCCCATTTGTAACCGTTTGGCCGTGCTCGTGCACGTGAAGTAGCAGTTGGTATCCATCCTGTTGTGGCGGCGTGTAAAGGTACCATCAGAGTTGGATTCAGGGTAATTGATGAGTCGGAGTTGGATGTTTCTATAATTGTGAGACAAAAATGCGCATAGGGTCTTATCTCTAGGCAGAGTGGGGCAATCGATCACTTGGTCTGGTTGTGTGAACCCACAACTAGTATTAGTGCTCGTACCGCTGCCGCTGGATCCACACCTCCACGTGCAACGTGGCGACAACTGGGAACAGGACGAAGTGCCGGTGATCCGCACTGCTGAAAGGAAGCCAGGACCCAAGAAGTCTGGTGCAATGGTGTGACTTTATTCCGACGAGTATCCTTAATCCCTAAGGGTACCTTTACACACGGCTACATTTGTAGCTTGTCACCAGGTAACTTACTGGTTGCAGTGAAATCATGGATACATGGTTCTATCTTGTTGCTGTGTACAAATGGAATCATGTATACATGATTTCACTGCAACCAGTAAGTTACCTGGTGACAAGCTACAAATGTAGCCGTGTGTAAAGGGGCCCTAAGGAAGGAGCAGAGGCTGCTCTGAAACGCGTCGGAATTAAGTCACACCATTGCACCAGACTTCTTGGATCCTGGCTTCCTTTCAGCAGCGCGGATCACCGACACTTTGTCCTGTTTCCAGGAGTCGGATGTTTTGCTTACTTACTTCATAGCAATGGTCGTAGTGTCGGAGTTGGGGTCCATTTTGGTGGAGTCGGAGTCGGATTCAGGGAAATCGAAGAGTCGGATGTTTGGCTTACCAACTCCACAATCCTGGTGGTCCCATAGTTTGATCTCCAATGTGAGTCCCCCTTTAAACTAGAATCCTTACTAACCCATTACAGCCCCCTAGCGGGACACATCTTATTGCAGCCCTACTTCATAGTTTAATGTCACATCTGTAGAGGATTTTCTAGTTGTTCTGGCAAAATATCAGAAAAAAATAATCCTAAAATCACGTGTCCAGTCCTCCTGCACGTCTGTGTAATATGTTTCTCATTCTATGACTTTTCTGCAGAAATCACATAATTGCTACATTTGCTGCTGAACAACCGCAGGATTCTAGATGTGTTATCTTGTTTAGTGCACAAATACAATAGTTACATAGTTCACAGAATGTCCAGAACTGAAGAACGGAAACTATGCTGAGAATTCAGTCAATATTCACAAACTGGCACATTTCCAGAACCAAATATATTGGTGGACACAGTGAGGGTCTCTCCACAAATACAACAAATGCAGGTTATTACCTATTCCAATCCATCTAAATCTACCATTAATTAACATTGGGTGTATGCAGGGCTGCCATCATGGGCTCACTGGTCTGATTCCCATGAGGGGCTCGCTCAGGTATGCATACTTTTTCAATTGTTATTTTTTTATTGCCTAAATGCTTGTAACAGAATTCAAGGGAAGTTTTTTTTAATTAAAGAAAATATTATCTGCCTGCAAATGTATGAACAAAGCTCTAATGCATATCTGTGTGTCTCTATTGTTACAGACAGTGGCGTACCTTGAAACTCAAAGGCCCTGATGTGAGAGCTCCAGTGGGGCCCCCCAGTTATTGCAAATAATTAATAATATTAGTCTTTTTCTATAGGTCAAAGGGAATTTTGGGGATTCCTAGGGTCTAGGATCTAGGTGCGATTGCAACCCCTGCACCTGTTGCAGTTATGCCCCTGGTTACAGACTACAAACTAACCCTACCTGTAGTCTGATCTTATAGTCATGTTGATACTTTTCATCTCTAAGGCCCACGTCACACACACAGATATCTGTGCAGATATTGTTCACAGATCTCTGGTTGCAGTGAAATCATGGACACATTAATCCATTTATATACAGCCACAAAATAGAACAATGTGTCCATGATTTCACTGCAACCATAGATCTGCAAACAATCTCTGCACAGATATCTCTGTGTGTGACGTGGGCCTAAGGTGCATTCTTGAAGGCTGGGTCCCTTCTTGTGATGTCAACCTCCAGGGCAAATTGCCTGGCCCAGGGCATAGGAACCATGTCTGATTTCACCACCCTGTAGCACCAACGTACCAACGCCATCCTTGTGTGCTTCATAACAGCTGCTTTTCCGGGCCGGCTCTTCAGTGATCTACCCCACCAGATGAGATATAGTGTGTTGGGGGTAACTAATATTATTCTGCCATTACACCACCATGGATGTCTCAAAGGATCTTTAATTTAATTCACCAAGTGTCTCCTCACCACCATGGTAAAAATGAATTCTTAGAGGTAGTGGTGTAACTTGAAGCTCTTGGGCCCCAAAGCGAAAGCTCCAACAGGACCCCCAATTATTGCAAATCTTTAATAGTATTAGTCTTTTTCTATAGGCCAAAGCGACTCTTGGGGTCCCCCTGGGCTCCAGAGTCCGGGTGCGATTGCAACCCCTGCACCTGTTGTAGTTACACCCTTGCTTGCAAGTTTCCCTTTCCCTGTGCCTATATCTAACTTTTACCAGTACACTGAATCGTTTGGCGATCTGTGAGCTTTGATTACAATTATTTGCAAGTGATCTTGATTGAAAAAATCTTTAATCATTTTGTATACACAGCTCCAATGCAAACCTATGTGTGTTTATGGGTACAGACCACATATGAGCCTTGTGTGTAGTCTGACCCTGCAGTCATTGTTAGACCTGTGGGAGGATAGCACAAGTATGAAGTCATGATCCCATCTATCTATCTATCATATCTATCTATCTATCTATCTAATCTATCTGTCTGTCTGTTTGTCTATCTACTTACGTTTTTTTCAAAAAACTCAAAAATCTTATTTTTTTATTTTCTTGGGGTTCTTGGTACGCACATTGGCCAATGTCCATTTGCTCATCAGCCGCAACAAGGCGACCCCAGGTCTGATGAGTCCTAACGTTGACATCCCTGTCCTCCTTTTCCTCCCTATCCCACTCTTAAGTGGCTGGACACCATCTCAACCTAAAACCACCTGTGGGTGATGAGGGTACAAGTTGCAGTCATGGAGCCAGATTCTCCACTCGTTATACCCAAAACGTGTATTTCAATTGAGTCCGGATCCAGAAATGTGCAGATCCGTTCAACGAATCTGTTCTAACACACTGAGCATGCTCAAAGTCTAGTTGATGCACCTGACAAGGCATCTACCTCCACCTCAGAAAAAGGGCATGTGCACTATGTTATTGTGGAAAAATGTTAATAAAATATAGCATTGTGTGCATACTTACTATATAGGGGAACCCAGGGAGGGGCTGTATGAGTGGTTTAAAACTCTTGCTTTATTACAATCACTGTTTGAAGTTTCGTCAGCTTTTGCAGGTGCACCACAACTTATCTACGCACTTATCTCCTGCTGCTATGCCAATTCTGACAGTTTTATGCGTAGAACAGTCCCGCTGTGCCGACAAAAGCCTACAGGACTTCAAACACTTATTGTAAACAGTAGTGGTTTTAAACCACTTGTGCAGCCCCAACTCAGGTGCCAACATACTATATACATGTGCACAATACATTTTATTATATTTTCCCTCACCCTCTCCCCAACCTGCCGGATCAGGCATCCGGCAGCTGCTGTGGCATCCATTTGCAATTGCACAGCCGGATTTGGATGAGCCCATTTTCATTGGTTAAACCAGCCTAAGGGTTCACTTGAGAACTTTTGGACCCATAATCCAGAAGTGAAAAGAGCATAATTTCTCCATAAAGTGGCAAGGACCAGGTGCTTTCCGCAAGATGTCAGAACAAGAAGTTACAAAATTATCAGAAGAGTTGTTCGAGAGCCGAGAACCACCTGTGGATTGTGGCACCTTTGTGGTCTGGTCCCCTCAGTGGTATTTGAGATCATCGGGAGTAATACTACGTCTGAGGAGAATTCAGGTATCCTGTGCTGGACTCCCTGTACATCCAAAACTTCCAAACTCAAAAACAGAGTGCAGGGTGGAAGAGACCCACCCTAGGGCAGACCCCACTTGTGGTTGGAGGAGGAGTTAGAGCAGGGAGGGTGGCCCAGCTGCAGTAACTGGGACATAGAAATCCCCCAAACTCCCACTCCGAACAGGTTCGCTCATCTATAGTCATCACCAACAAAGACTTTTGTACAAATTATTAAATAAATTTCAGCAAGAGTGTTCAATACTTTTTCCTGTGTCAATTCTCAGTATAAACATAATTTAATTAATGGATAGCTATTGTTATATTTCTTTGCCCTTTGTGGTTTGGATGGGTTGTTACCAACATCTGGTGAGAAATTCATGTCAATAGCATCCACATTTTTTCACAGTACCCATTATATCCTATGAGGATCTTCGCATATCCTTTTCTTTCTCGCAGCGTTGATCACAAGGACCAATACAAGTCTATGGGTCCACGTAAAAACCTAGAGCACCATGGCATCTGTGTACCCTCATTGTGTCATCTGTGTGCTATACATGTTTAGTATTAATATATTGTGAAATGGTGACCAACCATGATGTTAATAGCTGGTATACATTGCATAGATGGAGGTCTGTTGCAATGTAAATATGAATGGTTTCACTGTGTGTTGCAGCATTAGACAAGAGTTGATGCATTTATGTGTGTGCATGAGTAAACACACCTCTCCACCTGTGAGTGTGTGGTGCCCTGCTCACAAAGGTAGCCACAGCCTTCCCTACTGCACAGCTGGGTTTCCACAACAGGTGCCTACTACTTGCAACACCTTCCACCCCCGCACAGTAGGGGGAGCTCTACTCACTGACTTTAGGTGAGATCCCTATAAATACTGCTGCTGGGGGAGTAGTTAGTCAGAGTGTGCAGATGCTAGGAGAGCTGCGAAGACGTCCTGGTGATCGGTGCCGCGGTTAGACCCGAACCAGTGACCCGGAGTGGCCCTTCTGCAGTTCAGCCAAGCCTAGGAGTGGGGGCAGAAGGCAAGGAGCTTAGCCAAGGGAGCGAAGAACTAGTGGAAGTTTGCTCCAGACTTACCGGACTCCGGAGATCCGCACCTGCAGGAACACTTTAGGACTGCAGACACCTTCGGCACACAGTGGAGACTTTAGTCACTCTGTCCCCCTGCATACCCAGCAAAAGGGAGCCAAACAGTGTGGAATAACACAGCAGTGATCAGAGAGGATAACCCGTGTACTGCACAGGAGGAGAGAGAGAGGACCAGAGAAAGTGAGGAGGACAGTCGTGTTGCATACAGACAGGGCTTCAGCGACAGCAGGGAACCTGAGGAGGCCTTATACCCACTTGCTGTGGAGACTCACTGTGCACCTGGTCACCCAACAGTGCCCTGGACATCTTTACTTGTGAATACCATCAGTAAAAGGTAAAAGAGACTTTCTTCAGTGTGTGCGTTATTCCTCTCCGTCCCCAGCCTCCATATAGACTGCCCACTGCTTCTTACACTGGCCTCAAGTCCCACTCCAAGCTGCCCCTTTGCTCTACGATGCCCCGGAGGCCCAGCTCCACCTGTAGGGAGATTTGCCATCCTTGCCGCAATATCATTGCCCTCCAGAGGACTGTGGCAGTGCTGGTGACCCATCACCAGGTACTACAGGTGGCGTCACGAGACAACAACTCTATTCCTTGTACATAACCCCTCTTTGAAGTGTCACCCAGGCCACGGGCTCAGGCACCACCACCCATGACATCCCCGTGAACCCCTCTGAGCCTGATACCCAAGTACCCCCCGTACCTGGGGCTTGACAAGTGTATCAGGTGTTATATCATGTGACTGGTTCTAGATCACATGTCTCTGATGTCCGTCTCCCAGGTCCTGTAAGTCTGTTGGACATATTGAGAGACCACATGTGTTTGGAGCTCCTAGCAAAACTATGGACTTGAAATCCATGTAAAGCCTGACTAGGGTCAGTAGTATTTTTTAGACATTTATGTTATTTTGCCTGCACAGCCAGAGGAAGGCATCTAATGTTTAATGTACGGTTTATGTGCTATGGATGAGAATTGTGTCCTGCGCTACCTCTCATGAATGGCAAAAGCGAGTGAGTACCCCTATTACAGTGACTGTTATGTACACAGTTTACCACAATATACTGTTTTGTTCTTTATAAAGAAAAATGTAAATCAATTGATATTACAAAATATTATTTTAGCAGCATTATTATTTGTGTGATGTTTCTTGCATTCCCAGATTATAGATACAGCCAAAGAAGTAGCCATATTGACAAGTCATATTTGGATGGTGATGATTTTTCTGCGGTCGCCCACGTCAGATCTCGGAGAGCCGTTAAGTGTTTATGTAGCGTTGTGGTTCACTGGGAGGTGGAGCTGTTATTAGCTGAGAGATGAGCATCATGATTGATTGTTGTATGGAGCCATGTCCGTGCCAAAACTGCTATAAGAACAATGGGGCGATGACAAGAAAACGGTAAACAGTAAAGTATTTCTTCCGTGTGTCTTGTTAAGAAAACCTGGACACCTGGCATGTATAAACGTGGGATACCCAAAGGTTAACTCTGCTAAGACATGCTATTTTGAATATAGAACAGCATTTTAGCTAAGGAAATATGAAAAAAATGAGACACGCAGCTTATAAATATGGCCATATTGATAACCACCTAGTAGCCATGTCTAGGCGTGTCTCTTTAACTGGGTTCTAACTTACTTTTGTAACTGCGCTTTAAGTAGGTTAGGGCCCAGTAAAAGAGACACACCTCGACGTGGCTACTGAGCGATTGTTGATATGGCCATATTTACAGTAGTGCTCTAATAAGACCACTATGCAATATCTAAAATAACGCAGTCAGGATGTAGGGCATTAATACTATCCAAATAACTGTGTCATATAGTTTTTAAATAATACAATTAAATGCTGGCAAATAATTGAATATACAGTGCACATGTTAAACTACCATAATAGCTACATAATATAGTGCTACAATACAATGGTGGTGTGACAAAAAATTCAAGGCCCTAACATTACCTAAATAATAGGATCATATAGTGACCGCATAAATCGTGCCACATAGTAGCACCAAACACTGCACATGCATGGCAGTGCTCAGTTGTATATAGTGTTATAGTGTTCAAACAATAGCATAATATAATGTCTATAATAATACAGTCAGTAACTATGGCAAAACATTCAAGGGTTTAATAGTACCCAAATAATAGGGTCCGGTAGCATACCACCAATGATCGCGCAGCCGCTATAGGGTCCGTGAGTCAGGGGGGCCCGATGCCCCTACATGGTGGGGGCTACATTATATTATATGGGTGACTAAGGGGGCTGCATTGTATTATATGGAGGACTATGGGGTGCATTATATTATATGGAGGACTCTGGGGTGCATTATACTATATGGAGAACTATTCAATTATATGAAGGACTATGGGGTGCATTATACTATATGGAGGTTGCATTATTCTATATGGGGGCTGCATTATACTATATGGAGGTTATATTATATTATATGGAGAACTATTAAGGCTGCATTATCTTATATAGAGGAATATGAGGGGTGCATTATAATATACTGTATAGAGCACTGTGCGAAGCATTATACTATATGAAGGACTATGTGGGGCCTATTACTCTATTGAGGATTTTGGAGGACTATATGTGGCCCATTACACTAAATGGAAGGCTATATGGGGTGCATTATAATATTTTGAGGGCTATGTGAGGCCATTATAATATTTAAAGGGCTGTGAGGGAGTCTTTATACTTTATTGAGACCTATTTGAGAGCAATTATACTGTATACAAGCAATAATACAATGTGAAGGTTTGTGTGGGGTCCATCATAATGTACAGAGGGCTGTGTTGGGGGCCATTATACTATTTGGGGTGATAGTAGGGGCCATTATGATTGTATGTAGGCCCATTATACTGCATGGAGGGCTGTGTGGGGTCACAGTTGGGGATCATACTGTGTTCATTCATTGCTGTGGTAGTTGAGGGGGGTACAGTAGGGTCACTGTGGGGATATCATATTGTGTTTGATGGACACTTTTAATGGCATCAATGAAAGGGAAATCTAGGGGCTTTAACAGGAAGATAATAACTTTGTAAGGGCTGAAAATTTGTGAGATATGTTATAATGTCACCCAGACAAATATTATTATTAATATTTTTTTTTGGGTAAGGGGTTAATAGAAAGTCTGCTATGGGGCCCTATGATTTCTATGTACGTCCCTGAGAGGGTCATGCAGTCTACGGTGCAATGCTGTGCTGCACACAGCAAGACACTGCCCACACAAACATCCCCCTTTTCTATATACTGTATTGCAATTTTACATTAGCTTGTCTGTTGCATTTTTATTTAATGTTTGCTACTGTGGGTGACGTTTGGGGCTTCCGGATCATTTTGGCCAATTCAGCAATTGCAAATCTTTAAAATGGTGCCACACTTTTCAGCAAGTGTACTTCAGTCCCCCGATTTGAATGGTATTATATACGAAACATTTGCACAAATTTTGCTTCCCTTTAACATGACCTGCAATTGTTTGCTCTAAAAAGTCTCAATAAAAGTTAAAGGCAAAAATAAAGAACATTTTTTAATTATTTTTTGTGTAAAAGTCATGAACTGTGAATGTCATTTGTAAGAATTTGGTCCAAAAAAGTCAACAAATATAACAAAGCAAAAAAAGAAAAGTAAATTTTAGAGTCGGGACGCAGGTCTGGTGACTAAGTGGTGGAAATGATTGACCCCTTTATCCACAGTACACTCCAGCCCTGTTGATTTATACGTCTAGTTTTACTCATCACATTGCACTATGGGGTTTGTAGGTACAGTATGTGTTGCCATATTTCTTCCATTTGTAGAACCTATAAGACTGGTGAATATGCTATCAATATTTGCTCTGTAATCTGATTAATCCTCCTGAAACTGCCCAATGTCATCATAAATCTTATGTTAAGAAACGAGCAGCCGCGTTACCTTCTGCCGAGCAAACGAAGGAAGTTCCATTTCCAAGTGCAGCTTAGACCCTGTTTACCTAAATGTGTTTACTGTTGACCCAGGCTGACGGCAAAGCCAATTTTCCGATTGGATTTATGTACAGTCAACATGTATGTTCTTATCTTCATCTCATCTACCCAAAACAGAGCAGGACTCAGAGTATTAACCCCCAACTGATGCAGAATCACTATTAATAAGTTAAAGGGAACCTGTCACTAGTTTTGGGGGATCTATACTCTGCTCACCACCTTTAACATGATGTAATTGGGGTTTCTGTAACCTCTTTATATGCCCAGACGTCCTGCTGCATACCTCAGAAATAGAGTTTTATTCTGTCCCGTGCCATATGCTAATTTCGTGGTTCAGTCATATGGGTGACTTCACATTGCGGTCAGTGCCACCCCACTGCATGCTAACACCGCCCCTTCTGATTGTGTGTGACTCACCCAGGGGTTTAGGAACTCGGATCCCGAGTGTTGATTACGGTTGCTGTCACTGGTGGTCGGTGCCTGTGGCCCTGGTGGTCGCTGAAAAGTGTAAAAATAAATAATAAAAGTGTAATGTTCGTGACGCCACCTGCGGCATCTGGTGATGACACCAGCGCTGCCAGCAGACCTCCGGGGTTGATGGATAGGCACCCGGATGATAGGGATCCCCGCAGGCGGAGCAGGGTCCACGGGGCAGCTCTCTATAGTACTGGTTGTCTTGGTTGTTCTCACAGCAGCAGCTCAGCAGGATCAGATAATGAAAAAGTCTCATCACTGAGACTGGAATGCAGTTTACCGAGCTCTGGTTTATCAACAACAGGTAACATTGTCAAATGGTGAAATTGGCAGAGTACAGGTAACAGATCCCATTCCAATTGTGGTACCACCCAGAAGTGAAATGATGATCTGGTGTCGAGCAGCCATAGGCCTCAGAGGGCAGGACTACCAAGCTGTAGTAGAACCTGTAATGTCTGATAGTAGTCCTACGCTCTTGACTGTCAGAGGGTTGGTCGACGTGAGAAAAGGGAGAGTCCCCGTACGCATATTAAATTATGGTGATGACGAAGTCAAACTGCCAAGATATGCAACTGTTGCAAAATTGTACCAGGTTGAAAATAATGCTGTAATTGATGTAAAATCCTCTTCCCAAACAGTAACTGATGAACCCCCTCACTCCAAAGATCAGTTAGAGAAATGGTGTCAGGAGCTCAGCGTAGGAACTGACAATACCACTACTCACCAGAAAAATGGAGTATACCGGGTAGTTCGGGAGTATGAACAACTGTTCAGCAAACACCCACTCAACTTTGGGAGGATTAAAGCGGTACATCATCATATCCCCACAGGCAACCATGCACCTATCAAAGAAAGGTACAGGCCTATACCACCCACACACTACCAAAAAGCAAAAGAGATGCTTCAGGACATGAAAAATGCAGGAGTCATTAGGGATAGCTGTAGTCCCTGGGCAGCACCACTAGTCCTGGTTAAAAAGAAAGATGGTAGTATGAGGATGTGGTTAGACTACAGACAAATCAACAAAGTCACACACAAGGATGCATACCTGTTGCCCCGCATAGAAGAGTCATTAGCTGCACTCAAATCTGCCAATTACTTCTCCACATTAGATCTTACTAGTGGGTACTGGCAGGTTGCCGTTGCAGAGGAGGATCGTGAGAAGACAGCCTTCACGACCCCTATGGGGCTCTGCGAGTTCAACAGTATGCCATTCGGGTTGTGCAATGCCCCAGGAAAATTTCAGAGGCTGATGGAGTGTTGTTTGGGCCACAAGAACTTTGAGACTGTCCTGTTATACCTTGATGATGTCATTGTCTACTCTCAAACCTATGAAGACCACCTGCAGCACCTGAGTGAAGTGTTCGAGTCACTGTCCAAGTACGGAATGAAACTGAAACCGTCCAAGTGCCACCTGCTGAAACCCAAGGTCCAATACCTAGGACATGTGGTTAGTGCCGAAGGCGTAGCACCGGATCCGGATAAAGTAACCGTCATCAAGGACTGGCCAGCACCAACTACTCATAAAGAGGTACGTCAATTTCTAGGACTGGTCGGATACTACCGACGCTTCATCAAAGGCTATACCAAGATAGCAGCATCCATGCAAGATCTCTTAGTAGGTCAATCCAAAAACGGCAAGATCAGGGGACCCCCGTTCCACTGGGGACCAGAACAGGAGCAATCCTTCCAGAAGCTGAAAGATGCGTTGACTGGAGATGAAATCCTGGTCTATCCTGATTACAATCTCCCGTTTTTACTGTACACTGATGCAAGTAATGAAGGCCTAGGAGCCGTCCTAGCTCAACGCCAGCAGGGAAAGGAAAAGGTGATAGCCTACACCAGCAGAAAGCTCCGTCCCACGGAAAGGAACCCAGAGAACTACAGCTCCTTCAAATTGGAGTTCCTGGCCCTGGTCTGGGCAATCACAGAGCATTTCAAGCATTACCTGGCATCCACCCGATTCACAGCTTTCACTGACAACAACCCTCTAACCCACATAGAGACTGGAAAGTTGGGAGCCCTGGAACAGCGTTGGGTAGCAAGACTCTCAAACTATGACTTCACTGTAAATTACCGGGCAGGTCACAAGAACGGCAATGCTGATGCCCCGTCCAGAATGCCTAACCTTCCTGAAGAGGGAGAAGACATAGATGACCTGGAGGAAATTGAACTACCTGCTTTCCACCGTACGGGTACAGCAACGTGTCATCAGGCAAACCAGAGACGTGTAGAGAGGACCGTGAACCCTTTACCTCACCATGACTGGAAGGAGGTTCAAGCAAACGATCCCGATGTCAGTTTGGTAAGAGAACTGATTACTCAAGAACACGCCAGCATGGACCCTGATGCCTCACAAACTGCTAAACGCCTATGGAAAGAGAAAGGAAGGTTGTTTGTCTACCAAGGTAAACTCTGCAGAAGATACCTAAATCCCAGAACACACAAACTCATCTGGCAGATTGTAGTTCCCAAAACTGAAGTCCAAATGATCCTTGAAGCATACCATAATGATGCGGGACACTTTGGATGGAAGAAGCTGGAGAGACTCCTGAAGAATCAGTTCTACTGGGTCGGTATGCGAGGTTCAATTGACAAGTGGTGTAAGAACTGTGGACCATGTCACCTTCAAGGAAAGACCATCTAACTCAGAAAGCTCCGTTGCAGCCAATTATTACCACAAAACCCCTTGAAATAGTTGCTCTTGACCACGTGAAGCTAACCCCAAGTCGTACTGGGTACACTTACGCTCTCACCATTGTTGAACACTATTCAAGATTCCTGGTGGTAGTTCCAGTTAAAGATTTAACTGCAGAGGTAGCAGCCAAAGCATTCCAGAGTTACTTCTGTCGCCCCCATGGGTATCCAGACCAAGTCTTAACTGACCAAGGGCCAGCCTTCAAATCAGCTCTGTTTCAAGAATTCCTAGGGCTATACGGGTGTAAAAAGATCCGTACCACGCCTTATCACCCCCAAACCAACGGTTTATGTGAAAAAATGAACCACATCGTCATTGACATGCTCAAGACCTTACCAGTTGAAGAGAGAAATCAATGGCCTGAAAACTTCCAGATCTTGTGGACATCTACAACCACATACCTGTCAGTTCAGCCAACTATACACCTGCTTACCTGATGCGGGCAAGACCAGGTAAACTACCTATTGATTTACAGATGGGAACCATCGAACCCACACAAGATTCTTCTGATGAAGATTGGATCAGTCAACGCCAAGAACAGTACCACAAAGTACAAGAAAGTATTGAAAAAAGCCTGAACATCAGCAGAACCAAACAAGAAAGAGACTTTAACAAGCACGCCTCAGCAGAACCTTTTGGAACAGGTGACTTAGTGCTAAAAAGAAAGAGAAAAACCAACAAATTGGATGACAATTGGGAATCTGAACCCTACACCATTATGCCATCACAATATGATAATTCAAAAACTTGCGTTATCAGTAAAGATCAAGGAAAAGCTTTTGCAACTGTATCAAGGGATCAATTGAAGAAATGCCCAACACAGTTAAACCCACAAGTAACCAGTTACCCTGGTAACTACAGTTAAAGAACCTAAAGAAAAACTTGTCCATACAGAAATTGGAGACTTACCAGCCGACTGGCGACAATGCAATGGTGTATTCATCATACCAGTTATGCATTTCTACCAGCCTGTGGAAAATCAACCAATACCAATTCAACCAATTCAACAAGTTCAAGTGCAAGAGATGCAGCCTGTTATTTTGGAACCTGAGATTCCTGTAATCGGTGAACCTGCTAGTCCCACAGTAAGAGAGAAAATTCCTACACCACTACCTACGAAGGATAGTCCAGTAGATAGGTTACGTACTTACTATGGTATTACACAAAGCAGAAGTAGAGAAAGAACCACTTCGTACACTACACCAACAGCTTTTGAAACACCCACACTACGCAAATCCACACGTAGTACATTACGACAACCCCCAAGCAAATATGGAGAATGGGTTTAAAATGTAGTGGAACCATATTACCTGTTAGTGAATGTAAATAGTACCCGTTTCAGAAACTGTAAAAAGTAGTGTACAGAAGGGTGGAGGAACTGGGCCCTGTCCCAAGTATATTAAGTTGGGGACAGAAAGCGCCTGGTACGGTAAAAAGGTTAGAACCAGCCTCCCAAGCAGAGACACCCATAAGGAATGTATAAAGTTTAAAAATGTATACCCGTGTATGTCTGGACTTTACCCTTTTTACCTTTTCATAAACTTTGGACAATTGTCACAGGACTTGTGTGACCAAAACGTACCTTTTTCCAGCCTGCGGCAGATGGACTAGTGCCGTATGAACTGCTTTTCCTATTTTTTCCATTCTTTCCTTCCTTTTTCAGTGATTTTTGTATTTTTCTTTAAGACTCTGTAAATACCTGTTATTAAATGTTATGAAATGTTTAGTGGTAAGATGTAAAAAGAAACTTTTGCTCAGTCCGGGAGAACTGAAGTTAACTAAGGGGGAATGTGGCACCCTGGCACCCTGTTGGGCACCACAGAACTCTTGGGTACATGAATGGAGTAGTAACAGCAAAGCAACACTCACAAACAAATCAAAACACCTTAGTACATCTTTAACACCTGAATTCACCCCAAGCCTCTAGGGGGAGCTCCACTGGTCACTTTGAGCCAGTTTCCCCTATAAATAGGGTCTGGAGGGAGAAACACAAGAGTGTGCAGACACTAGAAGAGCTGCAGGACGTGTGCAACCACCGGTTCTGGAGCAATACTAGGCCCAAACCAGCACACCTGCCCAGTGAGAGACCCTTGCAATTGGGGTCATAGGAAAGGAGAAAGCACCTCTCAGGGACATCAGAGTTACCCTAACTCTCCCCCTCATCATCCGGTTACTGGAACCGAGCTGTGAGAGCTGCCAAGCCACCACAGAGAACCAGCATACCTCACAGGGAGTTTAGCCCCCTGCTCACCTAAAGCACCTACCGACGAGAGCCCAGGGAATAGCATTGATCTGGCTTAACCCTTTTACAGTGCCCTCAGTGCTGTTACCCAGGTGAATCACGTTCCTCTGAACGCACAACCCGGTCCGGCTGGATTCCACATCCACCCGACCTCACTAGAAGAGACAGAGAAAGGAAGCCTACACGATTGCTTGCTGTGAACCTCCAGGAATGTTGACCTCACCCAGTCCGAGTGTACCTGATATCCACCAGTAAAGGTACCTAAAAGACTTTGGCGTGTCTGTGTTTAATCCCTGGATCTAACAGCAGCCTGACTAAGCTGCCTCACAACATCTTGTGCAGCTCCTGGCTCCGGGGACTCCCGCTCATCCTGTGGGGAGCGTCCCATCTTGCTGCATTCCATCCCCCGGAGGCCCAAGCAGCGCCAGTGGACATTACCGGAACTCTTACAGGTGGCGTCACGACAAGATTAACCCCTAAACTGTTCAGCCATCCCCTATTGATCTGGACCACCGGGCCCCACAGCCGCAGGCGCAGTTCCATGACCAGGAGAGGAAAGACGCCTGCGACGTGCAGAACCCGGCTACAGTGAGTCAATAGCCTTAGAGTTACATTGGCTCAATCCCCCTTCAGACCAAGATACCATCTAATATGTTAGCTTGGATTCATGTTAGGTCTTCATATGTTGGGAGAGGGAACAATTTAATGCAACCTGCCCGATCCTTGTATATCCATGAAGATAAGCCATTGCAGGAGGTGTCTGGCAGCAATTTACCAAATTTAAATCACATGCACGCTAAACCAGACTGAGTGTGCATGTGTATAGTGAGTTTGGTAATAATTGCTATCGGTGGAACAAGCACAAACAACAGATATTAATAATGTCTGGGCAACCTCAGCCTAAAATAAGGCCAAAGAATGGTGCAGTCACCGCCTAACACATGCGGCCAAGGAATCACAGCCTTATTGTAATGATTAGAATGAATAACTCAGGAATCTTTTCGCGTGTAGCAAAGACAAAACTGAACACAGTTTATAGGTGAAAAAGTCTATATTATAACACACGGTGATAAACAACAAGTGCAGAGAAAAACTCAAAGTCCACACAGTGTGTAGATATTGAATGAAGACTTGACGAAAAGTCTGTTAAAAAACCTTACAGGAAAATGCAATCAGCGGAGCAGACTATAAAGTGAAGTTTACACTTGCAGATGCTATAAAAGGAAAATCTATGGCAAGTCCAAACACGGAGATGTTTAAACAATTCTATATAGCAGAGGGAGTAACATGAGCAGCCAGAAGTAGAAGAAACGGTGGCAACAGGTGTAGCTAGCAGAACCTCTGAAGAGCAGCAACAGGAGATTCACACAGGATCTGCAAGAGTAGGCCAAGCAGAATACTCTAACAATGACTGGAGGCTGGGGTAGGGTTTATAAAGGCAGGAAGACAAAAGGCACATGAAGCAAAGGACGCCATTGTGGAAAAGGACATGAATGCCCAAAATGTGATCAATATATATGGAGTCCTGACACTTATTCACCCAGTTAAGACTTCCATGGATAGCCAGAACTTACTCCATTTTTAATTGTTTTCTCCATCATTACCGAGAGAATTGGTACCAAGACTCAAACCAAAGTCAACAAACTCATTTCTATAATATAAATTATCTTTTTGTTCTTTTTTGCTCTTTTAAATCCAGATTATATATTCTTAATTCTTATTCTCCTCGGTGAAGAATGTGTTCTTCATGTTCCACTTCCATCTGTAAGCTAAGGTTTTCCATTTATGCTGCAGTATCCTCCAGGACCTATCCTGCTCAGGGTGTGGTTGTCCTTTCTTGTCAAACCAACCTCAGCCCAGCAGACCTGTGTCAGGAGTAGGACAGTAACATGTCCATGCTGATATTTTTTAACGCTTTTAGTACTCTCCAAAGGTATATTGATAGGAACACTCGGTTTATGCCCAACTTTTTTCAATTTCTAGACTCCGCAGCATTTACTTTCTCCTTAGATCTTCCAAACTATGTCATGTTGTCTCTTCCTTGTTTTTCAGGTTTGAGATGTACTTACTGACTGGAACACCGGAATTGTTTTGCCAACAAGCAGTTAGTCATTTTTATAATAACACGGTGGGAGAAGAACATTGATATTTCTCCTGGGAAGACTCAACATTGCAATTTGCCACTCAAAGGTCAAGATGTTTTCTTCAGCCATTTGTCAGCTGGAATAGGTAGACTTCAGTGCTTTAAAATGTATCTATGCAGAAATATATATTATAACTTTTTCTCCTATTCTTGCACTAGGGATCCTTGAGATCCAAAGATTTTTACTTTTGATTCCAAGGATGACAATTCCACTAATTTTTCCTACATAAAGGCTTGAAGGTTGACAGAGCCCATGCTCCTCATCTAACATAGCTTGCTGGTGGCTCCCAAAATGAAGTTAAGACTTTTCAGGCTCCTGGAAGATTTGACGAAGCTTTGTAAAACTATTTGAAGAATAGTGCTTTCTTAGATGATCGTAGCCATCATGCTAAGCTCCTGGATCCAAAGGCACATTCAGGGAGTGGAAACAAGGCATGGAAAGGGCATGTCCTGCCATGTGCACAGGGTTGTAACTACAATAGGTACAGGGGTTGCTATTGCACCCAGGCCCTGGAGCCAAGGGGGCCCCAAAAGTCCCTCTGGCCTATAGAAAAGACCTCTTGTATTAAAGATTTGCAATAATTGGGGCCCTATTGAAGCTTTCGCACCGGGGCCCATTAGCTTTAAGTTACACCTCTGCATGTGCATGTAAATAAAGATTCAGTGGCTTGTTTCTCATCTAGTGAAGGTGGAACACTTTAGTAGTAGAGTAAATATGGAATAGAAGGTCCATTCTATGGACATAGTGTTAACTGCTACTACCTGAAAGTGAGGACAGTTGGATGCCATCCACAAATTACTTGGAAAGTCCAATACCAGTGGTTAAAATCTGTAAACTTTTATTTGGTCCTGTTGAAAAACATTAAGCTCAAGTTGTTACCACACCATTTTTTCTTTCTAGATATGCCGAACTAAGGAAACCATGTAACACGTTCCTGCAAACCTCTTCCTCAACATTCCCTTAGTTTCGAGCAATGTTTCGACAAGACCTCACTTGATTCCCGTGTGTTGGAGTACCACTGCCAGTAACTTACCTTATCTAAATAAATAGGAACAAAAGTAAAAAGTCAAAGCGTTGGCAAAAAAAGCAGCACAGGAAGGAAAGCTGGGCCGACATCAAAGCTTCTAGGGGTTCTTCTTCAGAGCTGATTTGGCTTGCTTTCGAGCAGTTTCTAGAAATGATGTTTAGAACTGTAAAAAAAGAAATATAAACACCACTTTATGAGGAATTGAATAGTTGGGGAAGGGATACCTTATATTGAAGTTTTCTAGGCACCCGATAGGTACATACATGCAGGGAAAAGCAGGAATTGGTCAGAGAAGCACAGCACAGAAAGCTGAGGAACTCATGGACAAATCAACACTGTGTGTGAAGATCATTGAAGAAGACACAGCAATTTGTATAAGTCTGGATAATGGACCCGTAGGCATTCAGAAGCTGCATGGTACCTCCATGAGGCTTTGTGTTTTCTACAAAAATACCTAGGATATAGCACAAAGTTTTAGTAACCGGGAGAAAAAATTTCATGTAGGAATACTCAAAATATGGCATGGGCTTGTGATGATCAAATACTTCACCAATTTGCTATAAATTGAAAGTACTTAAAGCATCCCATTGCCCTAAACAGATGTGTATGTGTGATTGAATCGCAGCGGCACTATAAGTATCAGAATGGAGAATCATTGCCTGTCTAAAAGCAGAAGCAGGGAATGCAGCAGCCATTGTATGGTTAAACTGAATAGTGAAAGCATGTCACAGCTTACATCCTAGCAAAAGACATAAGGAGAGAAACAGGGGTTAATCTTTGAGTTAATAGTGTTGTGAACCTGCATTGAACTGAGAGAGGAACAAACTTTATTCCCACTGGCAGCATTCAGGTTCCAGTCATAGGGGTGGCACTGGCACAAGTTTAGTGACCACTTTGTATTTCAAGAGCGGCGGCTGTAACTGACTCACAGCGGCTTAGCATTAGGCTGTGTGCTCACTATCAGTATACGCAGCATTTTGGACGCAGCGGCAATCCTGCATAGTATAGTAGCAGCATAGTGGATGGGATTTGAAGACATCCCATACGCACTGTGCCTCTCCCAACCGCAGTGTTATTTCAGCTGCGGTGCGGGTGTTTGCTGCTTCGCATTGCCTCAGCGTAGTAATTTCATTCTGCGGAGTCGGGTGAACGCAGGGAGAAGCTGCAATCTCCCTGCACTCACTGGCAGGTTCCCGCAGGTCCAGAAGCACTGCGTCCAATATGCAGCACCTCCGGACTATGTGCACATACCCGTAGACCCAACTGTCAGTTACAGGTGCCACTCTCAATACACAGAGCAGTCACTGAACCCACGCCGATGCCGTCTCTGTGGCCGAAACCTGAATGCGGCTTGGAGAAATAAAGTTAATTTTCTCCCAACTACAGCGATCCAAAGTGCAGGTGCCAGGCACCTTCAGAACATTAATAACCTGCAGATTAACCTAGTGTATCCCTGCCGATCCCTTGTAGACTGTGAGCTCATGCGAGCAGGGCCCTCTCTCATCACCTACTGTATCCTCACTCATCCTTTGTAGACTATGAGCCCTCACGGGCGGGTCCTCTCTTCTCTCCTACTGTATCCCCACCCATTCCTTGTAGACTGTGAGCCCTCATGGGCAGGGCCCTCTCTCATCACCTACTGGGCGGCACGGTGGCTCAAGTGGTTAGCACTGTAGCCTTTGCAGCACTGGAGTCTTGAGGTCCTGGGTTCAATTCCCACCAAGGACACTAAGGATAACATCTGCAAGGAATTTGTATGTTCTCCCCGTGTTTGCGTGGGTTTCCTCCCACATTGTAAAGACATACTGATAGGATGTTTAGATTGTGAGCTCCCAAGAGAGACAGCATTACTCATGTATGTAAAGTGCTATGGAATCAATAGTGCTATATAAATGAATAAATATTATTATTATTATTACTGTATCCTCCCCCATCTCTTATAGACTATGAGCCCTTATGGGCAGGGTCCCCTCTCCTCATCCACTGTACCCTCAGCCATCCATTGTAGACTGTGAGCCCTTGTGGGCAGGCTCCTCTCTCCTCACCTACTGTATCCTCACCCATTCCTTGTAGACTGTGAACCCTTGTGGGCAGGGTCCTCTCTCATCACCTACTGTATCCTCACCCATCCATTGTAGACTGTGAGCCCTTGTGGGCAGGGTCCTCTCTCATCACCTACTGTATCCTCACCCATTCCTTGTAGACTGTGAGCCCTTGTGGGCAGGTCCTCTCTCTCACCTACTGTATCCTTCACCCTTAGTACCCTTGCGGAAATCTCTTCTCACTACTGTATCTTCACCACTTGTGGACTGTGATTCCTCCTCCTCTCTCCTCCTGTACATGTCAATATATGCCCCTTTTCACATGTAAAGCCACATGGAATAAGTGGCGCTATAGTAATGAATAATGATAAATAATATCGGCAGGTTAATAGCCTTTTTTCATGTGACAGGATTTTTCTAAATACTAAATGAACATTACAGACAGTGTGTGACAGCACAGCAGTGAACAATGGCTACCATCTGTTTACCCATAGCTATACATGTTTAATCACTTGGGCATTATTAAGGTTGTTTTTGCATTACGCAACTTGGAAAGTGTTAAATAGAGTATATGTGTTTACAGGGCAAAAAGAAGCTTTACAGTATATGAGATTTGCTACAAATCAAATTTTTGGAAAAAAAATTCAATAAAAATAACGAGTTCGGATTTTTTTTTTTTTTTAAAAGTGTCTCTCCCTAGTATTCAATTATACCTATTTCCGCCTTTTAGGGTCGCTTAATGTGAAAAACTGAAGCTAACATTACAGGTAGGTATGCAGTGGTAAAACCTTAACAAACACCTGAATAAAGTTGCTGCACACTCCTGCCAAGGAACGATCAGGGGAGAAAAACAAGCTAAAAATAAGCCTCAGTGCCACAAATTAAATCTACACTGGTTCATCATGAATCACGTACCGCAGGATGTTATGCAGAGGATGGTGCCTTACTTTCCCCTGCCTCAGCCCCTGCAGATAATAAGTGGTTAATGGTCACCTGCCTATCCAACCAAGAAGGGTTTGTGAATCACGATGTGTCATAGCTGGCAGTCACGGCTCATCGTCCGGTATCGTTACCGGTCTGCTGCAGCTTTCTATGGAGAGGTTTAGCTGGAACATTAGTATTTGGTTTATGTATCTGGTTTACGTCTCCCATATCTGCACTTGGCGACCTCTATATTATGGGGCGGCCCACTTGTGGATCCTGTGGACAAGCCTAAACAGAACATTGGAGCAATCATGAAGTTGCACCTACAAAAAGGGGCGTAACTACAACAGGTGAAGGTTGCAATCACACTCAGGCCCTGGAGTCTAGGGGGCCCCAAAAGTTCCTTTAGCCTATAGAAAAAGACTACTGATATTAAAGATTTGCAATAATTGGGGGCCCCATTGGAGCTTTTGCATTAGGGGCCCATGAGCTTCAAGTTACTCAACTGTCTAGAAGATATGATGTTAAAGAGACTTTAATGTTGGGTATCTGTAGAATGGGTCCGAATGGAGCTATAGAGGATAATATACAGGTGTGAAATGCAGAAACTGAACCTAAGTCCCACACATGCACACACATACACACATGCATACACCCACATGTACACACATAGACACACCCATGCATATGCACACATAGACACACACATACATATACACGCACACATACACATACATATACACACATATATATACTCACACACACCTTTATCCAGAAATGTCCACACCACTTTAGCTAATAGTGACATGGACCATACAGATATTAAAAGTGGATAAATGTACAAAACCCCTAGCAGGAAGGCTTTTGCATACAAGCCCCACCCCCGCTTACTGGTTACACCCCTAAAAATTATGTCAGGGCGCCACTAACAATTCCAGAATGTCTTCATAGACAGTATTATCCAGAAAAAGGCTTAAAAAAAAAACATGACAGTGCTAGCCCCCCGATAAGAGGTCACCATATGTAATTGCCAAGTAAGTCACATCTCTGGTAACAGTGCTAGACAAAAGGTACCCATAAACAACACCAGGCACATGTAAGGCCCTGATAACAGTGCCAAAAAGAAAATGTTGCTTGAAAAGTTACAATGTACCCAGTGTCAACCAAATAGTGCACCCAATACCAGTGCCAGCTACTTATGAGTCCTATATAACAATTCCAGCCAGGGAGTGCTGCTACAAACAACTTCCATCCACGGATTGTCTCCATAACCATAATGTGAACCAGAAAGGGCCTGAATATTAGTGTTAGGGCTCATTCACACGGAGAGAAAGAACTGGATGGATAGTGCAAATGACACTCGGCTCAAACCCTGCTGCAAGTGTGGCGCCCCTGCGTCCAGGAGGCCACAAAGGGAACTGCAGCCAGGCAGGTAGGACACTTGATGCACACCAACATCCTCACAGCCCACATACCCACGTGTAAGAGGAGGTAACATCCAGCCCTGAGATTAGATACTCTATGAGATTGAGGGGTGGTGGATTCAGAGGAGTGGGTTGGGCACACCAGAAGTCAGGTGACTTGAAAGTATATAGGAAGGGGGAGGAGTGAAGGAGTTCAGTAGGCCACAGTGAGCTGAACAGTAAAGACCAGAAGGAGGCCGAGCTCAGCTGAGAGGAAAAGACTGAGAAACACATGTTCTGGAAGAGTGAAGGCAGAAGGACGCAGAATCTGTAGTGAGCCAGTGCGAGCCAGAGGAGAGAGAAAGCCCATCCAGAGCCAGATCCCCAGGAGTGTGAAAGGACAGAGAGGGACGGTGCAACCCGGGCCCTAGGAACGCAGCTGGAGCTACTGACTGCAGGAGGAGTAGCCCTCCTATATACCGAGATTAACAAAGAGAAAGGAGCCTGGTAGAGCCTCGTGCTGGAGGACTGCCGGAGGCTGGGCTAAAGTAGAGTGTCGGCTCTAGAGGGGACCGTAGTTCACCCGGCATCCCCAAACAATATGACGGGGGGTCTGAGTTTCAGATTGAGATCCCTACCCTAAGGACAGGCAGCTCAGTGACACACTTAGGACTCACAGGAGCCCAAGTCACCGCCATACTGTCCAGTGTCGCACAACACGAAGTAAAGAGAACGTAATAGCCCGGAAAGGACACTACAGACTGTGTGAGGGGTCACAGAGAGAGAGAGGCCTGGCTGCAGAGCAAAGGGAACCCGGAGAGGGAGAATGTGCCCGTGTGTTAAGAACTGAACTTGAACTGTGTAAGAACTGTAACTGTGCTGTTAAGTAACTTGAAGAGCTGAGAGTAAAGCTTTGGAAAACCCTGGAACAGTTTCCCTTGTGTTTCTGCATGAGAGTGATTCTCTCCTAACAGGATTGCATCAGAAGGACCTCCACCCGCAGAGCCACAGCTACAGCCTGTCAGCACCAACGCTGAGGAGAGATCCCTGCAGCGTCTGATAAGTAAGTGTGATACACAACTCCACAATAGACTTAACCCTTACTGCCTCGGGGAACACAGTTCTACCCACTGGAACTACACCATCTCCGCTGCTATTACATCATCCCGGGAGGTTCTGCAGCAGCGGCGGCCCCCATCACTGGCTGCGTCAAGTGGGTGGCGTCACGACTGACAATTCCCTGTAAATATCCCCCTTTTATTGCCAGGGCCCGGGACACGGTCCGGACCAGGACCACCCGTGACTTCCCTAGTAAAGACCCGGTCCGGTACCGAGTCCCCTCGTCCCAGTGGGCTCGACAACCTGGCGTCACGTACAGGATCTACCCGGTCCAAAAGAATTGGACCCCATGCGCCTAAAGTACGTGTTCTGGACTTTTCTCGCCAAAATCTGACCTTAATGGTGGCCAGGTGGCCACTAACGCCATGTGCAGAGGAGGCGTTCCTGAAACTCCCATCGTGGGTCGGCCCGGCCCAAGGCGTGAAAAGAAGGACCCGCCCTGGCTCCCCTTAACTCCGGGAGAGCCAGCCGTCACTCTCAAAGAAGAGCCGCCGCCCCTCCTCCTAGCAAGCTGGCGGAACGAAGAAGGAAATCGTCATCAGGAGGGGGCGGAACAAAGAACCAGAAGAGAAGCAGTCGCCATTCCAGTACACGAGGACGGAAGCGGAGGACGCCCAGAAGAACGCTGCACCCGGAAGACCACAAGTGATCCCGGAGGGCCCACGGAGTGACCCGGTGGAGGAACCCAGCAGAGGAAAGAACTTGTGTGACTGTGGAGAGATGGCAGAAGGTGGAGAGCGTCCCTACGTCCAAGACACCCGGCGGGGTGTGATGCGACTGCTGCCCCGACAGATGACCCGTGTTCAGGATCAGGGAACCCGGGTCCAGATCGATGTGGATCATTGTCAGTGGAGTTATGAGACTTTAACTATGCAACCGGCTGGGTTGAAGACACCCGTGACCGCATGGAGAGCAAGGGTGGATGTCGTACCACGAACCTGGTGGACTTATCTGTGCCCAGCGCTGCACCGCGCCTTGCTAAAAAAGAGAACTGACCCGCTCGGAGCCCTGGAGGAAAAATGGTTATCCCTACCGGAGCTCCTGATACCAGCGCCTAAGATGACAGAGGTGAGGGGAGAGCAGCTCCGTTGCTGGTGGGAGCGGGATGAAGCTCAGCGAGACATGAGTAGGCCTAGGCCTGCGGCAAAGGGCCCGAGAGATGGAAGGAATGATGACTTGGATGTGTAAGAATGGGAGAAGATTAAAGAAGAGTAAGAGAATTGTGTTTGCAAGACTCAATATCTGAAGAACGTTGCTGAGAGAAGAGCTTTGGATCACCCTGGAACAGTTCCCTTGTGTTTCTGCATGAGAGTGATTCTCTCCTAATAGGATTGCATCAGAAGGACCTCCACCTGCAGAGCCACAGCTACAGCCTGTCAGCACCAACGCTGAGGAGAGATCCCTGCAGCGTCGGGAAGTAAGTGTGATACACAACTCCACAATAGACTTAACCCTTACTCCCCTCGGGGAACACAGTTCTACCCACTGGAACTACACCATCTCCGCTGCTATTACATCATCCCGGAGGTTTGCAGCAGCGGCGGCCCCCATCACTGGCCGCGTCAAGTGGGTGGCGTCACGACTGACAATTCCCTGTAAATATCCCCCTTTTATTGCCAGGGCCCGGGACACGGTCCGGACCAGGACCACCCGTGACTTCCCTAGTAAAGACCCGGTCCGGTACCGAGTCCCCTCGTCCCAGTGGGCTCGACAACCTGGCGTCACGTACAGGATCTACCCGGTCCAAAAGAATTGGACCCCATGCGCCTAAAGTACGTGTTCTGGACTTTTCTCGCCAAAATCTGACCTTAATGGTGGCCAGGTGGCCACTAACGCCATGTGCAGAGGAGGCGTTCCGAAACTCCCATCGTGGGTCGGCCCGGCCCAAGGCGTGAAAAGAAGGACCCGCCCTGGCTCCCCTTAACTCCGGGAGAGCCAGCCGTCACTCTCAAAGAAGAGCCGCCGCCCCTCCTCCTAGCAAGCTGGCGGGAACGAAGAAGGAAATCGTCATCAGGAGGGGGCGGAACAAAGAACCAGAAGAGAAGCAGTCGCCATTCCAGTACACGAGGACGGAAGCGGAGGACGCCCAGAAGAACGCTGCACCCGGAAGACCACAAGTGATCCCGGAGGGCCCACGGAGTGACCCGGTGGAGGAACCCAGCAGAGGAAAGAACTTGTGTGACTGTGGAGAGATGGCAGAAGGTGGAGAGCGTCCCTACGTCCAAGACACCCGGCGGGGTGTGATGCGACTGCTGCCCCGACAGATGACCCGTGTTCAGGATCAGGGAACCCGGGTCCAGATCGATGTGGATCATTGTCAGTGGAGTTATGAGACTTTAACTATGCAACCCGGCTGGGTTGAAGACACCCGTGACCGCATGGAGAGCAAGGGTGGATGTCGTACCACGAACCTGGTGGACTTATCTGTGCCCAGCGCTGCACCGCGCCTTGCTAAAAAAGAGACTGACCCGCTCGGAGCCCTGGAGGAAAAATGGTTATCCCTACCGGAGCTCCTGATACCAGCGCCTAAGATGACAGAGGTGAGGGGAGAGCAGCTCCGTTGCTGGTGGGAGCGGGATGAAGCTAGCGACGACATGATAGGCTTCCTAGGAGACCCTGGCGGCGAAGTAGGCCCGTAGAGATGGTCACAAGGAATGAGTACTTGAGAAGATGTAGTAAGAGATGGGAGCAGGAAGAATTAAAAAGGCAAGAGAAAAAGCGGGAATTAGTTGCACTGACTCAATATCTAAAAACCGTTGCTAGACGAGACAAGAGCGTTACTGGATCACCCTGGAACAGCTTCCCTTGTGTTTCTGCATGAGAGTGATTCTCTCCTAATAGGATTGCATCAGAAGGACTCCACCTGCAGAGCCACAGCTACAGCCTGTCAGCACCAACGCTGAGGAGAGATCCCTGCAGCGTCTGCGAAGTAAGTGTGATACACAACTCCACAATAGACTTAACCCTTACTGCCCCGGGGAACACAGTTCTACCCACTGGAACTACACCATCTCCGCTGCCATTACATCATCCCCGGAGGTTTTGCAGCAGCGGCGGCCCCCATCACTGGCCGCATCAAGTGGGTGGCGTCACGACTGACAATTCCCTGTAAATATCCCCCTTTTATTGCCAGGGCCCGGGACACGGTCCGGACCAGGACCACCCGTGACTTCCCTAGTAAAGACCCGGTCCGGTACCGAGTCCCCTCGTCCCAGTGGGCTCGACAACCTGGCGTCACGTACAGGATCTACCCGGTCCAAAAGAATTGGACCCCATGCGCCTTAAAGTACGTGTTCTGGACTTTTCTCGCCAAAATCTGACCTTAATGGTGGCCAGGTGGCCACTAAACGCCATGTGCAGAGGAGGCGTTCCCGAAACTCCCATCGTGGGTCGGCCCGGCCCAAGGCGTGAAAAGAAGGACCCGCCCTGGCTCCCCTTAACTCCGGGAGAGCCAGCCGTCACTCTCAAAGAAGAGCCGCCGCCCCTCCTCCTAGCAAGCTGGCGGGAACGAAGAAGGAAATCGTCATCAGGAGGGGGCGGAACAAAGAACCAGAAGAGAAGCAGTCGCCATTCCAGTACACGAGGACGGAAGCGGAGGACGCCCAGAAGAACGCTGCACCCGGAAGACCACAAGTGATCCCGGAGGGCCCACGGAGTGACCCGGTGGAGGAACCCAGCAGAGGAAAGAACTTGTGTGACTGTGGAGAGATGGCAGAAGGTGGAGAGCGTCCCTACGTCCAAGACACCCGGCGGGGTGTGATGCGACTGCTGCCCCGACAGATGACCCGTGTTCAGGAGCAGGGAACCCGGGTCCAGATCGATGTGGATCATTGTCAGTGGAGTTATGAGACTTTAACTATGCAACCCGGCTGGGTTGAAGACACCCGTGACCGCATGGAGAGCAAGGGTGGATGTCGTACCACGAACCTGGTGGACTTATCTGTGCCCAGCGCTGCACCGCGCCTTGCTAAAAAAGAGACTGACCCGCTCGGAGCCCTGGAGGAAAAATGGTTATCCCTACCGGAGCTCCTGATACCAGCGCCTAAGATGACAGAGGTGAGGGGAGAGCAGCTCCGTTGCTGGTGGGAGCGGGATGAAGCTAGCGACGACATGATAGGCTTCCTAGGAGACCCTGGCGGCGAAGTAGGCCCGTAGAGATGGTCACAAGGAATGAGTACTTGAGAAGATGTAGTAAGAGATGGGAGCAGGAAGAATTAAAAAGGCAAGAGAAAAAGCGGGAATTAGTTGCACTGACTCAATATCTAAAAACCGTTGCTAGACGAGACAAGAGCGTTACTGGATCACCCTGGAACAGCTTCCCTTGTGTTTCTGCATGAGAGTGATTCTCTCCTAATAGGATTGCATCAGAAGGACCTCCACCTGCAGAGCCACAGCTACAGCCTGTCAGCACCAACGCTGAGGAGAGATCCCTGCAGCGTCTGCGAAGTAAGTGTGATACACAACTCCACAATAGACTTAACCCTTACTGCCCCGGGGAACACAGTTCTACCCACTGGAACTACACCATCTCCGCTGCCATTACATCATCCCCGGAGGTTTTGCAGCAGCGGCGGCCCCCATCACTGGCCGCATCAAGTGGGTGGCGTCACGACTGACAATCCCCTGTAAATATCCCCCTTTTATTGCCAGGGCCCGGGACACGGTCCGGACCAGGACCACCCGTGACTTCCCTAGTAAAGATCCGGTCCGGCACTGAGTACCCTCGTCCCAGTGGTCTCGACACGAGCGTGACTGAATGTCAGTACTGTGATATGATTCCGTCGCTTGCCAGAATCGGATCACAGGTGTGGAGAATATAGAGAAATGTATTTCTCCATCTTCTCCATAGTCTGAGTCGCATATCACCTGAGTGCAGTCCAATATTTCACACACATTATAGACTTGAATGGGTGCACGCCATCTGATGTACGCTGCCGATCCGGCATGAGAATAAAAGCATTAGTTGGTAGTGTCCCATAGTATAACATTGGAGCAAGTGCTATCCAATATTATTGTAATGTTCTTGCTTATATAGTGCCATCATAATTTGCTGCACTTAATATTTAATCACTGTCCCCATTGGGGCTCACAATGTAAATGCCCTATCCCTATGTCTTTGTACTGTGGGAGGAAACTGGAGAACCCAGAGGAAACACACACAAACATGGGGAGCATACAAACTCCTTGCAGATATTCCTTAGTGGGATCTGAACCCAGGACCCCAACACTGCAAGGGAACATAAGATAGCACTCGGCCATCTTGTGATTGAGACCTTAGGCTAGGTGTAAACTTACTCTTGTCAGGATCGCATCAAAAGACCTGAACTGGCTATGGCTTGCCTGACCTGAGCATGTCAGCTGTATGTAGATCTATGCAGCTCACACACCCAGGTAGGGAGAGTCGATGGCAGTTCCAGGCAGTGCGATTTGATCCTCACGTGAGTCATACACTAGTATGAATCCAGCCTTACCAGACTGACCCATTAATAGAGCAGCCAAGGACCACACCCATTACCAGGGCCAGCTCATCATTCTAGTTGCTATCTTCTAGGAAGCACAAGCATCTTTTTTCGTATCTTCGGCCCTCCTGATGCTGATCTGTTTGAGTAGAGATCGTCAGCAGCGATTGGATTCTTTCATAAGAGGTCAATGACTGCAACTCAGATTTTGCATGTGCTGACGAGGATCTGGGATCAAATACCATTTGTGCAAGAGATTCCTGCACGATCAAGAGAGTTCATGAATATTCTAAACTGTATTACATCTCCTAATTACTAATACACCCAGGGAGGAACAACACATTTTCTGGTACTTGGAAAAGTCATATTGATTGTACATTTGGAATTTAATAATGTGACTTTTTGAAACAACAATGGATACTCGCCCAACTAACACAACCTTATTAAGAAGAGCGACGCTTACCTGGTCTGCCTTTGTATTAGTCCATAGAAGATCGAAAAAGGTCCTTTGTCGTTCCGAAACAAAAACAAAAACTTTTTCAAGAAACTCCAATAATTTGAGAACCATGACTCTGTGAATTCCTTGAGAATACATCTTACATGATGCTTCCTTGCTATGGGCATAAGAGATTGACCATTCCTTGGAAAGATTGAATATGTCTCCTTGGCCCAAATGATTTGCTTTTACCCTTTGATGGTCCTTCCAGCAACAAAAAGGTTTTGCTAATTACTTTCTCCTAAAAAATAATATTCCAAACTTTTTCCAAACTCCGGTAATTTTTGAGTGTATTTTTGGTGAACTCCTTGTATAAATTGGAAGAAATGATGGTTTCTTGATAATGGATGATTGACATTGACCATCCTTCAGAATGATGTTGCAGCTTATCCGGATTCCCACAGAGTGAGAAGAAGAAGCCAGAGACTTGAGATCTTATATAGTGCATTGTGCCTTGTCTTAGTGCCCCTATTTCATAAGACAACATTATATAGAGCGAGACCTGGGAGAAGATGTGTACTATTAACAAGTGGCCAAGGATATCTTTTCTTAAGCTCCATTCATAAGAGCAAGACGCTAGGAAACAACATGACAATTGTTCTCTACCTTCTCACCTCTCTGTAGGCCACCGATCTTACCAGCTTTTCTTTTTTCCTAAACCATAAAAAAATAACTTAGCTACTCTCCAAGTATCTTCAGTCAAGTGCTTACAAGACATGTTTTATTTTTCTTAATTTTGGATGGCACACTCTTTTTGGCTATGAAACGTAAAATTCCCGGGGCCTTGTTGTATTCCCAGACTTTGTAGACGGGGTACTATTAAGTTAGATGAGAGAGGGGTTGAGGTCATCAATGTTCTCCCTGCGCCCGGAGAACAATGGGCCTACACATATACCTGTCCGTTCCTCTCGTCTTCAAAGAGACTGATAACAACTAGGAAGGGAAGGAAAACAAGGAGAGTAATTAAAGGGTTACTTTTTTCAGTAGTCACGTATTAGATGTTTGATGACAGATGTCCAGTTCGGAGGACTCGTAAATGAAACTTTTTTTTTTAACTAATCTGTGGGTTTCGCTCTTATATTGAAGTGAGAGCTTCGCTTTATCAGGTTTCACTTGATGCAGGTGCATAGGGACTTAACTCTTACCAATGTCTTAAAATGGGTGGAATTAATCGACCCTGGTGCGGTTGAGTTTCTGGAAGTCAAGACGAAACTTGTCAACTATTTTTTTTATTTGTAAACTTATTTAAGTTATTGGAAAACTGCAAGTGGAAAAAGAGAATAGATCATTTATGGTCCTACCTGGTCTAACCTTCAGATGGACAACTAGTACCCAATTCTTGACTTCACATAACTGTCCTTGTCCTTGTTTTCTCTATTACCCTCCCAGGACACCTAATCCACCAGCCAAACCCCAACAGAGCATCACGTGACAATATTGTATGCAAAAATTGGATATTATCAGAAATAGATAAGACGAGTATTTTGGCCCTATCCCTCTTGAACCCATCCTCTCTTGCATTGACATCGTTCCCAAGTCTTGGGGCAGAATAGATAACACAAGTATGAGCAAGAAAGAACAGTTTTTAGATTACCTCTCCTTTATAAAGAATCTTCCATCATAGCTTTCACCACCACCAGTAGAGTTGTTGTTCACATCGGGCATCACTGGCAAACATCTGATTTTGCTAATCAAAGCCATAGATATCTAATTTTTTTCCACTACTGTGAAATGTGGTATCACATGGCAATAGAGTTGGTGAAAATTGATTCACAGGACATGGACAAGCAAACACAAGTAATCTGTGGCCACTGGATGGAAGACATGAGAACCAACTCCTTCCTCCAGGCATTCACAGCTCTTCTTTATTTTAGCTAGTCTAGTGCAACATCATTGTTGTGTGATGCACATGTGACACTTTTGGCTGATCATAAAGGTGGTTTCACACTCTTTTTTATCAAATCAGGCAACCTCAGGTTTTTCAGCAAAAACATGATCCTTTCAGGATCCAATTTTTTTGCTCATTCATTGATGTCAGGTCGCAGCCTGAAGCAACAGGATTCTATCTGACACCATTAAAGTGAATGGGCAAAAAAATTGGATCCTGAAAGGATCATGTTTTTGCTGAAAAACCTGATCTTGCCTGGTTTTAAATACTGGTAGCGTGAAACCAGCAGAAGAACAATGGATACTGTCAGATAAGGCTGGTTTGATACTGCAGTTTTTCCCTGATCAGGTTCGATCAGGTTTGTGTGCCAAAACCAGGAGAGGATCTTGCAGAGAAAAACTATAGCTGAAAGATTGACACCTGTTCTGAGTTTTGGAGACACTCCTGGTTTTGGCACACAAACTGGATGGACACTAATCAGGGAAAATCCTGCAGTGTGAAACCAGCTTTAAGGGCCCGTTACACGCTTCAATGTCTCAGCGATCCGACCAGTGATCCGACTTGACCTGGATCGCTTGAACGACGTTCAATGATCGCTGGTGAGGTGTCACATGTACAGATATCATGAACAACGCAGCAATGACTCCTCAACAAGCGAACGATACTTGCGGTCATTTGGTCACCTATGTCCTTCAGTTCTGGATAGGCGAAGTCGTAAACGAGATCGTTATCACGATGTCACACACGACTATGCAGCAGATCGAACGTACGATCAACGACTGATTTATGGTCCTGTTCATAAACCTGTGATCAACGATCTAACGACTTATCATTGGTCGTATCTATGTGTCATACGCAACAACGTCGTTACGACGTCATTGCTCCGCCCCAAAAGCTGTGCCGTACCAACGATATTGTTAACTATATCGTAGCATGTAACGGGGCCCTTTAGGCAGGGGTGAACCTAGCCTCTCTGCTGCCTGAGGCGAACTTTAAAATGGTGCCCCCCCCCCCCAAACACAAGGGCGTCAGCACCATTACACGCACATGCAAGAATCACATAGAAAAATCCAGAATAAGGATCATTAATGGCAGTGGCAGCTTGACACAAACTACAGTCACACAATGGTGGCTGCAGCCTTATAGCACAGGGGGCAGCACTGATTGCCACCTATTATCTCTGGCACACACCTACAATACTCTGGGTAGCTCCAATGTGATCACTGCCTGGCACTGACTAGTCAGACCTGTCACCATGCGGCTCCGTCCACACATACAACGACTGCAGTCTGAGCATCAACAAGCCGCCACTGCACGAAGCTGGGAAAATGGCGCGTCTTCCCCAACAGACCACACCTCCTCCCGAAACGCTTAGCCAATCACAAGCGCCGCACACGGGGCTGTCCGCAGCTAATACCAAGTTTCCCTGAAAATAAGACACCGTCTTGTATTAATTTTTGCCCCCAAAGAAGCGCGATGTCTTATTTTCAGGGGACGTCTTATCTCCATGAAGAATTCACATTTATTGAACAAGAAAAAAATGAACATTTATTACATCCTGTACAGTAATTGTCATCACAGCCCAGCGTAACCAAACTGTGTCATCCATCATCCATTTGCAGCCCCCATCATACCACCAATGTCCCCCTGCAGTGTCCATCATCCATCTGCAGCCCCCATCATCCCCAATGTCCCCCTGCAGTGTCCATCATCCATCTGCAGCCCCCATCATCCCCAATGTCCCCCTGCAGTGTCCATCATCCATCTGCAGCCCCCATCATCCCACCAATATCCCCCTGCAGTGTCCATCATCCATCTGCAGCCCCCATCATCCCACCAATATCCCCCTGCAGTCCCCATCATCCATCTGCAGCCCCCATCATCCCACCAATATCCCCCTGCAGTGTCCATCATCCATCTGCAGCCCCCATCATCCCACCAATATCCCCCTGCAGTCCCCATTATCCTTCCACAGCCCCTAACATCTCCCAATATCCCCATTATCCATCTGCAGCCCCCATCATCCCCCAATGTGGGAGCAGGAAGGAGGACAAGTGCCGACCAACCGGCGGGAGGATTGATCTTTCATTGCCCCCATAAAGAATGATGCCACCAAAAGTGTCCCCCAAACACTATGATCCCCCCACAGTGAATTCCTTCACAGGACCCTCCACACGTACCATACGGTACCCCCCAACTACTCTGGCACAGTATGATCCTCAACTGTGACCCCTCACAGCCCTCCATATAGTATAATGGTCCCTAAACCTCTTCACACTGTATAATAGACCCCAACACAGCCCTCAAATAGCCCCCCATAAAGTATAAAGGCTCCATCATAGCCCTGCAAGTATTATCCTGCCCCCAAAGAGCCCTCCAAATATTGTAATGACTTCCATATTGTATAATTGGCACAAGCACAAGGATGTCAGCACCATTACACGCACATGCAAGAATCACATAGAATAATCCAGAATAAGGATCATTAATGGCAGCTTGACACAAGCTACAGTCACACAATGGTGGCTGCAGCCTTATAGCACAGGGGGCAGCACTGATTGCCACCTATTATCTATGGCACACACCTACAAAACTCTGGGTAGCTCCAATGTGATCACTGCCTGGCACTGACTAGTCAGACCTGTCGCCATGCGGCACCGTCATCACCCAATGTCCCCCTGCAGCCTCCATCATCACCCAATGTCCCCCTGCAGCCCCCATCATTCCCCAATATCCCCCTGCAGCCTCCATCAGCCTTCTGCAGCCTCCATCATCTCCCAATATCCCCAACATCCATCTGCAGCCCCCATCATACCCCAATATCTAACTGCAGCTCCCATCATTCTTCTGCAGCCTCCATCATCCCCCAATGTCCCCTGCAGCCCCCGTCATCCATCTGCTGGACCCAACATCCCTTCAATGTCCCCCTGCAGCCCACATCATCCATCTGCCATGCCCATCATCCCCCAAGGTGGGAGCAGGAAGGAGGACAAGTGCCGATCAACCGGCGGGAGGATTGATCTTTCATTGTCCCCATAAAGTATGATGCCACCAAAAGTGTCCCCCAAACACTATGATCCCCTGCAGTGAATTCCTCCACAGTACCCTCCACACATACCATAGAGTACCCCTCAACTACTCTGGCACAGTATGATCCCCAACTGTGACCCCTCACAGCCCTCCATATAATAAAGCTTTATAATAATAATAAAGCTTTATTTATATAGCGCCAACATATTCCGCAGCGCTTTACAATGTAGGGTCCATATAGTATAATGGTCCCTAAACCTCTTCACACTGTATAATAGACCCCAACACAGCCCTCAAATAGCCTCTCGTTAAGTATAAAGGCTCCATCATAGCCCTGCAAGTATTATTCTGCCCCCACAGAGCTCTCCAAATATTGTAATGACTTCCATATATTATAATTGGCTCCATATAATACAAGCACCCGAATAGCCCTCCGTATAATATAATGCACCCCCATAGACTATGCACCCCATAATTTTCCATATATTATAATGCACCCCCATAGTCCTCCATATATTACAATGTACCCCATTAACCTACAAATGTTATAAAGCACTGCCATAGCCCTCCATAAAATATAATGCACCATGCAGTCCTCCAAATACTATAATGCATCCCCCATAGTCCTCCATATAGTATAATGCACCCCATAGCCAACCATATACCATACAGCACCCCCATGTACAACATAGCACCCCATATATAGCACCGCCCATATACAGCACAGGAGCCCCATATACAGAACCCCCATAAACAGCACAGTAACCCCATTTAAAGCACCCCAATATACAGCACAGCCGCCCCATAAACAGAACAGCACCCCCATAAACTGCACAGTACTCTCATATACAGCACAGAAGCCCAATATACAATGCAGCACCCCATAAACAGCACAGCACCCCCATATACGGCACAGAACCCCCATATACAGCTCAGCAACCCCATATACAGCACAGCACCCCAGCCCCACATACAGCAGAGCCCCCAATATACAGCAGAACCCCCCATATACAGCACCCCCACATACAGCAGAGCCCCCATATCCAGAGCTCCCCCATATACAGCTCCCACATATTCAGCAGAGCCCCCCATATACAGCACCCCCATATACAGCAGAGCTCCCCCATATACAGCACCCCAGCCCCATATACAGAGGGGAACAGAGGATATGTAACAGGTTCCCTTTACTTCTGCTTAATATTTAGTGATACAATTAATATAAAATCATCACTGGACACAGTTTTGAGATTTGCCCCCTTCAGATTTATTCGGTTATGGCTATTGTACATTCATGAGGGTTGATGAGGAAGTTCAGGGCTTGAGATCTGACTTTATTAAGGGGAGACATCTCCATCAGTTAGGCAGGGAATATAGATATGTGCATAGGACTACTCATGGTTCGATGGAAACAGAAAACCTGACAGGTTCCCTTTAATTCTGCTTAATATTTAGTGATACAGTTAATATAAAATCATCACTGGACACAGAGATTTGAGTTTTGCCCCCTCAGATTTATTCAGTTTATTAGGGTTGATGAGAAAGTGCAATACTTGAGATGTGACTTCATTAACATCATGAAACAATCACTGATCTCAGGGAGACCAGTCAAGGAAACACTGCGGGCAGCCGGCTAAAGCGCTCAAACACAGTGAAATACGTATTTGAGACGCCTAAACGAGGCTCCACAAACTCTATTTCATATTTGTATTTCTCAGAGGGCAATCCCCCTGGGAAATACAAATATACAGCTAGAGTCTGTAGAGCCTCATTTAGGAGTCTCAAACATGGGGCTAGCCAGATAAAACCAACACCAAAACCAGGTATCAATCCACAGACAGCTGGAATACCAAAACCAGGTATTCAGCTCGGTAGCTGTTTCGGGGTTTTGCCCCTCATCAGTGTGGAGTATGATTCTGGTTAGGTGAGACTAATGGGAGACATCTCCATCACTCCTGGAGCAGGAGACAGAAGATGAATGAGACATCTCCATCACTCCTGGACCAGGAGACAGAGGATGAATGATCAAGCAAAGAGAAAGAACAGCGCCCCTTGAGCCCGTATGTTCTCATGTAGTTGCAAACGTTTATTCCGTCCATCCTCTAGCACGTTGCAACTACATGAGAACACACAGGCTTGAGAGGCGCTGTTGTCCCTCTTTGCTTGGTTGATGGATGTCCAGGTGTGTCTTGAAGGTTGAATGATGGCTGTTGGGCTCTGGAGGGAGTTTTATAGCCACGGACTATTGTGACCTCATAAGGCAATGACAGAGCAAGCGGGTGTGGCTGGATGACCTAAGCGATCTGTAAACTTTTCATGAATCTGTGATGTCATCGCACTTCTGAACATTCTATTTGGAATCCTGCATTCATCAGCCTCATTCAGCTCCGGCCCCTAAGAAAAACAACATTATAATATCAACATGGCGTGTAGAAGGAGTTATAGAAGCGCCCAGATGTCGACTGAGGATCAGGAGGAGGGTCACCGTCGTCACCACGTGACCCATAGAATAGGTAAAGAAATAAAAAGACACAAAATAGGAGGAAAAATGTTTAGACAGAGTGGATCTGATGGATAACCAATATGGCTGCTAATAAACACACCGATCTCCTACATTCCACTCAGCTGCTAACTTGGGAGACTTTGGGGAAGGCTAGAAGTGAGCTCTTTACCTAGAAAGGCAGTCTTGTTGATGGTTATCTTATTTTTGGCTAAAACCACTGTGGAACATCCACATTCGGATAGTACATGATCCTATTGGGTGGAGTATGACACTAGCATTACCGTTTAGATGTTCATTGGCTGCTTCTCTCATGGCTCCACCCCGTCGGAGCCTCATTTGTCAAAACAGCAAACTTCTTGCCCACATCAACCAATGCAATAGTCCAAGCAAAGCCAGGGTTTTTTGCCAAATGAAAAATAAGCAATATATGAAAGCCAACAATCTTGGTCATTAAGGACAAAACACACTTTGGGTTTGCTCCATCTGTCCTGACAAAAGGTGACTACTAGTAAATATGCTAAGGAGGGCGGAGGAGGACACAGGGATTCTCTTTTTGGCTATCTTTGACATGATCATGCCATACCTCATTGTCAGATTTAGCAGCAGAACTGGTCTTGTTGCCCCTAGCAACCAGCAACAATGCAACATTCCGAGCTGCATTAGCAGCAAAAGCTGAGCTGTGATTGGTTGCTACGGGCAACAAAGTTACCCTAAATCAGCCCGGTGACTGACTGTGTCCTCTGCGGTGCGCTCCTTACAGGGAACAACAGAATATTTATCATTTTGGGATATTTCTAGATTTTGAGCAGGAATGATCTAGAGGCAGAATCTGACATATTTTTCTGTTTGCCGTTCACAGACGCAGGAATCGCCCTGAAAAGTGAGAAGGGGACGTCTCCCGCCAGCGATGGCTCCGAACAAATCATCAATAAAAATAATCATTAATCATCGTTAAGCGGCCGGAGATAATAAATGGACAAATGCAGCAGAGATTGGTTCCTGTGATTTCATGACGCGCCGTTTTCTAACTTCTATTCAGGCTGAATTCCCCCAACAGATATGCTGGGACTTGTAGTGTCCATACACATCTATACTACCGTGTTTCCCCGAAAATAAGACACTGTCTTATATTAATTTTTGCTCCGAAAGGTGCATGTCTTATTATCAGGGGGTGTCTTATATTAGCCAAAAATAAATTGACAGAAAAGCAGCCTCCCATCCCAGTACCGTATCCCAATGCAGCAGCCTCCCATGTGTGTACACACCACACACACACACACACACACACACACACACCACACACTTTCACTTTCTTACCGTACTTCATCCTTTTCACTTTCTTTCCTCTGCGGTGCTGCTTTGGTGGTGCACAGTGCAGGAGCCCTGGGCCAATCAGAGCGCAGGAGCCTGGGCCAATCAGAGCGCAGGAGCACTGGGTCAATTACAGTGCAGGAGCCCTGGGCCAATCACAGCCCAGGAACAATCAGAGGCTACTGACGTCAGCTGGCCCATGATTCCTGCGCTGTGATTGGCCCAGGGCTCATGGGCGGAGACCGGCACAGAGCCCTGGAGCAGAAGAGCGGTACAGAGTGGCGGGCACCGGACAGCGGGGAGCGAGACACAGATGCATGCCCCGGTCTTGTGAGCGGTGGCACGCTGAGGAGGTACGCCTTATAATAGGGGGGGTGCCTTATATTAGGAGGTAGGGCGCCCCAAGCATGCCTTACTTTCGGGGGGGGAGGGGGCCCTAGTTTCCGGGAAACAGGGTATGTTACAAGTCCAGCAACAGAGTAATATGTTTTATCATAAAATATACATATACAGTATCTCACAAAAGTGAGTACACCCCTCACATTTTTGTAATCATTTTATTCTATGTTTTCTGAAGATCTGACCCTTTGATACAATGTACAGTAGTCAGTGTGCAGCTTGTATAACAGTAAATGTGGTGTCCTCTAAATAACCCAACACAGCCATTAATGTCTAAACCGCTGGCTACAAAAATGAGTAAACCCCTAAGAGATAATGGCCCAATTTTGCGCAGATATTTTGTGTGGCCACCATTATTTTCCAGCATGACCTTAACTCTTGTGGACCTGGAGGTCACTGGATCTTCACAGGAGCCGTCAGATGCTCTTCATCCTTTATAACGACATCACGGAGATGGTGGATGTAGAGACCTCGCGCTCTTCCACCTTTGGTCTGAGGAGGCCGCACAGATGCTCCATAGGGCTCAGGTCTGGAGATACTCGGCCATCCAGCACCTTCACTCTCAGTGTCTTTAGCAGCAGGGTGTTGGGGGTTGTTATCATGGTGGAATATGAAGGGAGGAGATCATGTTCGTCTTCAGGAGGTCACAGGACTTGATGGCATTCATGGTTCTCTCAATGATTTTCAGCTACTCACAGCTGGCAGCATCATGCAGCCCCAAATCATGACTCTCCACAACCATGCACCAACATGACCCTCCACCACCATGCCTGACTGTTGGGAGGACACACTTGTATTTATGCTCCTGACCTAGACCGTCACACACGCTTGACTCCATCTGGACCAAATAAGTTTCTCTTGGTCTCATCAGACCACCGGACAGTTCCACTAATCCATGTCCTTAGTCTGCTTGTCTTCAGCAAACTGTTTGTGGCTTCTTGTGCATCATTGGCACACACTCCGATGTCAACGGCTATTCTTTTGGGGTTCTGCTCTGAGGCAAGATAACTTTTCCTACATCCATCTTTAGGAGCAGTTAGTTCTCCGGCTGTGCAGAGGTGTCTAGGTCTGGTTATTACATCCCACGGCTACTTCTAGTTGCGGTGTGTAGTCAGGGATTGCGGTCAGTATAGTCGCCAACGACTTCTGTGGAATCTGTATGTTACTCCTTAGTCACAGGATCATAACAGTCCCCCTTAGTGGCGCACCGACCAGTGGGGCACCACAATCCTGCCCTTGAATAAACTGTGCCATTATCCCGTCCCGCCTGCAGAGCCACAATCCTGTCAAATCCCTATCCTACATTACAGCCCCGGGGATCCTGCTCCATCAACAGGGAGCGTTACCAACTTGCTGCCACATCACCAACCCGGATGTCTGTTGCAGCGCCTTAGGCTAAGGTCACACTTGGGTTGTTGCATCCGCTTACCGGATGCATTAAAGGATGTTTTTTTTCCCTGGCATTCACATGACATATCTGTTCATTTTTAACGCTTGCGTTAACAGATGCATTACTAATGTTAAATTAACGCATCCGTTTTCCAAAACAGCCCAAAAAAACGCTGCTGACCGCGTTATGGTGTGCGCTACAAGAAATGCATAGCAATTTGGACATGTTTTTTTGTATTTGAGTCTGTAAATTTTTCAATGGATCTAGCAGGCTCAGGGCAGACGCTAGTCTGACCCTAGCCTTGGGCTGGTTTCACACCACGGTTTTTATCGGTCAGGGTGGATCCTGTTTTTTGCAGGATCACTTGGACGGAACCTGACATGACAGGATGTGTAGAAAGTGTGGCCAAATATGGTCCGGGATACTGTTTTTTGCAGGATTCGTTTTCTACTGCTGTCCATGGTGCTAAAGTCTGCCTGTGTCAGCTCTGCCGCTGTCCTTGGTGCTGAATTTACAGCTTGTGCATAAAATACTGCTGTCCATGGTGCTGAAAGTTTGATGACAGGATCTCTGAGCATGCTCTGTGCAAAAAATCGGATCTGGGATACTATCTGATTTTTGAACAGATCAAGTGCCCATAGATTCCCATTTAAGGACGCCGGATCACCCTGGATTTGTTTCTGTCCGGTTTTGTCCGAGTTTTGCACCGGAGCAGAAAAATTATTCAGAGTCTGGTTTTCAGGACAAGGAAAAACTGGACCAAAATGAATCCGATACAGAATACACAAAGCCGGATGGCCAAATAGGACCAATCCGGCACCATGTGGATACATGGGAGGCAAAACTGGATCCGGTTCTGTCAGGTTCAAACCAGACAGAACCTGATGCACAAAGCTGTGGTGTGAAGCCTGCCCAAGAGGTGGTTCTCAGGTCTCTCTTAGCAGCCACAGATCACTAATTTGGCCAATGGACCAAGTCCTGTGGATCAGTGAACCAATTCATAACAACTGGACATAGCGGCTTTTCATATTAATGGCTAAGGATGGCTCAAGTCCACCAAACCGGTTGCCCTTTATATAGCTGGCATTTCTTTATTGCTATAAAAATGGTTCTGATTAACGACATCCTCCTCTTATGGTGTATATTTTCATAAAGAATATCGTATATATACATAGGGATATAAGCCTACAAGGGTACCTCCATATCACAGAAGGTCTACATTGAGAATATATAACCTAAAAGAACTCTGCCAGTATTTAGAAAAGTAATAATATCTAGAAACACTGGGAAAGTGAACAAATGGAACAAAGAATATAATTAGTTTATTAATCTCAATCATGACAAGAAAAGGTATAATAATGTGAGTGCATGAGAAGACTGACAAAGGCATGGGTAGAAACACTGGAACCCAGTCTATCCAGAGACAAAAATACAGCAATCCTTCATAGCCTAGCAGACAATCACAGAAGTGCATACAGTGCAGAAAGAGAGACAATATAGTGTCTATATCAAGGTGTTCTCACGCTAAAATTAATTGGTCGGACCTAGTCAAGGTAATAATGGAATCCTATGGCATAAGATATGATAATTACAGCTAAGGTCTGCACAAACAAATAACTTGTGAAATGATGGAAAAAAAACAGGGTCTGCAGGGCTCAGAGGGGGCTGCTGGGTGTACCTCGGCCTTAAAAAAGCTTTGTCAGGAAAGGATATATAGGAATTGTGAGAGTGGGACAAGCACTGCCATTACAAACATTACTGCACTTCAGACTCAAGGGGTTACACATGGGCTATCCCACAAGTTTGAACTGCACTGCACTCCCTGATGTCACCGCTCCTCACACGCTCTGTTTCACGATACTGGTGAGAAATATCGATTGTGTTTTGCGTGATATCGCGACACAGCTAGTGTTACAAGCGCTGATGCCACTGAGGTTATTTCAGTGGGATTCCCTGCTGCGTGATACCCGCTGTGCAACCTGAGACAACCTGAGGGAACTCATGAGGATGTCTTGCGGGTCTGCAAACATGCTGAGAGTGACAGTGGCACTGAAGCTTGATAAGTAATTAGAATGCTAATGTCCAATGTTTCAAAACAGCGGGGCCCCTTTGAAGGTGTTTTCTAGGTCCATGATTTTGTCACTCATTGTTTTGAATAAGGTTCGGAAGTTCAGCGAACCAAAGCAAATCCAAATTTCAAAAGGTTTGGTCATCTCTAATCATAAATTATTCTTTCTTCAAGGTAAAACATTTTTTATAAACAGACAGAGAAATGTTCTACTTCACAAAAAGAATCATCTATGATCAGGGGCATATCTAGGGGGGTGCAGCCGGACCTTTTGCCCCGGGCGCCACTCAGCGGGGGACGCCGGCGGCACCCCCCTTCCCCCACCGCTGCGGCTGGACGCGCTGTGCCCTGAAAATCTCAGCATACTCCCGGAAGTAGCGGCCGCCGTAACTCGTTGCTATGGTTACGGACGGGCCCTCTGGAGCCTCCGAAGGTGAAGGAGTGTCGGGACGCTTAGCATGAGAGCGTGAGAGCCGGTGAGTTTGTGACTAGCTGACGAGGGACAAACTGCTGCTTGGTGGGAAGCCAAGGTAGGAGGCTCGAGTGTGACCGTGTCCAGGGCTGTGTAAGTGACTGCTATGCCTGGCTGACACATGGGGTAATACTCTGCTGCACGGGCGATGCTCACACAAGTGTATAGCATGGACAAGAGCTGACAGCACCCACCCCCCCCCCGGTCCTCACCTACTTTTGGGGGGGCGCCAAAATAGATCTTTGCCCCGGGACCATCAAACCTAGTTACACCGCTGTCTATGATCCCATGCTGTAATGTCTGTATACTTTTTTACTTCCTCCCCTGCCCAGGAGATGTGGTATGATCAGACCATGTCCTTGTATGGTCAGACACATCCATTACACAGTACATACCAGGGACACATATACCTCAGCAAAGGAGATCTGGTATGATCAGATCATGTCCCTGTATAGTCAGACACATCAATTACACAGTACATAGTAGAGACACATATATAAGATTATCTCAATACAGGAGATGTGGCATGATCAGACCATGTCCCTATATGGGCAGACACATCCATTACACAGTACATAGCAGGGACACATATATAAGATTATCTCTGCACAGGAGATGTGGTTTGATCAGACCATGTCCCTGGACGGTCAGACACCTCCATTACACAGTACATAGCAGGGACACATATATAAGATTATCTCAGCACAGGAGATGTGGTTTGATCAGACCATGTCCCTGTATGGTCAGACACAGCCATTACACAGTATATAGCAGGGACACATATATAAGATTACTTTAGCACAGGAACATTATTTTAAAACACATCCAATTGTGAAAATATTCCAAGATCTATTGATCAAACCCAACTTTGACATTCACTTTTCTTGTGGGTAAGCTCCTTTAAGTTACTAGTAAGAAGGACACTCAAGGACATGTGTAGAGAACTGCAAAAAATGTAAAAGAGAACTAATGTCATCAATAAAGTCATCGCAGCATGTGTTGTAGGTCTTATCTGTTAGGAGTATGCTGGCTCATCAGGGGTTACTCCTGAGCTCATGCAGCTGGTCTCTGCCCCAATTTAACAGGCCAGTATCACATGCTGACCCTGGGTCATTTGGCAGGTACTCACTAACCTCCTGACGTAGGTGGGAAGAAGCACATTTTGCAGCCTCCATGGCCTTCCCAGGGAGCCAGAGGTGAACTGTGGAGTTTAAAGTTTACCTAAAGACAAATAGAAAGTGTCAACAGGGACCCTACCCAAATCTGATGCCTAGCAAAGGCAAACATCCAATCAGACACATAAATCAAATCTGCTCCCTAGCAGGCTTAACCCTTGTGTTCCAGTTGGCGCCCGCTTGTTACATTTCTCATGTTCATTTTTCCACTGGAACCAGCGCTCTGACTAATATTTGACAAGGTTCGCACGGATACTTTTAATAGAAGAGTTTGCTTGAGCTCAGCTTCAATGACACCAATATAGCTGCACCCAGACCGCAAGGAGGTGACCGACCGGGAGTAAGGAAATAACACGACGCGGTATAGAGTAGCTGCACTTTACCAATCTCTTATACAATGGGATTCACTACTTCTGTCTCATTTACTTTTATATGATTTTGATGTATGGAATTATAGATTTTGGCTTCAAAATGCTAAAACGCTATCACCCTAGATGAATTGGCGTCACTTAACCAAGTACCTGTTTGTTTAGTACGTGGACACTTAAGCTACCAAAATCTAATTTAGGAGCCTCATAAATGTGTGAGGGATCACAACGTGCACACAAGGGGCGGTCATGAATTATATGGCAATGTCGCACGCAATTCATTTTGAATTCTCATCAAATACCTACATTGTATTGGGAGCAGAAGTCGAGATGTCGCCTTATTTGCTTCATCTGATTGGTCCATGTAACCAGCAACGGATTGGTCCACTTCAAGCAGAAAAAAAACGGCCATCATATTGGCACAACCAGCGGTGTAACTAGGTTTCATGGCGCCCAGGGCAAAGATCTATTTTGGCGCCCCCCAGAGTAGTTGGGAGGGGCATGCTGTCAGCTTTCAGCCCCGCCGCCCCTGCAGCCTTGGTTGAGGAGCGGGGGGGTGCTGTCAGGTTTCAGCCCCGCCGTCCCTGCATCCTTGGTTGAGAAGTGGAGGGGGGGTTGCCGCCGGCGCCAACCAAGTGATGTGCCATTATGACAGCTGCATGCAGGTGCTCACCCCCAGGGTCCAGGTCCTCCTCCGCCGGCATGGGCTCCTCCACTGCTGCCGGGAGCCCTGTGCCCCGGTAAAGAGCTGAAGGACCTGTGATAATGCCACCATTAGTGACCAGTACAGGCGGAGCTCAGCAATCCTATTAATACCGGACAGCGTTAACGGCAAGCGCCGTCTGGAAACGTGGATCCATAGAAACCCTGTGTTTACCTTAGTATCAGCCGCACACAGAGCTGCATGATGGCCGCTTTTCAGGAGCGCACAAGAAAACGCTGCAGGCAACGTTTCCTGTGCGCGGACAGGGTTGTTCCATAACCAAGCCTGATCCCAGCCTTATACATACTCACATAAATAGTCTGTATCTCTAGTCAGCGAGAATCAGAGCATTTCCTATTCTCATCCATTTTGCGGATCAGACTCGGACATTAAAGTCTACAAGGATCCCTGTTAAACGGATGAAACATGGAAGACTGACTCTGCATTTCAGTTTTCCATCTGAATTTCATCCAGTTTTTAAATGATTTGTTTTTAAGAGTCAATAGATAAAGTGATGTTCAGACAATCTACCTGCATGAGTGAAAATAAAAGCAATTAAAATAAACGCTAACAACTAGGATGACACCTGAGACAAAAATTGTTCTGTTTCTACACTCTGGAAATCGACTTCACCATGACCTGGAGTCTGTAACTCCTATATATCGATCCTGTGCAATCCCCCCTCCCAGACCACAAATAATATTCAGACAATGACTTTCAATAAATTGGCCGCAGCAGCCATTTTATTTGACAACATAAAGGAAAAAAACATTGCAGTTGTAAAAAATGGTGAAGTCCTCGAAGCTCCAAAATGCTGGTGATTTACCATGACATTACCCCTCCCCACTCTTGCTCCCAACCGTAAGTAACGGCTCAGGAGCACCGTAAATACAAGGGTAGAGGTTGTCTTCCAATAACCATGAAGGGCATCCTAACCTTCCATGGCTTGGAATCCCCTTGCTTTTCCATGGCTGCCCCTAATTTTCAAATAACCGATAAGGGACGTATGAGGTATGAGAGTGCACTGCCTGGTTGTAGTATTTGGCAAGTGCTGCAACACAGAAGCAGGAAGAATGTAATCCGGGAAGAAAAGAGAACTTCTGTATAGAGTGCGCACACTCTCTTTTCTTCCCGAATAACCGTTAAGGGAAACCCGATCTTCCATGACCGCCCCTTATTTTCAAATAACTGTTAAGGGGAACGCGACCTTCCTTGGCCGCCCCAAAATCACCAGACCACCATCCAATGAAGGGATCAATATGTTAATGAATCCCTAAGATCAATTTGTAACCAACTTCGAGGACCCACCAACGTCGCTGTGACAGAGAATTACAACTAACAGGGAGGCTGGGATTGACTGTATTGTCTGGAGTGCAGGATTCAAAGGAGCCCCACACCCTCCTGTGTAGCCTATTTATAACTTGTAACCAATGCCCACCCCTAAATCCCCTGGACACTACCCCTAACATAATCACTAGTCTCCTAAGACTACACCCACACCCAACCTTTGGTCATTGGCTCCAACCTGGTCATGCAGCCCTTCACTTCACATAGTTGACGCTCCAGTCTGTCACTTTCAGATGGTGACACTCACATGGATGTGCAAATGTAGCCTTAGACAGAGTCTTAAAGAAGCAGTCCAGCTTATTTTTACACATTACGATCCTTCATAGTGTCCCCCACACACTATGATGCCCCCACAGCGCCTCCACAGTCTTCCCACACAGTATAATGGCCCCATAGCCTTCCCAAAAAGCATGTTGCCATCAATTTATCTCAACAAAGTTTAATGCCCGCACAGTGCTTCCACATTACCCCCACACAGTATCATGCCCCCACAGTTTCCCCAAAGTATCTCTGCACAGTATTTTACCAATACAGTGCCACCTACATAGTATGATTCTCTCACAGTGTCTCCACAGAGTCCCCATACAGTGTGATGCCCCCACAGGTTTACCACAGTATCTTTGCCCAGTACTATGCCTTCACAGTGCCGCCTATATAGTATGATGCTCCCACAGTTTCTCCACAGTATCACCACACAGTATGATACCCCCACAGTTCCTTCCACAAAGTATGAAGTCCATACAGTGCCCCTACACAGTATAATGCCCTTACTGTATCTCTGCCAAGTATTATGCCCGCACAGTGCTGCCTATATAGTATGTTGCTCCCACAGTTTCCCCAAAATGTCTCCACGCAGTGTGATGTCCCCACAGTTTCTCCGCAATGCCCCACACAGTGTGATGTCTCCACAGTTTCCCCACATAGTATGATGTCCCACAGTTTCTCCACGATGTCCCCACACAGTATGATGTCCCCTCAGTTTCCCCACAGTGTCCCCACACAGTGTGATTTCCAAACAGTTTTCCCACACAGTGTGATGTTCCCATAGTTTCTCCACAGTTTTCTCACCCAGTGTGATGTCCCCACAATTTCTTCACAGTGTCCCCACACAGTGTGATGTCCCCACAGGTTCCCCACAGTGTCCCCACACAATGTGATGACCCCACAATTAATTTACAGTGTCCCCACACAGTGTGATGTCCCCACAGTTTCCCCACATAGTGTGATGTCCCCACAGTTTCTACACGGTGTTCCCACACAGTAGGATGTCCCCACAGTTTCCCCACAGTGTCCCCACACAGTGTGATGTCCCTACAGTTTCTTTACAGTGTCCTCACGCAGTGTGATGTCCCCACAGTTTCTCCAGTGTCCCCACACAGTATGATGTCCCCAGTTTATCCACAGTGTCCTCACACAGTGTGATGTCCCCACAGTTTCTCCACAGTGTCCCAACTCAGTGATGTCCCCACCGTTTCTCCACAGTGTCTCCACACAGCATGATGCCCTACAGTTTCTCCAGTGTCTCCACACAGTGTCATGAGCCCACAGTTTCTGCACAGTGTCCCCACACAGTATGACAACCACCACAGCTTCTTCACAGTATGACGACCCTACAGTTTCCCCACAGCGTCCCTACAGTGTGATGACCCCTCAGTTTCCCCACAATGTCCCCACACAGTATGACGCCCCCACAGTTTCTGTACAGTGTCCCCACACAGTATAACACCCACTCACTTTGCTTTTATAAAGGGAAGCTGTCACCCTCTTTGAACATTTTAAACTGTTCGCTCCAGTCGATGTAAATGGGGTTCTAGTAACCCGTGTATGTGCCCAGACTGACCCCTCATACCAGTGAAAACAAATTTTATTATGTCCAGCGGTGGCCTCCTATTGAGTCATGGAGGCTGCTAGATGGTCATGGTGGCAAAACTCCTCACCACCCCTCCAGGCTGCTAAACCCACCCAGCATGTTCTAAACTTCCCGCCCCTCCTCTGGCCGGCGCTTGAGTGACAGGAGCTCCCATCGGCGCAGTGGAACCGATGCCGCTGTCAGTGTCGAGGTCTCGTGAGATTAGTGAAATATCGCGAGACATCTGCACTATGTTATATTGAGCGCGGACACCCGCTCCACTGCGCCGGTGTGAACTCCTGTCACTCAAGCACCGGCCTGAGGAGGGGCGAGGAGTTTAAAACATGCTCGGCAGATTTTGCAGCCAGGAGGGGTGGTGAGGGGTTTAGCCACCATGACCATATAGCAGCCTCCCTGACTCAATAGGAGGCCACCGCTGGACACAATAAAAGTTGTTTACACAGGTATGAGGGGCTAGTCTGGGCACATACACGGGTTACTAGAACCCATTTACATTATGATTTACATTATGTGTAAGCTGATGGGCACAGTTTAAAATGCCCAAAGGGGGTGACAGGTTCCCTTTAAGTTAGATTTTGGTGGACAAAAGTTGCACTGATCTAAAATCATTTGCAATCATGGTGGTTCTGGACGTGCAGCGGCGCATTACTCTCTTATAATAGCCCCATGTGATACCAGCTTCAGCCTTCATGGAACTAAGACCATTTTCTGGTGCACGGAAAAGTAGCATGCACGTCAGAAAAATGCAGCAGAAAAGCTGAGAAAACTGAACTCAACAATATGATAAATCCAGCCCTGCTGTGTGCTTCAATTCATATATAAGATCAGTGTTTGCTGTCAGTGAATGAAAGTATTCGGGCACAGACGTGATAATACAGCAGCATATATATCTCCATGTTATTACGTTTTACCTGCACTGATACATTGTCACAAGACAGAAGAAGATTTGTGTCGCTGACTAGTTGCGCTCAAACAGGATTTATTATCCTTCATAAAAATGTAGCAAAGCCTCAGCTGTGAAAAGTAATGGGACTCTATATATATGTGCTTAACATGTGTTACTTACAACCTTTGGACAGATGTGGCGCTATTTTAGTTTTGTGAAAGTCACCATGATTTTATCATCTTCATATTTCATGATCTATCGGCTGCTCTTATTTACATCCATCACTAATGAGCCTGAATTCCAGCCTCAGTAAATGGGTGAGAGTTTAGTTATCTTTCCTGTTCAGGGCAGGAAGCTTAATGAAAATCAATGAGTTAGGTATTAACTCAAAGCTCCAGTGACATTAACTGTGGAGTATTTGCAGCCTTTAAAGAGAACTTGTCACTTTCAATAAAAATGTATATTTTGTTACCTGGTGTAAATGCCGCTGTTCTCCTGAATCCGGCGATGTTTTTCTTTTCTTCCTGCTCCTCTCCATTCCTGAGATACAGCCTCCTCTTCCCAGTATATAAATCTAGGTTTATTAGCCAAGTGGGAGTGGCCTGGAACAATTCTCTGTAGAATACTTCTTGAGGACCACACCCAATTGTCTAAATAGATTAGACCTATATACAGGGAAGAGGAGGCCGTATCTCAGGAATGGAGGGGCGCAGGAAGAAAAGAAAAACACCGCCGGGTTCAGGAGAACAGCGGCATTTACACCAGTTAAAAAATGGATCAAAATACACAATTTCACCTACTTTGGAGGAGGAAATGGGCCCCCTGATTTCTGGTGCGCCAATGATATGTCCATCCCTACCTTAATATAATTTCAGGCCATTCACTCACTCTTCACGTTCTCACCATTTCCTGATACGACAGATTATGTTTTACTAGAAACAACATAACAAAAAGACAATTACAAAGTACAAACACTCATGTAACATTCTGTGGAAATGCAAACATAAAGCATCATAAACCCTGAGTGATGTCTGGGAAACTGAGGATCCATCTGCAACCATGGGGAACGAGTAGAAGGATTTATTACTACATAAAATAAGCTATCAGAGTGAGATACTGGTGGAGGACCCCAAATATAGGTAACACCAATATATAGGAGTCTTAAAGGGTTATTACTAAGATGTGATGGAAGGTTAGACTTTATGGACTTATATCAATACGATAGGATGGAGAAGAACTCCCTGATCGGTGGAGGTCCGGCTACTAACACCACCAGAGATCCCAAGAATGAACCTGAGAGCTGCAGAGCCCCGTCTGGTTGAAATAGCGGAGCTATTCTGCAGCAGTCATATAGACCGGGGGTCCCCAACCTGTAGGGGGCCACATGTGGCTCACGGGCCTGTGATATGTAGTTCGCGAATGCCTTCCAGCTTGGTGCATAAGCATAAGGGCTAGCAAACAGCTATTACGAGCAGACCTCCAGATGGTGACTTTTCTGAATAACCCACACAGAAGAGCAGATCTGAATGTGGATAAGTTAAGAACCCCTGGATGTTGGTCTACTGCCTTAGTTTGATTTCTGTGAATAAGCTTTGACTATCATTATACCGCTAATGGAAGGGTCTGGGGTTCACTACTGTGAGGACGCGGAATTAGCAGTGGCTCGACTCTCAAACCTCAATGTGGTTCACGACCCTCTTTAACCTTAGAATGCATTACATCTGAAATATAGACACAAAAGTGAGCTACCAGGTTACGCATTCTAGGGCTAAGAGCTTTATGTGGCTCTCCAGGTCGGAAAATTGGGGACCTCTGCTATAGACAATGAATGGCGCAGAGGTCCAGCATGCACCTCTTTTGCTCATTCAAGGCAGCAGAACACATTTGCATTCTTCCACAGCCCTGCTCTCAGGATTCCTTGGGGTCCAAGTGGTTGGACCTTTAACGATCAGTAAGTTATCCCCTATCCTACAGATAGGGATTAACTTCATGTTTTGGTAATAAAAATTTAAAGGCATACTCCATAGAGAGCTAATACATTATCTCATAAACAAGTATATCTGATGATAAAGGTATGATTGGTGAAGGACTGACTGTCCGGAAATCACCGATTCCTGGAACAGGGAACTAAACTCTGTGCGAATGAAACTGCAATGAGCATGTGAGTCGGTCGACAGGGTAGGGGGTACTCGGATACCGGGACAGGGGGTTACTTAGTGGGGATCACGGCTGGTCGGATTCCTGGTTCCGTGCCTGGACCCTCAGTGGTAGGGATGGGGGTGATGATGATGGGGAAATGGTAACGTGACGCCACCTGTGGTACCTGGTAATAGGGCTACCAGCGCTGCGGCTGGCTGCTGAGGTGATGGGAATGCAGCTTTGGTAGACAGCTCCCCACAGGTGGAACTTTACCTCAGGGCAGCGGGGTGGATGAGGGGAGTAGTAGTAGCGGTTCTGCTGTAGCTGCAGGCGGCGGCGGTGAAGCAGGCACACACACACACAATAGTCTCTTTTTCGGTACCTTTTACTGATGTTCGGTAACAGGCACGGTCCAGGAGGGTAAACAGGCTTATCGTTGCAGTTTGGGATGTCCACCTTTGGAGAGTTGTGAGGCCTCCTCTATTAGTGTGTGCTGACTGGAAGTTCTGCCTGGAGCTGGACTTGCCACTCTTTTCCTTCACCCTCTTAGGATGTTACTCCACAACCGACAGTGAGGACCTTTCTGTGGGGATCCCTATTCTCCTCTTGACCCCTTGGTCCTATGCTTGGTCAGTTTGGTGTCTTGCTTTTCTTACTTCAGGGGGACTAGATCCTCCTGGTCGGTCCAGGCTTTCTCTGCTACCACTAGATTAACAGCAGTTTCGGACTCCGGTGTCCGGTGTGGGCTAAGGGATCTCCGATATGATCCCTTCTTCTGTCTTCCTACCTCTTCCACTGGCCTCCGTCCTCTCTCCTAGGGCGCTGCACAGCTGGGTCAGGTTTCCTGGGTCTGGGCCTAGCTTGGTCCCAGCAACCAGCTCCTTCCAGTCCTTCGACTGACTCCTCACTCACTGGCTGACTGATGGCACTACTGGATTTTTTCCAATCTGGAAGAGAAAGTAAAGCATGATGTCTTTCATCTGCCGCACTAAGCTCCATTCAACCCCACCACATCATCTACAGTCCTCAATGTCTCCATTTTCTTGGTGCTTCATCAAAGGATCTTTAAAATCACCTATGAAATTCCAGTTATGCTTTGAAGTCCTTTACCCTGTGGGGAGACCTTGCTCATACAGTATAATACCTTGTGTCTTGTAACTACTCGTCTGCCATGGTGTATGACCTGTGACATGAACTGGTTTTCATCAACATCCCCCATTTAGCAGGTTTTGTCTGTTTCTCACCCAGTGTGAAAGCCTCCTACACAGTTTTTCTGTTCATTACTTGTGTTTCAACTTACATATGAAAATGATGATCTTTATGCACCTTTGATAAATAATCCATTTGTCTATAATACTCAAATTGTCTTGAGTTTGTGTAAGTGTATCTAGAGATTGATGCTGTTTGAAGCCAAGGGTGATACACTGAATATTGATCTGATTTAGATTTAGACTGTGAGCCTCGTGGACAGGGTCCTGCCTCCTGTAACTGTAGTCCTGATCGCCTAGATTTGATGTAGTTTTCTTGTCTCCCTCATTCCTATGTAAAGCGCCATGGAACTTATGCGCTATATAAATGAAATAATATATATATTAATTTCCATTTTATACGAGTTATATGAGTTGTGGTCTCTGGTATAGATTATTCAGCCATTGATCCCCCTCACTGCTCTTTTAGCAGGAAGACTCTTTAGACATACCAGCAGTGACCACAGGTGGCAGTAGTGAGATCTGTTTTGACAGTGTAAATCCCATGTTATCAGCAATAAGGAAGTGTGTGAATATATTTTACTATTATTAAATCTCCCCATAGTTTTTTTTTTTAACATTTACTATTGGAAAACTGATTGTGATCCATATTATTATCAGGAGCAGAAAAATGATCAATATCCGGTATTGGAGAAAACACCATCTGGATGTGTTTATTTGGCCCTAGTGCCATCATAGAACGTGTTTTTCTGACGCAGGATGCAGGATGTTTGTATTAAATGGATGGTAAATAATTCTCAGATTAGACATGTCATAAAGTTTTAATGAGAAAGTGAAAAGAGGATAAGTGGTGGCGTCCCACATTTCTATGTTTAGCCCACTTCTATATAAGCAATTTTGAGTTGATAGATTTCATCAGGACACACGGGATGCAAAACAATTCCAAATAGTGTCTCTTACTCTGGAGGACCAGTCATTTAATTTCAATGAGAATGGTGTAGTTCTTTCATTTCACCAGTGGGGGCACTGCAGACAACTCGGACACTTCTTTCCATGATACATCACTGACTACAACTGATTGATCAGGATCAGTAACCTTTCTAGCAAAAAGGTCTTGAACAAAGAGGACAATCCCAAAGCTTGGATTAGAGCCTAAACTGGAGTTACATACCGTAGTTTTCGCTTTATATGACGCATCCGATTATAAGACGCACCTCCACATTTGATGAAGGAAAAGATGAAAAAGATCATTTTTAATATTAAATGGGATTCGCCTTATAATGCCAGGGTCCGTCTTACAATAGATATATATGTCTCCCATCCTGGTATATATATCCCGAATGCTGGTACACATAGCTTTCATGTTGGCACACTTTCCCCCCATCTTGGCACAGTCCCCCATGATGGTACACTGTCCCCCCATGTTGGCACAATCCCCCATGCTCGCACAGTCCCCCCAATGCTGGCACTGTCCCGACAGGCTGGCACTGTCCCCCCCCATGCTGGCATTGTCCCCCCAATGCTGGCACTGTCCCCCCAAGTTGGCTCTGTCCCCCCCAATGCTGGCATTGCCCCCCCCCCCATTGGCACTGTCCCCCATGCTTGCATTGTCCCCCATGCTGGCACTGTCCCCCATTCTGGCATTGTCCCCATGCTGGCACCGTCCCCCATGATGGCACCGTCCCCCATGATGGCACTGTCCCCCATGCTGGCACTGTCCCCCATTCTGGGATTGTTCCCATGCTGGCACTGTCCCCCATGCTGGCATTGTACCCCATGCAGGCACTGTCCACCAAGCTGGCATTGTCCCCCATGCTGGCATTGTCCCCCATGCTGGCACTGTCCCCATGCTGGCACTGTTCCCCATGCTGGCATTGTCCCCCATGCTGGTACTGTCCCTCATTCTGGCATTGTCCCCATGCTGGCACTGTCCCCCATGCTGCCACACACTTAAAAAAAAAAAACAAGCATACTCAACCCTCTCCTTGCTCCTTGCTGTCCACGCCATCCCCGCTCTCTGTGCTGTGCCCGGCATCCAGTCCTGTGGGCAGTGCACAGTGATGATGTCACTCTGCAGCGACGCTCACAGGACCGAATGCCGGCAAAGACAGGGGGATGGCGAGGATTGCAGGGATCGAGGAGAGGGGTGAATATGCTCGTCCTCCTAGGGATAGTCAGTGCTTTCCATGCTTTCATTGCGTGGAAAGCACTGGCTACCCACACAGGACCATAGCCACTGAGCTGCGGACCCCCTCCAGTCATATGTGCTGCTCCGGCTGGTGATTGACAGTGGGACGTAATGCATATTACAGGAGATAATCAGCAACTCCACATGGCTATAGGCCGCAGCTGCTGCCTCCTCCAGCCTCTGTGAGCTTTCTCTGCCCCCCTGTGCACTCTCTCTGGCCCCTGTGTGCACTCTTTCTGTCACAGTGCGCTCTCTCTGCCCCCATTGTGTGCCACGCCACCGCCATCTTTGCATACCAAGGTGTCCAAAGATGGCAGCGGTCTGAGTAACTGCACCTGCGCACACTGGGTACGCACAGGCACAGTTACTCATTTGGCAGTGTGTGCGATGGTGATGTCTGGAAAAGGATGCAGGTGGGGTTTACAAAAGCGAGCTCCTGGCATCAGTTTGGGGAGTCGTCAGTTTCGGCGGCACCACTGCAAGTACTGTGCAATGGGCTAGTACCCCCAGCGGGCCCCATATTTGCACACCCATCACTTGGATGTGAAAATAGAGCTGCCGTCGGGGCATGATAGGAGTACAACTGGACAGAAGTGGATGACGGATGGCCCCACCAATTTTTTTACACTAATATGTATGGAGGTCTTCAGGCCGTTGGTCATCCATAAATGGAGTAGCTTATAGTGGGGTCATCCTTAATAGATTTAATAATGTGGAGCTAATGAAGATGCCCAAGTGGGCGAATCCTACAGCCAAGCAGTGGCCATGAGTTGTCGATGGTTGGTTTGATTTTTGGTCTACCTACACAATGCCCTGAGTTCAGAGTGGACCCTTCTTAGTTGGGAATATCTACTACGGTGCCAACTATGGTTCCCATAATTCACTGCTTACATGTTCTCTCTGCAGGAGGACGTATTGACACCATACAAACATTATCCTTTGACTATGTGAGTGAAAGTGCGGTACAGGTGTGCACTGAGTGTCCGCCCAGCCCCCAGCTCTGCCACCTTCCTGCCACTTATCTCTGTGAATGGGAGACCCTATGGCATTCCTCTCATATTTCACAAGGTCTTTAACCGCGGTGCTCAAACAGTGCTGATGACATTCTCAGCTAAGTGAGCTAATGCCACTGGCTGTTCCAGAACCGCAGACTTTCTGATAATCAATGCAGCAGATTTTTTCCCACACTCCTTATCAAGTGTTTTCGTGCCCCTATTCCAAGGACCTTGTTATGAGGTGTTTGTTTGGCGATTGTCCGAACGTGAGCCTGTATTGGCATGGGAGGCTGCTTCTGGATGAGTGGGCGAGCGAACAAGCGGTCCAGTTAATCCTTTCCATGCTGGAAGGGAAAAAAAGCATTGCGAAAGCAAATTGAAACATACTGGATACTTTCAGTCAATTATATGGGTTATCGTCTTGATCTTTAATGAGGTTTTACAGTTTTTCATGCTTGACAGAAGGAACCTTACTTACAATTTTTATCAAAAAGGCAAAAACAAATATGGAAGCTTTAATAGACAGCATGAAAATCTAGACAGATCTCATTATATTCAAGGACATCTCTCAGTGACATTGGTGTCCATCGTGTGACAGATCCAGGACTGCTTGGAATTTGGCTTTCTTGTTCCTATAATGGAACATAAAAATGGAAACATGTATGTCGATGTCCACCTAGACTAGGAACCCACCATGTTTAGTGTACAGAACCAAAAGGTAATTGGGGTTAACCTGAATCCTCATCTTAAAGTTCAAGGGTGAGGGCAGCAACAGTGTGTAATAACGTCACATCATGATCACCTTATTACTCTTTGCTCCATGTTGGGCCTTCAGCCCGCAGGAAGACGTGGTAATGTACTGTAGGTGCGCTTTGTACTAAAATCACTGCCGGTCCTCCGGCGGCCCTGAGCAGCCGTCTGGGCAACGGCCCGGGGGCAAATGCATTCCTGCCCCCCGGCTCAGCCTGCCCCTGCCTGGCCCCAATGTCTGACTTGACATTATCATAGCAGATACACAGAGAGGACAATGCTAAATAAAATATTGTCCACAACAATCTTAGGGCAATAAAGACTGACAAAATCTATATAAAACCAAGGAATTCATTAGGTGCGAAAAGGTCCTTCCATAATAATGATGGCGCTTGCATGGGCATTACCAAAAATCCTCCATATTTACAATATTTTGACCTGTGTCATCTTGGTCAAGCTGATCATATCATTCTAATTATTCATTGATCAGATTAACAAAGAATATACAGGTCAAAATGCTGCTGTCTTTTTACTAGACCGGCGGCATAAAGGTTTTTTCTATTTTTGGCAACTCCCCGGTGAGTGCTGTCATTACTTTGTAAGAGTGGACAATGCTGTTGTACTTTATCAGGTTGTTTTACAATGTCAGAATATATAGTATGTTGGTTGTGTATATACATCATATACAGCTCCACGTAATGCAACACAAACATGAGAAGAGGTAGTTGACCGATTGGGGAAGGCAGAATAGTGGGGGACCGTTTGGCAAGGAAGCCTTCAATCACAAAGGGTTAAAAGCAATCTCTTTAGGACAAGGGACGTCTAAGCCAGATACTTCCTCTACAGGACATGAGTATGGCTGAGTGTATTTCCTGAAAACCACTGAAAAACAGAACTGTGATATTTAATTACCCCCAAATCTCCTGGAATACCATATAGACTGATGTGTGGCTAAGGGTTAAACGTAGAGATGTGCCCTTCTCACCCACGCAGAAAGGATCTCACAAGTCCGTCCTGGTTCCAAGTTCACATTCCTCCAACTTATGTGAAACCCGGAGTCCTGGTGTTTACCTGCGGCAGCTAAAAACCCCTGCTTGATGTGGGAATGAAATCTAAAACAAGAAAGAAATAACCGCCTTCTGTATTTGATGACATTTTATTTTGTCCTTTATTCTTGATTGCCTTATATCTTTTTTTGTTGTACAATTTGTACAAACTCTTTTTTATGAGAAAGATTTCTCATGCCGCCCTGGAGCAAGCTGCCGCCCTAGGCACTGGATACAGCTTTATTTTGATGGAGGACTTAGGTACACTACAAAAAACCATTTCCCTAATCTAGAAATTTGCTACAGTCTAAAAGAAGTCTAATGAAGTTTCACCTTTACCCAACTTCAGAAAATAGTGGTTTCACCATAAAGGACAATATGATCAATTAGAAGGGGGTATTAGCCTCCAGAAAAATTTATTTCCAAATACAATTTCATCCATTCAGTCATGTCCGACTATTGGATACCATGTGAACCATTTTCCTCCAAGCTTCTCTGTCTGTCACAGCATCCTTTGGTTCTCTGACGTTCATTCCTATGTCTGCCATGATGGTGTCCAGCCAACAGGTCTTAGGTCTTCCGTGACGTCTATTGCCAATGACCATACCAAGTATCATATCCTTCTCGAGGGAATTTGCTCTCATCACACGGTCGAAGTAAGACAGTTTCTGTTTTTTGACTTTTCCTACAAGGGACGTCTGTGGGTTGACACATTCCAGGACAGCCTTATTTGTGATCTTGGCTGTTCCTGAGATTTGTAGGAGTCTCCTCTAGCACTACAGTTTGAAGGAATCTTTCTTTGATCACCCTTTGTCAAGGTACACATCTCACACTCCTACAACGTAATTGGGAATGCAATGAGTGTGACCATTCATCATTTGGTCATGATCGAAATGTCCTTGCACTTCCACCATTGCTCCATGTTCATCAATTCCGCATGAGCCATAGGAAGCTGCCACTTGACTTCAGCTGTAGAGGCGCTATTGCAATATAATAGACATCATCAATTCAGAAGATATAGGGAAAATCCAGGTGATGGTGTAACCCTCTCTTCTCACGAAGAAGGGATAGTAGCAAACCCTTGGTTGACTGCAAGACACATTACTGCCGTTGTTTGTTTTAGTTGTCTAAATTTTTAACAATTTTTCAGTAATATCCTCGGTCCCAGTCCTGGCAGTCCCACCTTGCCCATGACAGAATACAATTTTTCATGTAGCTAACTACTTGATTCGAACACATGAGCGGGCTCATCTCGACTTTTTGAGTACCAATCATAATTTAAGTCAATAGGAAAGTCAAGCAGCGAGCATTTTTCCAGAAATATCTCTCTTTATGGGTGGGAATGCGAAAATTACGCTCGACCCTTTGCAATAATTGATCAAGCAATGAGCATCCTGAGCACCCCAATTCAGTAGTTTCTGGTCACTGGACTGGGAGCCATGAGAACCAGGTCTTACCTCGAGACATCTGCAACCCTTCTTTAGATTAGCTGGCCTGACGCTATATCACACATGCGTAATGCCATAATGTTGATATGGTACTATGCCGGCTAGTATAAATAAAGCAATCGCTATGGGCAGGTAAGGAAGCACTTCTCATGGCTCCTGTCCAGTGGTTGAGGAGTTCTGACCTGGCGGCTAGGCTGGGTCCTGAGATTCAATTTGCATCAACTGTAAAAATCCACAGCTTAAACAACCCCCCTTGTCTATTTATGCATTTACCATGACCAAGAAGGGGGTTTGCTTAAGCTGCCTTCACACCACGGTTTTTGCCATCCTGTTCTGTTCGTTTTTAAAAGAACGGAATAGGATCGTTTTTAGCCTCCTATGTATCCCAATGGTGCTGAATTGGTCATTAATGGCCATCCGATTTTGTGAATTCAGTCCCGGATTCTTTTCTGTCCTGTTTTTTACGGGACCCAGAATTGAAGACTTCTCTGATTTTGGGCTCCGGTGAAAAAATCGAACCCAACCGGACAGAAACAAATCCGAGGTGATCCAGTGCCTATAACATGAGAGTCTATGGGTGCCGGATCTGGTAAAAAATCGGATTTGGACAGCCGTATTTCATGGACAGTCTTTGAGTTCAGCAGATTTCAGGACCATGGACAGCGGCCGAAAACGAATCCGACAAAAAACAGGATCGGAGACCATATTTGGCCACATTTTTCTGCACATCCTGTCCTGTCCGTTTCTGTCCGGGTGCTCCTGCAAATTACAGGTTCCACCCAGACAGACTAAAACCATAGTGTGAAGCCAGCTTTAGATATCCAAATCAGCATTCAGACAGACCATGATGCCGAAATAGGAAACTCTACACAATATCAATCACAGGACCAAAACTGGAGCTGAGAGGTCAGAGGTATAGTCTGGATATCACTAGACATTGAAGTATTTTACTTGTTGAACATCACTTTTTGAAAGTGAACAATTCCTTTAAATCTGGACATGATTTCAGGTTATGTTGATAAAGAGGAAAAAAACAACTAGAGAAAATTCCCTATACATAATTTAGCCATTGAAGAGGAGCGATAGCATCACCTAATAACAAGCCAATCAGCCATAGCTTAAATTTCGCCTCGGTAAGACGAGACGCCACATTGGGGTCTTGCACGCTCTCACTTTGCCCAATCTGGTGTTTTGAAAAGCGCAGCCTTCGGCCTTATTGTCAATTGTGCAGAACCCTTGTGAAAATGAATCCATTGGAGCCGTCTTCCCCTATCATTGTGGTCCAGCCAAATGCGGGCTAATTGGCTTGACATGGTATTGAAATGTAATGCATACGTTGGATGCAGTTGCGGCCGGGGGAAGGTAAACACGGCTGATGTGAAACACCAGGCTGAATGTTCAGCTGGAATTAGATTCTACTTTCATGGGACGACCACTACATGGGAGGAGAAGTAACATTGGAGATTAGGTTCCATAATCACTATTGGTTTTTGGGGACCTTTGGAGACGTGGAGCCGACATCCTGTGCCCCTCAAGGACGAAGAACTATTAACCTGTGAAAAGCTGAAAAAGAGGTCGTTTTGGGTCATGAATATCTAAATCCCGAGGTTTTCCAGCCTCTAGTTGCATTATGGTAATATATACTGATGGTCTTAAACTTTAAAGCTTTGTTCACGCAGCGTTTTCTAATCATGAATTTTATGGTTGATCCACGTCAAAAATCTACATAAAAAAATACCCTGAGAAATATATTAAAAAACTGGTAATGTCAACACAGCCCACGCCAACCCCAGCAGATGCTCTACTATATCCATTCAAGAATGTGGCCAATAAATTACTCATCCCATTAAGGTGTGAGGCATTTGATGTGACGTCGGTAGGTCTTAAAGTGTTAACGTGCTAAATTCCTGATCGGTTCAGAAAATGTCTGGCGTCTACATGACAGACCTGTATTATGGGAAATTTACCAATATAATGGTCATTATTGGACTGTTCACAGAATACAGACATCGTTATGGCAGCCGGTATTCTGTAATATGAATGGTGGCAGAGGCTGGAAATGGTAACAGTGCATGATTCTGCAAAAAAGGACAGCCAGGGGTCCAGTCTAAAAATGGAGGCCTATCAAACCCCTACTGTCACGCGATGATTTGCGCTGACTATCTCAGTCTATGGCCAGGGTCACATTTGCGGTTGGACCCTGGCCTGCCGGATTCCGGTTTCAACTTAGCAATTTTTCCATCACCGCATAGCGGAAACGCTATGCGGTGATGGAAACCGCAGTCCCTAGTTACCCGGTGTTTACCTGCACGACCTGTCACACAGGCAGCGGCTCAGAGGGCGTTTTACAGCGCCGCACAGGAAACCGTTGCAGACACAATTTCCTGTGCGGCGCTGTAAAACGCCCTCCGAGCCGCTGCCTGTGTGACAGGTCGTGCAGGTAAACACCGGGTAACTAGGGACTGCGGTTTCCAGCACCGCATAGCGGAAACGCTATGCGGTGATGGAAAAATTGCTAAGTTGAAACCGGAATCCGGCAGGCCAGGGTCCAACCGCAAATGTGACCCTGGCCTATGTTGGATGCTGCTGTGAATTTCTTCAGGAACTGCATGAGTTAATGTCAGTTTTGCTTTGCTAGTTGTCCATATGCTGAATGATGTAACTCTTCTTGGACTTTTCCTCTAGCCTTTAAATAGCTTCTTCCTCCACTTTTATAGTTTTCCCTTTGCCTGTGACCAAGCTGGTGTATGGACATCAGTGCTTTTGCTGCTGTGTCTGGCAGCTTATTTTTGCAGGAGTGGCTGCCCTTGGTGGGAGGTGAGAGGGAGTAGCATAGGGCTTGTTGAGGAGTTGAAGACGAGAGTGGCGGCCCGAACCTCCTCACCATCAGAGGTACATTCGGGATCAGGGCTAATCAGGGACCCCAAGTCTCATGCCAGGCTAGTTTCTCAGGCGCCCTTCCCCTTTTATCTTGCTGCGCATTCCCTCATCCATGCCACCTTTCCCTTAAATTAAACCAGAATCTCAATTCAATAATAATAATAATAATAATAATAAAACTTTATTTGTATAGCGCCAACATATTCCGCAGCGCTTTACAGTACAATGGTACATATAAGAAAAATATACGGTACAGAAATGTAATGCAGAACAGTAGTTACATACAAGAAACATAGAATCAACTTAGGAAATACAATAAAAAAGGCAGAAAATGAAGGTGACCCTGCTCGAAGGAGCTTACAATCTAAGACAGGATGGGAACACAAAGTACAGGGGCTTATAACAATGAATATCTTACGTCTAAGTGACTACTGTTAGGGAGAAGGATAGGCCGCCCTGAAGAGGTGTGTTTTTAGGGAGCGTCTGAAGCTATGCAAGTTGTGGATGGTGCTAATTTCTTGGGGTAGAGCATTCCAGAGTTTTGGTGCAGCTCGAGAGAAGTCTTGAAGTCGGGAATGGGAGGTTCGGATTAATGCCGATGTTAGTCTGAGGTCATGTTCAGAGCGAAGGGGACGGGTGGGGTGGTAGACAGAGATGAGGGTGGAGAGGTAAGGAGGTGCCGCACCATGAATAGCTTTGTGGGTGACAACGAGCAATTTGAATTGGATTCTATAGTGTACGGGCAGCCAATGTAGTGACTGGCACAGAGCAGAAACATCTGAGTAACGGTTTGCTAGATAGGTGATCCTGGCTGCTGCATTGAGGATAGACTGGAGAGGGGAAAGCTTACTGTGGGGGAGGCCGGCTAATAAAGAATTACAGTAGTCAAGGCGGGAATGAATCAGGGCCACGGTGAGGGTTTTAGTTGTTTCCGTGGTGAGGAAAGGGCGGATTCTGGAGATATTTTTCAGGTGCAAGCGACAGGAGCGGGTGAGAGATTGTATGTATGTGGTGAAGGAGAGATCAGTGTCCATCAAAACAACGAGACAGCGAGCCTGCTGACTGGGCGTTATCGTAGTGCCGCACACCGAGAGAGAGATGTCAGATTTAGGGAGGTTGGCAGAGGGTGGGAGCAGAAGAAGTTCAGTTTTGGAAAGGTTGAGTTTCAGATAGAGAGTGGACATGATATTGGAGACTGCGGTTAGACAGTCATTGGTGTTTTTTATTAGAGCGGGAGTAAGGTCAGGGGCTGAAGTGTATAGTTGTGTGTCATCAGCATAAAGATGGTACTGAAAGCCAAATCTGCTGATGGTCTGTCCGATCGGGGCTGTGTAGAGAGAGAAGAGGAGAGGGCCAAGGACTGAACCCTGAGGGACCCCAATAGTGAGAGGAAGAGGGGAAGAAGTGGAGCCAGCAAATGATACACTGAAAGAGCGGTCAGAAAGATAGGAAGAGAACCAGGAGAGAGCAGTGTCCTTGATGCCAATGGAGTGCAGCATAGAGAGTAGGAGCTGATGGTCGACAGTGTCAAAAGCCGCAGAGACAATAGACAATAATGAGCAAAACTGGCCCCCCCAACCTTAGATGGTCTTTTTATTAAGTGACCCAAAACCTTTATGTGGTTAGGGCCCAAAACTGAAAGTTACCGGAAATGTATTTATGTTGAGATACTTTGACCTGGAATGTGATTTATCTACATCCTTTTACACTAATATTTGGAATACTTACCAACATGAGTTTGAGGTTGTTTAAAGAGGGCTTGTCACCAACTCAAACATGGACATTTTTTGCTTATATTTTATTCCTACTGCTACAATTGTTTTTCTCTTTGTAAATCCCCCATACAAGTCCAGAGATATGGACCTTTTTACTTAGTGCTGATCTTTATGGTCTTTACTAAGGGGGCATGGCTCACAGGATCCTCTGGGGTGTGTCTTTAGGCTCCTCTGCTTAATTACTTGATAAGGATGATAAAAAGCAGCACTAGGTAAACAGATCCATATCTCTGGAGTCATATGGCGGATTTTAAAAAGACAAAAAACTGAATACTCAGGGAAGAAACTGGAATTAAAACAGCAAAAATTGTCTTTTTTATCTTTTTATGTCCATTCCACAGAAGAATCTGAGAAAAGGCTTAAATCAGAAGGGACACTCACTTTTAGGTTACTCTTACAATACCTCTTGCATGTTTCAGCCACAGTTTGACATTAGGAGTAGTCCCAGTCAACTTGAGCCACTATGCTTGCATGTTCTCTGTAACTACGGTGCCATGATACAGCACCAATGCACTTACATTGGGTCCTATTATGTGCCTCTGAGGAGCACTATATGGCAATACTCTTTAAGTAATCTACAAGTCTACAGAACAGAGTATTGAGACTCACAATGCAATTCCAGTATCCAAAATGTCAAGTATTTCCAAAGTATGGTTGCTGCCCTTTGTAGGGTGCCATGCGGATGCTTGGTTACATCTCTGCAAGGCTTCCTGCTCTTTAGGTTTAGCTACTGCAATAATGTCCATTAGTTTGTTTCATATTGCCAGGGTCCACTTTCTTAGGACTTTGTCAGTCTGGACTCTCTCATAATGCTTTTCCACTAGTTACCAGGATCAGCATTACGCCCCTCTAATGAGACCCAGGTCATCCAATGCCGCTGTGGCCGTATAGCCGCTCCCATATTTATTTTTACAAAGCGGACTTTTTAAACAAATGCACCCAATGCAACCGCAAAGTTTTGCCCCAGGGGCTTTAGTCAAGAGTAAACATTATTTCACTGTTGTTTAAACACTTGCCACCTGAAGTACCTACAAAGTGGGTAGCTAAGCAGTTAAGGAGTTAACGTGTGTTGTTCGATGGTAGTTTGCCCTAATGTCTTGCTGATCCTCTTTGGTTTCACTAAACAAAATAATCCTCCATGTCAAGCTCGTCTGCCTGTGATTTAGGAGGGTCCTGCCTGTTTAGACAAACCTTAAGTGTCCCATTTTCCTCACCCCACATCCCCGCCATTGGGCACCTCCAGACTTCCCAGCATGAAGAGACTAAACAGAGGAGAGGGAGGGCAGCCTGAGATTGCTTTTAGCCCTAGTAAAATTAACCACACGGCTATATTCTTGCAAATTTCCATTTTAAAATAAGCCAGAAGCTGGAGGTTTAAGCTAAGAAATCCCGAAATTGTTGCCCTATTATTTACCGCAGCATTGTAGCCACTTTGTGACTTCTTGACTTATGAACCAGATAAGTTTGTTGTGCACAGATGGAGAAGTTGCATATCCTCAGGTTGTGATAAGGAATGAGGATCCTATATGAATTTCTCAGGCTAAGGCTTGGAGACTTCTACATTAGAGCAGCATATTATAATTAGGGAGTCATAGCCATTCCATCAACCTCATCTGAACGAAGAAGTGTTATAACCAGATGCAACAACCTGGGATCTTGCTTTTAGCTCAAACCCCATACTATAGAATCATCTCCATTAAACACCAGGATGCTAATGGCGACATGGTCCATCTGTGCCACCATATTTATACCCTAGTAGATGACGGAAACTGGTAGACATATTGAATATGCCATTGTATGTGTTTTTGTAGGACTTTTGCTCAACGTTTGGTCTTATTGAAACAATAGAACCCAACTACCATGGAGGTATCCTAAGTAATTTCTATGAAGCTTGAAAAAAAAGAGAATTCCTACTAAGAAAATTAGATTAAGGCCAACAGTTTCTCCATCTTCTTCAAGGATTGGGAGATATTACAGTTATCAGACACCAATCCCTTCCATCACATCATTAGAAAGGTTGGTGACAAGAAAGAGATTATCTCTAATAATTGTTTAACTGTAGAGTAGAGCCATGGAGATATCCAGATCAAATTCTATGGGGCATAAAAGAAGAGAGCTCCGATAAAGGAAATTATGTCTATGACTCCTTTTTTTCCTATGAGGATTCAGATATTATGGTCAACGGAGACCAAGCCCTTTCTTCCCATATTGAGAGCAGTTGGTCACATTTAAGAGGGAATTATCAAAATGTTTTGCTTGCACCATAGGCTAAAGGCTTGGAGAAATCCAGAGAAGATTCTTAAGAGCCTGTAATGAGAATTTCTTCAACTGAAGAGATTAACTCTTCTTTCTGCTGCAAAAATTCAGATATCATGGTCCATGGACAGCAAGCCCTACTGTCCCCTGAAGAGATATATTGAAGGTATGAAAGGGGGTAGAACCTGAATTGGTATTGGACCTGTGAAGAACAAGGCTCAAACTAAGGAAACTATCATGGCTCGGTTTGGGGATTCAATTCAGTGACCTGTTCTTGTGTGGTCATTTCCTTTGTCTGCTAAGCTATTGCCTTTTCTTCCATTATGCATTATGAAATACTGATGGTTCCTATTATGTTTGTTCTCTCTTCTTGGTTTACTGTTCTCCAGGTGTTTTCAAGTGCCCATTTTGGTCTGTCCTATCACATTCTGGTTTGGGGTATATATGTTCACCTATCACTGTACTTCCTTGCTGGCTATACCTCTAGGTGGACTTGTTTCAAGGAGTTCCAGCCCCAGTAAACACCAGATAAGTTTCTGCTGTGAGTCAGTTTGTTTTAATTCCCAGCACCCATTCATTTCACCTTATATGAATGTATTCTAGTTTTTTTCCACTCTATGTGTCTCCCTGCGCACCTTACTTTCCACTTGTAGACAGTGTGTTGAAGCCTTTGCTCTGGTCCTTCAGAAGGTATGAAAACCCCATTGACAGCCTTTTAGGGAGTCAGTTCTAAAGTGGTGTTTTAAGTTGCGTGGCTAGGGTCTTTCTAGTCTGTACAGGAACCAGTTTGGTGTAGGAGAGTTGTCTCCCCGTAGAGGGTCTACCCTTGTTCCATTACCCATGTGTTAGAGTGTTTATGTTCATAACAAAAACTAGTTTGTAGGCCAAAATTTTTATATCTCTTTGAATACCTTAAAGATCAGAAGCCAAAGGCTTTCTGTCCCTCTATTAGAATTATTGATCATAAAAAAAGGAGGCTCCCAAAATGTATGTTTTTGCTATAAGGATTAAGCCGTTACTCCCTAAACATGGCTCTAGTAATCCTAACTTGGAGGCAATCAAGCTGGAACTAAGTTATGCATGAGAAAGATAATATTAAAGTGGTTTACTATAAAAGTTAAACTCTATGGACCGAAAATGGGTCAAAAAAGGAAAAAAGCTATACTCAACTAGTAGACCAGAACTGCCTCTCTGTACTCTGTATTGTGCTCTCTGCCAGGGTATGGAGCATCACGACACCACCACAGCCAATCTTGGATGGAATGTGAAGTCTGTAGCAAATTAATGACCACTGATTGCAGCAGCCATCCAACACCCCTGCCGGACGATGATGCAAAGAGACAAGAGGTACATGGTACAGAGTGCAGAGGAGTAACACCAGGCTGAAACTTAATGGTTTTTTTTTACATCACCCTGGAACCATTATGTTTAACTTTTAAAGTAGTTGAGAACCCTTTGGAAATAGAAGTGGTCATCATAGCACTTGTAACTATAAATTCAGAATGCTAGATCAATTCAGGAGGTGATTCTCACGTGTCTTTGCCATATGCTAGTGGAACTAAGGCCTCATAATAAAAATCTACCCAGCTATCAAAAACACAACTGTAGACATGCATCATGGCTCTCCCCTCCCAAAGTCATGTCCCCCCTTTGCTTATGGCTAGAGGGGAAGGGGAACTATATATACTTATAAAATCTAATTTGTGCTGTATTTATCTAATATATAAAGCTGAGTGTATGTATGTGTGTATGTATGTCCACTAAAGGAATTTTCACCTACAATCACAAAATTTTGCACACACACCCCATTTGACTCAGAGAACATCTATGACTATGTTTTGAAGGGAAATTTTCACCCTGCGCTTTACAATCATTTGACAAAAAAAGGCCTATATACTGATTGTGTGTATGTATGTACACTATACACCCATATATGGTAACTATATGCCCATATATGGTAGTATTGCACATTATATGGTAATAGGACTGTGTCCCTTATATTATAGTAGGAATAGTGCCTAAAGCAGAAAATACCAGTATACCACAGGAAGTTTCACAAGTCCCTAGTATACAGCAGGATGCTGCACACGGCCCCCAGTATACTGCAGGAGGCTGCACACAGCCCCCAGTACACAGCAGGACACTGCACACAGCCCCCAATATACCAATGGAAACCGCACACAGCCCCCAGTATACAAAAGGTTGCACACAACCCCCAGTATACAGCAGGATGCCACATGCAGCCTCCAATATACCACAGGAAACCGCACACAGCCCCCACTATACCACAGAAAACCACACACAGCCCCCAGTTTACAACAGGAGACCACACACAGCCCCCAATATACCACAGGAAACCGCACACAGCCCCCAGTATACAGCAGAAGGTTGCACACAGCCCCCAGTATACAACAGGACACCATACACAGCCCCAATATACCACAGGAAACCGCACACAGCCCCCAGTATACAACAGGATGCCACACACAGCTCCAGTACACCACAGGAGGCCGAACACAGCCCCAGTATACCACAGGAGGACATACACAGCCCCCAGTATACAGCAGAAGATCGCACACAGCCCCAGTATACAGCAGAAGATCGCACACAGCCCCAAGAATACAGCAGGAGGCTGCAGGTTACTATTCTGGGCAACACTGAGTTCTACAGCTAGTATATATATAATTTGTTACAGCTTTTTATAGTACTGTACGTAATTTTATGCTTTTATTTTCCAAATTGCAATAAAGCAGCAAAAAGACACTGAGTCCTGTAGCCTCGGATCATTGACTTCAGCTGAAATCGACTTCATCTGTAAACTATCAATTATCAGTTCCAGTTTATTTAACGCACATTACAAATTTTGCATATAAAACAAGCAATCAGTGACCGAGCCGGCCAGGATATGGTTGTCTACATATCACATAGCACCGGAATAAGTGTGTTTAATACTAAATTACAAAGATTTAGAAATGGGGTAAATATTTTCCTAAATGCCGATGGAGAATTCTCAGTTTAATTAGTCGTTTTTACAATGAGAATTAGTCAATCAAGTTTTGTAAATTTGCATTTGACCAAGTGCTACCATGTGGGGCGCAACTGTAATAAACATCTTGTCTTCGTTAACAAGGGGGTCTAATTACGTTACCCTAAGCGCGGCACATCTGCTTCTCCACATCATGGATGCCGAAAACTGAATTCTGCCTTTTTTCATTCAACAGATCTGCGGGAGGCTTCAATATTACACAGTGGGGTCAATTTTGGTTTTCCACTTCACTTGTGTATATATGTGTGTTTATGCAAATAAATTAAATTTCAGCACAGAGGCCAATGTTGATCCAAGGAAAGAAAAAAAATGGTCCTAGATAAACACAATGTAATGTAAACTTTTCCAGCATGGAGGGAACAATCAGGGATGTTTTTGATAAATTTGGAATTTTTTTGGCTAAATATGTAAATATGCTCTTACTCGTATTCAAACATTCAGTGGGAAGAAGAGACTTTGAGCACTAATTTAAGACTTTGACACCTGTACATTAAATTGTTGAAGTTAAACATCTGGCATGGGTGTGTAAGTACTGGGCGCTGGGCTTAAAACATGATTTAGCAGTTTGCCTCCAACGTTTGTTCTGAATTCTTACAAAGTCACTCGAATTCAAGCTGAGAAGTTTCCCAAGCTCCAGGTCCAGTGCGCAAACAGGACTGAGATGTTAAGGAACTAACCATATCCTTCGAGGAATTTTTCCAAAATTCTTTTTTATTTACTTTAGTCAAATATTTTTTGTGCAAATTAGAGATGAGCAAATCTTTTGATATTCAGATACATCGACGACTTTTAGCATAAGAAAATCCATTGGCAGAGAATCATTTTGCTGCCAATCAGAAATATTACAAAGCCTCCAATTACCCTGAAAATATATGTTTGACACTCTGAGGTCTCCGAGTGTCCAGTCCCCTTCAAGAGCTTCTAGAAAAACAAACAAGCTATCCCCTATCCATAGAATAGGGCATCATTTGCCAATCTCCAACTGCATGGATCCCAGGTAATGTGAAGAATGGAGCCCCATTTTGGATGGAGCGGAGGTACGCCTGCTCAACCTCCACTCCATTCATTCTCTATGAGATGCCGGAAATAACTGGAAAATGCAGTCTGCAGCCAGATAGACAGCATATGAAGAGAAGATCAAGGATCCGCTCTTCAACACCATTCAAGATGGAGCTCTAGAACCCCATTCTTCGTGTTCTAAAGCCCCGATCTACGGATCACTGTGCATTCCAGCAGGCAGATCAGGTCCAGAGTGCAAGCAGAAAAGCCTGAAATCGCCCTCGGCTGAGATGTTAAGGAACTAGCCATATCCTTCGAGGAATTTTTACCAAAAATTATTTTTTATCTACTTTTGTAAAATATTTTTTGTGCAAATTAGAGAGGAGTAAATCTTTTATTATTTAGATACATCAACGACTTTTAAAATAAAAAGATCCATTAGCAGAGAATCAAAAAATATTGTAAAGCCTCCAATTACCCTGAAAACATATGTATGATACATGATACTCTGAAATTTCCTAGTGTCCAGCCTCCTTCAAGAGCTTCTTAAAAAACAAACAAGCCACCCCCTTTCCATTGGATAGGGCTTCACTTGCCGATCTCTGGGGGTCCAGCTGCAGGGACCCCAGGTAATTCCAAGAATGGGAGCCCCATCTTGAATGGAGGAGTGGTACGCCTGCTCAACCTCCACTCCATTCATTCTCTATGAGATGCCAGAAATAACTGGGCGATGCACTCTGCAGCCACATAAACAGTGATTGTCAGATCACCACTATGATGACCGCGTATGGAGCTCCAGCACGGGATTAGCCCAATCCAGACTATGCACAGCAGAATCCAAAGAAATGTATTTCCAGCGAGCAAAAGAGTAATTATTGCAGACATATGTAAAAATACTGTAACATTCAAGTCAGCCAAAGCCACGCGCAAAAAAAAAAAAACTCCAGACAAAAAAAACTCCAGACCCCCCCCCCAAAAAAAAAAAAGACGGGTTTCGGAAAACACCTTCTTCAAGGTTTTGACACAACTTGGGGGGGGGGTGTGGGGTCTTGAGTTTTTTTGTCTATGCGTGTGGCTTTGGCTGCATTGAATGATTGAGTTTTTTTCCATACGTCTGCTATAATTCCTCCATTGCTCGCTGGAAATACCTTCCTTTGTATATAAAGAGAAAGTCAAGGATCTGCACTTCAACACCATTCAAGATGGAACTCTAGAACCCTATTCGTAGCTTTCTAAAGCCCCAATCTCAGGATCACTGTGTGTTCCAGATGTCGGACCAACCGGCAATCAACAAGTTTTTCCCATAATTCTTTGTATAGGGTTTTTTGGGAATAAGCTTTAAATGCAAGCACTACCTTAGTAATGTCATAATGACATGAACATATATGGCTATTGTTAAGCGGATGATAACTGGTAGTAAGCAACAGCCTTCTTGACTGTTGGGCTGTCACACATCTGTCTGTATCTTGTGCTTCAAATAGTTGCAGTATAGTGCATGCTGCTCACTTTGCGGGTACATTTGAAGTATTGTGTTAAATAGGGGATATTTGGAATAGAAGCATTAAGTAACACTGGTCTTACAGAACCATTCCAGCATTTGTTTATTCTTTCCACTGATGGAGTGGCACTTTAGATAAAAGCCTCTGTTGCCCAGTCAAATAATCACCTTCCAGCATCTTCATCTCTTACTGATGCAGTTCCGGTCCCTTGGTGCCATCTTTTGCATTTAACTTCTGACTGGCTGGTAGTCAGTAGTGTGAGGTAGCAAGGGGAATGGTGGTAGAGGGACGCTATGTTTCCCCAAGGATGGTGAGCTACTGCATGTATGGGACGGGAGATGCTTACATGAGCATAGGTGAGGTAGGTGTAGCCACCGTTACTGAGAACGGTGGCTGTTGGTAAAGCCTGCTATGGGACCTCATCTATGAGGAATGGGGGAAGGTTTTTGGGCGGGCCTCCATTCCTCATCTCCCGCCCCAGGCTTTTGAAGTAGCTGGGAGGGAAAGACAGGTGAGAAAGGTTAGGCTGGAAGAGACGGCTGTGAAGGTGTTGTGAGATGAGATCAGACTAGAGAGGAGTTCAGTCGGTGAAAAAGGAGCCTGTGAGCACACAGGGAGCGTGTACTGGACCCCAAGGTGGGGAAGGACCCCTAGGCGAGCTCCAGGAGGAGCAGGTTTAGGGCCGACGCTATTATCCTGATGTAAGGACTGTTTTTGTTTGTTTTTGCCATTGTGTAAAATAAAACACACTTGTTTTTGGACTGAGCCTGAGTGTCACTGCCTTACTTGCTGCTGCTTTAGAGACTGATCCCTACAGTAGTTATGTCATAAGGTCTCATTGCATAGCTATGAGAGCCAGAAAAAGGCCAGACAAAGGCTCTCATAGATATGTATTGAAACGTGACCTTAAAGCGAACCTGTCACCCCCTCCAGGCATCTAAAGATAACATAGCCACCTTCTGCAGCACTAAGGCTGCATTCTGACAAGGTGTCTATAGCATTTATGCTCCCTTGATTCACTGAAATAAAGACTTATATAAAATCTGTTTCAAACCAGACCCAAGACCGGGAGGCGGGTTTTCAAGTGTCTGTCTCCTTCCTCTGTGGTGTCAGTCATCCCTCTCTGCTCTCTGTGTGCCGCCTCCAGGGCCACCTCCCTGCACTACAGAGCTTTGTCAGCTCTGCTACAACATAGAGCTGCTGTTATAGGAGACCCCACAGTAGTAAATCTAGCAGGAGGACGAGCAGACAAAGCACTGCCTGCTATATAGCAGCCCTTGAGCTGAGCAGGTTTCACTTTGTTTCTTGTACCCAGCAGCATTGCTCCGTCCTCAGCCCCTGATCTAAAGCACAAACTCAACTCTGCTGCACTACTGACAGCTCAGCTCAAGGCTGCTATATAGCAGGCAGTATCCTCCTGCTAGATTTACTACTGTGGGGTCTCTTATAACAGCAGCTCTATGTTGTAGCAGAGCTGACAAAGCTCTGTAATGCAGGGAGATGGCCCTGGAGGCGGTGCACAGAGAGCAGAGAGGGATGACTGACACCACAGAGGAAGGAGATAGACACTTGAAAACCCGCCTCCCGGTCTTGGGTCTGGTTTGAAACAGATTTTATATAAGTCTTTATTTCAGTGACTCAAGGGAGCATAAATGCTATAGACACCTTGTCAGAATGCAGCCTTAGTGCTGCAGAAGGTGGCTATGTTATTATTAGATGCCTGGAGGGGGTGACAGGTTCGCTTTAAGGGCAGTTCATGAAACTCAGGAGCTGCCAGATCACTTTTCACCACCAACCGACACTGGAAAATGATGAAGATGGCAGAAAGTATGTATCAGACAGGGATCAGGGGACTTACAGTTAAAGCACCACTCCAGGGGTGCAAAGAAAGAAAAAGGTTGGAGTGGTTCTTTAAAGAGGTTGTCCACTACTAGGAGACCCCCTTTCTGAATCTACTTATTTCCCTCAATTAAAATAAAAGAGCCTGTACTCTTGGAGCACTGTTGGGAACCGTGGTTCTGGGTTCATGTGACATTGGGACGTCTCGCAAGTCCCATATCCAATCACCCAACCTTCGAACCAAATGAGCTATCAACATAAAATGAGTGTCACCTGTGGTGTCACCTCCTGCTCATTTGATCTGAAGGTGGGAAGAAGGACGCCAGCAGTGATTGGACGACATGATTATCAATAGTGCTAGAAGAGCGGCAACACAGGAGGTGAGTATAGTCTCTTTAAGTTTAATGGGTGAAACAAGTGGATTCAAAAGGTGGTGTCATAGTAGTGGACAACCTCTTTAAGTAGTATAGAACATAATATCAGATTGACCAATGGCCTAGAAAAATGGATTAATTAATTTGGGCTCCCTTAGTGATCTAAGGCAGTAATGGGGTAATGTAAGCATTTTTGGTGGTCAAGTATAGTGAAAAGATTATTGCTAACTTCCCTGATGGCCACGTGTAGTTGATATGGTTATTATCAGCCCACCTATGGAACTAGAGTATGAATGGTATAATACAAACATGTCTGGTGGTAAAGGATAGAGGATAAGTTAATGCCAGCTTTTCGAATGGTTGAAGTTTTTAAAGCCAGTTTCCCTGGTGAACTAGAGTAGCAATGAAGTACTACAAACATGCCGGGTGGTCTAGAGTAGTGGAAAAGTTAACACCAGCTTCTTTTCTGACAAAGAGTACTGGAAGGGTAATTTCCTGGTGGCATACTTTATTAAAGATATTAATACCAATATCACTGGTGGACTAGTGGAGAAATGGGACAATACAATCATTTCTAGTTGCCATCTTCAATAATGGCTGGGTAGAATTGAGAGATAATGCCAACTTTCCTTGTGGTCTAATATAGTAAACAGGTAATGCAAGTATACCTGGTGGTCTAACGTGGCGTGGATAAATTCATGCTTGCTTTCCTAGTGGTCTAGCGTTGAGGTGTTAATAGCTTTCCTTGTAGTCATTCTGCACATGATGCTCTTGATCGTGGCTGGACTTGAATGATCAAAAGTAAAGAGTATGGTTAAGAAAGAGCCAAACGTTGAAAAGTTATCACATACTGTATGTTGAATATATAAGGCAACCATGAGATGACAAAATGTGTCGGAGACGAACAGTTACAAAAGTTTAGATTTAGATTATTTGTGTATCGTTAATCGTTACCCATATTACGGCACCATGGATGACCCTTCCTCTTCCTCCATTCTGCCCTTCCGTGTTGACTTTGGCCACCGGCACAGAAGAGGTTAACCCAACACCGAAAATGATATTGTTCAAACCTGTGTCCAAAACTATTCTGTTCCTTAATCCCAAACGTTGTTCTGAATCTCCTCCATGTCTCCCACTTTCTGGCACTAATTGGCCGGTGTTTATATTTGTAAAGGGATACCGCGCAATGAGCGTAATTCTCTCCAGTTCTTTGTGGAGCAATTCCATACGACCTGGTACATAACATGGAAATCAGCGGCTGATTAGACACAACTTCTGCTGCAATCACACCTTTCAAGAGTAATTATCCCGGCCGGGGTTTTGATGACATGAAACATCCGGCCCCTCGCCCCACGCAGGCGTCACTCCATGTTTTCCGTCATAGGCCGAGGACAGTGATTCGAAAGGACAAAATAACCCGGCAAGGCTTTCTTTCTTAAGCTACAAATGAAGGAGACTTAAGAAGGCTGATTGACTCAGGAACAAGGTTTATGTGTATGTGCTGAAATAAATCAGTAATACCATGTGACATGCCAACCCAAGTCACATAAAGAGGGTAAAACTGGGAGAAAAGAGAACTTTTTCCAAAGGCAAAACACAAATGATCATTTACCGTACTAATTTTTTTCTAGAAATAGCACCACCTCTCTTTATAGGTTGTGCCTGGAACTGCATCTTAGTTTACTAACGTAAATGGAGCAGAACTGTGGACAAGTAGGAATGCTTTTGCAGATTTATCATTTTGAACTACCCCTATAGTTGTGAGACATAGGTGGTGCACATTGTCATCATATTAGCACCTTAGCTAGAAGGAGGGTTTACTTTTGTATTACAGTACTTGGTACTTGTATAGGACTATCCTCATTATGGTCCTGTGGCATGGGTGTGGCAAAGCACTGGGACGCCAATTTCTGTGGAGGCGCCACATTGGAAGCCCTCTCACTCCCACTGTGAAATCATCCATAAGGACCATTGAGTGAAGCTTGCAAATGCAGCTTCTTCTTGCAATGAGTGCGCACTCAACAGCCAGCGAGCTGAGTGAGTAAAGCAGACATCGGCTATGTCATCTTGAATGCTAAATGCCAGTTCCTATGCAGAGTGCAGCAGTTGAGATGAGTTTGTCGTGGGCTGTGCTCTGCATAGGTACGATGATGACAAACTCTCAATATAATGAAGAGTGATGTGTCATATCAGCCTGCTAGCTGAGTACAGCAATCCATGACAAACTCATCTCAACTGCTCATTGCATAGTAGCAACTGATGCAAAGCTCTCAATTAATGAATGTGATTTCATATCAGTCATGACCTAGACTGAGTACAGCAGTCCATGACAAACTCATATCAACTGCTGCACTCTGCATAGGTAGCAACTGATCAATATAATGAAGTGTGATGTGTCATATCAGTCGCTGCCTATACAGTAACATCAGAAACGGACAAAAAGAATTTTAGATCCGCGCTGCTGTCTTTAATAACAAACTTCCTCTGTGCTTAAAACAATGGCTCCTTATTCCAAGACGTTTAGAGATCGTCCTGACCTTTTCATCAGGGATGCAACAACAGAGTGCTAGACAGGCGCACTGTGCATTGTCCTACTTCGGGCAGAGCCTATAACTCATCTACGCATGCGCAAACCGCTAAGGTCTCTGCAGAAGCACCACATTCAGCCGGGTATTTGAGTGACACAGAAGACATCATCCTGAGAGCCTGGGTGGAATCTCACGCATGCGCAGAGATCTCAGCAGTTCACGCATGCGCAGATGAGTTTCAGGCTCTGCCCGAAGTAGGACACAACACAGTGCGCCTGCGTGAGTCAGAGAAGAGGATGTCAGATGGCGCAGAGAGGCGGGGCGGACTAAGCTGCAATCAAGCCCATCGGATTAAACACAGTTAATTATAATACAGGCCGTTTTTCTGGCCCATCTGAGAGGAGTGACTCTGTCCTCTAGGAGAACAATTGGGTGAGATCAACCCTTTTTTATTGCACTTTATGTATTGGTTGCACGTTGTCACTTTAGGTATCTTTGGCTATCTTAATTTGTCTATTAAAGTTATGTTTTATTATCTATGCTAAATTGGATTGAGCATATTAAGCCCTGCTATATCTTTTACAATTGTATTTCAGAATTCCGTAAAACCAGAAAAAAATAGTGGGCCATCGGTATTGTCTTACAATATAATACATTAATTGTGGGGGATTACAGGTTTAATACTAGACTAGGCAAAAGGACTTTGCAAGCACTAAGGGTCCACGGCCATCATTTACTTCAATATTGCAATTCCAGACAAAACCTAGGCACAAAGGTGGCACTCTTTCTGGAAAACTATTTTTTTTTCCTAATCACAGAAACTTCTTCTATTCTTCGATTCTAGGTGGGATTTCTTGTCGATATCAATTGATCAGGCAACAAAGAATAAGGATTTTTACCAGCTAGAATATCTTTTGGTGTTATAATGATGTGCAGCTTCAATGAATGGTAGCTTTGAACAAGTGCCAAGTCTGAAGACTGCATTAAATAGCATCTCGAAACTGTGATGTGTGACATTCGTTCAGGTGTGGTTCCCGTTTTTCATGTATACGAGCAGTCTGTGGTGAGATAGGGGTTAACGAGAAATGTGTAATACCACTGGAATAATACCGGTTATCTGTGGTAATATCACTGGACATCAGTTTCCAGGAAGACAAGAGTTTAGAGGATTCCCATGGTAGAACCCATTGACGCAAGCAGTTCTCTGGGGATCCCACAATCAAAATGGTCATCAATAACAATCATACATGACTTGGGATCCCACAAATTTAAAGGGGGGTAAAGGGGGTAATCAAAATGGTCATCAATAACAGTGGAAACAATGTCATATCCCCGACCTTGATGTTGGCCAAAGTTCTTTGGGAAAAGATTGGGTCACCTTTGTGCAATATTTCAAGACCATACCTCCTGGGACCAAGCCACCCCGATGAACCCATGGATCCGCCCATGGACTAGCCCATTGCCTAATCCATTAACGAATGAATACATCCAGTTATTCCCACTATAAGACTAACCGAGCACCTTTTTGATGTTATATAAGTCCATGCCTGTTTAAATACAGGACACTTGGACTTGGAGCTGTGCCATAGCCTGACCGAGGAGAGCTTATATCCGACTGTGTGTGTCTAATGTTATCCTTTCTTGCATGCACTCAGTCCATATTGATTAGGCCAGGAGCAGGCAACTATGAAATATTTCAAACTGTTCATCCTAACAGGGTTACACTTTAAAGGGAACATGTCAATAAGATTTTACTACTTAAAAATAGTAAGGGTACATAGGTCCTTTTATAACAGGGATCCCCACCCTGTATCTCAGTAAAGGAAGCTCTGGGTGTCATCAATGTAATACGGCGGCAACTGGATGTGGCTTACAACCTTCCAAGCTTAATGTCGCTCTAAAGGTCAGAAAGATTGGGGACTTCTGTTGTATAAGAATAAAAAATATACATATTATATGATGTACCACCATTGAGAGATTCTGCTGCAAAGCCAAATGAAAAGTAGCCTGAAAATGCACTGGGGGTATGTCAATGCATTATATAGCATCCCCAACCCTTGCCAATGCACTATTAGCCTAATTAGTTTTTTCTTCAAAGCCTGATTTATCATATTACTCTAAAACTGGTATTATTTTAATTCTTCTTTTAGAGCCTTCACTGCCACTGCACTAGTTTAACTCAATATAGAAACCATTGTGCTTTTGTTAGTGAGTTGGATTCACAAACAAGTCAGGGTAGACACATGGACCAAGGGTATTGGCACAGTATGCTGCAAGGTCCATGGGATCACATGGACTTGAACATCAAGCTATGCTGGTAAACAGGCAAACAAATGAGGCAGGACACCTCAGAAGCCACAGAATTATGAATACGAAGAGGAAAATGATCCGTTTGAATCAGTGATAGCAAAATTAACACCAGATTATATATCAGAGTGAATGGAAATTAACAACCTCTCATGATGCTTACAGCAAACAATAAATTAACCAGAACAAATGCAAGATATAGAATTCATAGAGATCAGTCTCTGATATCAGTTTGTGATGCTTACAGCAAACAATGTGTTAACATAGCAGCAGGTGCAACGAATGTGAATACACTCTAATAACACTTTGTGATGCTTATGGCAAATGATGGATTAACCAGCAGCAGTCGCAAATGATGGAAATCAGAGAAGTCTGAGGAGATGATGGCAAACGAAATAACAGGATAGTAGCAATCGCCAAACAGTAACTGAACCCATTACAGAGTTAGTACTCAGACACAGGGGTGTTTATAATTACAACTTAAAAGGCCTTGGAAGATGATGAAATATAAGACCAATTGCAAGATCCAACATAGAGCAGCGTTAAGGGCTGGAGCGATCGGACATGAGAGAAGAGCTCAGCCTTGAAGACAGGACAGCTTCATAACAGATTTATGCAAAATTACATGAAGGCACTTGTGAAACACCATACAGGTAAAAATGTTATTTTATTTTTCACAATAAAAAAATGTACTCACAAACACCTACATAAAAAAAAAAACTGCAAAAGCCTTCCTACTGAGCACTAGCCCAGCTGGTCTAATGTATCCTACTCCAAACTACCGGTAGGTAGCAATTGAATCTAAAGCATTGTAAGTCAGTCCCTCTTGCAAACAAATATGGATCATGGCACCCCCAATGATAGCATAATAAAGAAATAATATTGAAGCCCTGAACCAAACACGTGGCTCTAACAATGATCTGGAAGCTGAAGTTGGTCGTGTGAGTTAGTTTCCGTAAGGATTTCGACAAGTTTATTTTCACCCAGTACAAGCACAGAAGATATTACTTGTCTTTGTGTTGTTTTTTTACCCCATTGGCCAAAAGACAAAAAAATCCAGACAGAAACAGAGAGTAAAATACTGTTCCATCCTCCGAGTGCTTTTAAGTCTACCCACCTGTTGCTTTCGCATCCAACATTCCAGCTCTTGCACAGGAGAGGGTGTTGTCCTCGGTTGCCCAACATTCACTTCCAAGCCAAAATGTATGGACCCGTAACAATAGCACATTGTCTCCTCGTATAATTGTCTTCTGCTTTGCTTGCTGTAAATAGAGCAAAAATGCACTGCAGGGTCTGTTTGTACAGTGGAGTGTTCGCCAAAGATGGCTTTTATGTAGTGTGTGGGTTTAGCATCTTCATATTTACACCTATGTACCTGTGTGTGGCCAAGTTATTTGCAGGATTTCAGATTTGGAATTTTGATGTTAACCTTGAAAATGTTTTCCATGACGATAACATATCCATACCTGATAGTGTCTCTATGAGAAGACCTCAGCTTCACATTTTCCATGCAGTGTATATGTGAGTTTTAGTAGGTTAGGTGCCCTGATTTTGCTGCTTGATCCGAGGTCCCGGCAGCAGTACTTCCAGCATTTCTGATACTCAATGGAACTTCAAGTGAAAAGGGCTGAATGATGAAGACTCTCTCTACATGGGTTGTAAACCAAAGGAGATGAAAGGGTTAAAATCTGCGCTGCTGAAGATCCAATGATGAAACAGGAATCCAGACGTCTTGAGATGTGGTTTTATTCGTCAACGCGTTTTGAAGAACAATCTTGTACATCAGGATAAACCACCTTTTCTAATGAAAAATTGGTCAATGAAACGCCTTGACGAATAAAAGCACATCTCAAGACGTCCGGATTCCTGTTTCATCATTGGATCTTCGGCAGCGCAGATTTTAACACGTTCATCTCCTTTGGTTTACGCTATTCTACAGCTAAGTTGTGTAGCAGTCTTTTTCTTGCATATATACTACAAGGAGTGTTGCCTTCACAACTTCACCGGGTAAGCACCATCCCTCATTGCCTTCCTGGTTATTATGATGGTGAGGGTGGTTTCATACTTACATTTATTTTGCCCAACGTCCTAATCTGGCAAAAACCTGATGCTACCTGATCAGACCTGTCTCCATAGACTTAGAATGGGGACGCAGGGACATCAGGTGGCATCAGGTTTAGGCCAGATACCTACAAATGCATCGTTTTCATCTCCTCCCCAGACACATCAAGTTGCAATTTGGTGGCTGGTTAAAAAGCCTGATGTCACGGGATCCAGCGCACTGAGGCAAATGGACTGGGGCTGGATCTGGCCAGGCTGGATCCGACTTTCACACTGAGTATGCCCAGAGTTCCTACCAACAACCTAAAATTAGGCATTGTCCTATGCAAATTTTCAACTTTCCGACGGATGAGGCAAAAAAGGGTGCAACCACACCGGTGTTATGCCTGATCCAAAAAAAAATGCTGCGATTGCATACGGTTGCACAAACAAAGCTGGATGCAGTTGGACGTGTTTTCAGCCTGATCACACCGGAACGCAAATGTGAAACTAGCCTGACACTATTGCGTGTATGTCTTGTCTAGCCTTTTACTTCTTTACAGTGCTTGTGACAGAGAGGGGGTTGGCTTACCTAAGTATCTGTTGGATATTAACCTCCTTCATACTTCAGGAAGATCATGTTTGAACACAAACTTGGAGGTTCATTGCATGCTGAACAGTCTAAACACATCAAAGCGTTGCAGTTTAACATAGTTAATTTGAACATCTCCAGTACGGAGACATGAAATTAAAAAAAAAAACATGCCAAATAGTTTTAACCAGAAGACAAGGCTGTTTTCAAAACCATTGTGGTACATATTGGACTCATAAATAATCACATCATCCCAGGTCAACTCAAACATATTCAACAGGGTGGTTCTTTAAGCCACATAAGAATTCCTAATTCTAACGAAGATGATCCTTCGAGAAGACCATGTTTCAACACAAACTTAGAGGTTAATTGCGTACTGAAAAGTCTAAAATACTGTACACCTTTACAGAGTCTCAGGTCAAGGTAATTAATGTGAATGACTCTAGCAAGGTGGTTCTTCAAACCATGTGAGAAGTTGGGTTTTTACGACTAGCTCCCAAGGCTGTTTTGAAAACCTTTGTGGTACATATTGGACACATAAATCAACTCATCATCCCAGGTCAACTCAAATATATTCAGAAGGGTGGTTTTTTTAAACTATATAAGAATTCCTAAGTATCTTTTGAATATTAACCTCCTTCTGGAGAAGACTATCCTTCTAGAAGACCATGTTTCAACGGAACCTTGGAGGTTCATCGCGTACTAAACAGTCTAAACACATATACACCTTTAAGAGTCTCAGGTCAAGGTAATTAATGTGAACGTCTCTACTAGGGTGGTTCTTCAAACCACGTGAGAAGTTGGGTTTTTACAAAACAACCCTAATAATTACGACTAGCTCCCAAGGCTGTTTTGAAAACCTTTGTGGTACTTCTTTATGAGGCAAAACCAAATTATATTCCTCAATAGAATAACAATGCAAGTGCTCATCAAGTTGTTTGCATGCCAGTAATAGCAATGGGTTTGGATTCCGAGGCTCGATAATAAGTCACAAGGATGGGTGCTTCCAGAATCACATCACGTTATCCATATTGCTAACGCGTGGGAATCAGCATGGCAAGCTGATATCATTGCTACACTGCCTGTTTGTTTTGGACGTTGGGTATGGTATTGTGGGCTGAGACATTACTCAGTCTGACCTCTTATTTCCTGAAGCCACCATTGCTGATCCAGGGCAAGATACTCATTAGCAGTAGATTGAGCCTGTTGAATTGAGCACAGAAATGAATCTCCCGTCTGACTCTACAGTATAGTGCTGGAGGCAATCTTACACATCTCTACTTAGCAAATCATCTTTTTAGTCAAAAACATCCTTAGATAATAAGATTTCTAGCGGGTTGGTGGCAACGTGAGTCTAAACGCAACGTATTTTTTACCGTAACATTCTAACCAAATATTGATCTGGACTTGATTATTACGAGTATTCAGTGGCTTCTATACAGTTCAGTTAATGTTACCGTCACTTATTGTTTGTAATGTATTACGGATGAGTTCACATTGGACATTTTTAAGAGTTTTTGGAGAGGAAACTCAAAGTTTTTAAGAGGTTTCGAGTTTTGGAGGTTTTTTTTCAGAGATTCCTCATAAAAAACTCAGCAAAAATACGCAGTCTAAAAACACCTCAACGGCACGGGCACACAACATATTCATACTGCTTCAGTAAATCACCAGTATTGATGATTTAGTGTTGTGTTTTAAGCACTCAATTGTAAATGCAGCTCTGGAGTATGATGGGTTTAACTCAGGACTAGTACAGGATTAGTAATATAATGTATGTGCACAGTGACTGCACCAGCAGAATAGTGAGTGCAGCTCTGGAGTATAATACAGGAGGTAACTCAGGATCAGTACAGGATAAGTAATGTAATGTATGTACACAGTGACTGCACCAGCAGAATAGTGAGTGCAGCTCTGGAGTATAATACAGGAGGTAACTCAGGATAAGTAATGTAATGTATGTACACAGTGACTGCACCAGCAGAATAGTGAGTGCAGCTCTGGAGTATAATACAGGATGTAACTCAGGATCAGTACAGGATAAGTAATGTAATGTATGTACACAGTGACTGCTCCAGCAGAATAGTGAGTGCAGCTGTGGAGTATAATACAGGATGTAACTCAGGATCAGTACAGGATAAGTAATGTAATGTATGTACACAGTGACTGCACCAGCAGAATAGGGAGTGCAGCTCTGGAGTATAATACAGGATGTAACTCAGGATCAGTACAGGATAAGTAATGTAACGTATGTACACCGTGACTGCACCAGCAGAATAGTGAGTGCAGCTCTGGAGTATAATACAGGATGTAACTCAGGATCAGTACCGGTTTCAGTAATGTAATATATGTACACAGTGACTGCACCAGCAGAATAGTAAGTGCAGCTCTGGAGTATAATACAGTATAATACAGGAGGTAACTCAGGATCAGTACAGGATAAGTAATGTAATGTATGTACACAGTGACTGCACCAGCAGAATAGTAAGTGCAGCTCTGGAGTATAATACAGGAGGTAACTCAGGATCAGTACTGGATCAGTAATGTAATGTATGTACACAGTGACTGCACCAGCACAATAGTGAGTGCAGCTCTGGAGTATAATACAAGATGTAACTCTGGATCAGTACATGATAAGTAATGTAATGTATGTACACAGTGACTGCACCAGCAGAATAGTGAGTGCAGCTCTGGAGTATAATACAGGATGTAACTCAGGATCAGTACAGGATCAGTAATGTAATGTATGTACACAGTGACTCCACCAGCAGAATACTGAGTGCAGCTCTGGAGTATAATACAGGAGGTAATTCAGGATCAGTACAGGATCAGTAATGTAATGTATGTACACTGTGACTCCACCAGCAGAATAGTGAGTGCAGCTCTGGAGTATAATACAGGATGTAACTCAGGATCAGTACAGGATAAGTAATGTAATGTATGTACACAGTGACTGCATCAGCAGAATAGTGAGTGCAGCTCTGGAGTATTATATAGTATGTAACTCAGGATCAGTACAGGATAAGTAATGTAATGTATGTACACAGTGACTCCACCAGCAGAATACTGAGTGCAGCTCTGGAGTATAATACAGAAGGTAACTCAGGATCAGTACAGGATAAGTAATGTAATGTATGTACACAGTGATTCCACCAGCAGAATAGTGAGTGCAGCTCTGGAGTATAATACAGGATGTAACTCAGGATCAGTACAGGATCAGTAATGTAATGTATGTACACAGTGACTGCACCAGCAGAATAGTGAGTGCAGCTCTGGAGTATAATACAGGATGTAACTCAGGATCAGTACAGGATCAGTAATGTAATGTATGTACACAGTGACTGCACCAGCAGAATAGTGAGTGCAGCTCTGGAGTATAATACAGGATGTAACTCAGGATCAGTACAGGATAAGTAATGTAATGTATGTACACAGTGACTCCACCAGCAGAATAGTGAGTGCAGCTCTGGAGTATAATACAGGAGGTAACTCAGGATCAGTACAGGATAAGTAATGTAATGTATGTACACAGTGACTCCACCAGCAGAATACTGAGTGCAGCTCTGGAGTATAATACAGAAGGTAACTCAGGATCAGTACAGGATAAGTAATGTAATGTATGTACTCAGTGATTCCACCAGCAGAATAGTGAGTGCAGCTCTGGAGTATAATACAGGATGTAACTCAGGATCAGTACAGGATCAGTAATGTAATGTATGTACACAGTGACTGCACCAGCAGAATAGTGAGTGCAGCTCTGGAGTATAATACAGGATGTAACTCAGGATCAGTACAGGATAAGTAATGTAATACACAGTGACTCCACCAGCAGAATAGTGAGTGCAGCTCTGGAGTATAATACAGGAGGTAACTCAGGATCAGTACAGGATAAGTAATGTAATGTATGTACACAGTGACTCCACCAGCAGAATAGTGAGTGCAGCTCTGGAGTATAATACAGGAGGTAACTCAGGATCAGTACAGGATAAGTAATGTAATACACAGTGACTCCACCAGCAGAATAGTGAGTGCAGCTCTGGGGTATAATACAGGAGGTAACTCAGGATCAGTACAGGATAAGTAATGTAATGTATGTACACAGTGACTGCACCAGCAGAATAGTGAGTGCAGCTCTGGAGTATAATACAGGATGTAACTCAGGATCAGTACAGGATAAGTAATGTAATGTATGTACACAGTGACTCCACCAGCAGAATAGTGAGTGCAGCTCTGGAGTATAATACAGGATGTAACTCAGGATCAGTACAGGATAAGTAATGTAATGTATGTACACAGTGACTCCACCAGCAGAATAGTGAGTGCAGCTCTGGAGTATAATACAGGATGTAACTCAGGATCAGTAATGTAATGTATGTACACAGTGACTGCACCAGCAGAATAGTGAGTGCAGGCGACTGAACACAATATCCTCATGTTTTGTGTCTACGTGGTTCAGCAATAATCAGAGTGACAATGGAGAGGGCATATCTATTTGTTTCTCATAGGTTATATGTAAGTGATACAAATACTATGTCAAGAGCTGGACATGGTACTTGGTAAATGACTCCATTTTTAGCCTCAGGCAATAGGTTCCTTCTGGTGCTAATGAGATACAGGAATGATTCCCACTGAAGTCACCTGTCAGTCAGAGCTGATTTTGTGAGATGTCCAGGGATGATAAGAAGACATCTGACTCTACAGCGATCCACTATTCCCTGTGGTCTGGCAACTACAAATATATCAGTGTAGACCCTTAACAGCCCGAGCTTTTCTTTATTTATTTATTGTTAAGCTTCCAAAATAATTTTTGGATGCTTTTTTGTAATGAATGAAAAATTTCATAGAAATATTTTGCTTTTCTACTGTGACTGTAACGTTTTTCAAACACTAAGAAGTCAATATATAATTTTATATTATTTTAATTCTAAACTTAATACCAAAATACAGTTGTGGCCAACAGTATTGACACCCTGCCATTCTGTCAGATAATACTCAGTTTCTTCCTGAAAATGATTGCAATCACAAATTCTTTGGTATTATTATCTTCATTTAATTTGTCTTCAATGAAAAAACACAACAAGAATTGTCCTAAAGCTAAATTGGATATAATTCCACACCAAACATAAAAAAGGGGGTGGACAAAAGTATTGGCACTGTTAGAAAAGTCATGTGATGCTTCTCTAATTTGTGTAATTAACAGCACCTGTAACTTACCTGTGGCACCTAACAGGTGTTGGCAATAACTAAATCACACTTGCAGCCAGTTGACATGGATTAAAGTTGATTCAACCTCTGTCCTGTGTCCTTGTGTGTACCACATTGAGCATGGAGAAAAGAAAGAAGACCAAAGAACTGTCTGAGGACTTGAGAAACCAAATTGTGGGGAAGCATGAGCAATCTCAAGGCTACAAGTTCATCTCCAAAGACCTGAATGTTCCTGTGTCTACCGTGCGCAGTGTCATCAAGAAGTTTAAAGCCCATGGCACTGTGGCTAACCTCCCTAGATGTGGACGGAAAAGAAAAATTGACGAGAGATTTCAACGCAAGATTGTGCGGATGGTGGATAAAAAACCTCGACTAACATCCAAACAAGTTCAAGCTGCCCTGCAGTCCGAGGGTACAACAGTGTCAACCCGTACTATCCGTCGGCGTCTGAATGAAAAGGGACTGTATGGTAGGATACCCAGGAAGACTCCACTTCTTACCCCGAGACATAAAAAAGCCAGGCTGGAGTTTGCCAAAACTTACCTGAGAAAGCCTAAAACGTTTTGGAAGAATGTTCTCTGGTCAGATGAGACAAAAGTAGAGCTTTTTGGGCAAAGGCATCAACATAGAGTTTACAGGAGAAAAAAAGAGGCATTCAAAGAAAAGAACACGGTCCCTACAGTCAAACATGGCGGAGGTTCCCTGATGTTTTGGAGTTGCTTTGCTGCCTCTGGCACTGGACTGCTTGACCGTTGTGCACGGCATTATGAAGTCTGAAGACTACCAACAAATTTTGCAGAATAATGTAGGGCCCAGTGTGAGAAAGCTGGGTCTCCCTCAGAGGTCATGGGTCTTCCAGCAGGACAATGACCCAAAACACACTTCAAAAAGCACTAGGAAATGGTTTGAGAGAAAGCACTGGATACTTCTAAGGTGGCCAGCAATGAGTCCAGACCTGAGTCCCATAGAACACCTGTGGAGAGATCTAAAAATGGCAGTTTGGAGAAGGCACCCTTCAAATATCAGGGACCTGGAGCAGTTTGCCAAAGAAGAATGGTCTAAAATTCCAGCAGAGCATTGTAAGAAACTCATTGATGGTTACCGGAAGCGGTTGATCGGTGGTTATTTTGGCTAAAGGTTGTGCAACCAAGTATTAGGCTGAGGGTGCCAATACTTTTGTCTGGCCCATTTTTGGAGTTTTGTGTGAAATGATCAATGTTTTGCTTTTTGCTTCATTCTCTTTTGTGTTTTTTCATTGAAGACAAATTAAATGAAGATAATAATACCAAAGAATTTGTGATTGCAATCATTTTCAGGAAGAAACTGAGTATTATCTGGCAGAATTGCAGGGGTGTCAATACTTTTGGCCACAACTGTACATGACTGAACCTATAAAGTGATGTCACTTATCTAATCCGTCACATCAAAAACAACTTAAAAGCACCAAAATAGCAAAAACAATCAAATTACTGGAATACTTGGTGCTTCTACATGGTAAAAATATGCTAAGAATGGCTGAAAGGAGGGAAACAAGGTGCAAATTAGACAAGGAAGACAGGAGCCGTGATTGACTGGACGAGGAGGACACCGCACTCATTGGGACTTAATTAGGGGAAATGTATTGACAGATAATGTCAGACTTCCTCTTTGAACCAAATTTCCAGGTCACATACTGCAAAGGGTGAGGTTGTAAAGGTCAGAGGTCACAGGAGTGAGGTCATCTGGAGATGAAGCCAAAGGGGAGCCATCACTGTGTATTGTCCCTGCAAGGTGACATCAGTGTCGTTATTTCTCCTGTAATGTTATATTACTGTGTGCATTATCTCTACTGTGACATCACTGTATTATCCCTGTACTGTGACATCACTGTGTATTATCCCTGTACTGTGACATCACTGTGTGCATTATCCCTGTACTGTTACATCACTGAGTATTATCCTGTACTGTGACATCACTGTGTGTATTATCCCTGTACTGTGACATCACTGTGTGTATTATCCCTGTACTGTGACATCACTGTGTGTATTATATCTGCACTGTGACATCACTGTGTGTATTATCCCTGTACTGTGACATCACTGTGTGTATTATCTCTGTACTGTGACATCACTGTGTGTATTATCTCTGTACTGTGACATCACTGTGTGTATTTTCCCTGTACTGTGACATCACTGTGTGTATTATCCCTGTACTGTGACATCACTGTGTATTATCCCTGTACTGTGACATCACTGTGTGTAATATCGCTGTACTGTGACATCACTGTGTGTATTATCCCTGTACTGTGACATCACTGTGTGTATTATCCCTGTACTGTGACATCACTGTGTGAATTATCCCGTACTGTGACATCACTGTGTGTATTATCTCTGTACTATGACATCACTGTATTATCCCTGTACTGTGACATCACTATGTGTATTATCCTTGTACTGTGACATCACTGTGTGTATTATCCCTGTACTGTGACATCACTGTGTGTATTATCCCCGTATTGTGACATCACTGTGTGTATTATCCCTGTACTGTGACATCACTGTGTGTATTATCCCCGTATTGTGACATCACTGTGTGAATTATCCCGTACTGTGACATCACTGTGTGTATTATCTCTGTACTATGACATCACTGTATTATCCCTGTACTGTGACATCACTGTGTGTATTATCTCTGTACGGTGTCATCACTGTGCGCATTATCTCTGTACTGTGACATCACTGTGTGTATTATCCCTGTACTATGATGTCACTGTGTGTATTATCTCTGTACTATGACATCACTGTGTGTATTATCCCTGTACTATGACATCACTGTGTGTATTATCCCTGTACTGTGACATCACTGTGTATATTATCTCTGTACGGTGTCATCACTGTGTGCATTATCTCTGTACTGTGTCATCACTGTGTGTATTATCCCTGTACTATGATGTCACTGTGTGTATTATCCCTGTACTATGACATCACTGTGTGTATTATCCCTCTACTATGACATCACTGTGTGAATTATCCCTGTACTGTGACATCACTGTGTGCATTATCTCTGTACTGTGTCATCACTGTGTGTATTATCCCTGTACTATGATGTCACTGTGTGTATTATCCTGTACTATTACATCACTGTGTGTATTATCCCTCTACTATGACATCACTGTGTGAATTATCCCTGTACTGTGACATCACTGTATATATAAATAGGAATACACAATCAAACGTCCCATAGTTTGCAAAAACAAGTGATTTTTAATGACAAGTAAAAACAGGGGGTTACAACCACAGTGCAAGCAGCAGTATGGCAGGCTGCACCACTGACACACACAAGATATATGTGAGATTGTATCAATGCACAAGGTTATTTCATGCCAGAGGAAAAAAAAAACCCATAAAAAAATTAACTGTGACATCACTGTGTGTATTATCCCTGTACTGTGACATCACTGTGTGTATTATCCCTGTACTCTGACATCACTGTGTATTATCTCTGTACTGTGACATCACTGTGTGTATTATCCTATACCGTGACATCACTGTGTGTATTATCCCTGTATTGTGACATCGCTATGTGTATTATCTCTATACTGTGACATCACTGTGTGTATTATCTCTGTACTGTGACATCACTGTTTGTATTATCCCTGTACTGTGACATCACTGTGTGTATTGTCCCTGTACTGTGACATCACTGTGCATTATTCCTGTACTGTGACATCACTGTGTGTATTATCCCTGTACTGTAACATCACTGTGTGTATTATCCCTGTACTGTGACATCACTGTGTGTATTATCCCTGTACTGTAACATCACTGTGTGTATTATCCCTGTACTGTGACATCACTGTTTGTATTATCCCTGTACTGTGACATCACTGTGTGTATTATCCCTGTACTGTGACATCACTGTGTGTGTTATCCCTGTACTGTGACATCCATTGTGTGTATTATCCCTGTACTGTAATATCACTGTGTGTATTATCCCTATACTGTGACATCACTGTGTGCATTATCACTGTACTCTGACATCACTGTGTGTATTATCCCTGTATTGTGACATCACTGTGTGTATTGTCCCTGTACTGTGACATCACTGTTTGTATTATCCCTGTACTCTGACATCACTGTGTGTATTATCCCTGTACTGTGACATCACTGTGTGTATTATCTATGTACTGTGACATCACTGTGTGTATTATCTCTGTACTGTGACATCACTGTGTGTATTATCCCTGTACTGTGACATCACTGTGTATATTATCTATGTACTGTGACATCACTGTGTGTATTATCTCTGTACTGTGACATCACTGTGTGTATTATCCCTGTACTGTGACATCACTGTGTGTATTATCCCTGTACTGTGACATCACTGTGTGTATTATCTCTGTACTGTGACATCACTGTGTGTATTATCCCTGTATTGTGACATCACTGTGTGTATTGTCCTGTACTGTGACATCACTGTTTGTATTATCCCTGTACTCTGACATCACTGTGTGTATTATCCCTGTACTGTGACATCACTGTGTGTATTATCTATGTACTGTGACATCACTGTGTGTATTATCCCTGTACTGTGACATCACTATTATCCTGTACTCTGAATCACTGTGTGTATTATCCCTGTACTGTGACATCACTGTGTGTATTATCCCTGTACTGTGACATCACTGTGTGTATTATCCCTGTACTCTGAATCACTGTGTGTATTATCCCTGTACTGTGACATCACTGTTTGTATTATCCCTGTACTCTGACATCACTGTGTGTATTATCCCTGTACTGTGACATCACTATATGTATTATCTATGTACTGTGACATCACTGTGTGTATTATCCCTGTACTGTGACATCACTGTGTGTATTATCCCTGTACTGTGACATCACTGTGTGTATTATCCCTGTACTGTGACATCACTGTGTGTATTATCCCTGTACTGTGACATCACTATATGTATTATCCCTGTACTCTGACATCACTGTGTGTATTATACCTGTACTGTGACATCACTGTGTGTATTATCTATGTACTGTGACATCACTGTGTGTATTATCCCTGTACTGTGACATCACTGTGTGTATTATCCCTGTACTGTGACATCACTGTGTGTATTATCCCTGTACTCTGAATCACTGTGTGTATTATCCCTGTACTGTGACATCACTGTATTATCCCTGTACTGTAATATCACTGTGTGTATTATCTCTGTACTGTGACATCACTGTGTGTATTATCCCTGTACTGTGACATCACTGTATTATCCCTGTACTGTAATATCACTGTGTGTATTATCCCTGTACTGTGACATCACTGTATTATTCCTGTACTGTGACATCACTGTGTGTATTATATGTGTGCTTTAACCTTACCATGTACACTATTCCACTATAATGAGATCACTGTGTATATTATAGTGTGGTTTAATTTTAAAGTTTGGTCACGTGTTATGCCCCTATATACCTAATATGTATATAATAATAATAATTTGAATTCACTTTGCTATTAATTCCACGGCACTTTACATACATCATCATCTCTCTCCCCATTGGGTCTCACAATGGTCCTTGGTGTCTGTAGTCTGTCCTCCTGTCACTTCGCACACGTCCTGTAGAATAAAAATAACAAGGTGAAATAAAGACTCCTTTCTTACGGTCTCCGCCAACACAGCTGAGGAATACCGGGACGGCAGATCATGCCTTTGTTCCTCCGCCGGGCCATACTGTACTAACAATACCTGCATTCAGCCTCTGCCAAGGCAGCACAAAGCGCTCACCCTTCAGCAGATAAGAGTAGGCAGGAAAATGACTTTCAACAATATTTTGCTTCATGTTGGCTGTATATGAGCATTGAGTACAGTAAGTGAGTGCCCAGAGCAGGGCAGTGCGGCCGCGGAGCCCCTGGATCTGACGATCACAGACATAGTCCAGGCTCCGCACAAAGACCTGGACATTCAATAGGTCCACAAGGTACGTTCATTCTCCCTGCTTTTTTCATCATTTGGTTAGGACTCATGGGGGACCACTATGCTATAACACAGAATATACTGTATGTAGCCCTTTAAAAAGTAGAAAAATTTGCAATGAGATAGAATCAAACTGAGCGCCATAACCTTCATCTGATTAAGATGTAGCAGAGCTGAGTTTGTCAGGGGGCTGTCACCTCTCCTGTAATCCAGCATATGGCTGCAGCTACACACAGGACAATATACCAGCACCTGACGTGTAAAGATACTGATTAATCTGCTATCAATTGTTAATGTATTTATTGTGCGTAATTATTAGTATTTATTATTATAGCCCATTTATTCCATGGTGCTTTACATGTGATAAGGGGCATACATAGACAAGTACAAGCTACATAAACAATACAAGGCACAGACACAAGGTACGGGAGGGGAGATTCTTCACTGTGTATATAGCTCACTTCTATGGCGCCATTATATACCGCACAGCATTAAAGAATTGTTGATCACTGTCCCCATTGGGACTCACAATGTGTTCCCCAGCAGTGTCTGGGTCTGTATCTCATGGTTCATTCTTTCTTCTATTTGGAATTCTTTAGAGTTCATGCAAAATTGTGAGTTTATTTCTCCTGTATAATTGGTTTTGGTGTAGAAAAATTAAATGGTTAATATATGATAAATAAAATATGTTTGTATAGATGTTGTAGCTAAAGATAGATAGATTAGATAGATAGATAGATAGATAGATAGATAGATAGATAGATAGATAGATAGATAGATAGATAGATAGATAGATAGATAGATAGATAGATGACATGCTATGGACTTCCATAGCCCCCACCCTGTATTTGCCCCATCCATTTTTCCTAGAGTCCCTACAGTCTTTTCCCATCATCCCTACAGTCCCTGTCCCTATTCCCTATTGTACACTTGCTTTGTCAAAACTAAAAGACGTATTTATTCCTGACAAATAGCACTGCTTTGAATTTGAATTGAATTAGATGAAGAGATGATAGATAGATAGATAGATAGATAGATAGATAGATAGATAGATAGATAGATAGATGAAGATAGATAGTGACGCATGCCATCAGCGTTGACACTAGGCCATGACTGCCAAAATTTTGGGGCCCCCCTGAGACTCCGCCCAGCCTCCACCTGGCTCTGCCTCCACCCATGCTCCACCTCCACCCATACTCCGCTTCCACCCATGCTTGCTCACCATGCTCCGCCTCCACCCAAACATACATTATATTTATAGTGAAAAATTGGAAGCAGCACCAAAAATTACCTCAATTCATGTGCAAATCTGTCCCAACCAGCAATCCAGATAGATAGTTCCTTACAACAGAGTAAAAAAAAGGAAAAAGAGCACAAAAAAATAGAAAAAATGTACTTTATTGCCCAATGCGTGGCCATGCCATATAGTATTATCCCCCATAGCCTTCCTTATAGTATAATGCACCCACATAGTCCTCCATATAGTATAATGCACCCACATAGTCCTCCATATAGTATAGTGCACCCACATTTTCCTCCATATAGTATAGTGCACCCCCTAGTCCTCCATATAGTATAGTGCACCCCCATAGTCCTCCATTTTAGTATAATGCAGCCTCCATAGTCCTCCATATAGTATAATGCACCCCCATAGTCCTCCTATATTATATTGCACATTACATAGTTTCCCACCAGTGTACTCATTGATTAAAAAAAAGTACACTCACCTCTCTTCTCGCTGCTCCAGTCTCCTCAGGATCTGCTGAGTTGCAGATGGCAGACAGCGACAGCCAGGACTCTGGAGAAGAATGCTGCCAGCAGAGGCAGCCGGGACTATAGGAGCAGCATCCATGGGGGGCTACCACTTGTACACATACCTCATATACACATGGCTCTGCTCCGTACACGTTGTACACATGCGGTTCCGCTCTGTACACCTCATACACTCGGCCCCGCTCTGTATACCTCATAAACTCGGCTCTGCTCCATACATCTCTTACATACGCGGCTCCGCTCTGTAAACCTTATACACTCGGCTCCGCTCTGTACACCTCGTACGCATGCAGCTCCGCTCCGTACACCTCGAACACACTTGGTTCCACTTCGTACACCTCGTACACACACGGCTCCTCTCCATTCACCTCGTACACACACGGCTCCTCTCCATACACCTCGTACATACGCGGCTCCGCTCTGTACACCTCGTACACGCTCAGCTCTGCTCCGTACACCTCGTACACACATGGCTCCGCTCCATACACCTCGTAGACACAGGGCCTCCGCTCCGTACACCTCATGCACTCTCGGCTCCGCTCTGTGCACCGCGTACACATGCGGCTCTGCTCCATACACCTCGTACACACGCGGCTGCTCTGTACACATGTGACTCTGCTATATCCACACTGTAAATACCTCCTGACATTAACTTCACCTCATCGAGCACCATGACAACAAGCACAGCAGAGACCTGCATACGCTGAGGTGTTGATCATGTGATCCCTGACTCTTCCCTTCAATGTGACATCATCACAGGTCCTGTAAGCACAGAGCAGCCATAAATCTAATGTGCAGCTCTGCAAGTGGAGGTATGTGCACATTCCCCATAAGGCTGGATGTGTTATGTATACAGAGGAGGTCACTCTGGTTTGGGGACAGATGGCTGGGGGGAAGCGCGGGCCTCCTTGCTCCAAATGGCCACAACCCCTGCCGACAGGGCCCCCGCCAATGACGGGCAGGCCCCTGACACCAGGCAGACCTGTCAGGCCCTAGCGGCAGCCCTGCATGCCATAGACTTCAAGGAAATGAACTATGATATGACATGGACTTCCATAGCCCCCCGGATCTGCCCCATCCATTGTTCTTATAGCCGCCCCCTGGATCTGCCCATCCATTGTTCTTAAAGCCCTCACAATGGATCTGTCCCCACTCTTTGCTCCTACAGCCCCCACACTTGATGTGCCCCCATCCACCTTTCCTACAGCTCTACCCAACATCCCTACAGTCCCTATCTCTATTCCTTTTTGTACACTTGCTTTGGCAAAACTGATGTGTATTTAGTCCTGCCAATAAAGCTTCTTTGAATATAGATAGATAGATAGATAGATAGATAGATAGATAGATAGATAGATAATCTCTCTGTCTCAGTGGAGATACTACATGCAGATTAGTAACTCATCAGTGCTATCTGGAGCCTGATCTGCGGTTTGCATTGGATTTATAAATCCTCCCTCCTGGAGACATTGACCCTTGATGGATAGAGGAATAGCTATGTGTCGCCCTAAGGCTGTGTGCACACGTTGTGTTTTCATCGTGTTTTTTTATGCGTTTTTTAGTTCAGATGTCAAAAAACCTAAAGGGAATCCTGATACAGCAAAGTCAATGAGAATCCCGACGTCTCCTGAACTCATTGAGTATCTCCTCCCTGTAGATCTGGTGCAGTGTGCAGCGTTTGTGTCCTATTCTAATGCATAGGAATAATCTACACTCAAAAAAGGGCATCAAAAACACAGAAAAACATGTGTTTTTCCATTTTCCTTCTTGCACAATCACCTAGATTTAAAGGGCCTTCGACTAGGAAAGTGACCTCAAATGCTGTAGAATAGCTAAAAGAATAAAATAGGTACTTGCCCTCCTGGAGTCCGGTGCCATTGTAATGAAGAATTTAGCATGATTTGACTTTTGTAACCTTCGTATTCCACTATTTATAGGTGGTTGCAGAATGAGTTAACTGAGAATGCCATCAGTGAGCTCTCTGATGGACAGTTTTTAACTCTATCATCAGGCTGTTGCTGCATTGCTGTGACCATATACCATATCACTGTTGAGCTGAACCTTGACGTGGTCATGAATGGAAAAAGACAGATGACAGAGTTACAAAGTCTGTGACTGTACAGCCTCACTGATGACTTCTCAGTTAACTCATTCTGCAGAAAGCAATAGACAGAGAAGCAAAGAGACGGTGAAATCTTATTTTAGCCCAAAAAACATGCATTAAAGTAAAAACAAACAAAAAGTTCTTATCTGAAAAGTGACCACACCGGCTCTAATCTTATTACTGAGAGCAGTAGTCATTTTTGATTTTTCACTTGAGATTTAGGTGCTAGGACCTGACCCCACATCACAGGATGTAGCCTTGCATGTGCCTCAGCCACATCATGCTATCCCGGACTGACGCGGCCGGTGATTCCTTCACTGGTGGTGGTATAATACACCCTGTGACCCTGAACTGTCATTAAGTAACCAGCCCAGGGGGCAGATGCATACCTGGCCCCCGGCCTAGTCCACCACTGAGCCTTGTCCTTGGGTATTAAAGAGGAGTTGTGTCAAATTTGGAAGCTATCGTTTATTCATAGGATAGGGAAAAACTTCCAGATTGATGATCGTTGGGTATCCAACATTCTGGGACCCACTGATCCGATCATGCATCATGCTCACTTAGCAACAACAAGCGGTATATATTTGAGTAAAAAGTTTAAAAACTTAAGGTTTTTATTTTTTCAAAAAACTCAAAAATTCTTATTTTTTTATTTCTGAGGTTCTTGGTACGCACATTGGCCAATGTCTGTTTGCTCATCAACTGCGACAAAGTGATCTCAGGTCTGATGAGTCCTAACATGGACATCCCTGTCTTCCTTTTCCTCCCAATCCCACTACTAAGTGGGCGGACACCATCTCGAGCCTAGACCACCTGTAGGTGATGAGGGTGCAAATTGCAGACATGGAGCCAGCCACTCCATATGATACAAAAGAGAAAAAACTGCACAGCCTCACAGACACAAATGTGAACTGGTGCCAAGCAGGACACTGAGCTAAATAACAGGGATGTCAACGTTAGGACTCATCAGACCTGGGGTCACTTTGTCGCAGTTGATGAGCAAACAGACATTGGCCAATGTATGTACTAAGAACCTCAGAAATACAAAAAAAAAAAGAATTTGAGTTTTTTTGAAAAAAACATAATTTTTAAACTTTTTTCTCATATATTTACGCTTGTTAGATGTGACATTATTGGTAGTAGCTGAGTGCTGCAGAGAATTTTTTCTAGTTGTTTAACTCAATGTCCTTGCTTTTCACCAGTTCACATTGTGTATGTGAGTGCTGTGCAGTTTTCTCCGTTTTATATATTATATATATATATATAAATATATATATGTGTGTGTGTTACAATATAAAAATGTCTATATAATTTAAAGTTATAACAACTTGTTTTATGAACTTGTTAACTTATTTAAAGTACTATACAAGAGAAGTCTGACATAATAGAACTTTATTATGCAGGTTTTCATAGTTCTCCCTGTCACCCCTACCCTAAACTGCAAATAAGTGACAAGTAGGGTGACTAAGCTGCTCCTATAGCTGGTATGTCCTCATTGATGTGTGGTTACATATAGCAAACATAACCCAAATATCAGCGATGGTAACACCCAAGGGAGAAGGAAGAGGAGGAAACAGATTAAAGCTGGGAATACATTGAAACTTTAGTTGAGCAACTTTGCACAGCTTAGTAGACCCATCGGTAAGGATCGCAGCCATGAAGTCTAATGCAACTAAAACTCCAATCTAAGGTTAGGATGCAGTGGATGTTTCTTTAAAATACCAAGTTATGCGCTACTGCCTCATCAGATAATAGAAATACTCTTAACAACAATGAAGCTCCATCTAAGGACCATATAATAATCCATTATAAAACCCAATAGCAGATCTATAATTATATTACTAGATGTGTGCCCAATGCTGTTGCATCGGGAGGGCAGCGGCCGTCTTCTCCCCATGTGCTCTCCCCCTGTGTGTTGTCTTCTCGCCTCTGTGCTCTCTTTGATCTATCTCCCTCCTGTCTGCTTTCTCTCTCCCCTCCCTATGTGCTCTCTTCTCCCCTCATGTGCTCTTTCCTTTGAGCTGTCTTCCCCCTGTGCGCTCTGCCCCCTGTATGCGGTCTCCCTCCCCCTGGCTGCCTTCTTCCCTCTGTACTCTCTCTCTCTTAGTGTCCAAAGATGGTGGCGGTCTGACTAACTCTCCTGGACTGCATCCGCCGGATAGATGCAGGTGCAGTTTAGTCATTCGGCGATTGCAAGTGGTGATGTCAGGCAAAGTCTGTGGGCAGTGCTAGCATCAGGTTTTTGCTGTGTATTCCGAAGACAGCATGCTGTAGGGGTTAACACACATGTTTCAGCTATGCCTCTCTTATCGCAATGCTTAATGTTTGTTTACATGCAATGTTTATTTTAGACTCAGGAGATTATTATTGCTGGACTAGATCAGCTAGTTCAGCAGTCCCCATGCTGTTATTAGCACCTCGCTGTCTATAGACATTGTATATAGAGAGCTTCGTGTGGGCAGGGGCAGCTTTTTTCAGATATGCTGCATGGCTAAATCTAAAACCTCTGAGAGTGTCAGAACCTGCACCCAGTCATCTAAGTTATATATCGTTGGATTCAGCATCGCTTTGCCTACATCCTGCTGATCTCAGATGAGGTACAAAAGCCTGATGACAGATTCCCTTTACAGTTTGGCTTCTACAGCCTCTATGTGTAACAGTACATAGTAGACTGAAAATAGAGTTACTAGTCAATATGTCATAAACCTTTCTGGCAATAGAGTTTGTAAAGGCCTCCATTCCCATGGGATAAAGTTGTCCAAATGTGCCAATTTTGGCAGGACCAGTCAAATGTCTGTTTGGAGCCTCCTGACCCTCTCTAACAGATAATGACCGAGAGAAGGATCAGGCCATTAGAATATCATTGTTCGATCATTTTGTTTTCAGAAGAGACATGCCACTGCCAGAAGTGTCTGGCGGCAGCTTTTTCTGCTGGTTGAAATCTCAGGAACTTTCAGCCAAATGCTCATTTCCATAGGGAAGTCAAGAGAAATTGCTTCCTATGAATGAACATGTGGCTGAGAGCTGTCTCGTGTGTACGACAAGCTTTATGTCACATTCATATATTTGGGTTTATTCAAGTATGGACTGGCAGCCAGTCCACCCCCCCAAACTTGAAACCTCATATATACCTATCTGGCAGTTGATTTGGGTCAGGAGACCCTTGTTTGTCCATAAACCACAGATGATGACACACAGATGGGTGAATGTGAAACTCTTATCTTCTACAAAGCTGATTTATTATCCCTTCAAAGTTTAATTTTAGCTTAGTCATAGCTTAAAAGATATCAGAGAAGAGAGGTGAGGGTTATAGCCATTGCCCTCAGTACAGCTCACTGTCTACTATGTACAGTGATACATAAAGGCTGCAGAAGCTAAAGGTACTGTCACGATTCCTCAGTCCTGCATTCAAGGTGTGCTGGTTGGTTGACTTACAGTCTAGTCATCCTATCTGTAGCTGGGATGTGCTGGGTTGTCGGAGTTCTGATTGACAGCTCAGTTGCCCAATCTCTTTCTAGACTGTGCTGAGTTTTTGCAGGTGTTCCCTGTCTCCTGTAATTGCTCAGCCTTTTAGCTGTGCAGTTTTTCCCAGAACACTGCCAGTCTTAGATTAAGCTCTGAGGTGCTGAGTTGATCTTTTGAATCTGCGCTCTGGTAATAGATTTTTGCTGCCTGACCTTGCCTGTGTTTGACCATTCTTTAGTCTTTTCCTGTGTTCTGATCAGCTCCCTCCAGGTAACTGACCTTGGACTGTGACTTTACTATGCCTCTGGTTATCCCCTCTGTCTTCATGTGCTGTCCTGGTATCTGACCTGAACGTTTGACTATTTTGCTTCTACTTCTGATTGACAGCTCAATCACCCAATCTCTTTCTAAGCTGTGCTGAGATTTTGCAGGTGCTTCTAGTCTCCTGTAATTGCCAAGCCTTTTAGCTGTGCTGTTTTTCCCATGCACTGCATCTTAGTCAGTCGTGTCTAGTTGTGATTATTCAGCTCCGTGGTGCTAAGTTGGTGTCTTGAATCTTGCTTTGGGAATTGATCTTTTGCTGCCTAACCTTACCTGTTTTTGACCATCTTAAGTATTGTCCCTCTGTTCTGATCCGCTCCTCTCCAGGTAACTGACCTTGGATCGTGACTTTACTGTGCCTCTGTTTATCCCTTTTGTCTTGACGTGCTCTCTGGTACCTGACCCAAATGTTTACTATTCTGCTTCTACTTGTCCATGTACACATTTTTAATAAAACCATATTTCAAAAATGCTTTTAGTTAAAAAACACATAGACTTGAGTACAGAATTTCACCCAGTAGCATGTTAAATACATAACACATTGTGAATTTCCTTTCCATTATCTGTAGACTTCTCAATTGGTCTTGGAATTCCAAGCTCCTCAAAAGATTAGCTGCTATTTTACTCTTCCTGGCAGCTTCGAGGTCTGTAAATAAATATAATAAGGGGGGAAATCGAGGTCAACTGAGCTCTCCGTGCGTGAGACGGGAGCATCCTAAGACCCAACTGCACCCCCAACCCATGCAGGCATCTAAGGGTTAAGCTTTAGGCTACATCAACACATATTACTCTATGCCAGTTGCCCTGTCTCTGTTAAATAAGCTGGAATCGTGTTTATTATGCAGTGGCACAGAAAGGTGAAATTTTTAAATAAATAAGGCCTAGATAAATAAACCGCCCCCCGCCCTCAGCAAACTTAACTGATCCGGGAGCAGTCCTCAATATTTTTCAAATAAATCATAGTTTCAAATGAACCTGAGCCCGGCAGATAAGATTTCCAAATGACTCGGAGTCGAAGGGAGGGTTCAGGATCAACGAAGTCGGCTGAACAGAACCAAAACAAACATTTTTACAAGTTCCAGAAGTCACCAACTCACCAGCCGTCCTCCTCCACTTTGTGAGTCAGGGGGGCTTGGAGAAGGCTGCAAATTACAGACTCAGTCTGGGGAAGGAGAGCTAGAAAAACGTCTGTGTCTCACCGTTTTAGTACATGACTTGTGTCACTATGTGTCAACTCAAGAACTGATACATAACTACATTTCTCGATTAAGGGAATTTATACAGCATACCCAAATACCATAGATCGTGACTGATGTCCTCAAGCATTGGTGAGACAATATTGTACTGGGGTTCCTCAGGCTCACCGGGGCTAAATGGTTCTGTATATTAACACTTAGAAGAAATGTCATCCATATTAGTGAATCAGTCCATCAGAAGCAGACTCTAGAGCCAAGTGATCGGCTCCAAACGTACCTCTAAAGGGGGTTGACATCTGCTTGATCCTTGGGTACCATTATTGAGGTAGAGCTTTGGCTCATCAGAGGATTCTAATGGGTCAGTCTAAGCCTGGTGTCCTGTTTTAAAGATTTTTTTTTAATGGCAGAGGTGGACATGGTGAGCCAATAGCTCACGTCTAATGCTTTGACTTCCATGCTACAGGTCCTGAGCTTGAATCCTGTAACCAGTGGCATGCCTCAGGATTCAAACTGGGGAGCCTGTGTTGTTGATTTTGCTTCTTTCTCCTCTGAGTCACAGTGGGTTCTGTTTCTTTCTGGGGTCTTATTATATGTTGTCCTTGTTTCATTCCTCTTCGGACAACAGGTGTTTCCATTTGTTAATTAAGTCTGCCCTATCATCTTTTGGGTGCGGCTATTTAAATTTTCCCCTGGCTGATCTCCAGCTCCTGATATTCTTTGTGAATTCAACTTGGAGTTACAACCTTACTGCCTTTGTATTTCTGCCATTCAAAAGTAGATCAGCTAGGTTATCTCTACTTTTTTTCTATCTGACCTATTCCTTTCTACTTTCTTAAGCTAGGAGGTAGGAGGCATTTCTTTCTAGCAGTTGTTCTTCACTTTTTCACTCTGTTTATGTGGTTTTATATTTTCTAACTCAAATATCCTTTCTACCTCTGCAAGCCTTCCTGATTCTGGGTTATAAAGCTCTTTTCCTTTCCCCCAGGTTCCTAAAAGGTTCAAAGAACACCCGACGGCTGATTAGGAAGCCAGGTCTGAGATGTCATCTCCTAGTCATGTGCCGGGGTCACTAGGGACTGCACAGCTAGGATCCTTAGTCTCTACAGGAACTGGTTGGGTCAGGTGTGTTTGTTCTGAGATAAACCCTAGTTTCCCATGTGAGAAGTACAAGATCATAACAACCAGCTTGAAGAAAAAACAAATGATTAATTAAACATACAGGTAAATCTAGAAAGTCCAGTTTGATGCTGGGAGGTGGGCTCATTCTCTGATTTCCCCTGGAACACACAGTGAACTATGATATGAGTGCTTTCAGACATTACATACCTGAAATCAAATATAAGACTAGACCAGCATGGTCCCTGCCCAGTTGAACATGTGATATGACCGTGGGTTCCTCCAGATACCAGGGCACCCCCAATATTGGCCGCCACAAATAAGGGAACACCAGGGACACAATAACAATAGTGGGCCCTAAAGGTAGGGAGCAGGGGATGGGACAATTCCTACACTCCTACACTCACCTGAAGCTGTACTCTGATCTCCCAATGATTTCTATTTGGGTTCTTTCACCCTGTCGCCGAGCAGAATACCTAGTCCCTTGCTAACTCTGAACATACTCCTCACTAGGGAGCTGGCCAGCGAGAGCACTTGTCCCACTGCTGCACTAATAAACACTCAGGGAAGGAAAACACACAGAGAAAAACACCAAAGGATATAACACTAACCTCTCAGCTACAGTTAGACGAGGGGACTGCAGCCTTCACCAGCTGGACTACAAAACGACACTGTGGATGGTAAGAGACTGTGGGTTCTCCATCACTGGCACCTTCTGGTCCAAAATGGAGTTATTTAAATGGTCACTAGCCATAAACACACAAAGAGAAGCTGCTGTAGCAAAACATTTAACCCTTGATGAACCAAATCAAAGAAAAGTATGTTTAATATGAAGAGTCTCACAAAAGAAATGAGACTCAGGTCCAAAACCTGTCTGTTTCAGTGGTACGAGAGACCATTGTGACACCACTAGGGATGGGCGAATCTACTCGCTAGGACTCGTTACTCGGCGAGTAGTAAGGGACTCGCAGGACTCGGTACTCTGCGAGTTTCCCAGTGATTACTCGCACGAGTCCAATGCAAATCAATATCAATCCTAGTTTTGTCAGAAACGCTGACAAAACTAGGATTGCCATTGTTTGCATTAGACTCGTGCGAGTAATCACTGGCTACTGTGCCAGTGATAGCAGGGAAACTCGCAGATAACTGCTGTTTCTTTGCGAGCCGAGTCCAGCTGTCTTCTCTGTGCAGCTCCAGGGTCCTAGAGCCCGCCTGCTGCCTGATGTAGCAGTGCTGAGATTGTTCTCAGTCTGCTCATTCCCTGTGTACAGACATGAATGTCTGTGCACAGAGATGATGTAGCAGAGCTGAGATTGTTCTCAGTCTGCTCATTCCCTGTGCATCTATATTTATGCACAGGGGATGTAGCAGAGAGGACATCGCGTTTTGGACTGCGTCGGACGGAAGAGGATTTTTTTAATTAAAGATGGAGTCCCTAATGGCATTTTTTTTTATTTCAAATAAAAAATTTTCTCTGTGTTGTGTTTTTTTAACCCTTTATTGGAGATTCTTAGTGGCTGGGTCAAACCTGGCCTGACATTAAGAATCTCGGGCTTAATACCAGCTTGTATAACAAAGCTGGTATTAACCCCTTTATTACCCAGCGTGCCACTGCCACCAGGGCCGCTGGAAGAGCGGGGTTCAGCGCCAGAGGATGGCGCTTCAATGAACGTGCCATCTTCTGGGGCGGCTGCGGGCTGCAATTTTCAGCGGGGGGTGCCCAGAAAGCTTGGGCATCCCTGCGCTGCGGATTCCAGCCCCCAGCTGCTTAGCTGTACCTGGCTAGACATAGAAATTGCGCGGAGCCCCACGCATTTTTTTTTAATTATTTCATGAATTTCAGAGTCAGAGTCTCAGAGTCAGAGTCTCAGAGTCAGAATCTCAGAATTTCATGAAATAATTTAAAAAAAAGGGGGGGGGGCTCAGCGCAATTTCTATGTCTAGCCAGGTACAGCTAAGCAGCTGGGGGCTGGAATCCGCAGCGCAGGGATGCCCAAGCTTTCTGGGCACCCCCCGCTGCAAATTGCAGCCCGCAGCCGCCCCAGAAGATGGCACGTTCATTGAAGCGCCATCCTCTGGCGCTGAACCCCGCTCTTCCAGCGGCCCTGGTAGCGATGGCACGCTGGGTAATAAAGAGGTTAGGGCCAGCTTTGTATTATCAGCTGGCCCTAAGCCCGAAATTTATGGCGGTCACGCCAATATTAGACATGACCGCCATGAATTTCTATTAAATTGTTTTAAAAAAAACACAACACAAAGAAAATTTTTTATTAGAAATAAAAAAAAAAACATTAGGGACTCCATCTTTAATTAAAAAAATCCTCTTCCGTCCGACGCAGTCCAAAACGCGATGTCCTCTCTGCTCATCCCTGTGCATAGATATAAAGGGAATGAGCAGACTGAGAACAATCTCAGCTCTGCTACATCATCTCTGTGCACAGACATTCATGTCTGTACACAGGGAATGAGCAGACTGAGAACAATCTCAGCTCTGCTACATCATCTCTGTGCACAGACATTCATGTCTGTACACAGGGAATGAGCAGACTGAGAACAATCTCAGCACTGCTACATCAGGCAGCAGGCAGGCTCTAGGACCCTGGAGCTGTGGCAGCCAGCACAGAGGAGAAAGCAGGACTCTTATCTGTGCGAGTTTCCCAGCGATTACAGTTGCAAAGTAAACGAGCAATGCAAATAAATGACAAAACTAGGATTGCTTCAGGCTGAAGCTTCCGAGACACATCTGCGATTTGTAAATCTCACACTACTCGCTATTACTCGCTTCCCCATTCATTAACATTGGACTCACTAGACTCGCAACGAGTAGCGAGTCCTGGGCTCGGACTCGCTAGAGTCAAGCGATTCCGAGTAATTTAGGATTCGCCCATCACTAGACACCACCCCTATTTAAATGGATCATGTGGTTTGGACAATCCCTACCTATCTTGAAGATCCATCAGCTGTGAAGGGATAGTGACTCTGAAATTAAACATTATACAACATCCTATGTAATGCGCAAACAATTTAGTGATGTTCTCTGCTCTGGATAATAGGGGTATGTTGGCACTGGATCAATCCCTTTAAGATCTTTTTGATAATAGAGAAAGACAATCAGATCCCTTTAGCTTTCCAACACCCAGTGTCTGCTTTTCCATGAGCAGAATGCAGGCTGCCATAAGTGGAGATCTTGGATGTTGTATTCCTCAAGAATTCTCTTTTCTATTATTATTGCCATTCTATAAGCCAATCCTTCTTAGGTATTACCAGATAAATTCCTTTATCTCGGTAATTGATAATCCAGACATAGCTATATATTGTAAGATTGCATATTCTAGTGAAGGCTAAATTCTTTCACGCTACACAACCTTCCTCGTATAATGGCGAACACCAAACAAAACCCCAACTTCATTATAGAGTTAGTGTATTGGTCATATAACGGACCCCGCACATTGTCATTTTAAGCCTTAGCTGAAACTCCATATTGAAATAGTGCCCCTAGTGGACATATTTTGAATAACACAATTTGGGTACCGTCTTTTGGATAGATTTAGGGGTTCACCGGGCTTTTTTCTTGCTGTAGTTGACTGTTCCTTTATCACCAGCCACAGTTTCTGCTAGCCATTCTGCTATATATATAAGCCTCTTTTGTGCTCTGACATCTGAAACCTATTAAGTAAACACAGGTAGCTCGTACAAACATGTGCTGACCACATTACACTCGGCAACTACATTTCCACAACTTTACTTCTCCAAATAAACAATTATGTCCTCTGTACATTACCAGGGAATCTGCACAAACAGGTAGAGGGAATGTGAGTTTTCTTTGAAACCCAAACTGTGCCGTCTCGCTCTCCGCTGGTGCCGGACGGCCATCCGAGCTGTTTTTTTGGAAAACATAGTCGGGCAGTTTTAGATTACGCAGACGGATTCATTTATTTGTCTGGAGGGAGATAGGAAGCGTCATGTACAGTTTCAGCCTGACGGATTAATATGGCTTTAACCTTTTGTTTGCCAGGTTACGATTGCAAACGGGGTCCTGAAAAAATTCAAACTGCAGGGGTGCGATACGTTATCAGGGTATGGCTCATTCAGATGAAGTTCTCTTCCTATGAGTACTATCTATGATTGCCATATACAACACTCGTACCTAGAAAGTCTATGGGGCTGGTCTGTCCGATTTTTGTCCTTGGACCTAGTGATTGGAGCAAAAGCACAGAAACTTGTCCAATATTGATCCAAGTGTTGTATCAAACTCACCATTGTAAGTCTGTGGGTCCATAACAAAATCGTCAATATTGGATGTTTTTCATGGACTATGGAGATCAGCAAGCAGGCAACGCGTTTCGGACAGAACTCTGGCCATTGTCAAGCTTTGTGGTTTGACGAAGGACAGAACTCTGTCCGAAACGCGTTGCGGCACCGATTACTTTCTGTTATCATCTGTATGCCCGCCTGATATGTATCGGTTATTGGAACACTGATGTTTATTCAATAAATTTCCTCTGATTATTTGCCTCCTGGAGCTGGACCTCCTCTTTGCTTATCTCCATTGAAGTTACAGCGGGATCAGGACGCTGGGTCCGTGCATGCTGTTTCCTAAGCGGTGAGCTGGAATAGCCCTTGAATTCTACTACGTTTATCATGTACTGTTTGATGGGAGAAGCTTGGAAAAACTCCATTGTTTTGTTTTTTATATCTGAAAAAACTGATGGCGCTTTGACCAAACTCTGATGACACTCTGACAAGAAACACCTATAAAGCTCGGCCCTTTTTTGCATGCGGAATAAATCAGTGACGTCTAAATGAGGCCTAATTGTGATATAATACAAGGATATCAAATTTCACAATATGTAGACGCACATCGAAGTTGTGGCTTAATTGTTATTTTACCGGTATACATAGGTGACAGTATGGTGCCACGTAGCCCTAGGCTTATATAAACTACAGGGGCTCTCTGAGGATGGCAAAGATTTTACCCTTATTCTCGGCACTGACACCTGAGTCCCCGGCCAATGTCCTTGCATGAACGCTGCATCCACTGGAGCCAATCACTGTCTATAGCTATGACCAGCAGTGAACCCCTGTAAATAAAAAAAGAAGATGGCATTTATTTTGTATAATGAAATGTTATCCAGCTTTCTTAAAGAGAAACTGTCACCAGTTTTTTCATGTCTGAGGAAAGAATCCCACCTTCATCAGCGCCTCCATTGCATTCCATAAAGGGGCATATTATCCCCTGACTCCTCCTGTATACCCCCAAAACCTTTGAAACTCTCCTGCACTCTATGTAAATCTGGACAGTCCAGTCTGATGGGTGTCCTCACTGCGGCATGTATCCCTCCTCTCCACTGCTGATCATCGTATTCTTTCTTTGATTGATGTGGATGGCACCTCTTGTGTCATCCACATAGCCAGGCTGCCAGCCAGCTGCACAGGGACATCATCAGCATGTGCATGCGCACTTTGCTGTGCCCCACTGATAGCAGAGCTTAAAACGAATGTGCATCATCCTCTTCCTTTGCTTGACATGGATGATGCCTCCTGCGTCATCCACATATCTGGACAAAATCTAACGCCTGCGCAAAGACATCACCGGCTCGTGCTTTCAAACTTTTAGTCTCCGCCTTCAGTAAAGCAGAGCAATGTATGTATGGACAAGCTGGCAATGTCTATGGCAATCAGCAGCGAGAGGAGGGATACATGCTGCAGCAAGGATCACCATCGGATTAGACCGTCCAGATGTACATAGAGTGCAGGAGAGTTTGAAGCGTTTTTGGAGAGTACACAGGAGGAGTAAGGGGATAATATACCCTGAGGGAGAGATTTTACATTGGGAAGTGCTGCGTTTTGGTGGGAAAATCCACAGCAATAATTGAAAAACTTCCCACCGCGGAAAAAAAACAGTGTTGGCACAGGTCTTCTGAGGACCCATACACTTTTCTTACACTGTGCATTTGGGGTAGATCTGCTGCATATATGCACCAAACACGCAACAAAATCGGCACTAAACCCGCACAGTCGGCACATAACCGTAGGCTGAGTTCACATGTCCTGTAAGCATGCATTAAAACGGATGCCGCAGAGATCTGTTGGAAAAATGATATTTGCCGGATCAGTTTTTTTAACATTGGAGTCCATGGAGAACGGATCCATTAACGGATTTCTATTTATCTTCAATTTGAAACAGATCCTGTAAGAAAAAAACAGATCCTTTCCACATCAAAGAAAAATGGATGGCTAATTAGCAATCAGTTAACGGATTCCATCTAAAAAAAAACCAGTACCGGCAGACATCAGTCATTTACTAAAGGTCAAAAAAAAAAATTTGCTTGCACAAATTTTTGTCCAATGAATCTCTGCAGGATCCATTCTTACTGATGATTACTAGAAATGTGAACTCAGCCTAATACACTAGCTTAAAGGGAACTTGTCATCTCGTTTTAGGCCCCTAACCTACAATTACCTGTCCCTGCACCTTGCTAGCTCATCCTTAACCATCCCTCTCTAAGCTAAATGTGCACTATAAAGCTTCAGAAAAATGATTTAATAACTTACATGCAGTCTACATCTGTAGGACTGGGATAGGTGGTCTCGATTCTACCGTCCTAGCAGGCTCTTAGACACCCGCTGGCACATCATTCCGTCTCCGTGTTGAAACTCCCGCTCCTCCATCTCTATGGTGTGCACCCGGACATCATTGGTGCATTGTGGTTTATGGCGCAGGCTCCATATGCGCACTGCGCATGCGCCGGAGACGACTGTACACCTGATAAGCCCCAATTGCACCGGACTGAAACTGACGTCCGGGTGCACGTCATAATGTATGAGGGGGCGGGAATTTCAACAGAGGACACGGAATGATGACACCCAGAGGGTGTGCTAAGAGCCTGCGAGACGAGAATGGAGCCCTGAGACCGTCCATTTCCAATCTATGGATGTAGACTGCATGTAAGTTATTAAATCATTTTTCAGAAGCTTTATAGTGCAGTTTTAGGTCAGACATGGATGTTAGGGATGAGCTAGAAAGGTGCAGTGGTAGTGATAGGGCCTAAAACGAGCTGACAGGTTTCCTTTAAACATCTGTGCTTGCTGTCATAGCATGAAACATTCTCACTCATTGAAATCCTGACCTTTTCCTATTTCAGCTCACTAATGATTCGTTACAATTGTGTCCAATTTACCAGGAAATAAAGAAGTTGGACATCAATCAGATACATTTTACCTGCATTTATTCATTAAAGCAAACTGTCAGGACAGGAAATATAACTTACATTTGTCATCTAAGTAGACAGTCGTGCTAACACTGGCCCCCAGCGATGCACCTCTGTTTACCAGCAGTGGCCCGCCTAGTGACCAACTCAGGTCACCTCATGGTAGGTGCGCCCGTTCTAACTGCATAAAATCAAATATAAACATGCAAGTTTTTCAGCCTTCAGACTCACAAGCAGCAACAGAGATCCTGAAAATGGAGAACAATAGAAGCATAAAGTTATAAAAGTGTAGATTGTAGAGTGAGAATGCTTCATTCTGCATTTTCCAGGATCTCTATGGCTCTTTTTGGAGGATCAGTTTGGATTTTTGAGTACCGTATATACTCGTGTATAAGCCGACCCGTGTATAAGCCGACCCCCTACTTTTGCCCCCAAAATCTGGGAAACTTATTGACTCGTGTATAAGCCGAGGGTGACCCCCGCACAGGTATACAGCCCCCCAGCAGTGTGGTATACAGCAGCCCCAGAGGTATATACAGCAGCCCCAGTGGTAGTAACAGCAGCAGCCCCAGTGTATATACAGCACAGCCATTAGTTAGTATACAGCAGCCCCAGAGGTATATACAGTCAGACCCAGTGTAGTATACAGCAGCCCCGAGTGATACAGCAGCCCCAGTGGGAGTATACAGCAGCCCCATGGTATATACAGCCCAGTGGAGTATACAGCACCCCAGAGGTATATACAGCCCTCAGTGGAGTATACAGCAGCCCCAGAGGTATATACAGCCCCAGTGGTAGTATACAGCAGCCCCAGTGGTATATACAGCCCCAGTGGTAGTATACAGCAGCCCCAGTGGTATATACAGCCCCAGTGGTAGTATACAGCAGCCCCAGTGGTATATACAGCCCCAGTGGTAGTATACAGCAGCCCAGTGGTATATACAGCCCCAGTGGTAGTATAAGCAGCCCCAGAGGTATATACAGCCCCAGTGGTAGTATACAGCAGCCACAGAGGTATATACAGCCCCAGTGGTAGTATACAGCAGCCCCAGAGGTATATACAGCCCCAGTGGTAGTATACAGCAGCCCCAGAGGTATATACAGCCCCAGTGGTAGTATACAGCAGCCCCAGTGGTATATACAGCCCCAGTGGTAGTATACAGCAGCCCCAGTGGTATATACAGCCCCAGTGGTAGTATACAGCAGCCCCAAGGTATATACAGCCCCAGTGGTAGTATAAGCAGCCCCAGAGGTATATACAGCCCCAGTGGTAGTATACAGCAGCCCCAGATGGTATATACAGCCCCAGTGGTAGTATACACAACCCCAGGGTATATACAGCCCCAGTGGTAGTATACAGCAGCCCCAGTGGTATATACAGCAGTGGGTATATACACAGCCCCAGTGGTAGTATACAGCAGCCCCAGAGGTATATACAGCCCCAGTGGTAGTATACAGCAGCCCAGAGGTATATACAGCCCCAGTGGTAGTATACACAGCCCCAGAGGAAATATACAGCCCCAGTGGTAGTATACAGCAGCCCCAGTGGTATATACAGCAGCCCAGTGGTATATACAAGCCCCAGTGGTAGTATACAGCAGCCCCAGTGGTATATACAGCCCCAGTGGTAGTATACAGCAGCCCCAGAGGTATATACAGCCCCAGTGGTAGTATACAGCAGCCCCAGAGGTATATACAGCCCCAGTGGTAGTATACATCAGCCCCAGAGGTATATACAGCCCCAGTGGTAGTATACAGCAGCCCCAGTGGTATATACAGCAGCCCCAGTGGTAGTATACAGCAGCCCCAGTAGTTAGTATACAGCAGCCCCAGAGGTATATACAGCAGCCCAGTGGTAGTATACAGCAGCCCCAGTGGTATATACAGCCCCAGTGGTAGTATACAGCAGCCCCAGAGGTATATACAGCCCCAGTGGTAGTATACAGCAGCCCCAGAGGTATATACAGCCCCAGTGGTAGTATACAGCAGCCCCAGAGGTATATACAGCCCCAGTGGTAGTATACAGCAGCCCCAGTGGTATATACAGCCCCAGTGGTAGTATACAGCAGCCCCAGTGGTATATACAGCCCCAGTGGTAGTATACAGCAGCCCCAGTGGTATATACAGCCCCAGTGGTAGTATACAGCAGCCCCAGAGGTATATACAGCCCCAGTGGTAGTATACAGCATCCCCAGAGGTATATACAGCCCCAGTGGTAGTATACATCAGCCCCAGAGGTATATACAGCCCCAGTGGTAGTATACAGCAGCCCCAGTGGTATATACAGCCCCAGTGGTAGTATACAGCAGCACCAGTGGTAGTATACAGCAGCCCCAGTGGTATATACAGCCCCAGTGGTAGTATACAGCATCCCCAGTGGTATATACAGCCCCAGTGGTAGTATACAGCAGCCCCCAGGGGGTATATAGCAGCCCCCAAATGCTGGCACTTGCCCCCCTTGTAAGGTTTCCCCCCCCTGCTGCTTATCTTACCATCCCAGTCTTCTGCTCAGCGCCGCTCCTCGGTGCTCCGTTCTCCATGCTCCGTCCTCGCTGCATCCGTCGCGCGATGACGTCATATGCCTGCGACGGCCGGAGATCCCGGATGTAGCAGGACGGGAGCAGGAAGAACGGAGCACCGAGAAGCGGCGCTGTGCAGAAGACCGGGATGGTAAGATACACAGCGGGGGGGGGGCCCTTACAAGGGGGGAGAGTGCCAGCATTTGGGGGCATATATGCACTGCTTCCCCCTGCCGCTGATTGACAGGGGGAAGCAGTGCATATATAATGAGCGGCCCCGACTACCGTATTGACCTGTGTATAAGCCGAGGGGGAGACTTTTCAGCCCAAATTTTGGGCTGAAAAACTCGGCTTATACACGAGTATATACGGTAATTTTATGTTTGAGCTAAATGTATTATGGCTTTTGCACCATTTTTACTCTAGGTTTCTAAGTTCTCATTTTTTAAAGGCTAATTCATCATTTAGGACTTTTTAAGGAATCACAAAACTTTTTGTGCAGTTCCAGTCCAGCCCCCTATAAGAATGCAGGGTATTTAAGTGTTTAATCTTTTGCACAGTTGAAGACTAATGGTTAAAGGTGCGTTTGTGACAAATTTATTATATATATTTTGCCATCTTGATGTTCTTGCTGCAAAGTGCAAAAAGTCTAGCAAAAAGAATGAAAGTGAAGAATTGGGGCCAAAGTGCCTAAACTAAAAAGTTATACTGCTTATAAAGGTGCAGGGGTCGGGTGCATTACTGCATATTTTTATGGGAGGCTTCTGTCGAGCCCCAGCCCCTGGAGTACTCGGGTATCAGGCTCGGAGGGTTTCACGGGGATGTCACGGGTGGCGGTGCCTGAGCCCATGGCCTGGGTGACACTTCAATAAGGGGTGTATGTACAGGGGATTAGAGTTTGTCTCATGACGCCACCTGTCGTACCTGGTGATGGGTCACCAGCGCCGCCACAGTCATCCGGAGGTCGGTGGTAATGCGGCTGAGATGGCAAAGCTCCCTACAGGTGGAGCTGGTCCTCCGGGGCAGCGTTCCTGTAAGGGAACAGGTTGATGGAGATAACCACACAAAGGCAAAGTCACTCTCTCCCAGGTACTTTACTGTAAATGGTCAGCAGCGAAATACAGAGTCCACAGTTCAGCAAGATGTTACTCAAACAGGTGGATGCCAGATGGTATGGTGGTACCCGTGGTATGCCTTAGTTGACGAACCCGTGTCCTTTCTTCCCCGCCTAGGATGAGTCTATACCCAATGGCTCCTTACAGGTAGACTTGGGGCTCCCCTCCCTCGTGGTGAGGAAGCAGGCAGACTGCTCTGTCTGGCAGGGTGCCGCAGCCAGGGAACAGATCGCAGCAGCAGGTTGATGACTTCAGAGGTAGACTCTGGCGGTTTCCTCGGGTCCGGCGTTCCCGTGGTGGACTGGGGAATTCCCTGGAGTATGGTCGCTCCACGTTGGGGTTCCCCCTTTTCTCTCTAGGGCCCAGACTCCGCACATCAGGCACCCTCTCTCAGGATCCCCTCAGGATCCTCTCCCATCTTCCCTCCGGATCAGCGTAGAGCTGTCCGGGTTAACCTTCCGCCTCGCTCCACACTCCAACTCCTCCGACTCCGTACTCTCAGACGCTCCTTATCTGACTAACCGTCTCTAATTCCCCCTAGAGGTGAATATATCTCCCTCCCTTAGGGTAACCTCCCACCACTACTGTGTGTGGGAGTGCAGGAATGGGTCCCACCAACCTAGGATCCACTTGCAACTGGGGAAGATTACACTTCTTTTATGGGTGCAATACCCCACTTTGACGTCTGACTGTGTGGGGCACCACACTTATATATGGAAAAGCCAAACGGACTGATATTTGCCAGCCTGATTGGAGATGAAAAGGGTGCACGGCATCTCTGGATACTTTGGACATTTGCCCAGTATAATCATAGAAAGGTAGAGTTGGAAGAGACCTCCTCCTGGGTCATCTGGTCCAACCCCCTGCTCAAAGCAGGATTCAAAAAATCATCCCAGACAGATGTCTGTTTAGCCTCTGTGTGAAGACTCCCATTGAAGGAGAACTCACCACGTCTCGTGTCCGCCTCTTCCATTCGTTGATCACCCTCACTGACAAAAAGTTTTTTCTAATATCTAATCTGTGTCTCCTCCCATTCAGTTTCTTTCCATTGCTTCTAGTCTTTCCTTGTGCAAATGGGAATAAATCTGATCTCTCTACAGTGTGACAGCCCTTGAGATATTTGTATTCAGCTATTAAGTCTCTTTTCAGAATTGTTTTTTGCAAGCTAAACATTCCCAATTCCTGTAACCGTTCCTCATTGGACATGGTTTGACTGGTTACGATTCTGATCAGTAGATTTCGCTGTGCCTATGGCAAAATGGAAAATTCGTATTCATGGAAGTTCTCAATGAAAAAAAGGTGATTTCCATCCTCTCTCTCATGACCTCCAACTTCTTTCTGTTTTTCTTTGGGCAAACATAACTTCCTGAGAGGTCATAGAAGTCACCTGGGTGGATCGTATTTTGGCTTGGATAGATTAGGGATACATGGACACCCTGCCACCATACAGATATGTAGGCTATATTAGGAATGTAGCTAGGCTTCTCATATTTTTAGCCTAGGGGCATCTTATCCAGCTATATTGTGATTAAAGACATAGCAGTCTTCACTATTAAAAGATGAGATGAAAAGGAAGGTGGACTGGGCTGCTCAATGCAGAGGGGCAGCTAGGGGGCGCTACTGAGGTGTGTACATAGACCTTGTCTATGGTGGTTGTTATTATAGGCCCTCATTCCTGTAGACAGGACTTTGTCAGCACTTTGCTTTTGAAGCTTCCTACAGCCTATTCTCCCCCTGATGTTCTGTAGAAAGATCGTCTTTTGTTACTGACATTATGAAGATGGAGAACCTGTCACACCCTTCCAGCCGCAGGATGGAGATCCAGGATCACTTTCCTCAATCTGTCTCCCTTATCTGTCTCCTCCTTTTTGCTAAACTAGTGAATATATGTTAATTATCAGTTGTCAATGTACACAGTGACTGCACCAGCAGAATAGTGAGTGCAGCTCTGGAGTATAATATAGGATGTAACTCAGGATCAGTACAGGATCAGTAATGTAATGTATGTACACAGTGACTCCACCAGCAGAATAGTGAGTGCAGCTCTGTAGTATAATACAGGAGGTAACTCAGGATCAGTACAGGATAAGTAATGTAATGTATGTTCTGCACCAGCAGAATAGTGAGTGCAGCTCTGGAGTATAATACAGGATGTAACTCAGGATCAGTACAGGATCAGTAATGTAATGTATGTACACAGTGACTGCACCAGCAGAATAGTGAGTGCAGGTCTGGAGTATAATACAGGATGTAACTCAGGATCAGTACAGGATCAGTAATGTAATGTATGTACACAGTGACTGCACCAGCAGAATAGTGAGTGCAGCTCTGTAGTATAATACAGGAGGTAACTCAGGATCAGTACAGGATAAGTAATGTAATGTATGTTCTGCACCAGCAGAATAGTGAGTGCAGCTCTGGAGTATAATACAGGATGTAACTCAGGATCAGTACAGGATCAGTAATGTAATGTATGTACACAGTGACTGCACCAGCAGAATAGTGAGTGCAGGTCTGGAGTATAATACAGGAGGTAACTCAGGATCAGTACAGGATCAGTAATGTAATGTATGTACACAGTGACTGCACCAGCAGAATAGTGAGTGCAGCTCTGCAGTATAATACAGGAGGTAACTCAGGATCAGTACAGGATCAGTAATGTAATGTATGTGCACAGTGACTGCTCCAGCAGAATAGTGAGTGCAGCTCTGGAGTATAATACAGGAGGTAACTCAGGATAAGTAATGTAATGTATGTACACAGTGACTCCACCAGCAGAATAGTGAGTACAGCTCTGGAGTATAATACAAGATGTAACTCAGGATCAGTACAGGATCAGTAATGTAATGTATGTACACAGTGACTGCACCAGCAGAATAGTGAGTGCAGCTCTGGAGTATAATACAAGATGTAACTCAGGATCAGTACAGGATCAGTAATGTAATGTATGTTCACAGTGACTGCACCAGCAGAATAGTGAGTGCAGCTCTGAAGTATAATACAGGATGTAACTCAGGATCAGTACAGGATCAGTAATGTAATGTATGTACACAGTGACTGCACCAGCAGAATAGTGAGTGCAGCTCTGAAGTATAATACAGGATTAACTCAGGATCAGTACAGGATCAGTAATGTAATGTATGTTCACAGTGACTCCACCAGCAGAATAGTGAGTGCACCTCTGGAGTATAATACAGGATGTAACTCTGGATCACTACAGGATAAGTAATGTAATGTATGTACACAGTGACTCCATCAGCAGAATAGTGAGTACAGCTCTGGAGTATAATACAAGATGTAACTCAGGATCAGTACAGGATCAGTAATGTAATGTATGTTCACAGTGACTGCACCAGCAGAATAGTGAGTGCAGCTCTGGAGTATAATACAGGATGTAACTCAGGATCAGTACAGGATAAGTAATGTAATGTATGTACACAGTGACTGCACCAGCAGAATAGTGAGTGCAGCTCTGAAGTATAATACAGGAGGTAACTCAGGATCAGTACAGGATAAGTAATGTGATGTATGTACACAGTGACTGCACCAGCAGAATAGAGAGTGCAGCTCTGGAGTATAATACAGGATGTAACTCAGGATCAGTACAGGATCAGTAATGTAATGTATGTACACAGTGACTGCACCAGCAGAACAGTGAGTGCAGCTCTGGAGTATAATATAGGATGTAACTCAGGATCAGTACAGGATAAGTAATGTAATATATGTACACAGTGACTGCACCAGCAGAATAGTGAGTGCAGCTCTGGAGTATAATACAGGAGGTAACTCAGGATCAGTACAGGATAAGTAATGTGATGTATGTACACAGTGACTGCACCAGCAGAATAGAGAGTGCAGCTCTGGAGTATAATACAGGATGTAACTCAGGATCAGTACAGGATCAGTAATGTAATGTATGTACACAGTGACTGCACCAGCAGAACAGTGAGTGCAGCTCTGGAGTATAATATAGGATGTAACTCAGGATCAGTACAGGATAAGTAATGTAATATATGTACACAGTGACTGCACCAGCAGAATAGTGAGTGCAGCTCTGGAGTATAACATAGGATGTAACTCAGGATCAGTACAGGATCAGTAATGTAATATATGTACACAGTGACTGCACCAGCAGAATAGTGAGTGCAGCTCTGAAGTATAATACAGGAGGTAACTCAGGCTGGGGTTACACATAGAAATCCGTTTTTGGAAGTCCTTTTCATCACCAATCCGTTTTTTATAGGGTGCTTTTTGTGTCTCCTGCACTCCTGTACGTTTTTGGACTTAGTCATTTTTTTCAGAAAAAACGCATGTGCGCAAACGCATGCGCAAACGCAAGTGGCTATATATGCCATGCGTTTGCGCATGCGTTTCCCATAGGGCCCCATGTTAAAAAAAACGCATAAAAACGCATGCGTTTTTTAACTGATGCCAAAAACGCTGTTTACTGCGTTTTTGGCTCAAAAACGGACAGGGCAATGTTTTGAGCTCCAGAGAAAAACGCACAGGGTGTTTATTACACCCAATGCGTTTTTCTGTCAGTTTTTGGACTTAGAAAAAAAAATGACAAAACTGAAGCCAAAAACGGACTGAGGGCTTATGTGTAACCCCAGCCTCAGGATCAGTACAGGATAAGTAATGTGATGTATGTACACAGTGACTGCACCAGCAGAATAGAGAGTGCAGCTCTGGAGTATAATACAGGATGTAAATCAGGATCAGTACAGGATCAGTAATGTAATGTATGTACACAGTGACTCCACCAGCAGAATAGTGAGTGCAGCTCTGGAGTATAATACAGGATATAACTCAGGATCAGTACAGGATCAGTAATGTAATGTATGTACACAGTGACTGCACCAGCAGAATAGAGAGTGCAGCTCTGGAGTATAATACAGGATGTAACTCAGGATCAGTACAGGATAAGTAATGTGATGTATGTACACAGTGACTCCACCAGCAGAATAGTGAGTGCAGCTCTGGAGTATAATACAGGAGGTAACTCAGGATCAGTACAAGATCAGTAATGTAATGTATGTACACAGTGACTGCACCAGCAGAATAGTGAGTGCAGCTCTGGAGAATAATACAGGATGTAACTCAGGTTCAGTACAGGATAAGTAATGTAATGTATGTACACAGTGACTGCATCAGCAGAATAGTGAGTGCAGCTCTGGAGTATAATACAGGAGGTAACTCAGGATCAGTACAGGATAAGTAATGTAATGTATGTACACAGTGACTCCACCAGCAGAATAGTGAGTGCAGCTCTGGAGAATAATACAGGATGTAACTCAGGTTCAGTACAGGATAAGTAATGTAATGTATGTACACAGTGACTCCACCAGCAGAATAGTGAGTGCAGCTCTGGAGTATAACATAGGATGTAACTCAGGATCAGTACAGGATCAGTAATGTAATATATGTACACAGTGACTCCACCAGCAGAATAGTGAGTGCAGCTCTGGAGTATAATACAGGATATAACTCAGGATCAGTACAGGATCAGTAATGTAATGTATGTACACCGTGACTCCACCAGCAGAATAGTGAGTGCAGCTCTGGGGTATAATACAGGAGGTAACTTAGGATCAGTACAGGATAAGTAATGTAATGTATGTACACAGTGACTGCACCAGCAGAATAGTGAGTGCAGCTCTGGAGTATAATACAGGATATAACTCAGGATCAGTACAGGATAAGTAATGTAATGTATGTACACAGTGACTCCACCAGAAGAATAGTGAGTGCAGCTCTGGAGTATAATACAGGATATAACTCAGGATCAGTGCAGGATCAGTAATGTAATGTATGTACACAGTGACTCCACCAGAAGAATAGTGAGCGCAGCTCTGGAGTATAATACAGGAGGTAACTCAGGATCACTACAGGATAAGTAATGTATTTTACAAACATTTCCAGCTATTCCCCTAGATTATGTGTGTACGTTGGTTACCTGCCCCTTAAATGAATTGCTTTGTGGAATTGACTGCAGCCGTGACATAATGTGATCCCAGTAGCTTGAAGACTCCCTGCCTGAACTAAGCACAAATTACTCTATACACATACACACGACCCCTAAACTGTGATTTATTTATCCACAGCAGAGCTTGCAATCATAACATTTATTTACAGAGTGTGCAGACCATGGCTACTAATACTTGTAATGCTTTCCCCGCTGTATACACTATTTATATTATTGTAGCCCAGGCTTCCATCTATTATAAACACGTGCTTCACCATGTAGTTGTCCTATACTACTGCCAGAAATAACACAAAGTATTGGGAAGAGGATATTTATATGCTGCGCAGATAGTTTTATTTTTATATATTGTGTAAAAAAAAATAAATCACTTTTAAATAAAACACAAAAACATAGAATTATGTGGTCGGCGACGCCTGCAGGGACCATCCAGGCTGTCGGTCTCCTACCTGCTCCAAAACCTCAGATCCCGCTTTATAGTCTGTGTCGTCCCAATAGCTGCGGCCGCAGGTTTCTCTGTCCTTTCTTGTTTGTTTGTTTTATGCAATATTAGACATGGCTGCAAAAAAAAGAAAACAAAGGTAAATAATGTAATGGTTTGTATAATTGACGGCTGGGTGCAAAATACTTGGGCGGTCCTTCCTTTTTATATCAAAGAGGGGAGAGTGAGGTAGCAACCAGTCATCATCAAAAACTGAGGCATGAAATATTTGACATTTCTTCAAAACTGCAATGTAAAGGATTAATCCAATCTTGAAGCATTAATGTGACTCTGACAGCAAAGAATGACTGTTTAAACCAAGTGCAGGCACTCGGTGCACCATGGTGCGGCCAAATATTTAGGTGCAACATTCCACCTGCTTATTTTCTCTAAATCTACACCCTCCCCTCCTCATTGATTGACAACTCTTCCTTTATAGAGTTAGAGAAGACAGTAGAGAGAGGGAAAACAAGCAGGTGGAAAGGTGCACTTAAATGTTTAGCCTCCGCCATGGTGCGCCAATGATATGTGCTTGGTTTGTACAGTCATTCTGTGCTGACAGAGTCACTTTAACTGATCAAGGTAGTATGTACCATAACTTTTAAGAGGTTTTCCACTACTTATGTAATCCCCTGCTTGTACCCCAATTGTCTGTCGTCTAAGAAGTCATACCCTACCTTAAAGAAGTTTTCCATTACTAATGTGATCCCCTTCATTTTGTCCTAACTATTGTTAACTAACACCTTCCCAGTATACTGCTCCTGTAAGCTTATCTCTCTGAGGCTTTAATGTTGTTGCAGCTTTAATCCTTCCAATCCATTGACCGGAATCGGAGCAACTGAGCAGGGCATGTCCCTGGTGGAGGCTGAGAGGAGAGAGAAGTCTGATCTGAGCAAGGAGAGGCAGCCTCGCCTCAACAAGGATGTGCCTGCTCAGGTAGTCCGAATCCGGTCGGCAGCCTGCAAAGATCAAAGCTACAACAACAATAAATGTATTTTTGAACCTCAAAGAGATAAGATTACAGGAGAAAGGTAGATAGCAGAATTATATTGGGAAAGTATTAGTTAGGAGGATGAGTTAGGACAAAACAAAGGAGCTCACATTAGTAATCGAAAACCTCTTTAAGTAGGGTCTAACTCAGTGGTTCTTAACCTTGTTTGAGGTACTGAACCCACCAGTTTCATATGCACATTCACCGAACCCTTCTTTGGTGATAGATCAAATATGATGTTTTTCCAAATTCAAGACATAGGTATACAGTATGTTATAGTTACTGGTACACAAAATGAACCGTGCATGACCCCTAGGGTTCGATCGGACCCCGGTTAAGAACCACTGGTCTAACTTCTTAGACAAAAGGATATTGGAGTACAAGCATTGTAGCTGTGTTGACAGACCCTCACACAGCTGGCGGATGCAAGATTAGAATGGTAAAGGGGCCACCATTCTTCAAGGGACTGTCCTGTACACCTTTTTTTTTACTTTAAAATGGTCCCAAGGTGATCTTAATATTTTGCCGGTTACCTTACCCCTGTCATTCTTCCACATCATTTTCCCATAACAGTCATGAGATATACCAGAAGAAGTGATGGGATCAGCAGTAAAGACTGGTGGGGGACATCATGTGACTGATTGGCTGCTGCAGTAATGTTCTGTCCAAACCATTATAGACCATGGTTGCATAAGTCATTACAGGAGGAATAGCCGTGATCTGGTTTGTTTTGTTTTTCTATCTTAAGACCATTTAAAGGCTTTATCCAGTTTAAAGCGACAGTTCTGCCGTCACTCAATGTGACTGCAGATTTATTAATCCTAGCAGCACGTGCACTGCACACTGAACCATTTCTAAACCGGGAGTGGACCACAGTTATGTGGTATGCATGTTCCTCCTCAGAACCCGACTAGTGGGTACGGCCTCACTCTATACATTTGTATGGAGTGGGTGTGAAGACTAGTGGCGTGAACTCGCTCTATACAAGTGTATGGAGCGGGTGTTTCAGACTACTGGTGCGGCCTACCTCCATACAAGTGTTTGGAGCAGGTGTGTCAGATTAGTGGCCGTGGCCTCACTCAATACAAGTGTATGGAGTGGGAGTGTCAGACTAGTGGGTGTGACCTCGCTCTATGCAAGGTCACTCCCACTAGTCTGACACACCTGCTCCATACACTTATATTGAGTGAGGCCACACCCACTAGTCTGACACACCCACTCCATACATTTGTATAGAGGGAGGCCACGCCCACTAGTCTGAAACACCCACTTCATACATTTGTATTGAGTGAGGCTGTCCACTAATCTTGACACACCCCCCAATCACTTGTATAGAGTGAGGCTCACACCACTAGTCTGAAACACCCACTCCATACACTTGTATTGAGTGAGGACGCCCCACAGTCTGACACATCCCCTCCATACACTTGTATTGAGTGAGGCCACGCCCACTAGTCTGACACATTCCCTCCATACACTTGTTTGAGTGAGGCTGCGCGCACCAGTCTGACACATCCCCTCCTATACTTGTATAGAGTGAGGCACGCCCACTAAGTCTGACACATCCCCTCCATACACTTGTATAGAGTGAGGTCACGCCCACTAGTCTGACACATCCCCTCCATACACTTGTATAGAGTGAGGCCAGCCCCACTAGTCTGACACATCCCCTTCATACACTTGTATAGAGTGAGGCCACGCCCACTAATCTGACACATCCCCTCCATACACTTGTATTGAGTGAGGCCACGCCCACTAATCTGACACACCCCATCCATACACTTGTATTGAGTGAGGCTGCGCGCACCAGTCTGACACATCCCCTCCATACACTTGTATTGAGTGAGGCTGCGCCCACCAGCCTGACACATCCCCTCCATACACTTGTATAGAGTGAGGCCACGCCCACTAATCTGACACATCCCGATCCATACACTTGTATTGATGAGGCTGCGCGCACCAGTCTGACACATCCCCTCCATACACTTGTATTGAGTGAGGCTGCGCCCACCAGCCTGACACATCCCCTCCATACACTTGTATAGAGTGAGGCCGTGCCCACTAACTGACACATCCCCTCCATACACTTGTATAGAGTGAGGCTGCGCGCACAGTCTGACACATCCCCTCCATACACTTGTATTGAGTGAGGCTGCGCCCACCAGCCTGACACATCCCCTCCATACACTTGTATAGAGTGAGGCCGTGCCCACTAATCTGACACATCCCCTCCATACACATTGTATTGAGTGAGGCCACGCCCACTAGTCTGACACACCCGATCCATACACTTGTATAGAGTGAGGCCACGCCACTAGTCTGACACATCCCCTCCATACACTTGTATAGAGTGAGGCTGGCCCACTAGTCCTTACACATCCCCTCCATACACTTGTATTGAGTGAGGCCACGCCCACTAGTCTGACACATCCCCTCCATACACTTGTATTGAGTGAGGCCACGCCCACTAGTCGTGTTCTTGCCGAGAACATTCATACTGCATAATTGTATTTCTTTTAACGGCTTAGAAAATGGCGAATCCTCGGAGTGAACCGTGAGGACACTGGGAGGGTTGATAAGTCTGAAATCATATAGAGTGACATAAACTGACTGCAGAATTATCAGTTTTAGACCGTACTACCCCTTTAAATAATTTTTCTTTTTGGAAGTTCCAATCAGAGGAAGGGGATTGACTATGAAGACTAAGGAGTGTAGTACAATCTGTGGGTGTCACACTAGTTCTATTCATGTTTTGGATGACATATCCCAAAATGGAAATAAATTAGAAAGACATAACTCTATATTTGCTGTATACAAGGGAAAATCCCCTTCCTAATGTCTATACCCTAAGGCACACACCTAGACTGCCTTATACTAGATCACTCCACGCTCTGCAGGAGGCCACATCAATCCTATAGCCTTCAGTGTTAAATACCCAAATGACAAAACCTTAAAGATGTGGAGGATTTTCATATTGTTGCCAGAAGGGAAACTATTCAGGATCTTGGGACTGAATGTTGCAGGAAGAGAAATGTTACAAACATGACAAAGTAGATAAGCAAAAAAGTCTCCTTTTTAAAGGGACATTTCCATCAGAAACTGGGATATGCAGAAATGGGGAAAATGCTATGATGTCTATGAGAGAAAGTTCTGATAGAGGTTTATCTCCAGGGAATAACGAAGGATCAGGTAATAAGATTCGTCCTTCTTTCTCCATCATCATTGTTAAGGAGAGAGTCAGGAGCAGGACGTTACTATAATAGGTGCAGGGGTTGTAATCGTACCTGGACCCTGGAGGTTAGGGGGTCCCAAATACTATCTTGACTATATAAAAGACTATTGCTAATAAATATTTGCACTATTAGGGGGCCCCGTTGGAGTTCTTTGCATTGGGGCCCATGAGTTTCATGTCAGTCCTCTATACAAGTTAGATGGCCATCAGTCCTACTAAAATGAAGGGTTCGGCCAACATGGAGTTAATGCTCTTTTTAGTTTTCCTGTACTATGAGCCATTTGAGGTAGCGGAATGTTCAGGATTAAAGAATACTTTAATTGGACGACATTAAAATCACTATCAGGAATGATAATGAGTAATACCACGGCTACATAGGAAACCGCATGTCCCCTACATATTTTGGCTGTTGATTTGAGGATGACTAACAGGAGGGTTTTAGTTATAACATTGTTCACATCACACCTCGCTCTGCAGTTTCAGGCCACACAGATCCTTTATTTCTTGAGTAAAAATGGCACACTACATGGTGGAAGACGCAATGAAGACGCCAAGCGGCTTTATGTTCTTACAGGGATCATGCATAACCCAAATTAGTATTAATCCATAAACTTATCCAGTATGGTACGTGCAGCTGTCCCATCTACATACTTACAGGTTAATTAGAATATCATCAAAAGGTTACTTTATTTCAGTAATTCTATATATCAAGTGAAACACATATATTATATAGAGTCATTACACACAGAGTGATCTATTTCAAGTGTTTATTTCTGTAAATGTTGATGATTCTGGCTTACAGCCAATGAAAACCCAAAGATCATTATCTCAGAAAATTAAAGTAGGGAGGATGAAGGGTTAAAACCGCGCTGCCGTATTCTACTGAGACATCAAAGGGTGAATATAATATTGATTTATCAGTTAACGCGTTTCAGGGCTCCCTGAAACATGGCAACATGATATTGGTATGTCCTGGGAAGGGGTCAGGGAGCCCTGATACATGTTGATTATAAATGAATATTATATTCACCCTTTAATGCCTCGTGGAATACGGCAGCGTGGTTTTAACCCTTCATCCTCCCTACTCTATGTGCACCACGCTGGGACTGCAGCAGCCATGATCTGCTTTTATAGTGGTTGTTACCTCACAACCACACAAGGGCAAGCCTCTGATACATACTTAAGTCATATTTTATCTCTCAGACCCTTCATCCGTCCTACTTTAATTTTCTGGAGATAATGACCTTTGGTTGTAAGCCATAATCATCAATATTAACAGAAATAAACCCTTGAAATAGATCACTTGTGTGTTTCACTATATGTACTGAATTACTGAAATAAATGAACTTTTTGATGATATTCTAATTCAATGAGTTGCACTAGCACATTCAGCACTATGCTATCAAAGTGTAGACGTCATATCATTGGGGTAATGTGTGCCACTGAACAGGGGCCCAATTTGTAAGGGGGCCCACTTCCGTCTGTGTCCACCACTGATGCTAGGACTAGTTTTTCTAGACCAAATACTCCTAAAGGGCCCTTTCAATCATCTAGCCGATTCTATCATAGCTGGCACAAGAAATACGGAACGAAAAGACCCTATGCTGTAGCCTGCGATTACAGCATTAACCCGAAATAGGGACACACTTGCGGCAAGCCCCATCCTAATTCTTGGGTCCATCTTTAGGTGCGGCGGACGGCCAAGGAGGATCGGCACTTGCGGCCAATGAGAGAGCCTGGAGTACAAATGAATGCATGCACAAACCCTGCTGATCATAGACGAATCCCTAGAATGTTTTGAATGCCAGGGCTTGTGAATCTCGGGGTAAACGCAATGACCTCGCTGTCACTGACATGAGCGGACTCACAGGGTCAACAAACGCCATTTATTATATAATAATGAATGTGATCCTGCTGAAATATAGTGGATTGGGATTTTTGTTGTGTCCAAGCTTGACAGCATTCAATAATACTACCATAGCCATGATAGACAGATCCAATGGATGGATAGATTAGATAGATATAGATAGATAGATAGATAGATAGATAGATAGATAGATAGATAGATAGGATAGATAGATAGATAACAGTAGATAGATAGATAGATAGATGATAGATAGATAGATAGATAGATAGTATAGATAGATAGATAGATAGATAGATAGATAGATAGATAGATAGATAGATAGATAAAGATAAGATAGATTAGATAGATAGATAATATATTTGTGAAAAAAGAGGATGCAGATACAAATATGAGATAGATTCCTGCATTTATTAGCTTTCTAAGGAATTAGATTAGATTCGTCAAAATGACTACTTTAGCTAATAATAATATTGGAACCATAAGTACCTAATAACTAATGACTTAATAATAGCCAATAAAGGAGATAATCATACTCAATAGTTTGTGTGCTCAGAATATACCTATTTTTCAAAATATTGTATATAGTGATGTGATGTTGAACGCACTCAAGATGCTAAGCATGAGATAATGCTAAACAAAGAACCGTATGCATCACATAGATTATTTCTAAATTGATTAGATAGATAGATAGATAGATAGATAATAGATGATACCATAGATAATAGATAGATACATAGATAGATAGATAGATAGATAGATAGATAGATAGATAGATAGATAAATCTATAAGAATTCCTCTCTCTGGGCTCTGGCTTTATCAGTGGAGGGGTAATAAATCATGGAGCACTGACTGTTGCTGGAGAGAAAGTTAATGTGTTGATAGGTGAAGGTGAGATCTGTTACTTTGTCCACACACAGATAGGACAAGGACAGGAGGAATGTGCAGGATCATTGTGGACTGATACTTGTCAGACCAGCAGCAAGTCTCCCCATGCTCCTCACTATAGGGGGACAGCAGGACATACTGGAGGTGACAAAGAACAGACAGGGCACAGCCTGCCAGCTATTGTGGGCAGAGAGTGATGGGCTGAGGTGACATCAACCTGGATGGAGGAAAACATACTGGAGAAATAGAAAGACAACATGGAAAGTTCCAGTAGTTACTGGCATGTAAACATGGACTTTTACTTCTTTACTGTACCCCATGTCCATGACAATAACACACAGCCCTGACGAAGGGATGATAGAATAACTGTAAGGGACTGTGCCAGCCTGACAGAGGGATCACATTGTAGATCAGGGCTACCCAGGGGCACATGAAAGAAGATCACAAAAATCATCATAATAATGAATGTGATCCTGCTGAAATACAGGGGAGAGGAGATCTGTTCTGTCCAAGCAAGATAGTATATACCACCATGGCGGATGGGTGGATGGAGAGAGAAACAGATAGATGATAGATAGGGAGGTAGATAAATACAGATAGATGAATAGATAAAGGAATAGATAGACAGACAGACAGATAACTAGAAAAAATTCTCTGCAGCACTCAGCTACTACCAATGATGTACACATGCTAACAAGCTATATATATGAGGAAAAAATGTAAAATCTTATGTTTTTTCAAAAAAAACTCAATATTCTTATTTTTAATTTTCTTGGGGTTCTTGGTACACACATTGGCCAATGTCCGTTTGCTCATCAACCACGACAAGGTGATCCCAGGTCTGATGAGTCCTAACGCTGACATCCCTGTCCTCCTTTTCCTCCCTATCCCACAATCAAGTGTCTTCAGAGCAGCCACAAGACTCTGCTCTCTGCAGCCACAAGACTCTGCTCTCTGGAGCCACAGGACTCTGCTCTGTGCAGCCACAGGACTCTGCTCTGTGCAGCCACGGGACTCTGCTGTCTGCAGCCACAAGACTCTGCTGTCTGCAGTCACAAGACTCTGCTCTCTGCAGCCACAAGACTCTGCTCTGTGCAGCCACGGGACTCTGCTCTGTTCAGCCACAGGACTCTGCTCTCTGCAGCCACAGGACTCTGCTCTCTGCAGCCACAGGACTCTGCTCTGTGCAGCCACAGGACTCTGCTCTGTGCAGCCACAGGACTCTGCTCTCTGCAGCCACAGGACTCTGCTCTCTGGAGCCACAGGACTCTGCTCTCTGCAGCCACAAGACTCTGCTCTGTGCAGCCACAGGACTCTGCTGTCTGCAGCCACAAGACTCTGCTGTCTGCAGCCACAAGACTCTGCTCTCTGCAGCCACAGGACTCTGCTCTGTTCAGCCACAGGACTCTGCTCTCTGCAGCCACAGGACTCTGCTCTCTGCAGCCACAGGACTCTGCTCTGTGCAGCAACAGGACTCTGCTCTCTGCAGCCACAGGACTCTGCTCTCTGCAGCCACAGGACTCTGCTGTCTGCAGCCACAGGACTCTGCTCTGTGCAGCCACAGGACTCTGCTGTCTGCAGCCACAGGACTCTGCTCTCTGCAGCCACAGGACTCTGCTGTCTGCAGCCACAGGACTCTGCTCTCTGCAGCCACAGGACTCTGCTCTCTGCAGCCACAGGACTCTGCTGTCTGCAGCCACAGGACTCTGCTCTCTGGAGCCACAGGACTCTGCTGTCTGCAGCCACAGGACTCTGCTCTCTGCAGCCACAGGACTCTGCTGTCTGCAGCCACAGGACTCTGCTCTCTGCAGCCACAGGACTCTGCTCTCTGCAGCCACAGGACTGGGCTCTGTGCAGCCACAGGACTCTGCTCTCTGCAGCCACAGGACTCTACTCTGTGCAGCCACAGGACTCTGCTCTGTGCAGCCACAGGACTCTGCTCTCTGCAGCCACAGGACTCTGCTCTCTGCAGCCACAGGACTGGGCTCTGTGCAGCCACAGGACTCTGCTCTCTGCAGCCACAGGACTCTACTCTGTGCAGCCACAGGACTCTGCTCTCTGCAGCCACAGGACTCTGCTCTCTGCAGCCACAGGACTCTGCTCTGTGCAGCCACAGGACTCTGCTCTCTGCAGCCACAGGACTCTACTCTGTGCAGCCACAGGACTCTGCTCTCTGCAGCCACAGGACTCTGCTCTCTGCAGCCACAGGACTCTGCTCTGTGCAGCCACAGGACTCTGCTGTCTGCAGCCACAGGACTCTGCTCTGTGCAGCCACAGGACTCTGCTCGCTGCAGCTACTATTCTCTGTTCTCTGTTATCAGTGTAAAAAACCTCCTTGCTCTAATAATCTGCATTGAACAATTGTATATTTAGTATAATTATAGCTGAACGGATTATTTATACCTTTGATTTGCTGTACCATTATTATTACTATTATAAAAGCTGCACTGGCCCTTTAAATGTCCTGACATAAGGAGGCGGATTCCTACACACTGGCCCCTCATTATAATACATTTGGGAAGGGGGGGGTATATTCTCTCTAACCTTCCCAGACCTGTGGCTCTGCAGTGAGGCTACAATCCGCGGGTGTCTGCTGGGACTTGTAGTTCTTCATCTTTCTTTCATGTTGTATTTGCGACTTTCAAATAATTCAAATGTATAAAAAAGAGAAAAGAAATAATAACAATCTCTAAACACACAGATGTAGCAGAGCAGAAGTCGTTACGACTATTATTATTATTATCATTAATGTTATTATTAGCCTTTCACCAGAATTTACGGCTAAAACGAAATATGATGGAAAAGCAGGAGACAAAGTCAGCTCTGCTACATCTGGGCTCCGTATACTCGTTCTGATTAAGTCTCTTTATTTAGTTTCCACTACTTTAGTTTTAATGATTTTTTTATATGTTTCTGTAAATGAAGAATAGCAGATAATGGATGACACAGAAACGGAATATACCCAGAATGTGTGGGGGTATATATATAAACAGTTTTTTGCTTTAAATAAATATATATTTATAAAATCTATCTATTAAATAAATATATCTAGATAGATAGATAGATAGATAGATAGATATAGATGTATAATAATACTAATAATAAAAATAATAATAATAGATGTATAATATGACAGATAGATAGATAGATAGATAGATATAGGTAGATGTATAATAATAATAGATGTATATAATATGATAGATAGATAGACATAGATAGATAGATGTAGATGTATAATAATATTAATAATAATAATAATAATAGATGTATTATATGATAGATAGATAGATGTAGATGTATAATAATAATAATAATAATAATAATAATAATAATATAGATGTATAATATGATAGATAGATAGATAGATAGATAGATGTAGATGTTTTAATATGATAGATAGATAGATAGATAGATAGATAGATAGATATGTAGATAGATAGATAGATAGAGAAATATAATGATGATGATGTACAGTAACGTTTTAGACACTAAAAAGTCACAGAATATAATAAATAGGAATAATCATAGAACGATGCAATAAGAGGAAGATGAAAATACAACATCCATAAGAGCAGATAACCCTACACTGTGATGTGCAGGATGACAAACCATCATCATCATCATCATCATCATCCCTGGATTTTGCACAGGTTTGTGTTTATTATCTAGCACATTGCTCCCTCCTCTCTGCTGTATGGCTCCTCCATACTCTTGTATAGCTGTATAGCTCTTTCTCTTCTTGTTGATGTTCTCAGCCTTGCTCTGTCTGTATCTTTGTGCAGTTCCTCCAGGTGAAGTGTTTGTACTGAGGATTGTTTGCTCTGGTTATTAGTCGCAGTGCGGGTATTGTCGGCTTTTTCCCTGCTTGGTTGAGGATGAAGCAGATTCGTTTTAGTTTCCCCCCAGTCTGATCCCTGCCCTGAAGTCCAGCACTGAGGATGATGAGGATGAGGATGATGATGATGAGGATGATGAGGATGGATGATGATGGTCGGAGCTCCTCTTCTATCGATCTTGCCCTCACACCTCTCACTCACTGATCTTTCTTGTTGCTTTTCTTTTTCATTTCTTGCTGTTTTTTACAGTCCAAAATGTATTTTCTAGAATAAAAATGGCATTTTTTAAATTATGGCTTTTGTTTTTTGTTTTTTTAAATTACAATATCGTGCAAGGACATTATCTATCTATCTATCTATCTATCTATCTATCTATCTATCTATCTAATCTATCTATCTATCTATCTATATCTGTATCTATCTCTATGTATCTATCTATATCTATCATCTATCTATAGTCTCTATCTTTGTATCTATATAGCTACAGTATCTATCCATTTACTATTTTATCTATCTATCTCTATGTATCTATCTATATCTATCATCTATCTATAGCTCTCTATCTCTGTATCTATCTATATAGCTACAGTATTCTATCTATCTATCTATCTATCTATCTTCTATCTATCTATCTATATGTATCATCTATCTATAGCTCTCTATCTCTGTATCTATCTATCCATTTACTATTTTATCTATCTATCTATCTATCTATCTATCTATCTATCTCTATCTATCTATCTATCTATATCTATCATCTATCTATACTCTCTATATCTGTATCTATCTATCTATCTATCTATCTATCTATCTATCTCTATGTATCTATCTATATCTATCATCTATCTATAGCTCTCTATATCTGTATCTATCTATCTATCTATATGTATCATCTATCTATAGCTCTCTATCTCTGATCTATCTATATAGCTACAGTATTTATCCATTTACTATTTTATCTATCTATCTACTATCTATCTATCTATATGTATCTATCTATATCTATCATCTATCTCTGTATCTATCTATATAGCTACAGTATCCTATCTATCTATCTATCTATCTATCTATCTACAGTATATAATTATCTAAGTATCTATATTTTTGTATCTATTTATATCTGTATCTATCAGTTATCTATATCTCGAATTATGTGTCTACAGTATCTATCTATCATCTATCTCTGTATATTTCTATCTCTATCATTTCTATCTTCTATAAAGCCACATTATACATTGTTTCAGGTCAGATATAAAAGATCACACAAAGTGAATGAATTCCTGTGCTCCCCCATTGAGGAGGATCCTGATAAGCAGGAGAAGCTCAGCAGAGGTGGCCTCATTATTAGCTACAGATAGGTGTAATTACCATCAATCAGTGGTCAGACATTGCTACCTGTCCCTGGTGTTGGTGCAGAGCTGCTCCTGCTGCTGAGTCCTCTCCTCCCCCAATAGTAACCCTAAGCAGAAATATTCATGATGATGATGATGATGATGATGATGGGTTTTCTGAGGCTTTGCTGCCCTCTCTGTGCAAAAGGTGGAATTGCAATATCGACTTGTGTGCAGCTTTATAAATGCTGCAGAATGATGCGGTTGTATAGTGAAGTTAGTCATAAAGATAGATATAGACAGACATAGATAGATAGATAGATAGATAGATAGATAGATAGATAGATAGACAGACAGACAGACAGACAGATAGATAGATAGATAGATGATCCTTAGTGCATATGGTCATATTAAAGAGAATGAGGCACTGACAGTATTTGGTACAATAAATCAATATACTCTATTTCCATATTATACATATTTTCAACATAAAGGCCATCTTTGCATCCAGCAATGGGCTTCATGCTTGTCTGCTTACACTCAGTATCTATCTATCTATCTATCTATCTATCTATCTATCTATCTATCTATCCCTACACACATGCAATATATAAAACATATGTACAGTTGGTGCTGAGTACACATACACCTATGTACCCAGAGAGCACTATTTCACTATGTGAATATATTTGTAGTAAAAAAAAAGCGTGTGTGTATGTATAGATAATTATATTCATATAAATACATATTTTATTTATAAATGTGTATATGCATAAGAAAAGGGAAAAGGGGGATTATATATATATATACAAAACACACACACACATAATTATATGGTAGTCATTCCTCAGTCTAGCTGGCCAACCACAGCCAGAGCTTGCAGCTAGATGGGTAGAAGTGCTGGGGGATTTCTCTGCTATCTGTATTATCTAGGTGGCACATGGCAACTTTTATGGTTTCCACAACCAATAGGTAGCATACAGCTTTCTACTTCATCTAGCACTGAACACAGGACAACCTCTACTTCTACTGCAGCTGGCTAGCAGGGGATAACATCTGCTTTTTTTAATGCAGCCATATAGTACAAAGCACAGGACAACTTCTCTACTTTTTTATTGCAATTAGATAGCACAGAGCACAGGACAACTCCCATTTTTTCCTGCAGCAGATAGCACACATCACAGAACAACTTCTATTTTTCCTGCAGTTATATAACACATTACATAGGACAACTTCTCCTATTTTTCCTGCAGTTATATAACACATTACATAGGACAACGTCTCCTATTTTTCCTGCAGTTATATAGCACATTGCATAGGACAACATCTCCTATTTTTCCTGCAGTTATATAGCACATTGCATAGAACAATTTCTCCTATTTTTCTATTTTTTTCCTGCAGTTATATAGCACATTGCATAGGTCAACTTCTCCTATTCTTTCCTGCAGTTATATAGCACATTGCATAGGTCAACTTCTCCTATTCTTTCCTGCAGTTATATAGCACATTGCATAGGACAACTTCTCGTATTTTTTCCTGCAGTTATATAGCACATTGCATAGGTCAACTTCTCCTATTCTTTCCTGCAGTTATATAGCACATTGCATAGGACAACTTCTCGTATTTTTTCCTGCAGTTATATAGCACATTGCATAGGTCAACTTCTCCTATTCTTTCCTGCAGTTATATAGCAGATTACATAGGACAACTTCTCCTATTCTTTCCTGCAGTTATATAGCACATTGCATAGGACAACTTCTCCTATTCTTTCTTGCAGTTATATAGCACATTGCATAGGACAACTTCTCCTATTCTTTCTTGCAGTTATAAAGCACATTGCATAGGACAACTTCTCCTATTCTTTCTTGCAGTTATATAGCACATTGCATAGGACAACTTCTCCTATTCTTTCTTGCAGTTATATAGCACATTGCATAGGACAACTTCTCCTATTCTTTCTTGCAGTTATATAGCACATTGCATAGGACAACTTCTCCTATTCTTTCTTGCAGTTATATAGCACATTGCATAGGACAACTTCTCCTATTCTTTCTTGCAGTAATATAGCACATTGCATAGGACAACTTCTCCTATTCTTTCTTGCAGTTATATAGCACATTGCATAGGACAACTTCTCCTATTCTTTCTTGCAGTTATATAGCACATTGCATAGGACAACTTCTCCTATTCTTTCCTGCAGATTACATAGGACAACTTCTCCTATTTTTTCCTGCAGTTAGACAGCACAGGACAACCTCTCCTATTTTTTCCTGCAGTTAGACAGCACAGGACAACTTCTCCTATTTTTCCTGCAGTTAGACAGCACAGGACAACTTCTCCCATTTTTTCCTGCAGTTAGACAGCACAGGACAACTTCTCCCATTTTTTTCCTGCAGTTAGACAGCACAGGACAACTTCTCCCATTTTTTCCTGCAGTTAGACAGCACAGGACAACTTCTCCTATTTTTTCCTGCAGTAGACAGCACAGGACAACTCTCCTATTTTTCCTACAGTTAGACAGCACAGGACAACTTCTCCTATTTTTTCCTGCAGTTAGACAGCACAGGACAACTTCTCCTATTCTTTCCTGCAGTTAGACAGCACAGGACAACTTCTCCTATTTTTTCCTGCAGTAGACAGCACAGGACAACTTCTCCTATTTTTTTCCTACAGTTAGACAGCACAGGACAACTTCTCCTATTTTTTCCTGCAGTTAGACAGCACAGGACAACTTCTCCTATTCTTTCCTGCAGTTAGACAGCACAGGACAACTTCTCCTATTTTTTCCTGCAGTAGACAGCACAGGACAACTTCTCCTATTTTTTCCTGCAGTAGACAGCACAGGACAACTTCTCCTATTTTTTCCTGCAGTTAGACAGCACAGGACAACTTCTCCTATTTTTTCCTGCAGTTAGACAGCACAGGACAACTTCTCCTATTCTTTCCTGCAGTTAGACAGCACAGGACAACTTCTCCTATTTTTTCCTGCAGTAGACAGCACAGGACAACTTCTCCTATTTTTTCCTGCAGTTAGACAGCACAGGACAACTTCTCCTATTCTTTCCTGCAGTTAGACAGCACAGGACAACTTCTCCTATTTTTTCCTGCAGTTAGACAGCACAGGACAACTTCTCCTATTTTTTCCTACAGTTAGACAGCACAGGACAACTTCTCCTATTTTTTCCTGCAGTTAGACAGCACAGGACAACCTCTCCTTATTTTTCCTGCAGTTAGACAACACAGGACAACTTCTCTGCTTTTCCTCTCACTCTTCTGACTTTTTTTCCTTCTCTTCTAGATGAGGATCAGCCCACACTGACTCCAGTCTTCAGTCACTCCCCATTGCAGGCCTGGGATTGGCTGCAGGGCAGTGAAGTGCTGCTATTTATTCCAGCCTTGTCTACTCGCAGACTTACAAGTCGTCTTGGCATTCGGGCTCCTGAGCTGAGCAGGGATCTGTGCGCACCTTGGACACCTCTCCATATGGTTCATGATATAAGAGACTTTGCAGGTCCAGTGTCCAGCCTCACAGAGGAGTGAGTGCAGCCTCCTCTGCCTCCACACCTCTTCTTTTTCACTCTTGCAATCACTCACTCCCCAGTTTTGCGCATGAATCTCCTGGATCCCTTCATGAAGATGACAGAAGAGCAAGACAAGTGCATGTCTGGGGCCCCCAGCCCCTCCATGTCTGAGGACTCTGCTGGTTCCCCCTGCCCTCTGGGTCAGGATCAGACACTGAGAACACCAGACCCCAAGAGAACACCTTCCCCAAAGGGGATCCGGACATGAAGAAGGAGACAGAGGATGAGAAGTTCCCTGTGTGCATCCGAGAGGCGGTCAGCCAGGTGCTGAAGGGATATGACTGGACCCTGGTGCCCATGCCAGTCAGGGTGAATGGATCCAGCAAAAGCAAACCCCATGTCAAGAGGCCAATGAATGCCTTTATGGTGTGGGCACAGGCTGCCAGGAGGAAGCTGGCTGATCAGTACCCACATCTGCACAATGCAGAGCTCAGCAAGACCCTGGGCAAGCTCTGGAGGTAGGTGTCTGCTCACCTGTGCCCCTGCTCCATGGGTTGTGTTAGGATTGTGGATGGCTGCTGACAGGTTAAGTTCTGGGATTTATGGCTGTAAAAGACTTGGAGTGTGGGGCTGTGACTGCACTCTGCCTAGTAATGCTGAGAGGTGGGGAAGAGGCTCCTATGTGGCCGGGGATCTCACTACTTTGCCTTCTTTTTCTCTGTCTCGGAGTTTTGCGCTCTTCTTCTGCAGTGCGCATTGGATGAAGCATGGATGGCAGATGGAGCCACAGATGGGGACCACAGATAGGGGCCACAGAAAGGAGCCATCAGATAGGAGCCACAGATAGGGGCCACAGAAAGGAGCCATCAGATAGGAGCCACAGATAGGGGCCACAGAAAGGAGCCATCAGATAGGAGCCACAGATAGGGGCCACAGATAGGGCCATCAGATAGGAGCCATCAGATAGGAGCCATCAGATAGGAGCCATCAGATAGGGCCATCAGATAGGAGCCATCAGATAGGGCCATCAGATAGGGGCCACAGATAGGAACCATCAGATAGGGCCATCAGATAGGGACCACAGATAGGAGCCACAGATAGGAACCATCAGATAGGGCCATCAGATAGGGCCATCAGATAGGGGCCACAGATAGGAACCATCAAATAGGAGCCACAGAAAGGAGCCATCAGATAGGGCCATCAGATAGGAGCCACAAATAGGAGCCACAGACAGGAGCCTTCAGATAGGAGCCATCAGATAGGGGCCACAGATAGGAACCATCAGATAGGGCCATCAGATAGGGCCATCAGATAGGAGCCATCAGATAGGGCCATCAGATAGGGGCCACAGATAGGAACCATCAGATAGGGCCATCAGATAGGGCCATCAGATAGGAGCCATCAGATAGGGCCATCAGATAGGGGCCACAGATAGGAACCATCAGATAGGGCCATCAGATACGGCCATCAGATAGGAGCCATCAGGTAGGGGCCACAGGTAGGGGCCACAGGTAGGGGCCACAGACAGGAGCCATCAGATAGGAGCCACAAATAGGAGCCACAGACAGGAGCCTTAAAATAGGAGCCCTCAGATAGCAGTCACAGGCAGGAGTTAGGGTACCTTTACACGCGGCAACTTTTCTAGGAATTTCACTGGCAACTTACTGGTTGCAGTGAAATCATGGACACATTGTTCTATCTTGTTGCTGTGTACAAATGTAACAATGTGTCCATGATTTCACTGCAACCAGCAAATTGCCAGTGAAATTCCTAGAAAAGTTGCCTCATGTAAAGGTACCCTAACAGACAGGAGACACAGACAGGAACCATCAGAGAGAACCCACAGACAGGAGCCCAATCTATGACTTCAATCTCATTAAATGTGTATTTCTTGGGGCACTTTAGGCATATTTAACCCCTACTGGGGGACTTTAACAGTTGTGGCCGCTGGAGGGCTCAGGTGGATAGGTTGTAGCCTTAGGTTTTTTGCTTTTTTTTCTTGCTGGCAGTGAAGGAATGACTCCAACCACTTCAAAGGAATGATCCTACCTTCATCTGATGGCTGCAAGGGCTTCCTGCACTGTAAAATGAGATTCATGCACTTGGATGGTTTATTCGGTGGTTTCTTGTTTTTTTATTTCTTTGCAGATTAGGATTGCTGGATTATGTATGTACGTGATAGGGGCTCAGATTATTTTTTTAGATTGCATCCAATTAGTCTACAGCTTTTATCTTGTATTAATCAATGACATCAAATCTGCATTTAGATGAAGGCTAGTTGCCTTAAATTATAATCTGAGTAGAAAGCTGTGTAATGAGCCTGAGGATGGAACACAGTATAACACATAACAAAGTAAGAAGAAAGAAATGATGATGATTATTTTAGGCTTTTTTGATTAACATTCTAGTAAAATGAAATACCATAGGATGATGGTATTAAATAATAAAGTAAAAAATGTGTATAAGAATAAAGCAAAATAATAGTTATATAGGACAATAATAAATCATGTTGTAATAATGAATTATATAATGAATTGTAGTAAAATCGTAATGTTATATATGCTTATATACATAGATAGATACTATCTATCTATCTATCTATCTATCTATCTATCTATCTATCTATCTATCTATCTATCTCATTTTAAGGAATTAGAATATCATAAAAAAATTTGTCTACCTATCTATTCCTACACACATATGCAATATTGCAATATATAGAATATATGTACACTTTGCACTGTGTATAGATATATATATATATACACTTATATTATACTGTATTATATTATAATATGTGTGTGCATTTACATGGGCATAACTATAATAGGTGCAGGGATTTCAATCACACCTGGGCCCTGGAGCCTAGGGGGGTGCAAAAGTCCCTTTGTCCTTTAATAAAAATCTAATACTTTTAAAGATTTGCAATAATTGGGGGCCCTATAGAGGATTTTGCATTGGGGCCCATGAGCTTCAAGTTATGCCACCGTGTGCATGTATGTATATATATATATATATTGTGTGTGTGTACATGTGCATGTATAAAAATGCATAATATGATAGATTACACCTGTACTAGATGAATAGGACATATATGACAAGCGCACATATAATAAGTATAAATAAGAAAGATACTGTATGCTCCTGGTCTGTATGGTCTCTGTTCCAGAGTGATTTATGTGTACCCTCCTCTTGCTGTATTTTAGGCTGCTAAATGAGGGCGAGAAGCGTCCTTTTGTAGAAGAAGCTGAGAGACTGAGGATCCAGCACAAGAAGGACCATCCGGACTACAAGTACCAGCCACGCCGCAGAAAGTCCGTTAAGAATGGTCAGGCTGAGCAAGAGGACGGTTCTGAACAGACCCATATCTCCCCCAATGCCATTTTCAAGGCTCTGCAGGCTGACTCCCCACATTCTTCCTCCAGTATGAGTGAGGCGCACTCCCCTGGGGAACACTCAGGTAAGGACTAACCTGATTCATCAACTGATTTGCATGATATTTAGTTAATTCATGGTAGAAATTGCAGCACATAGCTTATGTCGTGTCTATGCATGTGTGCTGTGCTGCTGTGCTGTGAATAATATGTGAATTATATAGGCTTCGCTAAGGTTGCAACATGGAACCCTTAGTAGTTCCAAGTGTCAGGCAGCCAATTTGTTGCACCTATTATCTACCCTGCAAGACCTAGACTGGTCGGTCTCCAAGCCCTCTCCGTCTGTCCAGCATCTGTTGAGTTAAACTTACTGTACCATCCTGGAGTTAATGATTAGCTGGAGTTATATAGCACCTGCTTGTATAAGATATAAGATAGGCAACACACTCCTACCTAAGTATTGAAACTCTATGTGACCCTGCAGCTTATCTGCTGGCTCCTTTACTGAAGCAGTGAGGATGCACGTGTTAGCAATAGCTGCAATCAGTGCTGAGTTATAGCAAAGATCTTAATTTTGGCAACTTCATCCTACATGTCTTTGTAATGGGATTGTTATGTAATTTACTTATCTATTTTTCAATATTTATAATAACATTTGGTTATTTTTTGCTGCAGGTCAGTCACAGGGTCCTCCAACTCCACCGACCACCCCTAAAACAGATGTGCAGCCGGGCAAACCAGACCTAAAGCGTGAAGGTCGCCCCATACAGGAGAGCGGCCGCCAGCCCCCTCATATTGATTTCCGTGATGTGGACATTGGAGAGCTGAGCAGTGAGGTGATTTCCAATATTGAGCTTTCGATGTCAATGAATTTGACCAATACTTGCCACCCAATGGGCACCCGGGAGTCGCCTCCACACAGGTGACTTACACCGGTAGTTACGGCATCACCAATACAAATAGTGCCAGCACTGGAGCCGGGCACGCATGGATGTCCAAACAGCAGCAGCCGCAGCCGAGTCAGCAGTCCCAGCAACAGCACACATTGTCCACTCTGAACAGTGAGCAGAGCCAGTCCCAGCAGAGGACACACATCAAAACCGAGCAGCTCAGCCCGAGTCATTACAGCGACCAGCCACACAACACTCCCCACAGCAGCTCAACTACAGCTCCTTCAACCTCAACCATTACGGCTCTTCCTACCCAATGCCCATCACACGCTCGCAGTACGACTACACCGAGCACCAGGGTTCGAACACCTACTACAGCCATGCCGCCGGCCAGAGTTCCAACATCTACTCTACCCTCAGCTACATGAACCCAAGCCAACGACCTATGTACACTCCAATCGCAGACACGACGGGGGTCCCATCAATTCCCCAGACACATAGCCCCCAACATTGGGAGCAACCGGTCTACACACAACTCACCAGACCATAGACCGCCATTGACTTTCTAAAGACAATTTATCATCCGCCACAAGTCAAGTAGTGCCCTCTTCATAGGTGCGCCCTCTGCTGGCAGCCAGCAAGAGCAGGCGAATTGCTTCTAAACAGGACTCTCTTGGCACAAGAGACGATTCTTTAGAAAAACCAGCAACGAGACTTTGCAATTCTATATCCTCTGTGAGGACTAGTCTCTATCTGATATATTTTAGTATGTACTGTGTATGTTCTATTGCCTTTATATGGGGGTTTATACATTTATATTTTAGAAGAAAAAAAATACATTGTAAGAAGAAAGGAGAAAAAAAATAATCTCCGCTCAAGTAGTTTGAATTTTTATTCAAATGGAAATATTTTTGTAAAAAATAATGTTTTTTTTTTCCAAAAAATCTTGCGTTTTATAATGAGCAGTGAGACATTTTGGCCATATTGTAAATCAGACTGTGGATTGTAATAGGGTTTACTCAAGTAGGAAATATATTTCCACATTTATACCCAAGTGCCAATAAGAAAAAACACAAAAAAACATTGTGCCCGAAGATTCTAATTCACGTGTTGCCTAATGAACGATTCCTATATACAAGTGCCCTTTAGGCTGTGTTCACACTGGGGTTTTTGGGCTGTTTTTGCTCATCAGTTTTGTAGCCAAAACCAGGAGTAGAGCAATCAAGAAAGTCTAATAGAACAGTCACCATTGATTTAATCACCCACTGCGGTTTTGGCTACAAAACTTTTGAGCAAACAGCCAAAAACGCCCAGTGTGACACAGCCTTACAATTTCTAATCATCTCACAGCAAAAGCGATAGGTTGAATTCTTTTTTATTTATTTTTTTATTTTTTTATAAAAAAAATTTCTGGGAAGATTTTTACACCAGGTGTCACAACGCTCTTAAATTATTTATTTTATAATAAAAAAAATAATATTGTTAAAAAATAAAAGACTCCCGAATTTTAACAAAAAAAATTAAAAAAACCTTTTGTACAAAGAAGATATATATTAGCATGCTGCTGATTTCTCTCTTTTTTTGCCTTTTTATGCTTTTTTTTGTTAAATTATGGGTTTTTATTGTGTCATTTCAGTTTTTTTATTTTTTCTTTCTCCGACTTTTTCTTTTGTGTTCTAAATTCCTTCTTTGAGTCTAATTGTAAAAACCATACGAGATGCTCTAATTTACATTAAAATAGCAGAGAAATAATTGGGGTTATTTTATTCCATGCAAAAAAGTTGAACCAAGTTTGTAAAATCCGAAAATAAAAAGAAAAATTGATTTAACGACATCTCGAGACTTTTGGCACAATTTTGTGCCAAAACGATGATAAATCTGACGTAAAAATGTTTGACTTTGGCAAATGGTTGGTTGACATTTGCTTAAAAAGATTTCTATATATTTAAAGGTACGGTAATGGTATTGTTAATGCTAGAGCACTCCACAATGAACGCCTTCATTACAGAACGTCGGCCTTAAAAGTTCCCTCTTAAGTTAAGTAACATATACAAAGCAGACTGGTTAAGTCAGTGGATCATTTTGTTCATTTGTTTTTTTTCTATTGTTATTCTTCTGTCTTTGTGAACTTATCCTCTTGTGTATTATTGTTTTGCAATAAATATAATACAATGTACTAAAAGTGAAATCTCGTCCTTTTCTTTTCTTACACATGAGCCTAGATTAAGTGCCCACAATAAGTTTTTTGACTCTGAGTATTGTTGCTGTGCAAAAAACAAAACAAATGCAGCGTCTAAGGCTATGTTCACACAGGGTGATTTCGTTGCATCCTGATCCATGAAAATGTAGATAAAATTCAATGGCAGACGATTTCCTGTGGTTTTGTGTAAGGTTTATAATCAGGTTTTGTTGTGGTTTCGATGCATATTTTGCTCAGTTGCCAAGTCAGCTTTTGGCTCCCAGAATACATATTAATATCCTTCTTCTGTCTCCCTCTCTCCTCTCTCCCTCTCTCTCTTCCTTTCTCCCACTCTCTCATCTCTCTCCCTCTCTCTTTCAATTCAATTCAATTCAAATGAGCTTTATTAGCAGGACTAAGTACATTTTAGCATTGCTAAAGCAAATAGTAAAAATAGGGGGATGGTGGTAGGGTGGGATATAGAGGTCCAGGATATATCACGCTCCTCTTAGTCTGGGCACAGGGACATGTATACGATGAGGTATAAAAGTCCATGACATATCAGGCTTCTCACTCTCTCCCTCACTCCCTCTCCCTCTCACCCTCTATCTTTCTCTCATTCCCTCACTCCATTACTCCTTCACTCCCCTCTCCTCTCTCTTTCCACCCTCTCTCCCTCTCACTCTCTCCCCCTCCCTCACTCCCTCTCCCCCCTTTCCCCCTGTTCTCTTTCTCCCTCACTCCTCCTTCTCCACTCTCTCTCCCTCTCTCTCTGCCTCCCACTCTCTCCCTCTCTCTCATTTTCTCTCTACCCTGTCTCTCTCCCGCACTCTCTTCCACTCTCCCCCTCCCTCCCTTCCTCCCTCCCTCTCTCTCTACCTCTTTCTCCTCTCCCTCTCCTCCTCTCTCCCTCTATCTCTCTCCCTCTTTCTCTCCCTCCTTTCTACCATTCCCTCTCCCTTTCTCTCCTTCTCTCTCTCTCCCACTCCCCACCCTCTCACTCCCCCTCTCTCTCCCTCTCTCTCCCGCATCTCCCCTCCCTCCCTCCATCTCTCTCTCCCTCTTTCTCCTCTCTCTCCCACTCTTTCCCTCTCCTCCTCTCTATCCCTCCCTCCTCTCTCTGCCTCTCCCTCCCTCTCTCTATTTCCTTCTCTTTCTGCCTCCCTCTCTCCCTCTTCCTCACTCCCTTGCTCTTTCTCTTCCTCTTTCTATGCCTCTCTCTCTCCCTCTCTCTCCTGCTATCTCTCACACTCTCTTCTTTTCTCCTTCCCTCTCTCTCCCAATATCTCTCCCTTTCTGTATCTCTCCCTCTCTGTATCTGTCCCTCTCCTCCTCTCTCCCTCCCTCTCCTTCCTCTCTCTCTCCTTCTCTCCCTCTCTTCCTCCCTCCTCTCTCTCTCCTTCTCTCTCCCCCCCTCTCTCACTTGTAAAATTGAAATGAGCCTTAGGCGGCCGTCACACGCATCAATTTCTTGAACGATATCGTCTATGCGATATGCTTTTTGATCGCTTAAGCGATATCGTTTGTGCGTGCTGCGTGTAATCAAGCGTTTTTACAATGTAAAATCGCTTGATCGTGACATCGCAGATTTGGGAGCCGGAGCTCAATCAAGCGATAAACGCTTGATTCAATCTGCTTCATCGTGGTGTGTGACACCACGATGAACGATCTCCCAGCGGCAGAGCCTATGCTGGGAGATGGTATCTATGGTAAACGTCGGGTTACTAAGCGCCGCGCGGCGCCTAGTAACCCGATGTGTACCATAGTTACCAGCGATCTCGCTGCTCCACATCGCTGGTGAGTCTGTCTGTGTGACAGCTCACCAGCGATGTGAGCGATATTGTTAGTGATCGCGCGTGCATGTGATCGCTAACAATATCGTTCAAAACATTGAAGCGTGTGACGGCCGCCTTATTGACAGGACTATGTTAGCATTGCCAAAGCAAATGGTAACAATAGGGGAACAAGGATAGGGACACATCTAGGGGTGGGGTATAGAGGTCCAGGATATATCAGGCTCCTCTTAGTCTGGGGATAGGAACAAGTTTATGATGGAGTGTAAAAGTCCATGACATATCAGGCTTCTCTCTCTCTTCCTCTCTCATCCTTTACCCCCTCTCTTTCTCCCTCCCTTCTCTCTCTCCCCTCTCTCTCTTTCTCTCTCCCTCTCTCTCTCCCTCCCTTTCTCTCTCATTTTCATCAAGTCACCAAAAACCAAGGCAAAAAAAAACACTGAAAGAATTGACATGCTCATTCTTTCAAAAACGCTGCAAAAACCAAGTGGCTTCACATTTCAGAATCTCACAGGTTTTGCTGGAAATCAAAAACGCTTTTTTTTGCTTATATTTGCTTAAAACCAAGGAACAAAATATGCTAAAAACTTTAGCAAAAACGCCTTGCGTGAATGAAGCCAAGGGGTATGTCCCCACGCTGCAGATGGATTGGGATGGAAGTTTCTGCCACAAATCTGCATTCTGTGGCAGAAAAACACACCCGAAATGCGGTGTGGATTTAGTGCATTTTTGGTGCAGATTTGTGCCCTGCATTTTCCTTCATGAAGTCAATGGCTGGAAGGGCTGAAAAACCAAGGAAGAAACGCAACAGGACTTGACATGGAGCAAATTATTTTCTGCACCAAATCTGCAAGGAAAAAATAAGCAATGTGTTCACAAAACGTCAGAATTCTCATTGACTTTGCTGGCATAAGGAAAGGCATGGAGATTTGTGACAAAACTGCACAAAAAAAACATACTGTGTGCTCATGGCCCTTACTGGCCCAGTATAGTGGATGGGATTTATTCACATCTCCTGCCCACTGGGATTTTTTATGCTGCATACATTTCCTGCAGTACCAGTTTGACGTCTGCAACATGTCGATTTTTCTAGGGGGTGCAATGAGTTTTATGCAGGAATTTTCCCCATAGAATTCCATTAGATGCAGAAAATTTGCAGGTAAAATCACAGCCATTTTTAGTGCTTTTCCTCAGCGGAAACACACTATAAACGTGTGTAATCCACACATGACTATATTAATAGTTGCAAATGCTAGGAAGTATTTAAAAAAAAAGCAGCTTAATTTAAAACATGACATACCCAAAAGAGACACAAATGCAATAAAAACTCAAGTAACCTAATGTATCTAATAAGTGCAGAAAATCTGCAACATCAAAAACTCACCAAATCCTCCTCGTGGGATCGTAGCCTTAAAGACGACAAATCTTCAGTTTGCAAAAGGGTAAATGTGCGCTCCTGAACACTAGATCGGAAGGAGAAGAGTGGGTTCCTATGTGTTGCTGACAGTTCCAATAATAGTCCACCAGATAGAGATATTGAGTCGATTCAATGCCTATGCGTTGCAATGGCCAACTGACTTCTCCCTCAGTAGAGGACTACTAAATTGTCCTGAGGAAGAAGTGAATAGGACTTTGAAATGCCTAGACATTAAAGCACTCAATGTCTCTTGTGGACTATGGAACCTGCATAGGAACCTGCTCTTCTCCTTCCGATTTATGGGTAACTATCTGTGGGTCTGCAGGAGCCACCGATTTAGGCTAATATAGTGGTTATGTCTCTCTACTAATGAGCAAATCCAACATTTTTCACAATTCTATATGTGGGGTAAGTGGGGGCGTAACTTGAAGCTCACGGGCCCCAATGCAAAAGCTCCAACTGGGCCCCCAATTATTGCTAATCTTTAATCGCATCAGGCTAGGGTCACACATAGCAATCCATTTTTGGAAGTGTTTTCCATGCCAAATCTGTTTTTCATAGGCTGCTTTTTGTGCCTCCTTTGCTCCTGAATGTTTTTGGGAATTTGCCAGTTTTTACATAAGCAATGCTCTAAAAAACGGATAGGGCCCCATGTTAAAAAAAGGGATCCGTTTTTTTACTGCACCCAAAAACATTCCTAGCAAAGTTTTGGGGTTTAAAAAACCTCCTAGGAACGTTTTTGGGTGCAGATACACTGCTATGTATAGCTAAAATCACGGTCAATTGTAAACATATTTCTACTTTTTCCTGTTTTTGATAGTCCCATGAATGGTACCTTTACACGCCACTACGGAAGGTTAGAAACAACCGGGTGTCTCACGTGCACGAGCACGAGCACGTTCCAACGGTTGCAAACGGTACCTGATACCGCCTTTACACGCCGCTACAAAGTGCTCTACAGAAGGTTTAATCTATCTCTGGATGCACCGCCGGGTGCCTCAAGTTACCTTCTGTAGAGCACCGTCCCTCATTTACATGCCGCTACAGAAGGTAACATGGGAGGACCTGGTGCAGCAGGGACAACACATAGGCGTGCCAGAATTGTGGATTACGAGATGCTCGTACAATGATTGGACAATGCAATAGCATCATGATTGGCCAGCCAGCGCAGGAAGGCTGACTAATACATGATGCTATTGCAATTGTGTAGTGTGAGTGGTCAGCTCCTTAAATATGCTGCCCCATCGTAACGCAGGAGCTCTCACCAATGATCGCTGAAGGGGGGCGGTTTCTCGGAGGCTGTGTCACGCCCCAGGGAGTTAACTAGGTGATTAAAAACCTTCCTGTACCTGATTTACACGCCGCTACCATCGGGTTGAAACCAACCTGTTTTAGAGCACTGCTCTGAAACAGGTGTCGACAGTGATGGGTAGCAACAACCTAGTTTACACGCCGCTACCTCGGGTTGTTTTGACGGTGCAAGATACATTTGTGTCTGACACCCGGTTGTTTCCAACCTTCCGTAGCGGCGTGTAAAGGTACCATAAGGGACTTGAACCTGCGATTATCTACTCACTTGCACTATACATAGTGGTGCTGATGCACTGCTATGTACAGCTAGGATCATGGTCAATTGTAAACATATTGCCTATCGGATCATATACAATGGCATCGGTCATTATTGTGGGCAGCATGTCGCTCTATGTAAACAGGAGATGTGCTGCCAACAACATGATGCTGCACGGGGACAGACCATTCATATTGTGTAGTTTTTGTCTGCCTATATGAATTGGCCAATGAATAAGCTCTATCTGAAGAATATTGCAAGTTGTTTTTTCCGGCAGCACTTTTTGAAGCTTTCATTAGTCAGCGTCTAATTTGGAACGCCTCCTATTAGGATCCACTTCAAAGAAATAACATAGGCTAGGGTCACATTTAGAAGGCAAAATGCGGTGTCCCTTCAGACTAATTTTGCCCTCCAAGTGTGTCCCTAAATCTGCATGCGGTAACCGGATTGCTACTTAATGTGGCATCTGGTTGCCGGATGCAGTAGACGTTGTGGTAATAACAAATGTTCCCTGGCTTCCCAGCGTGGTTTTTGTTGTCCGGGAATTAAATCGGTTGAAATCGGATTGTCCCCGATCTGGGACAATCCGAGACCATAGAAACCCATTTTAAAATGCGCCGGATTGTCACGGACCGGGAGAATCTGGGAAAATCTGGTTTTGTCCAATTTTTTCAAGGGACTACAAGAATCATCCACGATCATTTTGGTCCCTCGGACTGAAAACTAATTCACCCCGATCCACCCGGACAGCACAAAACCGGACGTCAATACACTTCCATCCGGGTGAGTCCGGAGCCATAAGTAAAGATTGCGGCAATACTGCCATTCATGTGTGTTGCGGTACCCGATCTGGTTACCATACCCGGCTCCACTCACATTTGCGGTTTCCAACTGAAATCTAGATATGGATTAGAAACCTGTCCGATGCTTACATGATTTTTTTCCGCACATCGGAAAACCGGATCCCGGAAACGCAACGCTGTTGAGGCGATCCGGTTTTTGTATTACTGCCTATGGGTGCAGATCTGTATCCAATTTTGAGCATTTCTTATGCTCAAAACCGGATCAGCATCTGCAATTGCAACTGCAAATTTGACCCTAGCCATACACTTTTTTTTGTCCATCAAGCATTCTTCAAACATTGAAGTGGAAAACAAATCTGCTGGAAAAACTCATCATGTGAACAGCAGACATTGAATTGAATAATAATGGTTTTTCAAGCATTTTTAACCCCATTTTTGTGGTTTAGGCTTTATTCCCACAGATTATTTTTTAAGGCATGTTTGGAGCAGATCTGCACCAAATTCCTCCCCCAAAAAAACATTTAAAACATTATCCCAGCGTTATTTTTTTTACGTAGCTGGACTAATACTTTTGATCTAAAGTTCCTACTCATATACTCACCCTCCGGTGTCTTCACCTTTGTTCGGCATCGCACCGGTCCTGCAGCACCATCTTGTGTCCATAACTTCTGACTGGCCAGAAGTCAGAAGCTACATCACAAGCTCTCAGTGCAAGTTTATGTGAGCCAAAACTAGGCATCATAGACTTTCACTAAAGATTGCCTGTCACTTCTTTGAAGTAGATCCCAATGAAAGCTACACCAAATTAGGCGCAGGGAAATATAAAAACTACAAATAAAACAAGTGTTCTGAGGAGACCCTCCTCAGAAGAAGCTGGTGCGAAACGCGTCAGGGAGCGGTCACAGTAAGGTAAATGGGACCCTTGGCTTTGCATGTTTATTGTGTCATCCTCATTAGGTATATTGTGTGCCCAAACTGGGGCACTGTTGTTTGATGGATATGGTTATACCTGAGGATTGAGTACCATTGTGGTTGAACTTTGTCATGTTGTCCTCCTTCTGTGTACCATTGTATATTGTCATTTTTCATGGTGTTTTTAAAATAAATAATTAATTGCAATTGAATTGGCCTGACTCCTTTGGGTTTGTTTGAGAAATAAGTTGAACTAGGAGGGCCTTTTACCTTCTATCAGGTGGTTTGAATATATTATTGTTACCTTGGCTGGCAAAAAAATGCTTAGGTTTCACTTTATTTTTAATTGCCAGCCAAGGTAAAACTAAGCAGCTGGGGGCTGGTATTCTCAGTGTGGTGGGGGCCTATAGTTATTGTATCCCCCCCACGCTATAGCATAGCAGCCCGCAGCCGCCCCAGAAATTGCCACATTCATAGGAAGCACCAATTCCTGGTGCTTTACCCGGCTCTTCCATTTGCCCTGGTGCCGGTGGCAAACTGGGTAATAGACAAATCATTTTAATATAACAAAAAACAAAAATACATATTTTAACTACATCTTTATTACTCTTACATACCCATCCGCAATCCTTTGCTATGTCTTCTCATCAGCCACTGAGTACAGACTGAGCGCCAGGAGAGCTTTGGTCGTGTGAGCGGTGAGCCAGTGAGGCACCTAGGACACAGCTCAGGTACCGGTACCTAAACTGTGTCCTCGGATGACCTCAGTTTCAGGACTCTAAATATTTTGATTACCTTTTGGGCATTATTGCCTTCTTCAAAGATGGCATCCTTTGCATCATGTGCCCTTTGTCTTGCTGCCTTTATAATCCCTTCTCCAACCTCTAGTAATTTTTAGAGTATTCTGCCTGGTTTCCAGTTCCTAGTAGCTTCTCTAGTTCTCTTTCTACTCTTGCTAACTGGTGTGAGTCTCCTGATTGCTGCTCTTCAGAGGTTCTGCTAGCTACACCTGTTACCAGCATGCCTTCTGCTTCTGGTTGCTCATGCTATTCCCTCTGCTACGGATCCTCCTTCACCTGCTTTTACTGACATGTAAGCTGGTTGCTGCTCTGTCTCATCCTACGTTTAAATAGATGCTAAGCACAAGACGGTTCTGGACGTCTGGACTCTGGTCATTTGCGCTGCATCTGATTCTGGACTTACCAAGACTTTCTATCCAGTCCTCCCTGGATGATTTAATGTGTTATATGCACTTGCTTATACATCTCCATGTTTGGACTTGACATAGACTTTTCTGTTACAGCATCTCCAAGTGTAAACTTTGCTTTATAGACTGCTCCGATTGTTTCTCTCTGAGGTTTGTCATCAGACTTTTTGTAAAGGTTTTATTCAATGTCTACACTGTGTGTTATGGACTTTGAGTTTTCCTCTGCATTTGTTGTGAATCACCATGTGTTATAATATAGACTTGTTCACCTATAAACTGTGTTCTGTTTTGTCTTTGCTCCACATAAAAAGACTCCTGAGTTATCCATTATAATTATTACACTCAGTGTCTCACCGCTCACACGGATGAAGTTCTCGGTGAATGACATGGTCTGCAGTCAGCGGATGCGATTGCCATGTCACCGATCCAGTCACCATAGTAATCGTGTCACCTGTCCGGGTCAGGTCAGCTTTTCCGGTCAGGTGACGCGATTACAGTGGTGATCGGATCACTTGACATGGCTTGTTCCTTTGAGCAACGCTGCTCAGCTCTGGACTCGGATGACCTTTCCCATATCACAGTGGGACCCGAAAGTAGTGAATTAAAAAAAGGGCTTTTTATGCCTGAAATATGTAGCCTGTCTTAATGTAATCCCTTCTTTAATATATTGTAATACAGTGGATTTACTGATTGGAACAGTGCCGAAGTTCAAAGCTAGACTGAAGTTTTCGAAAATGTACCTGAATAGGGCAAAATTCTACCGGAAAACAAAGCGCTAGAAAGTTCATAATTGGTGACAATGAATTTTGATCTAAATCCCATTGAACACCTGGAGAAAAATCTTAAGGTACCGTCACTTGCGACAACATTGCATGCAATTTCACTGGCAATTTGTTGGTTGCAGTGAAATCATGGACACATTGTTCTATTTGTACACGGCAACAAAATTAAACAATGTGTCCTTGATTTCACTGCAACCAGCAAATTGCCAGTGAAATTGCAAGCAATATTGCCGCGGTACCTTAAGATTTTCTCCAGGTGTTCAATGGGATTTAGATTTACTGTTGGAAGAAGACGCCTTCAAATATGAGAGACCTGCAGTAATTTGCAAGAGAAGAGTGGTCCAAAATTCCAGTTGAGAAGTGTAAGAATATTGTTGTTGATCATAATAAGTGATTGATTGCAGATACTTATTCCAATGTGTGTGCAACAAAATATTAAGTTGAGAATGGCAAAAATATTGACCGGCCCATTTTTTGGAGTATTGTATCAATTGGGAACTTGAGCATTTTTCCGGAAGATCCTTGTTAGCTCTGATCACTGCTGTTTAACATCTTAAATATCGCTCTTAATCTCAGGTAGTGGCATTTAATGGGAACCTGACAGTTGTCAGGTTCCTGTTAAGCGCTGATTGGTTGCCACAGAAGCTGAGGAGACTCCTGAAGACCCCCATCAGCATTACCTTTATGATTTGTGTAGTTTTGCTTTATATAGCACAAATGCCTGATGTATTCTTAGTCTTGCTTTAGACCAGGTAAGACTGTAATGTAAGATCTCAGGTTTGTTGCCTTTTTCTGGTGTGGTCCTCACGGAATGCAGGAGGTGTTTCTCGAAACCCAATGAAGCAAACACAAGAGTGACAGCTTCCTCTCCCCACCCAGAGACAGACCTCAGTGTCACCTGGTTCACCTGCTACAGCTGAGGCCCGTGCACTCTACCTGACTGCACTTGTAAGTGGAAAGGCATGTAGTGGGGTCACAGTTCATAGAAGAGTATATCTCAGAAGAAAGTGCCAGAACAAGTCAGGAAAAGCAAAAACAAGCAAAAGGAGTGGACTCAGAGAGTAAACTTGCACTTTATGAGGCTGTCTCCTGCCAGGCTTTATAGTGAGCAGCTCCGATAAACCATAATCTGGCAAATCTTTTGTAGGCTCCCTATGCTGCTATAACAGCTCTGATCCTATGGGTACGTTCAGACTAATGTATTTTCTGTTCATGTGTGTTACAGACAGCACACACACCAATGCTTACTAGTGCACATGAATGATTTTTAAAAACGGATCCCAGGTCTGCTTACAGGAATAGTAGCATGTGCTAGTTCGATCCAATTTAGGCTGGTTTCACCCTACTGTTTCCTCCGCGATTGAAAAACTGGATGGACCCGCAGTAGTATTGTCACTGATTTGTCTGACGGATCAGTTACAAAAAATCCCCTAGTTGGAGTGTCATTTCAATCTTGGTTCTCGGCATGCTCAGTTCAAAAACCTGGATTCAGCCTCCGGATCCAGCGGGATCCGGATTCCACCAGATCCAGGTTCAAAAGAGCCACATTGTAATGTTACACGCATTACCTTGGATCCTGGTGTCACGGTTTGGTCACGGACACCAAAATCGCTCGAAGATGCGTTTTTGGACTCAGTGCAAAAACCATGGATGCCCGGATCAGGAGAAACCGTAAAGAACTGGATGCACCCGCAAGTGCCTGCAGTCCCATTGAAAGTCAATGTTTAAAATGCATTTCCACGGATACCAAAAAACAGTACTGTGAAACCAACCTTACTCTGGTGCCCTTCTGCAATGCTGACGAGAATATAGAGCTACATTCAGAGCCATCCGTAATTAGTGGACTTTACTGGTCTGTAAAGTTCATTGCATGTCTGAAGTTAGCCTACGAGACATGGGCCCCCGATTCACCAAAACTGGCATTGTTGATGACCAAAACTAAGCAAAGAAACAGACCCAAACGAGCGGCACCACCAGCACAAACACCATAAGACAATCTAATCACATACCGTTGGCAGGTTCTTCACAGAAGACGATATCCACAGATGACCTCGACCATGAGCGGTGCTCACTTAGAATCCCAGGGAAGGGAGGTAATCTATCCAACCAAACAATGAAGGTAGTGGCATTCATCCAGGCCAAAGTAAAATGATCCTTTATTGTAGCTTCATTAAAAGCAAACACAGGGTAGCGAGGTGTTCAGGGGAGAGGGCATGCCTGAAAGGGGTTGGGACTACAGCTGTTTCACGCTAGCTGTGCTTCTACAGGTCCAACTTGGGCACGACCTCTCCCTTGAACACCTTGCTACCCTGTGTTTGCTTTTAATAAAGATACAATAAATGATCATTTTACTTTGACCTGGACGAGTGCCACTACCTTCATTGTTTGGTGGCGTTGTTTATTCCAGTCTTGATGAGGGGGTTTGCTGGAGTAAGATGCGTCCAATTCTGAGGCGCATGCCTTTTTGTGACGTGGGTGCGCATTAAAAGTTGTGTATGGAAATGGAAATGCTACCCACAACCCATCAAAGAAAATGGGATGTTGTGTAATGTAATGCACTGTTATAAATGTGGTAATGTTGGTAAGTGACATGTATCTGGTTAGGCACATATGAGGATAAGTGGGCACACAACATAGTTATTTCTTGGGAGTTGACAGTTAAAACCCAGTTCAATGGTGATAGACCTAAGGTCTGACAGCAGACGGCCATGTTACAGGATGTCTGTGGGTGAAGAGGGAGACATCAGAAAGTAGGGGCGTGACGTGATATCTGATAGACCACAACGTTTGATAGACTGGAACCCAGGCCAGGGAGGCCAATTAAACGGCGTGGAGAGAAGCCCAGGGAAAGTAAAAGACCAGTGTAAAGGTTAACAGAAAGAGAAGGACTTGTATCAATGAATGCTAGTGAACAGTGACTACAATGAAAAGGATGTCAATTGTACATATTGAAAGGAGTTATGGTCGCCATATTGTGACATACATTCTATTGCGGTAAACAGTAGATTTTCAAGGTGTTTGTGATGATTTGTATCAATGTACACCATGGAGTGGGGTCTTCATTGGTCAGTTGGGAACTGAGATTATCTGTGAGTGGCAGCAGCGTTACCCCTCAACCCGTGCGGCCCTCACAGGAGAAGACGTGGTATCTCATAATTGATGGTTGGATTATCATGAATCCAAGAGTATGAAGTGCAAGGGAAATGATGATCAAGTTGATTTTCAGTAAAAAAAAAATTTTTTGATCTTTGGGCTACAGTGAAGAGGCGACTCCGGGGTGCTGGCCTTCAGGGCAGAGTGGCAAAGAAAAAGCCATAACTGAGACTGGCTAATAAAAGGAAAAGATTAATATGGGCAAAATAACACACACATTGGACAGAGGAAGATTGGAAAAAAGTTTTATGGACAGACAAATCAAAGTTTGAGGTGTTTGGATCACACAGAAGAACATTTGTGAGACGCAGAACAACTGAGGAGAAAATTATTATTTCAAATAACAATCATTATTTCTAACCTTGTCAATGTCTGGACTATATTTTCTATTCATTTTGCAACTCATTGGATAAATAAAAGTATGAGTTTTCATGGCAAACTCAAAATTGTCTGGGTGACCCCAAACTTTTGAACGGTAGTGTATGACGCTAATAATTCTACAGCACTTTACAGACGTGATCATCCCTGTTCCCATTGGGGCTCACAATCTATATTCCCTATCATTATATCTTTGGAGTCCTGTGTGATGAAGGGTTCATTTATTTTCCGTTAGGAAATTCCAAATTATTTATATTGGGCAAACTCTCATTAGCTCTGTATTATATGCAGATGAACCCCTGCCCACGATAACAATTAATTTGCATGCTGTCCGAGGCCAATGATGTCAGACACCAGTCGCTGGTTTGTGTGTTGGTCTCACAATGGAGTTTATTTGATGGTCACATCCAGCTGTACAATACTTTCTCCAATCTTATTCTAAGCCCGAGGTCACAGGGCCAGAATAGAGATATACGATTTCAGATTTGTGTCATTTAAATAATAAGTCTTATTTAGTTGAATGTTCTCTCTTCCCCAACCCACGACTTGTTTTTTTTTTTATCCTCCTATTAGCATCACTCTGCATAAATGCCAATCCGCGCTCATTATCATGCAAATTTCTCAAATGACAGCATTGCATCCTGGACAACCCAGGGATGGCGTGCGGAGATTTCTCACGCTGGATCAGCCAATGTTAACCCGTGGCTCGCAGAGTGTGCACAGCTTCGCCTGACCTCATTGTAGAGCTGGGAGCGCTCTCCAGCATAGTGCCTTTATAGCAGGCTTACATCAACCCCCCAAAAAAATAAAAAGAACCTGCATTAGATAACCACACGAGTTCTCAGAAAAATCAAAAGCAACAAAACATCCCGTCGTCTGGGATGCACCAAATCCCTATTTTTGTATTCATCCGAATTCTGCATCCCAAACTATCCTTCCAAATACTGAACCAGGCTGTAAGTGTTATCTGCATAAGTAAGTCAGCACAGAGGAACATTAAGGTTCAACAGCGATAAAATCTTAGCCGTAAGTATAGATGCAGTCCAAAATTTTGTATGGATATTTGTTAAATTCAGCATTATGTTTCTCTGGAGTACCCCATAAGTCCATGCACTACCTGGACACTGATTAACAATCACCATGCAATGCTTAGTTTATCCTGTGGTGGCGCTGCAGAGGAATAATACTAATCTTCATTTATACAGCGCCAACATATTCCGCAGCGCTTCACAATTCAGAGGGGACATGTACAGACAGCCATAAGTAATGATTATATAAAGATACGATAATACAATAAAGCAAAAAATAAAAGAGAACCCTGCTCATAAGAGCTTACAACCAACCTACAATGACACAAAGTACAGGTGCTTAATTACAATCATGGTCCAGCCATCTTGAAGAAATGGGGGGTTGGTAAAGGTTGCATGAGTCATCACCAGCCAATCTGTGTTTGGAGGAGTTTAACGGAGAGTTATGTTCAGAAAAATAGTTAATGGGCTATATATAACAGGCTTCAATTAAGGGGCATGATAGGCCACCTTTTAAAGTTGTATTTTTAGGGAGCGCCTGAAACTGTGTAAATTGTGGATATTTCTTGTGGCGCCCCACTGGTCGGGACGCCACGTAGGGGTACTGCACCCACATAAGAGTGTGTAGTAATTCTGTGACTGGGGAATTGGGATGTTGCATAAGGGACCCTCATAACACTCATTCACACACACCCTAGAGTAGGGGACCATGGGTGGACCCCCAACAGGGAGGACCCAATCCCTGGAAAGATAGAAAAGTGTTTGGGTGGGAGGAGAGTTAGTTCGGTAGTGAGGGCCAGTGTGGAGTAGGAGAGCTCCGTTGGGGAGTGAGGAGTGCAGGATGGCGGAGACGTCTTCAGGAAGGACGCATGAATCCGGATGTGGTACGATTACCAATCAGAAGATAAAACTGGAATGGTATCCACGGTCCGCGCTGCTGCTCTTTATCCAAGGATTTCACAAGAGGTTATTACCATCAAATGTCCTTTATTTCATCACACCAACGCGTTTCAGTGCTGTCCCAGCACCTTCCTCAGGGCATTATCTCCTGATTTCCCGCGGTTTTGTGGCGTTGGTTGAGGTTCTGCAGCAGCTGCCTTATGCTTTCAAACTGGTTGTGGGTCTCACAACCTTAAAAGGTGAGTGGATATCCTTATAATCCACACTACAACTACAGTGTCTTTTTGATAAAGCACAATCTGCGCCTCTTGTATCTCCTCTTTTTTTCTAGATTACCAATCAGAGGGATCTGTCCCAGAACAGAGGACTGACTCTGAGCACGGTGCGACTGTTCATCCCCTAGCCCTCAAACCGAAGGCCCGAGCTTCTAGAGAAAGTTGCGGCCGAACAACCGGCGCATCCTTAAAAAGACCCCATATAGGGTGCCAAGGACTCGGTGAGGAGTCCCGCAGAGAGGATCCATGGGAGCTGGCTTGAGGCTCTGCGCTGAAGGAGGCAGGTGAGAGCACAGGATGGGACCATAAAGGAACGGCAGGCATACCCTTGAGAGTCGTGTGTAAGGAATCCTGGTTCCCCAGTGACTACCAGTCAGACCCGGAATGACTGTGTTGCTTGTTAACCAGCTTTAAAGAACTGCCAGTAAACCCGTACAGAGTGAAAAGACTGTGTGGTGTACTTTATTATCTTCACTTGATGAGCCGCCGATCGCAACAGGGAGAGGACAAGTGACAAGGCCTGGTGCAAACTGCATCCTTGTGTAAAATCATTAACATCCAATGCTCCACCATCTTGCTGCTCCACCATCACCCCGGAGGTCTGTCCCGCAGCGCCGGTAACATTACCAAAACCATTGGTGGCGTCACGAAACACTTCTATTTTATTTTTATTGACTCTTTTCAGTGACCACCAGGGCCATGGGACCAGGCAACAGGCCCCGTGACATCCCCTGTGAACTACAACACCCGAGATCGGGTACCCCAAGGCTCTGGGGCAGGTCATTCTAAATATCTTGGAGTAGAGCATTCCAGAGAATTGGTGCAGCTCAGGAGAAGGCATGGAGCCATGAATGGGAGAATCGGATTAGTGCAGATATTAGTATAAGGGTTAGAACACACTGACATTAAAAAATCAGTCTGTTTGTCGTCCAGGAGAGTTGGACGAGTGACATACGTTTTTTCATCCGTGTGGCATGTAACAGCTGTGCGAGTGTGCAATTTTTACTCAGATTCCATCTGAGTGGTGTCCATGTGACATCGGTGTGCTGTCCGTGTGCAATGCATTTTTCTTCTCAGCAGCTATTACTGTACAATCATTTACAGGAACATTTTACAATGTTCTGACGTACAGAATAATGTATCAGTTAAAAAAACAGATGCCACTAGGACGGTCCGTCTGCCGTCCGTGTGACATCCGTGTGCTGTCCGTGATTTTGTCGGAATCATGGACTTGCATTGGCGAGTCTCGCATGAGAATCGCATACTGTTGCAGCATGTTGCAACTTTTTTCTCATCCACATTCTGGATGAGAAATAAGTGGACGACACATGTTAATGTGTTCTCAATATTCAGTAACATTGGTCCGAGGGCAATGCGAGATTTTCTCGCATTGCTCTCGCCTGATTTTCACGCCAGTGTGTCCAAGCATAAAGTTGCTCCCAGAGCAAAGAAAAGGGTGGGGTAATAGACAGAGATGAGGGTGGGATGTAGGGAGGAGCTGCACGGTGAAGAGCTTTGAGGGTGAGAACAAGCAGTTTAAAGTGAACCAGTCACCTACAGTGTTGGCCAAATAGTATTGACACCCCTGCAATTCTGTCAGATAATACTCAGTTTCTTCCTGAAAATGATTGCAATCACAATTCTTTGGTATTATTATCTTCATTTAATTTGTCTTCAATGAAAAAACACAAAAAGAATTGTCCTAAAGCTAAATTGGATATAGTTAACACCAAACATAAAAAAGGGGGTGGACAACAGTTTCTCACTGTTAGAAAAATCATGTGATGCTTCTCTAATTTGTGTAATTAACAGCACCTGTAACTTACCTGTGGCACCTAACAGGTGTTGGCAATAACTAAATCACACTTGCAGCCAGTTGACATGGATTATAGTTGACTCAACCTCTTTCCTGTGTTCTTGTGTGCACCACATTGAGCATTGAGAAAAGAAAGAAGACCAAAGAACTGTCTGAGGACTTGAGAAACCAAATTGTGAGGAAGCATGAGCAATCTCAAGGCTACAAGTCCATCTCCAAAGACCTGAATGTTCCTGTGTCTACCGTGCGCAGTGTCATTGAGACGTTTAAAGCCCATGGCACTGTGGCTAATCTCCCTAGATGTGGACGGAAAAGAAAAATTGACGAGAGATTTCAACGCAAGATTGTGCGGATGGTGGATAAAGAACCTCGACTAACATCCAAACAAGTTCAAGCTGCCCTGCAGTCCGAGGGGACAACAGTGTCAATCCTGTACTATCCATCGGCGACTGAATGAAAAGGGACTGTATGGTAGGATACCCAGGAAGACACCACTTCTTACCCCGAGACATAAAAAAGCCAGGCTGAAGTTTGCCAAAACTTACTGAGAAAGCCTAAAACGTTTTGGAAGAATGTTCTCTGGTCAGATGAGACAAAAGTAGAGCTTTTTGGGCAAAGGTATCAACATAGAGTTTACAGGAAAAAAAAGAGGCATTCAAAGAAAAGAACACGGTCCCTACAGTCAAACATGGCGGAGGTTCCCTGATGTTTTGGGGTTGCTTTGCTGCCTCTGGCACTGGACTGCTTGACCGTGTGCATGGCATTATGAAGTCTGAAGACTGCCAACAATTTTGCAGCATAATGTAGGGCCCAGTGTGAGAAAGCGGGTGTCTCCCTCAGAGGTCATGGGTCTTCCAGGAGGACAATGACCCAAAACACACTTCAAAAAGCACTAGAAAATGGTTTGAGAGAAAGCACTGGAGACTTCTAAGGTGGCCAGCAATGAGTCCAGACCTGAATCCCATAGAACACCTGTGGAGAGATCTAAAAATGGCAGTTTGGAGAAGGCACCCTTCAAATATCAGGGACCTGGAGCAGTTTGCCAAAGAAGAATGGTCTAAAATTCCAGCAGAGCATTGTAAGAAACTCATTGATGGTTACCGGAAGCGGTTGATCGCAGTTATTTTGGCTAAAGGTTGTGCAACCAAGTATTAGCTGAGGGTGCCAATACTTTTGTCTGGCCCATTTTTGGAGTTTTGTGTGAAATGATCAATGTTTTGATTTTGCTTCATTCTCTTTTGTGTTTTTTTCATTGAAGGCAAATTAAATGAAGATAATAATACCAAAGAATTTGTGATTGCAATCATTTTCAGGAAGAAACTGAGTATTATCTGGCAGAATTGCAGGGGTGTCAATACTTTTGGCCACAACTGTAGAGGATTATATGGGACCCATTATACTATATCAAAGGCTAGGTAGGGCCCATTATACTATGGGGGCCGTTATAATATTTGAAGATCTATGAGGGAGCCTTTATACTTTATGGAGGGCTATTTGAGGCATTGCATTATCTTGTATACAAACAATAATACCATGTCCCTGTATGGTCAGACACATCCATTACACAGTACAAAGCAGGGACACATATATAAGGTTATCTCAGGACAGGAGATGTGGTATGATCAGACCATGTCCTTGTACAGTCAGACACACATCCATTATGCTAGACATTAGCAGGGACAACATATATAAGATATTATCTCAGCACAGGAGAGGTGGTATGATAGACGTGTCCCTGTATGGTCAGACACATCCATTACACAGTACATAGTAGGGACACATATATAAGATTATCTCAGCACAGGAACATTGTTTTAAACATTCAAATGTGGAAATTCTTATTATTCCAAGATTTCTTGATTAAAATAAACTTTTTTGTGAGACAATCCCTTTAATACATGTTTTATTTCTGCGATCAGTCAGATTACAGGCTGATAAAAGAAGCATCTTTATGGTTGTTGTGTGTGACAGTGCAGAGTTCTCTTTAATTTTGCACAAGTTTTTATATATTTTCTCAGTGTTCAGTTAAAGAGGTTGTCCAGAATTTGTATAAAAAAAAAAATTGTGCCTAAGTACTAACAGGCATCTAGCTGCCATCTACCTGCCTGTTGTGCCCGATTCCATTCACCGCCAACACGGAGCGATCTCAGGCTTCTCCTGTCAACGATTTTGCTGCTTCCGCTGATGTCACGATTATAGAGGGGTGGCTTCACCCCTCTGTAGACAGGCATCATAGCTGATATCATACTTTTGACAGCCGGCTCCTCCAATCAGGTAGACGAGAGCCGGCTGTCAATCAGCATGACATCGGCTATCCTGCCCCTTCCACAGAGCAGAGCACAAAAGCCGTCTCTGCTTTGTTTACCCCACCATGCTGGAAGGGTCTGTGACTGCTCTGTGCAGGCGGTGAACAGCTTGTTATTGACCCGCCCCAGGGCCGTGGGTACCCAGTTCCGGACATTATAGTTATATGTCTCAGGGCCTGTTGCTAGGTCCCGTGGCCCTGGCGGTCACTGAAAAAGGGGAATAGTCAGTAAACATAATAGAATAGTGACTCATGATGCCACCTACGGCTCCGGTAAGGTTACCGGAACTGCGGGACAGACCTCCGGGGTGATGGTGAAGCAGCAAGCTGGTTTTGCTCCCTGTTGGCGAATCCCTGGGCAGTCATGGATGATGGGAGTTGTGGAACAGTCTTTAATTTACACAGGGGCACAGCTACACCAGGCCTTATCACTTGTTCTTCTTATGTTGCAGTCAGCAGCTCCTCAGGCACAAGTGAATAAAGTACAACACACAGTTTGTAACGCTGAATGGGTTTACTGGCAATTCTTCAAACACCGTCTTTTTGGGTCTGCCTGGCCTGGGTAGTCGCTGGAAATTAGGATGCCGCACTTAGGTCCCTCGGTGGAATGCCTGCCGTTCCTGTCCGGTCCCTTCCAGCGCTCTCTCCTGTCTCCCTCAGCGCCTCCGCACGCAGAGCCTAAAGCCAGCTCTCTTGGATCTTCTCTATCTGAGCGACTCCTTTCTAAGCCCTCGGGATCCTATACGGTGCTTTTTTCTGAGTGCGCCACGACTCCCTAAAGAAGTTCGGGCCTCCGGTTTGGCAGTTCGGGGGTGAACACTCGCACTGCTCTCAGAGCTAGTCCTCCATTCCGGGACTGAACCCATCTGGCTGGTAGACGTATCGCATCTGGATTCGGGCGCTTTGCAACACCTGGTGCCCTAGGGTCCCCCTCAGTCCTGATGGCTCCTCCGCCGTCGCCTACTCCTCGCTCCCCAATGAAGCTCTTCCTCACACTAACTGTCTGACGCTCCTCCCATCCACACACTTTTCTACCCTGTCACTCCTCCCATGTGACTGGGTCCTCCCTAAATGGGTCCACCCACAGTCCTCTACCTAGGGCGTGTGTGGATGCGTGTCATGAGGGTACTTTATGCAGCATCCCAATTCCTCAGCCACAGAAATACTACACACACTTTTATGGCTGCATTACCCCTTCGTGGCATCCCGACCAGTGGGGCGCCACATTAGTGCTTCGCACATTTTGTTATTTATTTATTTTTATATATATAAATCCGGGATAACCCCTTTAACAAAAAGTGAGATTGTCAGCAAACGGCAAAGGAGTTTTCTATAAATCATCTAATAATAGGAATTTCTGCAACTTTTGTGTATTAATTCAGTGTCAAGGTCTGTGCTGTCACGAAAAGGAAACATTTTCTCCATCCAGGAGATAAAACCCCCTGAAATGTATATCTCTTCCACCATTGAGTTTGTGACATTGTATTTATTTATTCAGTTCACATTTCTCTTCTATACTCAGTTTGTTAAAAGCTTTTTGCTGCAACATTTAGCGCTGAGTTTGACAGGTGGCGCTATGTCTATGTCTTCATCTTAGGCTTTGTTCACATGGATTTGTAATCGGATTCACCTCCCCCCCAAAATCCACATAAAAAACTACATCAGTCTGATTAGTAGGGGAATATGTTGCGCAGTGTGACATCACTTGAAGCGAAAGCTCCAACAGGGCCACAAATTATTGCACATCTTTAATAGCATTAGTTGTTTTCTGTAGGCTAAATGGACTTTTCGGTCCCATAGGCACCAGGGCCCGGGTGCGATCACAACCTCTGCACCTGTTGTAGTTACTCCTCTGATGTTGAGGCACAATGCATGCATGACGTCTAAAAATGCATGAGAAAAACCCATACATAAAACTCAATGTGTACATATCCTTAAGGTTTTTCCCCTGGATTTTAAAGGATTTTAACCTGTCATCTGGATCTAAGGCCCTACACTATCACTACCTGTCCCTATAACTTACAGCAGTCCCTGAGGCTGGGGACTAAAAAGGCGGACCCAGGCTCCATTTTGCCCCTCCTCCATGCAGCAGCGCACGCCCCGCTGGGAGGCATTATTGTTTCTTCGTCGCCGCGTCCTTCATTTGGAATCTCCCGCCCTCTTTACACCTATCATGCCCCAGCCGCTACGTCACATCCGGCACGGCGCATTGTGGACCTGATCACGTGATCAGCCCGGCTTCAATAAGCGCATTGCGCATGCGCGAAGCCATGAGCTAAGTGTGTGTGGATGCAGGGTAAACCACATATCAACCTCCCCATTCACTGACCACAAGGATACCACACATGCTGGTCTGGGTGCACTGACCACACTTACGCCCCAGCCATGGACATGTAAAATATAGAGGTGGTCTTCAGAGCCAGTGGCCCCTAGTTAGCAATAGCCTGTTTCCATAGGCCAAAGGGACTTTTGGGGCCCCCTAGTCTCCAGGGCCCAGCAACCCTTGCACCTATTTTAGTTAAACCCTTGTTTAGAGCAGAAAACACCTAAAAATGATCAGCCTGCTTATCTTAACCGTTTGGTGTCTTAACAAGAGTATGTGCACACAGTGCTTTTTTGTGCGTTCTTGCAGCGCTTTTTGCTGCGTTTTTGTGTCACCTTTTGTCTCAAGCCTATCCTTACCCCTGCGAAGGCTATGAAAATTCTGAAGAGTGTGCACAAAGCTTATTTTTTCCTTGCAGTTTAGGTGTAGATTGTGGTCGACACAAAAGAGAGAGCCACAATTTTTTGCTGTAGCTATTGACTATGGGTAGGGTCACATTGGCGTTTTTTGTTTAAAATCCTGATCCGGTTTTGAGCTTTAAAAAAGCTCAAAACCGGACCAGGAAAGGCTCCTGATGGAAGCCTATGCAAAACACCGGATGGCTTCACAAGCCATCCGGTGGCCGGATCCGGCACTGCTGCCTGCGTTTAAAATCATGCAGGCAGCAGTTTTCGCAGCGTTTCTGGGACCGCACTGCGGTCACCGGATGGCTCAGGATGTGTAATCCTGAGCCATCCGGTAACTGCAGAGTGTGCGGATCCCGATCGGCCAAGTGAATAAAGATTTAATTTAAGTACAGAACTGACTGTTAGAGGTCTGTAGGGGGGCTTAGACCCCCCCTACAGACCGGGCGGCCACTTCTATAGTGTTCTTCTACAATTGTACCTATGGCACGGGCTGATCTGAGCTCCGTGCATGTGGTCCAAATATCCCCCCTCCCCCTATCACTATACAGGGGTGCATACACCCCTCTAGTACAGTACTGCTTTATTTAAGTTATAAACAGCAAGAATTGTCCCAATCGGAAGATAATTATATATTTACATGTTCCATAGGCAGAGTCGAGTGATTTCCATGGGCGGGGCTGTGTGCAGTAGCCTCCGCCCGCTCCTTCTTGATGCCCGCCCCCTCTGGCCATAATCCAGTGTTGTGGGGGTGGCCGAGTCGTTAAAGGGGCGTGGCTAACCGCGGCTCATGGTTAGCCACGCCCCTTTAACGACTCGGCCACCCCCACAACACTGGATTACGGCCAGAGGGGGCGGGCATCAAGAAGGAGCGGGCGGAGGCTACTGCACACAGCCCCGCCCATGGAAATCACTCGACTCTGCCTATGGAACATGTAAATATATAATTATCTTCCGATTGGGACAATTCTTGCTGTTTATAACTTAAATAAAGCAGTACTGTACTAGAGGGGTGTATGCACCCCTGTATAGTGATAGGGGGAGGGGGGATATTTGGACCACATGCACGGAGCTCAGATCAGCCCGTGCCATAGGTACAATTGTAGAAGAACACTATAGAAGTGGCCGCCCGGTCTGTAGGGGGGGTCTAAGCCCCCCTACAGACCTCTAACAGTCAGTTCTGTACTTAAATTAAATCTTTATTCACTTGGCCGATCGGGATCCGCACACTCTGCAGTTACCGGATGGCTCAGGATTACACATCCTGAGCCATCCGGTGACCGCAGTGCGGTATTCACCACACATTTTTAAATAAAAATGTGTGTGACCGGAATTGCATTCACCGCATCCGGATCCGGATGCGGTGAATGCAATTCATGTTTGCAATGTGACCCTACCCTATAATAGAAAAAAGGCATGGCAAAAATCTGTACCAAAAACACATCAAAACGCATAGAAAATGCATCAAAAACACATGCATTATGTGGTGCGTCTTCCTGCCACAGGGGGCAGTTTTAGGCTGGGGTCACAGTAGCATTTTTCACATGCGTTTTTGGAGACCTGCGTTTTCAAAAACGCATGTAAAAAACGCACCCATAGGTTCCCATGTTAAAAAACGCATGCCCTAATAGCCAAAAAGCATGTGTGACAGTCCCATGCGTTTTTGGTGCTTTTCCAAAAACGCATGCGTTTTTTAATATGGGGCCTTATGGGAAACGCATGCAAAAACGCATGTACAATTAGTGCCATTCAAAAACGCATGCGTTTCCCATAGGAGCCCATGTTAAAAAACGCATGCGTTTTTTTAACATGGGCTCCTATGGGAAACGCATGCGTTTTTGAATGGCACTAATTGTACATGCGTTTTTGCATGCGTTTTCCATAAGGCCCCTTATTAAAAACGCATGCGTTTTTGGATATGTTCCAAAAACGCATGGGACAGTCACACATGCTTTTTGGCTATTAGGGCATGCGTTTTTTAACATGGGGGCCTATGGGTGCGTTTTTTACATGCGTTTTTGAAAACGCAGGTCTCCAAAAATGCATGTGAAAAATGGTACTGTGACCACAGCCTTAGACTTAGCCTACTTACTGAAATTAGAACTTACAAGCAGCGCGCTGCACATGTACATTTTATATTTAATTACTATTGTTGGAATGTAATTAATTAATTAGATTTCAGGACACGAATATATGATGCGAATATGTGCAAACTTGTAGTAATATACTGTCATTTATAATTCATCGTAAAAAAAGTTGACGTGATGGAGCAGAAATAAAAACATATTTGAAATCAGCGTGACAAATTGATTTAAACTGTGGTATTCTCATCTCTGATGATTGCAAAAAGTTACATTTTGTTGGCTTGTGTTATAGTACAGAGAGGGAAGTTTTTAAAACTTATTTATTCAATGTACAGGGGGAGTCAGGGCATAGTTTCACACACCCAAACCTGATGACCGGTTCACTTTAATGTTATGTACACACGGCTTCTTTTAGATGGTGAAGTACCTGTCAACTTCTCCAAGGCAAAGACATCTTAGGCTGCTTCCACACTGCAGTTTTTTCACTGATCAGTGTCCATCAGATTTTTGTGCCAAAACCAGGAGTGTCTCCAAAACTCAGAACAGGTGTCAATCTTTCAATTATAGTTTTTCTCTGCAAGTTCCTCTCCTGGTTTCTCTCCGGGTTTTGGCACACAAATCTGATGGACACTGATCAGTGAAAAAACTGCAGTGTGGAAGCAGCCTAAGGAAAACTCCGCCTGTGTTTTTCCAGAACTTTGTAGTTTGACATTTTTCCCCTCATTTTTGTCACCACTGTTGTCTTTTTTTTTTGCAATTTAGACCTCAGATCCACCAACTTATGGCATCCGATGAGTGAGCGATATTCTCATGATGCTCGGCTTAGGGTGCTTTCACATAACGTTTTTTGCATTTCCGATGCTGTCCGAAAAAAATCGGACAGCATCGGACCGATTTTCGGACCCCATGCAGCCCTATGGGGATCGGACCGAATCGGATGTGCACTAAATGCCATCCGATTTGGTCCGATCCGATTCTGTCCGATTTTATTATCGGTGCTAAAATCGGAGCTTGCTCCGATTTTAGCACCGAAAATAAAAACTGACAGATTCGTATCGGACCAAATCGGATGGCATTTAGTGCACATCCGATTGGGTCCGATCCCTATAACATGGGGCCCTATGGAGAAGGGTCCGAGGAAACATCTATGTCTCCTCGGACACCGTTTTACTGTACTGAGCATGCTCAGTACAGTAAAACTGCTCCTAACTAGGAGCACAAGTGTTAAAAAAAAAAAAAAAATGTTATTCTCACCTCCCCCGAGCCCCCGCCGTCTTCCGCCATCTTCTTAGAGGCTCCCGGTGGCTCTCGCAGGCTGCCGGTGTCAGCAGAGGGCTCCCTCTGCCTTATAGGACCTGCGGTGATGTCACAGTCATGTGACCGCGGGTTACCATGGTGAACCCGCCGTCATGTGACTGTGACATCACCGCAGGTCCTGAACAGCAGAGGAAGCGCTCTGCTGACACCGGCAGCCTGCGAGAGCCACCGGGAGCCTGAAAGAAGATGGCGGAAGACGGCGGGGGCTCGGGGGGAGGTGAGAATAACATTTTTTTTTTTCTTTTTTTCCACCCCGCAGGGAACGATTTTATGCCGGAATCGGGTGCCTATTTGGCACCCGATTCCAGGCATCAGAAGGGAGCCGATGCTGTCCGATTTATATCGGACAGCATCGGCTCCCTAAAAATCGTAATGTGAAGGTAGCCTTAGACTATGCTGCAATTACAAGTGTCAGGCAACTGTTCAGATCACGGCTGCGGAGAGGAGGGAGAGATTAATCTCTCCATCTCCTTCATTGCCAGTCTCAGCGGATATCGCACTGCACTTGACCAGTCCCCCGCACAGGTTCTAATCCTGTTCGTGACATCAGAAAAGCTGACCAGCCCCAGAGTATGAGGTACTCGGAACTGTCTCTGGGGAGTCACAGGGGTCGAGACCTGGTTCTTTGGCCCTGGGTTCAGCTGTAAAGGGGAGTTTTTCTGGCTTGGTATGCAAAGGGAATGATGAATAGGGAGGATGTTTGTGACACCACCTGTGGTATATGGCTATTTGCGGCCACCGCTGCTGCAGAACCTCTGGGGATGGTGAATGGCAGCTAGGATAGAATGGCTCTCCACGGGATGAGCAGTTCCCTGGGGTAGTGAAGGCAGTTTAGGTGTAGGGCACAGGACGACGGGCAATAAGCAAACTCACTGTTTTGTTGGTCACTCAGTCTTTTACTGGAATAGCTGACTTCAGGCGGTTGTCCACGGAGTCTTTGCTGAGAGCAACTTAGGGTTCTTCCCACCGGTACGGATGTTTGGCTCTCTTACTGCGCTCTGTGTGTTGGCTCCTGCTGCTGCATCAGCTAAGCTGCCGACCCTGTCTCTCCCTGCTAGGTGCCTGTATAACATGCAACTCAAGTCCTTTCTAACCCTCGTCTCGGGTGTCAGTTCCTGAACTCTCTTCATGGCGGTGTCTCCAGGTACGGTATGGCTGAGGAACCTGGAATTCCCCACCTTCCAGTATTGACTGCCGGGACTTTAGACCCTGCACAGTCTCAAACTCCATTGTCTGCTCTCTGCGCTTTCCTCTGGGGTGAGCACGGTGTTGCTCAGCTCCCCAGGTGTTGCTGCGACTCTTCTCAGACCCTAGCCTTAGACCTGGCACCGAGTCAGCAATCCTGGGACAACCTCTCTACAGCCTCTAGTCCACCAGGATGTCTTTCTGAGTCCTCCTAGGAACTGTACTGACTTGCTCCGTCCCAGACCAGAATTTATAGGGGAGCTCACCTAAACCCAGGCTGGGTCTCCCCCTTCTGGCCTGGCAGAAGGTGTCGTGTGTGGTTTACCTGCCTGATGAGAAAACTCGTTTGTTGCCCTCACCTGGGGGAAGTGATGACACAGTGGCACTAAGACCCTGGGGTGCCACACACTCCAATGTCATCCGAGTAAACTGCGATGTTTCACATGTATCTATAGATTTGTGAAGTGATTTGAGACTCGCTTTTTTTCTCATCCAATTAGGGCTGGAGAAAAACTTGCAGATGGACACTACTTCACCAGATACTGCCTGGTTTTGGCTTATAAATATTGAGGTAAAAAACTCAACAAATATTCAACGTGTGCACAAGGCCTTGGAGGGCCACAGATTGGGAAACTGCACTTTTTGCACCAAAAGGATTTTCTAAAAATAAATGCAGCCAGCTCACATTACCCCCCAACCCTGTCTAGACATAATGTAACCTTTCTGGCTAGGTGAGTTTTATCGATGACCGTGTCAGGTTTCAAAAGGGCATTAACGGGGTTGTGCAATATTATTAAATAAAATGCCTCTTGTGGTCCCAGTAGTCTTTGCTAGCTGTCCATTGCAAATATCATCACTCGAACTGAAAATAGAGAGCTGCGGAGAACGATATTCAGAGCGATTGGTAAAGAAAGTTTGCCTTCCTGTCAATTAAACCTTTTGAAACCATAATGTGTTGATGGTTTGAAGCGCTAGTGGATACAAACAGAAAGGGGCCCCTATGCAAGAAAAATGTATGGGCCCTTTGCAATCCAAGAGCACATCAAAATGCACAATTTCACCTGCTTTGAAGGCAGATGTAACCTCATGAACCCCGTTTGTGACCACACAGGTTGCACCAATGATATGTCCATTGCTGGTTTGAAGCTAATTTACAGGGCACTTGTCATTTTTAATCTGAATGTCTTTAGATTTTTTTTATTATTAAAGCCATCCTCACATGGGAACACAGCCCGCCATTCACTCTGAAAGACATCCCATAAATAAATTGACCGGACCCCTTTGTGTGGTTAAAGATGGCCGTGAGGCATTACTTAAGGTTATTAAAAATACAGTTCCAATAAATAAACCATAAAACATTCAAATACAATTAAGATTGGAAAACATCCATCCATAAAATTCTCAGTCCACATAAAAGTTAACTTTCTACGCCCATTTGTGATTGGGCAACTTCTCCCCAAACGGGCTCACCGGGACGGTTAAAGCCCCCCCCCAAGCCCATAAATCATCTTTCAAACACATCCTGTAAACCCAGATTGAGAATATCTAGGCCCACATTGCTGAGGTGTACACCATCAGCCCTGTACAGTCCCGACAAAAACCCTTCTAAATCCACATGGCGGAAAGAAAAACTGCCCACCACGTGCATGAACCTAGCAAATGTTCTATTAATCCGTTTTCTAATATTTTCTAAAAAACTAAAATTGCAATAATTTCAAATTAGGAGGGGAACCACCTCAGAAAAGACCAAACCAGTAACAGGAAAACTCTCCCATATAAACTGTAAATCTCGTTTAATATTCCAAAGAAGGCCCAAGGTTTTGACGTTCCCCGCCAAATGAAGAATAATTAAATCTGGAGGACAGGAAACAGAAGAAAGCTTGGCTAAAAACGAAAGTAAAGAACCCTACGTCATACCTCTCCTACCAAACCAAAAAATAGACACCTGATGTCCCACCCCTGGTGGGGACTGTGGGGAACTCGGAACTGGGCCCTCTCATCGTCGTTTGAGGCTCTGGGATGTCACAGTAGTGTGACCCGGTCCGTGACCCCCTCGTCGGGTGGACAGTTAAAAAGGTGAATTGGAAAAATGGATAAGAATAAAATAAAACAAAAATAAAAGAGTGTTGTGACACCACCCGTGGAATGCGGCCGGTATACTTGCTGCTGCAGTCGGGACCTCTGGGGAAGATGGGAGTAGCAGTGAGGATGGTTCAGCTCCCCACGGGAAGAGCAGGTCCCAGGGCAACTGAATAGTCTATGGATATGCAGGGCTCGTTTGGGGTGCAGGATTCAGTGTACGGAAGAACTAACAGACACAGGGGTAACAGTCTCCTTTACTGAAGTCAGAAGCAGATTCATCCCTGACACAGTTCACAAGTGGTGTTAAGGGATGGAAGCAAGTTGGGGCTATCCACAGTCTGAGGCCTCCCTGCTGCGCTGTTCACTGTGGGTTCTGGCTGCTTGAAGCTGTGCTGTTACCCTCTCCTCTCTTGTCTGTCGTGGCCATGTGACAGGCGGCTTGAGCCCTTTCTGCGTTACTTCTCCTTCACTGCATCTCCTGAGCTCCTTGGTGCGGCTGTGTCTCCTGGCCTTTCTGGTGGGTAAACAATTTGGAATCACCCACCCTCCGGTGTTGGTTGCTGGGCATAAAGTCCCTGGCGACCTCGGACTCTGGTGTCCATACTACGTAGGTGCTGAGGCGAGCTGGCACTGCTCCACTCCTCACACGTTTTCTCCACTTCCCTCAGACTCTCACTGCAGGTCACTCACACTGGCTACTCAGTTTCCTTGGATGGGCCTAGCACGGCTCCCGACCGTAGGATGTCTCCTACACTCGTCCTAGGAACTGAACTTCCTGACCCCGCGCCCCAGACCAGAATTTATAGGGGACCTGCCCTGAACTCAGGTGTAGAGCTTCCCCTTCGGGCCTGGAGCTGGGAAGGTGTTGTGCGTGTGTTTTACCTGAGGTGGGTGCCTACCCTTGCTTCCAAGCTTAATATTGCGGCAACCAGACCCTTGGGCGTCACAACTGTGATAGACCAAAAGATAGATTGGAGGAATAAGTTCTTCTTTCCGCCCTTTTCTTTGCCACTACACATGAGAATCACCTATAATCCAAATGGTTTTGATACTTGAAAAAACAAAAATAACATTAAATGATGGCATTTGGGCTTATATAGAGACGCATTCTATGAGATGGCCATCTACCTATCCTGCGAATCTGCGCTTCTGACATGCCGATGTGGCGCCCCGCAACGAGTGCGTCACAGGAGTGTATTGCATCCCTGACTGCAGATGTAATATTCTCTGACTAAGCAATGACATGGTTAAAACTCAGAGCTTCATACCCTACATGCATCACTAGCATAGAGGGCCGATATGGTCCTAGTGGGTGGAGTGTAGGAGTAGAGTGTGAGAAGGAGAATGTAGGAGAAGGAGGAAGGAGAAAAAAGTGGTCGGGAGGAACGTAGGAGAGGGGGCTCTGCACAGCCCCGTGCAGCCCCTAGACCACCTGCCGGTTGGCGCCATAATCCCGGTGCCTTAACAACCGGACCCTGGGCGAACACTTACGGGTCAAAATACACCCGCGCCCATCTACAACCGGATCACTGGTTCCGAAGCTAGCAAGTCGTTTATCACTGCTATGCAAATCAGGAGTGGAGGGACCGCTCTACAGGAGTACCCCACCGCCGCCGCACACAGAGCCGTCTTGCCAGCGGAGTACCCACCAAAAGGACTCAGGCTCCTCTCACACTGGAACGTACACACCGGCAGGAAATTGAAGTAGCCCCTTGTACCCGAACTTGGCACACTAAGGCGACATCGGCAACTCACCTAGAACAAGTTTAGAAAGGAGGAACACCGCGGAGCTCTGAGAAACACCGGTCATTGCCAAGTCCACCCAGTCCGTTACCGTTATCTGTATACCATGTATCACCTGCTGGTTACAGTAAAATACCCGTTGCAGAGACTATCAGTGTCCGTGCCTTTTTCAGAACTGTCTAACTCCGCATACTAAAGGTAACTGAGCTGCCTCACAACATCTTGTGCAGCTCCTGGCTCCGGGGATTCCCGCTCGTCCTGTGGGGAGCGTTCCATCTTGCTGCATCACATCCCACGGAGTCCCAAGCAGCGCCGGTGAAATCACCGGAATTCCCGCAGGTGGCGTCATGACCTGAATTAACCCCTTATCTGATCGGCCAACTTTATTGATCTGGACCACCGGGCCCACACAGACGTGCACAACCTGGCTACGGTGAGTCACCGACCAACGCCGCTAACGTCGCCGCTCCAACGCGGAATGAATGCACCGATATACGGGACCCGGACAAGCCTAAGGCCATGTTAAATTAAAATACTGTCAGTGGCGATCCATCTTCGTGAATAAACAAAGGCTCGTAACCCACTGGGCAGACATCCACCCAATTACAAATATTGGCCAAAGGGTAAAGAGCGGAATCGCAGATTACATTCAAACGAATGATCGTGCCCCTTCCCAACCGGTCCGTTTTTGACCACCGTAGAAAGATTTCGCAAAAATTCTGATGCAAATAGAGGTCCTGAAAAAACAGGCCTGCTTGAACTCGCCTGTTGCGACTAGCACCGAAAAATGCCAAACTGAAGCAGGCATGAAAGAGGAAAACTGCCTCCTCATTATAACACAAAGATGGTAATACCTGCCAAAGTTTAAGTAACAATTCGAGAGAAATAGCTCTCCTCCCATCGGGGCGGAAGTGCCTTTTTGCTTAGTCCTTTAAACAGTTGTTGTATTGGGAAGAAAGTAAACAAAGACTGATTACCATACAATTTGAGCAAAAATGAAATTCCAGAAACCGTTTTGAGGATTTTAGAAAAACTTAAATTGTTAGACAACAAACAATGCATATATCTAACACTAATTAAACATCGGCTGCTCGACAGTCAGCCCTGACAGTGAGTCAATGCCAGCACCAATCTTCCCATGCGGCCACATACGCAGCCAAGGTAGATAGTGACACAGAAGTGCGGATGTGATTGGCCACTATGACCGTATAAGATTCCAAAGGTGTCCCGGGCACGGAGTAACGTCATCCATTGCAGAATGCAGCCCTGCGCATGGCTCTGGTAAGAAAAAGACGTGTGAGACAACAAAGTCGTAGTTTCCAGTAGTTGTCGCTTTAACCATACATCAGAAGCAAGACATAAAAACACAATCTGACGAACAAGCGAATTTACAATAGGGTTCAATAGTGGTGGCCGCGCCTGATCCCGTGTCCTGGGGGACTATTCTTTGAAAAAGGGCTTGATATGTAGAGGGGATTATATACAAAATTTCTTGCAGTGACACCACCTGTAGTATCTGGTGATTTGCACCAGCGCCGCCACAGTCCGCCGCAGGTAGATGCTATCGCGGCTAGGATGATGAAGTCCTCCACAGGTAGGACTGAATCTCTGGGGCAGTTTGGAGTGTGGAGTTATGGCTGAGATGGGGTGTTGGAGCAGTCTATGAGGGGTGCTTGGAACGGAGGGAATGATGTACGCACACAGAAGAAGTCTTTTTTACCTTTTACTAGTGTTTGGCAGGTAAAGATGTCCAGGGCACTGACGGGTGGACAGGTTGCACAGTGGATCCCCACAGCAAGTGAGTATAAGGCCTCCTCTGTTTCTGTGTGGTGAATGGAGCGCAGTCTGCTTGCAGCCCGACTTGCCTCCTCTCTCTTCCTGACTGTAGTGTCTGTCTCTCCTCCTGTGCGGTCTCCGGGTTACCCTCGCTGATTACTGCTGTGTCTCACTGCGGTGTCTGGCTCCCTCTCTTAACTCACAGGGGATTAACTGGGTGGCCGAGGCCTCCACGGTGTGATGGCGTTTTCTGTGCTCCTAGAGTATTCCACAGGTGCAGATCCCTAATATCCGGTACTTCTTTGCCTTCTGTCCCCACTTTAGGCTTGTGGGACGGAGAAGGGCCACTTCGGGTCACTGGTTCGGGCCTAACCTCGGCACCGACCACCAGGACGTCTTCGCAGCTCTCCTAGCGTCTGCACACTCTGACTAACTCCGCCCCCAGCCGCAGTATTTATAGGGGGATCTCGCCTAAAGTCAGCAAGTTGAGCTCCCCCTACTGTGCCGGGGTGGAAGATGTTGTATGTAGTAGGTACCTGCTGTGGAAACCCAGCTGTGCATTAGAGAAGTCTGTGGCTACCTGCGTGAGCAGGGCACCACACATGTCACATGAATTAGGAATCATTTAGCTCCCTGTTGGTATGTAATGGGCCAGAGGTGGCATTAAGAAAAGGTGAGAATTCACAAAGAAAATTAAAGTATATCTTGGAGTTTAATTTTCCAAATTTGTTCTACACATTAAATCGCTAAACTTCTGAATGTGTTGGAGGATCTTAGGGGAGAACAAATAAGATTGTGGTTTGGACACATTTACAGCTGCCGTAGACATCTGAAGGACTGGAGGATTGGCAGAGACTGAACACAATCTCAGACATCCATCTCCTGTTCAGGGAAAGGCAAACAAGAAAAAGTGTTCACATCAGGTCAGAAATTGTTTAGCTAAGATAAAGCGCGCACCCTACAGCAATTGGCGCACTTGGCTGCGTCTGGGTAGGTTTCTGCACATGTGTATCTTGCCGATGAGGTCACTTTTACATAATTGGCAGAGAAAGACAAACGGAAGGGCTTATCGCTTTCATATATTTTTTTGCATTTGATGTGTGTTTTGCAAGTGGGTGATTCTAGATTAATCAAAAGTGCATAAGTGTGTGTCACCGGTCTGAGAGCTCTACAACAGGGGGAAGCTGTTTTGGCAAATGAATCCTTTCATCAAGCACATAATAAAAATTATAAGCGCAGTCAAAAGCGATCTACTGTAATGTTTCCAAGAGGACCTATAGGAACCATTGTGGATGGGGACAGGTTTTCTATATCATGGTTTACTATACAAACACATAAACAACATGAAGCATGAAAAGCGGCAATGATGAATTGAAATTGAAAGGGGTTGTCCTTGTCCACCTTTGGGGACAGCTTTTTTTTTATTATTATTAAACGAGTGAATTTGTGGCTAAACATCATTTTTGCAGTTTGGTTTCATTAAAAATGTTGCACTGTTTTGCTTTTACAGGCTTATTGTTAGGCCGAAGACACACTATGCGAGATTCATGCGAGATAATCGCATGAGTCTGGCATGACTCACCCGAAATGGCCACAGGCCCTCTAGACTGGTGTGGAGCTGCATAGAAACACATACAGCTGATGAACTCCCATTCAGAGAGGCAGAGGCCAATCCAGATGAGTTATGGGAGACTCATGTGAGTACCTCGTGTGGCGCCCCTTCGGATCCAGTCGCCACAGAGGTACTGCACCTCTGTTAGGGTGTAATATCCCACTCACGGGATACAGGCCAGTACCGGGACACCCAGGCCACGCACAAGGAACCATTGTATTGGGAATGGGTGGTGAAGGAAGTAGAAGAGTGAGCACTTGGGAAGGAGTGAAGCCAGGATAAACACACGTAGATGACATGGGACACGTGACAAGGGGTATGAATAGAGCAGGAAAGATCTAGAACGCAGGAGAGACAGTTGAACAATTGAAGCAAGAGTTGACCAGCTGAGGAGAGACTGTTGATCAACAGAGGTCGAGTTGGAAGGAAGCTAGAGCAAGTACGCCTGAGACGTGTCTAGAGAACTGGAGTTAGTGGGAACTTGCCCTGAGGCAACACTGAGGAGCAGAAACAGCACCCAAGTGGTTCCATAAGGAAGAGAGGGTCCCAGAGACATGGGAAGTGAGCAATCCAGCCGTGGGGTTCGCATCCATTGTCAGGTGCAGGCAATTGGAGGGACCAGGTCGCAAGAAAGAGGCACCGAGAGCCCAGGACTAGTGGAGAAGACAGACCAGGCTCAGCTAGGAACCCAAGGCTGTGACACTTCTGTGACACCGCACTGGTTGGAGCCAGTAAGCTTAACCTCTACTGTGGGTAAAATCCTAGAGGGTTTTCTAAGAGATGCTATACTGGAGTATCTGAAGAAAAATAACCTCATGACCCATTATCAACATGGTTTTACGAGGGACCGTTCCTGTCAAACTAATCTGATAAGCTTCTATGAAGAAGTAAGTTATGGACTGGACCAAAGAAATGCAGTGGATGTGGTGTATATGGACTTTTCAAAAGCTTTTGATACGGTACCACACAAAAGGTTGATACATAAAATGAGGGCAATGGGGATAGGGGAAAATATGTGTAAGTGGGTTAAGAACTGGCTTAGTGATAGGAAACAAAGGGTGGTTATTAATGGAACACACTCAGAATGGGTCACAGTTAACAGTGGGGTACCACAGGGGTCAGTGTTGGGCCTGCTTCTATTTAATATATTTATTAATGACCTTGTAGGGGGCATACGGAGTAGAATCTCAATATTTGCAGATGACACTAAACTCTGCAGGGTAATCAATACAGAGGAGGACAATTTTATATTACAGGAGGATTTATGTAAACTAGAAGCTTGGGCTGCTAAATGGCAAATGAGCTTTAATGGGGATAAATGTAAAGTCATGCACTTGGGCAGAGGAAACAAAAGGTATAATTATGTGCTTAATTGTAAAACACTGGGCAAAACTGTCACTGAAAAAGACCTGGGTGTATGGGTAGATGACAAACTCACATTTAGTGGCCAGTGTCAGGCAGCTGCTGCAAAGGCAAATAAAATAATGGGATGCATTAAAAGAGGCATAGATGCTCATGAGCAGAACATAATTTTACCTCTATACAAGTCACTAGTGAGACCACACTTAGAATACTGTGTACAATTCTGGTCTCCGGTGTATAAGAAAGACATAGCTGAAGTAGAGCGGGTCCAGAGAAGAGCGACAAAAGTCATTAGAGGACTAAGGGGTCTGCAATACCAAGACAGGTTATTAAACTTGGGGTTATTTAGCTTGGAAAAACGAAGGCTTAGGGGTGATCTAATAATAATGTATAAATATATGAGGGGACAGTACAGAGAACTTTCTAATGATCTCTTTACTCTTAGGCCTGAGACTGGGAGAAGGGGGCATCCTCTACATCTGGAGGAAAGAAGGTTTAATCATAATCACAGATGCGGATTCTTTACTGTAAGAGCAGTGAGACTATGGAACTCTCTGCCACATGATGTTGTAATGAGTGAGTCACTACTAACATTTAAGAAGGGCCTGGATGCCTTTCTTGAAAACTATAATATTATCAGTTATACATACTAGATTCTTTGATAGGGCGTTGATCCAGGGAATTAGTCTGATTGCCGTATCTGGAGTCAGGAAGGAATTTTTTCCCCAATGTGGAGCTTAGTGTTGCCACATGGGTTTTTTTTTTGCCTTCCTCTGGATCAACATGTTAGGCTATGGGTTGAACTAGATGGACTTAAAGTCTTCCTTCAACCTTAAAAACTATGTTACTATGTTACTATGTTACCACTAAGGGGTACTGCACCCAGACCAGAGTGTGTGGTATCCCTGTGGTCAGTGAATGAAGAGGTTAATATGTGGCTTATTCCTCGCATCCACACACCCTTAGCTCAGGGGACTACAGGGTTAAGTCCTCTGCTAGGAGACCCAGCCCAGTGGGAGGAGTTAAGGGCAAGCGGTGTGAGGGTGAGAGGAAGTTAGAGGCAGTGAATGTCTGAGGAGAAGAAGGAAAGGGAGCCCTGAGTGAGGAAAGGGGTCTTCCAGGGAAGAGCAGCAGTTTGGGGACTGAGGAGCCGTCTTGGGCTCACCCCAGAAAGCATCCCAGACACCACAGTCCAAGTCTGCTGGAAAGCTCCAAGCCCAGCAGAGAATACCGGTTTACCGTGAAGACTTCAGTCTCCCATCACCAACAAGGGAGCCAGGCACTGCCAGAAGAGAGATAGCGGTAAGCTACACAAAGGTATCCCACTACCACATACAGGTGACAGAAGTACAGGAGGCCAGGCCAGGTTTAAAACCAGCCAGGCTTCACACAAACAAGGACTGGAAGAGTAGTAAGGAGGGACATCTAACAAAGCCACATAGACACCTTGTTCATTGGCCACTACCTAGACCAGCTACCCAGAACTGGGTGACTGTTAACCCGTGTTGAACTGTGTTATTCAGTGACAAGTAAACACCCGTACAGAGTCATACAGCCTCCATGTCTCCATTATCCGAGTCGCTGCACTACCCATACACCATATTCAGCACCACCACCACAAGTGCTGTGCTGCCCGGGGACTCAGCTCCACCTGCAGGGAGCTGCACCATCCAAGTTGCCGTACCATCGCCCGCGGAGGTCTGAAGTGGCGCTGGTGACCATCACCAGAATCTGCAGGTGGCGTCATGTGAACTTGAACTTTATTCCCATTTCAACTACCCCTTTTTTTAAAGCTGACCACCAGGGCCACGGGTCACCAGTGACATCCAAACTGCAGCAGAGGGCCCAGATACCCGAGTTCCCCTACCCTGGGGTGCGTCACTTCCATGGTGGCACAGTCGACTTCGGTGCACATCTGCTGAAAAGGTGGCAACCATAGGGCTAAGGGGAGATACTGCAGGTTTACCCCTAAGAAAAGCCCACAGTCACTGGCTCAGAGCTCTTTGTGGAGAGGGGCAAGGCAGGACGGGAAAGGCAAGTGTTGTGTGAGATGACCAGGAAAGAACAGAGAGGGGTGCCAGTTACGTACCATCCTATTACCAGTGAGTAGCTGGATCCCTGCCTCCGAGAACCCAGTACTCAGCGGGCTGTTGCACAGTGACTGCGAGTGCAACCCGCTGTGTCTGTGAACTTTCTTAACGCATCAGAAGCACCAGAAACACAACTACCAACTCACTCAGGTACCTCAAGCTGCCCTGGGGATCAGCCCTACCCGTAGAGGGCTTAACAACATTGCTACCTCCCAACCATAGGCCCTAGGAGAACTGTCGCGCAGTGGTGGCCTTCTATAGCTGCCACCTGCGAGTGGCGTCACGTAAAATTAACAAGTATCCTCAGGTGTAGTCATCCCTACCCAAAATTAACCCTCCACGCCAGACAGGGCTACCCGTCCATTGGACAATGTGCGCCCTGAGTCTCAGGCGGCAAGCAGGCAGGGGGAGCAACTGTGTAGGAGGTGGCGGCGCCTGCACCACACAACGGCTTCCTGTTTGATGGGTGCTGCCGGCAGCAGCATAGTAAGGCACAGCCTCACCCTCTGCCTGCGCAGCAGCCCCCCCCCATCAACCGCTCCTCACTCACTGCCGGTTCGAACAGCACCAGCAGCCCCACCGCCCCTCCCCCCTTACTTGCAGCCCCCATTAATACACTCGAGACTGGCGCTAAGAACAAACACCCCCCCCCCTGCTCCTCACCCGCGGCTCAGTCGGCGGGAAGGCTTCATGCACCTCTGACGCCAGATTACCATCCTTAAGGGTGGAGGCACACTGTCATGCATCAAAAACGGAGCGTTTTTGATGCATGACAATGATGAGAGTTCTGTGCGTTACAATGTGAGTTTTCTCAGCAAGCAAACTTCAGGACCGCGACAGCATTTACCGCGTATTCAAGCACCGCTGCTGTCAAAGGGCGGTGTTGGAAATTGACAGGTTGCCAGCACAGCATCCAGTCAGTTTTCACTGATGTGACTTGTCCAACACAAGTCCACACTAAAAGCAAGGATATAGCATGCTGGGGCATCTGCAGACAATCCTTCACCCATAGCTAACCGGCCGGGTCTACTCTACAAGTACGAGATAAAATGATTGCAGTCTGTGCCTAATACCCCGACATGTAAAATGGCCCTAGGCATCCTCCACCTTTGCTCACCACCTTTCAGAATTGGCTTAAAAGCTGGTTCTGCACGCCCTTCTCACAGCCCTAAATTGGCAGCGTAATTAGGGGGAGGCATAACATGCCTGTCAGTAGCTGCCCCCTGGGTATATTGCTGTATATGGGCTATTATGTAGCTGTCAGCAGAGATTTTTAGGACAGGGTCTTTCATATATGTAATACATGTATTTGTCGTGTCGCTGCCTTATGGGGGGGTATATTGTGTGTGTGCTGAGACGGCTGCCTAAACCTAATCCCTGCAGAATATATTACACTGATGGGTAGGGTGTGCGGAGCCCTGATTTACCAGTGACTGACATGAGCTTTAGAGCTGATACCTGCCACTCTATCACAGATCATTACTGTAGCATTTCTACCTAATCCCCAAGCATCCAAAAATGCAGCATACAGCACTTTGTATCGATACAGTGTAGCCGGGCCTGTTTAACAACGCATTCCAACCATTGATACTCTGGCAAGCGTAGATAAACCTCTATTCCAGGTGCACATATCACTGCAGGGCATGACAGCTCTGGGTTACAGCAGTGCCGCTCACATCATGATTTCTAGAAGTAAATCTAAATATGTTAGAACTAGCCCCAGCACTTGTGCATGTGCCACACCGTCAGACTGCGGGGTACGGGTCATGTCAGATGGTGACATAGCGCCATGGGTCACAGGAACACAAACACAGGTGCCGCCCATCGAGGGAGATTAGCTGCGCCATTGATTTACAAAAGAGAGAAAGTGCTTTCTGCTGAAATCCAACCATAATTAAAGTGGAAATCTATACAGTTGAAACCAGAACTTTACATACACTATATAAAAAGACACATACAGTATACCTGTTGTTCTCTCTGACATGAAATCAGAATAAACCTTTCCAGTTTTAGGTTAATTAGGATTAACATAATTATTAATATTTGCCAAATGCCAGAATAATGAGAGAGAATGTTTTAAGGCATTTGTATTATTTTCTGCAAAGTCAAACGTTTACAGATATTTCATTAGTATTTGATTCCATTGCCCTTAAACTGTATGACTTGGGTCAAACCTTTTGGATCCTTCCACAAGCTTCTCAAAATAGCTGGTAGGAATTTGGGCCCATTCCTCCTGACAGAACTGGTGTAACTGAGCCATGTTTGTAGGTCTCCTTGCTCATACCTGCCTTTTCAACTTTGCCCATACATTTTCAATAAGATTGAGGTCAGGGATTTGTGATGGCCGCTCCAAAACTTTGATTTTGTTATCCTTAAGGGCCTCGTCAACAGGTGACATATGCGCATGTCACGGCAACTAGGTGGCTCCAGGTTCTGCGACATGCGAGAGTGCCTTCTGCTGACCAGGCGTAATCAGGCGAAATCCTAGTCACATCCCAGGTTTCCATACAATTTGGAAACCTAGCATGTTTGCTCACATCCTGCCTGATCGCCCGTTAACGCGGAACCTCAATGTTGGTGATTCGCCATATGCCAACATTGCGAGTGTTGCTTGCTGGTTGCTGGGCAACCCAGCGAGCGATACCATGCCAACTAGCGGCGACATCCCGAAGTTCTCAGTGTGACATCTCCCGGCGATGTGTCAGGGATGCGCGCTCCCGCATCCCGGCAATATCGCGGCGATATGTCCCTTGTGACGGTACCTTTAAGCCATTTCTAACCAGTTTGTCAGTATGCTTCAGGTCATTGTCCATTTGGAAGACCATTTCTGCCCAAGCTTTAACTTCCAGGCCGATGTCTTGAGATGTTCTTCAGTATTGCCACAATCTTCTTTCCTCAGAGGCCATCTATTTTGTGAAGTGCCCCAGTTCCTCCTGCAGCTAAACAACCCCACAACATGATGCTGCCACCTCCTGTTTCACAGTTGGGATGGTGTTCTTAGGCTTCCCAGCTTCTCCCTTTTCCTCAAAATTAACGATGGTCATTATGGACAAACAGTCCAATTTTAGTTTTGTCAACCACAGAACATGTCTCCAAAAATGTAGCTCTTTGTGCATTATAAAAAATAATCTGGCTTTTTATGTTTCTTTTGGTGTATGCTTCTTCCTGGCAAGTGCAGTCTTTCAGCCCATGTTGATACAGTACTTGTTTCACTGTGGATAATAACACAATCTTACCAGCTTCCACCATCATCTTCATAAGGTCTTTTGCTTTTGTTCTTGGGTTTATATGCATATGTCGGACCAAAGAACATTCATCTCTGGGACACAGATCCAGTCTCTTCCTGAGATGTGATGTGAGGATGATGGCTGGACATCCATCTTGTTTGTACTTGCGTATATTGTACAGATAAACGAGACACCTTCAGGTATCTGAAAATTGCACCCAAGAATGAACCAGACTTGTGCAAGTCCACAGTTCTCTTTCTGATATTTTGACTGATTTCTTTATACTTTCCCATGATGCTACACAAAGAAGCAGTGTGTTTCAGGTGTGCATTAAATACTTCCACAGGTGTGTATCCAATTAACTCAGCTGTTGCCAAACACATGACACCATCATGACACCATCATATGGGATGTGCCAAATTGTTTAAATTGTTCATAGCAATCTCAGTGTATGTAAACTTGTGACCTTGCAGAAAGTAATAAAAATGCCTTAAAATATTCTCTCTCTCTCATTATTTTAAAATTTGGCAAATATTAGTAATTACCGTAATCCTAATTGACCTAAAATGGGAAAGGTTTATTCTGTTTCATGTGAGATAGTGAGAAAAACATTTACATGTATGTTTTATATAGTGTTTGTAAACTTCTGGTTTCAACTATATGTGTGCTCCAGAAACATCGGAGACCATGTTCACATTCAGCGTTTTTTTTTTCTGCAGCCATAACTTGCTCTCTTGGCAGTAAAAAGGCTTCGTTCAAAATGAAGATTTTCATGTGTTTTTAGCAGCATTTGTAGGGTGCGGATTACATGTGTGATTTGTCTACAGTACATGTGCAATAAAATTAGTTTTATTGATAAAAATCACTGAAAAATGCAGCTACTTATTGCTTTCTGGGGTTTTGTTTGCAGTGTATTTTTCCTCAATGCTTTCTGTAGGCAAAACAACCATGCAAAAAAAGCTGACAAAATGGGCATGCTGCAAATGAGACAACTACTTTAATAGGCCCAGAGTGATCAAAAAGTAATATGGTATTGCTGTTATATGGCTGCCAGCGTCCCTTGCCAGTCTGCTGGTTTCTGTATCAGCTTCGCCCATAACATGTTCTCTGAACAGGTAGAAATGCTGCACCGTTCTGTTATGCGAGTATCCTTTTTTTCCTACCTTTGACCACCCATTAATAGAATGTGTTGACGTATTTAACAACCCCTTTAAAGTATTCATAAACTTATCAGCTATCTCTCCCAACCAGCCCACATACAGTATATAGATGTTCTGACTAACATGCATGTGTTCCCAATGGGCAGACAGGAAAAAGCAGCTGCCAGACAGCTCTGGCGGTGGGTTATCTACCTTGAGAACAGAGGATGAGACATCTTACAGTTCCACATGCCCTATCATCTACATCTGCTAAACAAACATAAGCCAAACATTTTGTACTTGTTAGATGGCCGACCTGCCTAATGTGCATGGATACCTAAAAGGGATTGTCTAGGCTTGGCACAAAAATCTGAAATCACTCTATGTGAATCTTCAAGGCACGTACAGTGTGCATTGTCAGGATTCTCCAGCATCGGGAGTGTGCGATCAAGTGACTGCAGGTATGCGCTATATAATGTTCTAGCTCCATTCTGACTAGACATAAATAGCCTTACTCAACACGCGTGAATTGAGTGAGGTAGCACATGTCTAGTCGGAATGTGTCCAGACGTATACATATCACATACTTGTGTGGAGCGCTGATGGTTGGGGTACCCAGCAGCTGGACAGTAGTCAGGATCACGGTGGCTGTGCCCAGTGCTGTGGACCTGGCTCATATTGAAAAGGGAGAGGGAAAAATGTAGAAATAAAAACAATAAGAAAATAATACGTTTGTGACGGCAGTTAAATCAGCCTTTAGGTCGCTGGCACTGCAGTTAATCCCTGGGAGATAGGTGTTATGGTAGTGAAGAAAGATGGTAAACCCTTCCCAACCAGGGCTGGCTCCCAGGAGATGATGGAGAAGTAGTAGCAATAATGAAACAATCTTTTGCGTAACCTTTTTCTGAAGATGACAAAGCAGTTCTAGAGTAGTACAACTTCCAACAGGCATGTGATCTGGCCAGTATGATGAGAAATGTAGTATTCTCTGCTGGGTGAGAGATATAGCGTTTCTGCTGACCTCTGTAGTTTGATCGGTTTCTAGGTGCCTCTGAGCTGTGTACTCCCTCTTTAACTAATATGGATTACCTCCAGGCTTCCAATGTGAACTCTTCCAGCGGTTGTTAGCCCTTTATATTGCTGAAGTCCCGCAAAGCTCCATTAAAGTGTCTAGTGAGCATGGAATCCACTAGCTTCCAGCTTCTGCCTTCAGGCTTTGTAATCCTTAAGTAGCCTAGTGGTACCCTGCTTTGCAGCTGGTCCCTTTGGGGTGCTTTCCAGCACCCTCCAGAGAGAAATTCTCCCTTACTCTCCTCAGTTGTACTAGACACTGAACTGAAACTAACCATTCCCTCAGCCGGAGACTGAGCTCAGCCAGAAAATGGGTGCTAGCGAAGAACCTCCTGATTAGGGATCAGGCAGTGTGTGTGAATGCTTTGGACTCCCAGCAGAGGGAGCTCCAATTCCCTTCAGACATAGCATTACAATTGATGTTAAATGAAATACCATTTATGGCAACCGGACTACAGGGGCGCTGCACTTGCAGTCACATGATCGCATGTCCTGGTGCTGGAGAATCCTGACAGTTCGTTCCATGAGTGACTGTAAACTTTTGAGCCACACTTCGAGGCAACCTTCTTAAGTCTTTTATAAATTTGTATAAAATTGGCCAATAATTCTGTACCTAAAATTAGAAAACCTTGTGGGTGCATGTACAGGTTCACCTCAATGAGTTAGAATATCATAAAAAAGATAATTTATTTCAGTAATTCAATACATAAAGTGAAACACATATATTATATAGAGTCATTACACACAGAGTGATCTATTTCAAGTGTTTAGTTCTGTTAATGTTGATGATTATGGTTTACAGCCAATGAAAACCCAAAGGTCATTATCTCAGAAAATTAAAGTAGGGAGGATGAAGTGTCTGAGAGATAAAATATCACCTAAATAGGTATCCGAGGCTTCACCTTGTGTGGTTGTGAGAGTCACAACCACTATAAAAGCAGATCACGGCTGCTGCAGTCCCCAGTGTGGTGCATATAGAGTAGGGAGGACGAAGGGTTAAAAACTGTGCTGCCGTATTCCACAAGACATCAAAGGGTGAATATAATATTGATTTATTAGTCAACTCAATAGGGGCTCCCTGGCCCCTTCCTCAGAACAAATCAATATCATATTGCCATGTTCCAGGGAGCCCTGAAACGCGTTGACTAATAAATCAATATTATATTCACCCTTTGATGTCTCGTGGAATACAGCAGCGTGGTTTTTAACCCTTCATCCTCCCTGCTTTAATTATCTGAGACAATGACTTTTGGGTTTTCATTGGCTGTAAGCCATAATCATCAACATTAACAGAAATAAACACTTGACATAGATCACTCTGTGTGTAATGACGCTGTATAATTTACGCGTTTCACTTTCTGTATTGCATTACTGGAAATAATTAACTTTTTGATGACATTCTAATTCATTGCGATGCCCCTGTATATCTCGCCCCATTTGTACATGATATATTTTGCATCTAACACAAGTTAAAAATAGAAACCAGTGACGGCCGATATCGTCCTGTGTCGGCTTCACTTATCTGGGTTTCTGACACTGACATTTATGAGGGAGAACTGATAGAATGATCTCTTCTCGGGAAAAGGGTAATAACGTTATCAGGGCGAGAAAAAAAATGTTTACTGTCCGATGACACAATCCGAAGGGGTTCGGCCGAGTAGGGATAAAAAATGGCCATTTATATTGACCACTATTAGGTCAGAAAAGATCAGAAATGGCCAGGGCAAGGATGGCAGTAGAGACTCAACTTATTGCATATGAAGTATATATATAATGTGTCTGGTGCTGTATGGCAGGATCATGGACTGCTGGCCTTTCCCTGATTATCGCTTGGTACAAAGTACTTGTCAGGTATCATATGACATTGATCTTCAAGTTACCATTTACTCAACGTCTCTGTACACACAGAAGCTTTATGTACATTGAGAGGGAAGGATTATGGAGTCACAGTTTTAAAGTTTTCCTATTGTTTCGTAATTTTAAGGTGGAAAGAAGACGCAAGCCCATCAAGATAATCCTACCGAGTTAATCAAGAGGACGATGAAAAACCCATGAGACAGATGCTAATATGGGGTCATAAAAATCTGTATTGACCCCATATTTGGAAAGCGGACCAGTACCCATAGCCCGTAATTGTACATTTTATAACAAAGACGTCCATGCCTTTCTTGAACTTGCTGAACAAAGTTCAAGCACAATACAGTGGAGAATGCATTGTTTCACTGTTCGTACGGTAAAGAATCCATAATCTCGATGCTCTTACTGTAAAGAATCCATTGTCTCGCTGTTATTACAGTAAATAACTGTTTCACTGCTCTTACTGTACAAAATACAAGATACAGTAAAGAATCCAGAGTCTCACTGCTCGTACAGTAAAGAATCCAGAGTCTCACTGTTTGTACAATAAACAATCCATAGCTTCGCCGCTCATACTGTAAATAATCCATTGGTTTGCTGCTCATACAGTAAATAATTAATAAAGAATCCATATTCTCACTGTTCATACAGAAAAGAATCCATAGTTTCACTCTATTGTCTTGCTGCTCATACAGTAAAGAATCCACACTCACTGCTCTTACTGTAAGAAATCCATGGCCTTGCTGCTCATACAGTAAAGAATCCATAGTATTACTGGTCTTACTGAAAGAATATTTAGTTTCACTGCTCTTACAGTGAAAAAGCCATTGTTTCATTGCTCTTACTGTAAAGAAGCCATTGCCTCACAACTCATACAGTGAAGAATCCATACTCTCACTGCCCTTACAGTAAATATTTAGTACTTTCACTGTGCTTACTGTAAAAAAAGCCATAGTCTAGCTGCTCATACAATAAAGAATCCATACTCTTACTGCTCCCACTGTAAATAATCCATTCTCTCACTGCTCGTAGAGTAAAGAATCCTTACTATTACTGCTCTTACTGTAAAGAGTCCAATATCTAACTTCTCAGGCAATACATAATCCATATTCTCACTGCACTTACAATAAAAAATTCATAGTTGAACTGCTCTTACTGTAAATAAGCCATTGTCTCACTGCTCATATAGAAAAGAATCCATAGTCTCACTGCTCTTACAGTAAAGAATTCATTGCTTCACTGTTCTTACTGTAAAGAACCATTATGTTGCTGTTAATAGAGTAAACAATTTATATTCTCACTGTTCTTATTGTAAAGAAGCTATTGTCTCACTTCTCATATAGTAAAGAATCCATATTCTCGCTGCTCTTACTGTAAAGCCATTGTCTTGCTGCTCATGCAGTAAAGAATTCATAGTCTTACTGCTCTTACTGTAAAGAATCCATTGTCTCACTTCTCATACAGTAAAGAAACCATATTTTCACTGCACTTACAATAAAGAAGTCATAGTTTCACTGTTCGTACTGTAAATATGCCATTGTCTCACTGTTCATATTGTAAAGAATCCATAGTCTCACTGCTTTTACAGTAAATAATTCATTGTTTCACTGCTCTTACTGTAAAGAACCATTGTCTTGCTGCTAATAGAGTGAAGAATTCATATTCTCGCTGTTCTGATTGTAAAGATGCTCTTGTCTCACTGCTCATACAGTAAAGAATCCATATCCTCACTGCTCTTGCTGTAAAGAAGCCATTGTCTCAATGCTCATACAGTAAAGAATCATACTCACTGCTCTTACAGTAAAGAATTCATAATTTTATGGCTCTTACAGTAAAGAAGCCAATGTCTTGCTGCTCATACAGTAAAGAATCCATACTCTCACTACTCTTACTGTAAGAATCCATTGTCTTGCTGCTCTTACTGTAATGAATTCATTGTCTCACTTCTCATACAGTAAAGAATCCATATTCTCACTGCTCTTATAGTAAAAAATCCATAGTTTCACTACTCTTACTGTAAGGAGCCATGGTCTCACTGCTTATACAGTAAAGAATCCATATTCCCGATGCTCTTAGTGTAAATAATTAATAGTTTCATTGCTCTTACTGTAAAGAAACCATTGTCTTGCTGCTCATACAGTAAAGAAGCCATACTCTCACTGCTCGCAGAGATAAAGTCTAGACCCCAATTTCTGTACAGAGATAAAGTTTTGCCCCACTTTCTATACAGAGAGATAAAGTCCTGCCGCTCTTTGTATAGAGAGATAAAGTCCCGTCCCCAGTTTCAATGCAAAGATAATGTTTCGCCCCCAGTTTCTATACAAAGATAAAGTCCCGCCCACAGTTTCTATACAGAGATAAAGCCCTGCCCCTCTTTCTATACAGAGATGAAGTCCTACCCAGACTTTCCATACAGAAATAAAATCCTGCCCCCACTTTCTATATAAAGAAAGTCCCCCCACTTATACCGATAAAGTCCCACTCCCTCTTTCTATACATTGATAAAGTCCCACCCCCATTTTCTATACAGAGATGAAGGTCCATCCTCACGTTCTATACAGAGATAAAGTCCCACCCCCACTTTCTATATATTGATAAAGTCCCACCCCCACTTTCTATACAGAGATGAAGGTCCACCCTCACTTTCTATACAGAGATAAAGCCCTGCCCCCACTTATATAAAATCCCACTCCCACTTTCTATACATTGATAAAGTCCCACCACCACTTTCTATACAGAGATGAAGGTCCACCCTCACTTTCTATACAGAGATAAAGCCTTGCCCCCACTTTCTATACAGAGATAAAGCTCCACCCCATTTTCTATACAGAGATAAAGTCCTACCCCTCTTTCTATACAGAGATAAAGTCCACCCCCACTTTCTATACAGAGATAAAGTCCCACCCCCACTTTCTATACAGAGATAAAGCCCAGCCCCCACTTTCTATACATTGATAAAGTCCCACCCCCACTTTATATACATTGATAAAGTCCCACCCACTTTATATACAGAGATAAAGCCCAGCCCCCACTTTCTATACATTGATAAAGTCCCGCCCCAACTTTCTATACAGATATAAAGGTCCGCTCCACTTTATATACATTGATAAAGTCCCACCCACTTTATATACAGAGATAAAGCCCCACCCCCACTTTATATACAGTGAGTATTTTAGATTTTTGCAAGTGACTAGAACAGTTGCTGATTTTTGCAGCCCTTTAGCAGCACAGACTGGTGTCATGGGTCATTATTACAAAGCTAATTTTATATGTGACCTCATAATATGAGATACACATCTCCCCTGTGCTGCAACCCATCATATAGCGGCTGATTGAGCAGCGCAGTACTGCCACCATATTGTGGACTCGGGTCCTGTTGGCGGTGTGTCCTTTGTGGAGCAGAGCGCACTATCATTTTTATTGGAGTGTAATTTGACAAGATAATACTGACAGGCGACTTAAGTTCCCAGGTTACATATTAACTGGGTAACGAGTTCTCTCTGCTGTATTTTTCCCGCCAAATTTATTTCTCTTAAAGGGGCAGGATTTAAATATTTCCAAAATTTTAATGCAGTTAATTCAAATCTGCCTATACATATATGCTGATAATGTACTGTTTTTGTAAATATTTGGGGGGGGTCTATATTTGGATTCTATGTATTGAAATCAGTCGTTCTGTGATCAGTGTTGCTTTTATCTATCTATCTATCCACATCTATCTATCTATCTATAAAACAGAAAAAAAACTGCACAGCACTCAAAGACATAATATGAACTGGTGCTAGGCAATGACGCTGGGTCAAATACCAAAAAAAAGAAAAATCTCTCTGCAGCACACAGCTACTACCAATATTGTACACGTGCTACCAAACAATAAATGAGGAAACATTTTTAAAAACGTACGTTTTTTTAAAAAAAAACCTCATTATTCTCCCACTTAGAAGTGGGATAGGGAGGAAAAGGAGGACAGGGATGTTAGCGCAGGACTCATCAGATCTGGGGACACCGTGACAGTGATGAGCAAACGGATATTGGCCAATGTGTGTGCCAAGAACCCCAGAAAATAAAAAATTAAGAATAATGAGTTGTTTGAAAAAAACGTAAGTTTTTAAAAATGTTTCCTCATTTATTGCTTGGTAGCATGTGTACAATATTGGTAGTAGCTGTGTGCTGCAGAGAGATTTTTTTCTTGGTATCTACAGTTGTGGCCAAAAGTATTGACACCCCTGCAATTCTGTCAGATAATACTCCGTTTCTTCCTGAAAATGATTGCAATCACAAATTCTTTGGTGTTATTATCTTCATTTAATTTGTATTCAGTGAAAAAACACAAAAAGAATTGTCCTAAAGCCAAATTGGATCTAATTCCACACCAAACATAAAAAAGGGGGTGGACAAAAGTATTGGTACTATTAGAAAAAACATGTGATGTTTCTCTAATTTGTGTAATTAACCGCACCTGTAACTTACCTGTGGCACCTAACAAGTGTTGGCAATAACTAAATCACACTTGCAGCCAGTTGACATGGATTAAAGTTGACTCAACCTCTGTCCTGTGTCCTTGTGGGTACCACATTGAGCATGGAGAAAAGAAAGAAGACCAAAGAACTGTCTGAGGACTTGAGAAACCAAATTGTGAGGGAGCATGAGCAATCTCAAGGCTACAAGTCCATCTCCAAAGATCTGAATGTTCCTGTGTCTACTGTGCGCAGTGTCATCAAGAAGTTTAAAGCCCATGGCACTGTGGCTAACCTCCCTAGATGTGGGCGGAAAAGAAAAATTGATGAGAGATTTCAACGTACTATCCGTCCGCGTCTGAATGAAAAGGGACTGTATGGCAGGAGACCCAGGAAGACCCCACTTCTTACCCCGAGACATAAAAAAGCCAGGCTGGAGTTTGCCAAAACTTACCTGAGAAAGCCTAAAACGTTTTGGAAGAATGTTCTCTGGTCAGATGAGACAAAAGTAGAGCTTTGTGGGCAAAGGCATCAACACAAGAGTTTACAGGAGAAAAAAAGAGGCATTCAAAGAAAAGAACACTGTCCCTACAGTCAAACATGGCGGAGGTTCATTGATGTTCTGGGTTGCTTTGCTGCCTCTGGCACTGGACTGCTTGACCGTGTGCAAGGCATTATGGAGTCTGAAGACTACCAACAAATTTTGCAGCATAATGTAAGGCCCAGTGTGAGAATGCTGGGTCTCCCTCAGAGGTCATGGGTCTTCCAGCAGGACAATGACCCAAAACACACTTCAAAATCACTAGAAAATGGTTTGAGAGAAAGCACTGGAGACTTTTTAAAGGGATCCTGTCACCCCCAAAACACCTCCTAAGCTATTAAAAGCTGTCCCTAGAGCATATTAACACTTACCCTACACTCCTTTTAGCTCCTAAATGCATATAGTCAAACTGAATATAAACGTTTTAAAAGTACCTCATTACTGATGATAATGAGTGACTATGCTATTCATAGTCACTCAGCCAGGCTGCCCCTCTTCATCATATCACGCCTGAATAGGCGTGATCTTCATCATAGATTCAAATTCGCGCCTCCCTAAGCGCCTCCCCACTCTCCCATTCCGTCCAGGCTTCAGTGTGGGGGCTGTATGACACGATTCGCGTCATTTCCGGCGCCGGGTGACGTATTTACACCCGCGCCGCTGTTAGAGCTTCAAGCCCCGTACTGCGCATGCGCATGTGCATGCGCAGTGCGGGACTTGAAGCTAACAGCGGCGCGGGTGTAAATACGTCACCCGGCGCCGGAAATGACGCGAATCGCGTCATACAGCCCCCACACTGAAGCCCGGACGGATTGGGTGAGTGGGGAGGCGCGCAGGGAGGCGCGAATTTGAATCTATGATGAAGATCACGCCTATTCAGGCGTGATATGATGAAGAGGGGCAGCCTGGCTGAGTGACTATGAATAGCATAGTCACTCATTATCATCAGTAATGAGGTACTTTTAAAACGTTTATATTCAGTTTGACTATATGCATTTAGGAGCTAAAAGGAGTGTAGGGTAAGTGTTAATATGCTCTAGGGACAGCTTTTAATAGCTTAGGAGGTGTTTTGGGGGTGACAGGATCCCTTTAAGGTGGCCAGCAATGAGTCCAGACCTGAATCCCATAGAACACCTGTGGAGAGATCTAAAAATGGCAGTTTGGAGAAGGCACCCTTCAAATATCAGGGACCTGGAGCAGTTTGCCAAAGAAGAATGGTCTAAAATTCCAGCAGAGCATTGTAAGAAACTCATTGTTGGTTACCGGAAGCGGTTGATCGCAGTTATTTTGGCTAAAGGTTGTGCAACCAAGTATTAGGCTGAGGGTGCCAATACTTTTGTCTGGCCCATTTTTGGAGTTTTATGTGAAATGATCAATGTTTTGCATTTTGCTTCATTCTCTTTTGTGTTTTTTCATTGAAGACAAATTAAATGAAGATAATAATACCAAAGAATTTGTGATTGCAATCATTTTCAGGAAGAAACTGAGTATTATCTGACAGAATTGCAGGGGTGTCAATACTTTTGGCCACAACTCTATCTATCTATCTATCTATCTATCTATCTATCTATCTATCTATCTATCTATCTATCTATCTATCTGTCTGTCTGTCTGTCTGTCTGTCTGTCTATCTATCTATCTATCTATCTATCTATCTATCATTATCTGTATGTATCATCTATCTCATATCTATTTATTTGCCTATCATATCTAAGTATCTATCATCTCTATCTCTCTATCATCTCTGTCTATCTATCTAGCTAGGTTGTATCTAGCTAGCTAGCTATTCTATCAACTCTATCTCTGTATCTATCTATCTATCTATCTATCTATCTATCTATCTATCTATCATTCTCATCTCTATGTATTATTATTATCTATCTCCCTATAGGGGCCGTCACACACTACGATTTTGTGAGCAATCTCACCTACGATCTCAGGGGTGCATGCTCCTGAAGAACATCTAATATATAATCACCAATAATGGTTGTCACAGACTTCCGGGGCTTATGTCGATATCCCACAATGCACCGCGGTGCCACAGATGGAATATATTCGTCCGCGAGTATGATGTTACAGGGTTAATTGGAAGAGTAAAAGTTTTTAAATTTTCCTTTAACAATAACAGGTAACATATTTACAAACAAGCATTCTTCTTCTTCCCTTTATGGGAGGTTCGTTTTTTTTAACGTTACTAAACAGTACGAAAGCTAGCTATTACTATAGCCCTCGGGGTCCTCGGGTCACCTCTTGGCCAAGATCTTACTCTCCGATTCATAGTACCTTTCTTCATACACAATTCACTTTAAATAACAACATTATCTAACTTTTCATCGGCCATACGGGGACCGGTAACTGATCGGACCCGACGGTAATCATTGTCCATCACAGTCCAGTGTGATTTATCACCGCTGGGCCGCTTTAAATGACTACATGATATCACACAAGAGTCTCTGGCTAAAGCGGCCGTCACACGTTACGATATCTTGAAAGATATCGCTCGAACGCGCCAGATTTAAAATCGCTTGAACGATGTCTGTGCGTGTGACGGCAGGATACGATGAACGACACCTGATCAAATCGCAAGATCGCGATCTGAGCCCGGACCTCAGATCTGACGATGTCGACTCATAAGATCAACAGAATCGGCGTGTCTAAACAACCGAGATCGTATGCACGTGTAGGAACTGCGCGATGCCTAAATCTAGCACGTAGGCGTGCCAGGAGTTTCCCATTGCCTCGCCTCCTCAGTTGTGATTCGTGCACCGTAATGGTTTCTGATTGGCTGCTTCGCCACTAGCTCGCATTGGTGGAGGATGATGCGTTGCCATTGGCCGTCCTCACAGGGCGCCATTTTTGAAGAGCTGTTTTCAGCACCACACATAGGCGTCTGCTGCACAATTTCTCATGTAGAACTGTGCACCCACAAGTGCGTCAACCTGATAATAGAACCTGCGTGGTACATGACCCAGCTATAGTGTCCACCTTGTCATACACCCAAACAATGTTGCCAGGCGCGGCACACAGAACGCGGCGCTACGTCACGCCCATGGGATATTGTCCCGTAGGTGACCCAAAAAGTGCTTATTGCCCTGTTAACGCCGCGTAGGTCGCCTTTAAGTCTTGTTACGTCACGCAAGGGGCGGTCCTCACGGAATGAAGTTGGTTTCATTTTCATTCTGCATGCAAGGTGCTAGCTCCTCCCCTGCACATTGCAGCTCAGTTATGGCCGCAACACGCCGCGCTGCCACGTGGGGGATGGCGGAACTCATGATCTTAATCGATCATTGCGATCGATTAGATTATTGGGGCCACCACCCCCACCGGCATCCGAGGCTGCGCAACCGCAGCACTGTGCTAAAGATCCAGCGGGCCCTGCGGCGCCAGCTGTGTGTGGAGAGGGATGTGAAGGCGATCCAGCACAAGATCGCCGATCTTAAATATAAATGCCCGGGCCGCATTGTGGACATCCGTGCCCGGATTGCCAGGCTGCGTGGTGAGTAAATGTTGGGGCCCAACACACACCTGCACATGTACATTGCGACCAACATCACAGGACATTCTGGAGATGAGGCCGCCATGTTTCAAAGGACATCTGACCAATGAGGACGCAGTACTGAGCACCAATGGTGTAGGGAGGGGCGCAGCTTGGAGACCATGTACCACGCCTATGTGCTCCAATTAAACATTGGAGAACGCCCACATTTGCCACAACATCGTTTAGGAGGTTTCTGTGTGACTGTTTGCTGAACGATGTCCACAGATGATAAGTGCATCGCTCATACGACCGCTGGATCGCTGCATCGGAGAATCGTCTGAGCGATGTCTGTGGGTGTAGCGTTGTGATGAACGATCTCACACGTCGTACGGACAATGTGCAAATCTGACATCGTTTACGACATCGTTAGCTAGATCTTAATGTGTGACGGCCGCTTAAAACAGGTTAATAGTCCAGGCTCAAACAACATTATGCACTCATGGAGGTAAGAGTTCTCATGTAAGTCTGTGAGTCTCCACTTAAATCAGGGAATTTTACAAAAGTTCACACTGCAGCAAAAGTAACTATTCACATTTTAAGTCTGGGCAGTAACAAGCGGTTTATGGCGGGTCGCACGAATAGTGAACCGCCCAAGTGGCCCCGCGTGTCTCTCATAAGTTACCTCGTCTCCACGGTATACATCCCGATCCGGGTGACCACGATGCAGGTGTGACTCAATGTCTCTACATACCACAAAGATTTCTTCACGCAGTCCTGGCTCGCATATGAATCCCCATTCATCCGCATAGTTAAACGACACTGTGGTGCCAGTCTTTCATCGTTCCAATGGCAATGGGGGGTGTCTGTGGGCTTCCTCCCTTACCCTACAAGGCATTTCTTCACAGTCTCTGGTGCAGTATGGATACCATTACACGCAAGTAGACTGTCCATGTTTCACTGCAGCATGTCTGTGTAGATTCCGTGGGGCCTTACTCTCGGCTTCCATCTCTCGTGGAAATATTCCTCAGACATCTTTGCGGCTTCCTGGTAACTCTCTAACCATGGGGTATACTCCGGTGGTGGAATACTATGGTGTAACGGGGTGTCCAGAACGGCGGTAACATCTGCGATGCAGCTTGGCACAGCAACAGGTAGCCTCCGCTGGTCAGTCCACCATGCAAGCTCCGGGGTAGCGATCTCCAGCAGCTCCAGGACGTTAAAACTGCTCCTCTTCGTCCTCTGCGGAGTCATCCTCGGCTAGGTTGGTGATGTTATCCAGGCCGTCGTCAACCTCCTCCACAACGATGTCCGGTTCTTCTTCCAGGGCTCGGGTTTCTGCCGCAGGGGTGTTAGTGGGAAACAATGGGCAGGTTCACTGGGAAGTCAGTTTTTACTCCTGCCTCTTGAGTTTGAACAAATGGGATCGAGGACAAGAGATCTGTTACAGCCTGTGCAGCAGCTGCGGCTTCTCTCGCTCTCCTATCCATGGCTCTGCCCCTGAGCCCCGCGGCTTGCTCAGCACTTCATTGCCGTACTACACACTCTAGTATCTGGATAGTCGACTCTGCAAGTCCTGGAATGCGACCATCCAGTACTCGGCATCACCCTCATCTGATCGCCGCGGGCAGCACGAGCCTCCTGTTCCACCTGTTGGTGAATGTTCGTCCACATGGTTGCCATATTGCCGGGTATATCTATTGTGTCCTTCTCTTCCAGCTGTCTCTTTATGGGCGTGTAATGGCTTCCCAGGGGCCACTTTCGTTGGGCCGCCCCCTTGATTGATGTCCATAGGGGCGGCCAAACATTTTCGCGCCTCTGTCTAGGCCCTCCTTATCAAGGGGCTGAGGCACACACCCAGGCTTGCACATGGTCTTTTACATAGTCAGATCACTCTGTGGGTTCACACCGGACAGCCCCGGATCCAAAAAAAACATGGTGTGAAGGACCCTAAGGCATCATGCACACGATGAGTATTTGCTGAGTTTAACTTCAGTATTTGTAAGGCCTGGTGCATACGATGAGTATTTGGTGAGGTTTTTACCTCACTATCTGTTTTTCCTCTTGCAGACGATGATTTGGTGATTTTTACTTCAGTATCTGTAAGGCCATGTTCAGAAGATGAGTATTTGGTGAGTGTTACTCAGTATTTGTAAGGCCGTGCAGCGATGAGTATTTGGTGAGTGTTACTCCAGTATTTGTAAGGTCTCATGCAGGCGATGAGTATTTGTTGAGTTTTACTTCAGTATCTGTAAGGCCATGTTCAGATGATGATTATTTGGTGCGTTTTACTTCAGTATCTGTAAGGCCACTTCAGAAGATAAGTATTTGGTGAGTGTTACTTCAGTATCTGTTAGGCCTCGTGCAGGCGATGAGTATTTGGTGAGTTTTTACTTCAGTATCTTTAAGGCCATGTTCAGTCGATGAGTATTTGGTGAGTTTTACTTCAGTATCTGTAAGGCTTCATGGAGGCGATGAGTATTTTTGAGTTTTAGATCAGTATATGTAAGACCACGTCCAGAAGGTGAGTATTTGGTGAGTTTTTTTTTTCAGTATTTGTAAGGCCTTGTGCACACGCTGAGCATTGTGTCACATTTAGGGGACTACAAGAGTCTCCATTTTTTCCAAAAAATTGGGCACAGACACCACTTCAGTGGCATCAACTGCCCCACAGTTGCAAACTTAAAATGGTTTGGGCGGTGACTTTCATGCAGCACATTCCAAAATCCCCAAGCCTTTCGTCTCCTCATGTTATCTGTAAGATTTGTTAACAAAGTGTAAGTAGAAGCCAAAAAATCAAAAGTTTGAGTAGTTCATGCATGAACCGTCACATGGATATGAAGCAAAAGCCGCAGTGGGAAGCTCACTGTGCTACAATGCGGCCTAGCGGGCCGGGCCAACCACCGTCTGGCCCATCAAGTGCATTCCGCGCCTACTTCATCCTCTGTGACTGTGGCGACAGCAGTCACACATGCTTTTGGACTCAGACCTTCCACCTCTTTACCCGCAACAGCCAGTGTGATTGGCAGGTCGTCAGTTCTTTTGGAAGTGGAAACACCTGCTGTTGTTGAGAGCTGTCAGACATCGAGAGCACCACCTTTGAATGAAGGCAACATAATATATTCGCCTGCACCTCCCTCACAGACCAACAGTTTGCCGGGGACACCCTACTCAACGTGTCTCAACACAGCAGCCAGCCCTCGGTCCCTCAGAAGTAAAAGACCATTTCCTGCTAGCCATAATGAAGCCATGATGAATTTCACCATCTGCAAGCTGTTGGCTACAGAAATGCTCCCTCTCCGCCTCTTGTACACAGTGGATTTTTGAGACCTTCTGTCCGTCGCAGTGCCACAGTACCAGATGCCCAGTCGCCACTACTTCTCCAAGAAAGCTGTGCCTGAGCTACACCGGCATGTCGCACACAACATCACCGCTTCCTTGAAAAACTCTGTGTGTGACAGGGTGCATTTCACCACAGACACTTGGACCAGTAAGCATGGACAGGGGCGTTACATGGCGGTGACTGTGCAATGGGTAAGTATGAAGACAGCAGGAGAAGGGGCTCCTGTCCAAGTCTTGCTATCCCCTCGAGTCCTCTGTATGTCGAAGTTCCTCCACTGCTTCTGCCTCCTTAACACCGTCTCGGTCCTCCACCTGCACCCACAGCCTGTTTGGTAATGCCACCCGCATTCCAACTGCGCACAAGGAATCCTGCACACCTGCTTACTGTGATGGCAGCAGGGCTCAACGGCATCAGGCGGTCTTTACCTTGAAATGTCTGGGAAATGTGAATCACACAGCTGAGGATTTGTGGTCAGCTGTGGAGTCCGAGTTTCATCAATGCTTGTCTCCACTTAACCTGCAGCCACGGAAGGCCGTGTACGCCAATGCTGCAATGCTGGGTGCAGCCCTCGCCGGGGCAATGTGACACACGTGCCTTGCATGGCTCACATCTTAAACCTGGTTGTCCAGCAATGTGATGTGCCAACATGATGGAATTCAACTCTGCACATGTTGGAGCAACTGTAGCAGCACCGACGAGCCCTGGTGCAAAACGTCATGACGTATAACCTGGGCCTACGAGATCCAGAGGTGGGGCAAATCACACTGGTGGAGTGGTCTGAAATGAAGGACCTATGCACCATTCTGTTCAGTATTGAACTGTCGACGAAGATGTTTAGTGATGATTATACCATTATATGCATGACTATTCCCGTCATTTACATGCTGGAGCAGACTTTAAACAGTATTCGGAGTCAGGTGGTGGCACTAGAGGAGGGGGAGGAAGTACAGAAGGGGTCGTATGCGGAAGGGTTCACAAGATCTCCAAAGTGCAGTTCACAGTTTATGAATGAGGGTCTACATTATGCTTGCTCAGAAGTCCTTAGCTGCATTAAAATCTGCTAATTATTTTTCTACCCTTGATATGACTAGTGGGTACTGGCAAGTTCCTGTGGCTGAGGCCAACAAAGAGAAGACAGATTTACTACGCCGATGGGCCTCTGTGAGTTCAATTGTATGCCATTTGGACTCTGCAATGCACCCAGGATCTTCCAACGCCTGATGGAGAGCTGCCTAGGACATAAGAACTTTTAAACTGTTCTCCTGTATCTAAATGACGTCATAGTCTATTCCAAGACATATGAGCAACGTCTACAAGACCTGGCAGAAGTGTTTGAAGCCTTATCCAGATACAGCATGAAAATCAAGCCATCCAAGTGCCACCTTCTCAAGCCAAAGGTACAGTACCTGGGACACGTCGTGAGGTCAGAGGGAGTAGCACCGGATCCTGATAAAGTCACCGTGATAAGGGATTGGCCAAGACCCACCAATGTGAAAGAAGTGAGGCAATTCCTGGGCCTGGTAGACTATTATAGAAGATTTATCAGAGGGTTCACAAAGCTAGCAGCTTCCATGCAAGATATCCTGGTAGGACAGTCAAAAAGGTCTTCAACCCGTAATCCTCCTTTCCAGTGGAGTGAAGAGAGTGAAGACTCCTTCAACAAGCTGAAGTGTGCACTGACAGGAGAAGAGATCCTGGCATACCCGGATTACCATAAACCATTCATTCTATACACGGATGCCAGCAACAGGGACTGGGAGCAGTACTGTCATAGAAGCAAGGAGGCAAAGTGAGAGTTATTGCCTTTGCAAGCAGGAAACTCCAGCCTACGGAAAGAAACCACGAGAATTACAGCTCCTTCAAGTTAGAACTACTGGCAGTAGTTTGGGCTGTAACTGAACATTTCAAGCACTACTTGGCAGCTGCAGAATTCACCATCTACACGGATAACAACCCGTTGACCCACCTGGATTCAGCAAAATTAGGTGCGTTGGAGGAGCGATGGGTAGCCCGGGTGTCTAATTACAATTTTGTCATCAAATATAGGTCAGGCCGCAAGAACGGGAATGCAGATGCCTTATCCCAGATGCCACACCTGAAAGACGTGGAAGGGGAACCGGAAGAGTTGGAAGAAATTGAGCTACCGGCCTTTCACCATTCAAAGGTAGACAAGTATCAACCCAGCATCTACCAAAGAGAACATGCCTTAACCATCGTGGACCATTACTAACGCTTCTTAGTGGTGGTACCCGTCAAGGGCCTGACAGCGAAGATGGCTGCAAGAGCATTTCAGACACATTTCTGTAGACTGCATAGTTACCCGGAACAGGTCCTTACAGATCAAAGCCCAGCTTTTGAATCAGAGATTTTCCAGGAGTTTTGCAACATGTACGGCTGTAAGAAGATCCGCATGACAGCGTACCATCCCCAAACAAATGGCTTAAAGATGAACCATATTGTAATTGACCTGTTGAAAACATTACCAGAGTCAGAGAGAAATCAATGGCCAGATAAATTACCCGATTTAGTAGACTTATACAACTATGTTCCTGTGAGTTCTACAAACTGCACCCCAGCCTACCTTATGCGAGCAAGACCCAGTAAGCTGCCAATTGATTTAGATATGGGAATCGTGAAACCAGACACAGAAGTGGAAGAATCCAATAGGGATACCTTACGTCAGCAACAGTATCGTGAGTACAAGAGTGCGTAGAGAAAAATCTTCAGCAAGCTAGACAAGAGAGAACCTTTAATCAACGTGCTCAAGCAACTCCATTACAACCTGGTGAGCAAGTTCTCAAGAGAAAGAGACGCACCAACAAATTGGATAATCAGTGTGAAACAACCCCATACACAGTCTTACCATCCAATTTAGACAAGGCTAAAATGTGTCGAATAAGCAAAGACGAAGGAAGAACTTCAGCAGTTGTGTCCAGAAACCATCTTAAACCGTGTCCTGAAACCCTTAAGACACCTGAAGTAACCTTACCCGTGCAGGTACAACCTGTCAAGGAGAAGGAAGATGAAGTTTTCCATACCGTTCTAGGAGATTTCCCCAAAACATGGCCAAATTACTATGGAGCAGTTGTGGTCCCAATGATTGCTTTCCCTCCAATGGTTGAACCAACACCAGAATCCGTGCAACCAGAAATCCCAAGACCTGAAGAACTGTAAGTCGAGCCTGAAGAGGAAGAACAAATTCCTGGTCCCAGTGAACTTGCCAGTCCTACAGTCAGACCACCATCTGCCATAGTACCAGACACCCCAAGTAGGTACACGTCCACTCCACACCATCATCGCTAAGTACACCAGCAGTACGAAGATCAGAGCTAGTACAAAGGGTCAGTTACCGGCTAGGTACACAGATTGAGATGTCAAATCAACTGTAAAATGTAAATATGTTTGTGTAAATGTAAATTGAACCTTGTAAATAGTGTACAGAAGGGTGGAGGAACTGATTAACCCCCATGCACATCAAGTTAGGGAAAGAAAGTGCCTGGGGTGGTATAAGTAAGCAGCCTCCATGGCAGAGACACCCGTAGGGACCTTATTTATTTGTTTAAGTGTGCAATGTTAAAGAAGCCCAGTACCTACAGAGACTATCCTGTACGAACTTATGACAAATTCTTGAACTTGAACTTTCTTGTTTATTTATGGATTATACATACCACGGAACTGGTTGTGGTAAAAACTTTATTGTAAATATCTATCAGCCCGGAGGCAATAGACTAAACCCCGGAAAGACTGCTTTCCCTTTGTGTACTCTCAGCCCCTGTGTGCGCTGTTCTTCTCCCCATGACTTGCCTCCCCCTGTGCCACTGCCTCCCCTGTGCCTCTTCCTCCCCTCTGCATTCTGCTTCCCTTGGGCTTCTGCATCCCCTGTGCCTTCCCCCTCCCTGTGCCCCTGCGTCCTCTGTGCCTTCTGCCTCCCGTGTGCCTGCCTCCACACTGCACACTGCCACTGCCACCATACAGTGCTAACCACTGAGCCACCATACAGTGCTAACCACTGTAGCCACCATACAGTGCTAACCACTGATCCACCATACAGTGCTAACCACTGTAGCCACCATACAGTGCTAACCACTGAGCCACATACAGTGCTAACCACTGAGCCACCATATACAGTGCTAACCACTGAGCCACCATACAGTGCTAACCACTGAGCTACTGTGAGTGCAGACCACTAAGCCACCATATACAGTGCTAACCACTGAGACATCGGACAGTTCTAACCACTGAACCACCGTACATTGCTAACCACTGAGCCACATATAAAGTGCTAACCACTGAGCCACCATATACAGTGCTAAGCACTGAGCCACCATATACAGTGCTAACCACTGAGCCACCATACAGTGCTAACCACTGAGCCACCATATACAGTGCTAACCACTGAGCCACCATAGACAGTTCTAACCACTGAGCTACCATACAGTGCTAACCACTCAGCCACTGTATACAATGTTAACCACTGAGCCACCATAAAGTGCTAACCACTGAGCCACCATACAGTGCTAACCAATGAGTCACCGTATACAAATGCTAAACCACTGAGCCACCATACAATGCTAACCACTGAGCCACCATACAGTCTGGCTAACTCACTCAGCCACCGTATACAATGCTAACCACTGAGCCACCATACATGCTAACCACTGAGCCACCATACAGTGCTAACCACTGAGCCAGCATACAGTGCTAACCACTGACCCACCATACAGTGCTAACCAGTGAGCCATCATATACAGTGCTAACCACTGAACCTCCATACAGTGCTAACCACTGAGCTGAGCCAGCTTTAAATCCCCCCCCAATACCGCGTCGCTCAGCTGATTGGTCGAGAGTCAGGCGTGCGCGACCAATCAGCTCAGCAGCGCGGTATTGGCAGGAGATTTAAACCTGCCCGCCAATACCGCTCAGCTGATTGGTCGCCGCGGTGATATTAATCCCAATCCGCTGATTGGCTGAGCAGCTCAGGATTCAAATCTCCCGCCAAGGCGCGAGCCGCTTTGCTGACCAATCAGCATTGTTGGCGCCTGACGACGGATTTGTCGGGAGATTTGAATCCATTCCAATATGACGGTCAGGGCATTTCTGGTGCGTCGCCGCTGACCTCCGTGCGGCAGGTGATGAGCCACTGATCTCCCAATGGTAGCCATGAGGTCTGTGTCACTTTTATTTTGTCACTTGTGTCGCTATCCCACAATGGTGCCACGATGCATTGTGGGATAGTGACATAAGCGCCGGGAGCCTGTGACACATAATATTCGTGATTATACATTAGATATTATTTATGTGTTTTCTATGAAACACGTGAGTGAGCACATTTCTATATAGACATACAATAATACTGTGTAGGCAGAACCAAAGGGGATGATAATGTAGAACAATGGTTTAATTTTAAAGTTTCCTTTGGTATAATATGTCTTGGTCAGTAACAGTGCCACTCCTGATCATAGGCCATGTCCGGTACTGCAGATCATTCAGTTTCATTCAGAGTGATATCCGTGTTTTTCACATATCCACTTTTTTCTTGGACGGAGTTGTTGAGATCCGAGTGTCGGATCAATGTCACCAATGTGAGTGTAGGGACCGTTTGATCGGAGAAGTTGGAGAAACCTCCATCAGCTTTTTTAAGGTGGACTCACCCATTACAACCGATGTGAAATCAGAATTGGTTTCTAGGGTCCTCTATAAAGTGGCGTAACTTGAAGCTCAGGTGCCCCGATGCAAAAGCTCCAACAGGGCCTCCAATTATTACAAATCTTTAATCGCAATAGTCTTTTTCTATAGGCCAAAGGGACTTTTGCGGCCCCCTGGGCTCCAGGGCCCAGGTTCGATTGCAACCCCTGTACCTATCGTGATTACACTCCTGAAACTATATCATCCAAAATAAATGGCCACCATTACCCCTCTGCCTAGAATAGTCCTTGTTATCCCACCTCTCACCCTGCTGCAGCCCCATCCCTGGACAGGCAGCGGAAGTTTGTGCTCATTGTGACCAGTGGAGGCCAGAAGAGGTCACAGTCTGTTTGTGATTGGAGTTTCTCCCTTTGTTTGCTTTGCTTGGCCTGTAGCCCCTGTGACAGGACACCAGGACAGCAGGAGTAGCTGGGGGCTGCCCCTTCCACTGACCCCTGACTGTGGCCATCCCAGCTCCTGATTGCTACCTTCTGTATGCAATAACAGCTCCCCCAGAGACCTGATGCTCCATGTGAGGCCCCCAGATGTAGTCAGACATGGTGTTATTGCAGAGCTGAGGCTTTGGGCCCATGTGCAGGGAAGGAGGATATTTATAGCCGACCTGTCAGATTGCTATGGGGATTAGAGTGTAGCACTTTTTGCCACTCCAGGTCAATTTTTTGGTTAACCTTTGGCCCCTCGAAGATTATACTCGGCAGCAATGCAAACCATCAACCATTTACTAGTTAATTCCTTGTAACTGTTTTATATGTTAGGTTTTATATTACTGCTCTATGTCATGTTGGAGCTGCTCATTGGAAGGATGAATTACTGTCAAGTAAAGGCGACATAATATACCTCAATGGTCCCAATCAGCGGGCCTAACACTACAACTACCAGCACCTCCTACTACAATTGTCATTTTTGCCACTTTTTGTTTTCTTTCATTCAGTACTAACATTGTTTGCTACACTACAAAACTGGTGGGAAGGCATTATAATAATAATAATGATAATAAATCTTTATATAGCGCCAACCCACAGCGCTTTACAGTACAGTGGTTCACAAACGAAAAATATACAATACAGTAATTCCAGTAGAGAAAGAATACAGCACAATAATTGGATACAATACAATAACACATAAAAAGGTCCCCCTAAAATTAGGTGCTTCACCTCAAACACGTTTTACCTTACAAAATATCGCCACAGATTAAACTGTGTTGATATTTTTATAGTGAATCAGCACATCCAATATTTTATGGCAAAAGTTACTTTATTGATTAAAATTAATTCATATAAAAATTATTTATTATACACAACATGTCCTAAGCGGGAACACAGTCCCTACCATGCACAAAGTACTAGGGTGGGCTACAAAAAAGCACAAAAGTAGCAGCAATCACTAACAGGGGATCAAAAATAATATATTTACAGCACCATCACATTTGTGTTAAAACGGTCATTAAATGATCATATATTGAATAGTAGAGTGTTCAAATTACCTGGTGCCTGAATGGACTCCTTTGGACCCCTGACTGCCACAGTGCTCCTGCCTCAATCCCACAGCCGACGTACGTTTCAACTTAATGTTTTCCTCAGGGCGTGCATGGATTAAGTTGAAACGTACGTCGGCTGTGGGATTGAGGCAGGAGCACTGTGGCAGTCAGGGGTCCAAAGGAGTCCATTCAGGCACCAGGTAATTTGAACACTCTACTATTCAATATATGATCATTTAATGACCGTTTTAACACAAATGTGATGGTGCTGTAAATATATTATTTTTGATCCCCTGTTAGTGATTGCTGCTACTTTTGTGCTTTTTTGTAGCCCACCCTAGTACTTTGTGCATGGTAGGGACTGTGTTCCCGCTTAGGACATGTTGTGTATAATAAATAATTTTTATATGAATTAATTTTAATCAATAAAGTAACTTTTGCCATAAAATATTGGATGTGCTGATTCACTATAAAAATATCAACACAGTTTAATCTGTGGCGATATTTTGTAAGGTAATACAATACAATAAGCATAGAATCAATGTAAAAAATACAATCTACTTATATAATTGGGAGTTTGGGATTCGGGCACTGTAGCCGAATCCCCAAATCCTTTGCGGCACTGCAGCCGCAACCGCACTAGCTGACACCACCACCACTCTCACCACTGGGGCCTCAGTGTCGCCATGCTGGTGGAGTAGCGGTGTAGGGGCAGCGCCCCTCCCCGGAATACACACTGGCCGCAGCGGCGGCTCTCCTCAAAGCCCCCCCGCTGCACCCCCGCTCCTCCTCCTGCCCCCCCCGCTCCTCCTCCTGCCCCGCCCACACTTACCCCCACTCCTTCTACCCCACTCGCGCTCCCCCCTGCTCCTTCTGCCCTGCCTGCACTCCTCCCCGCGTTCCCCCGCTGGTGCTGAGAGTAGTAGCAGCCATTGTGCTGATAGGACCTTGCATGATGTCAGAATGACATCTGCGTTCTGCGCTGTCATTGGCCCGCTTGCGGTCATGTGATATGTGACATACTTATCACATGACCGCGAGCGCCCCAATCACAGTGCCGAACGCACATGTCATTCTGACATCGTGCAAGGTCCGATCAGCACAATGGCTGCTACTACTCCCAGCCCCAAGCGCTCGGCGGATTGTAAGTATAAGAATTTCACTGCCTCCTCCATCCTCACACACTCCTCCATCCTCACAGCCTCCTCCATCCCCTCAGCCTCCTCCATCCTCACAGCCTCCCCATCCTCACAGCCTCGTCCATCCTCACAGCCTCCTCCATCCTCACAGTCTCCTCCATCCTCACAGCCTCCCCATCCTCACAGCCTCCTCCATCCTCACAGCCTCCTCCATCTTCACAGCCTCCTCCATCTTCACAGCCTCCCTATCCTCACAGCCTCCCCATCCCCTCAGCCTCCTCCATCCTCACAGCCTCCTCCATCCTCACAGCCTCCTCCATCCCCTCAGCCTCCTCCATCCTCACAGCCTCCACAATCTTCACAGTATCCCTATCCTCACAGCCTCCTCCATCTTCACAGCCTCCTCCATCCTTACAGCCTTTTTCGTCCTCACAGCCTTCCCGTCCTCACAGCCTCCCCGTCCTCACAGCCTCCCCATCCTCACAGCCTCCTTCGTCCTTGCAGCCCCCTCCATCCCCTCAGCCTCCTCCATCCCCTCAGCCTCCTCCATCCTCACAGCCTCCTCCATCCTCACAGCCTCTCTATCCTCACAGCCTCCTCCATCCTCACAGCCTCCTCCATCCTCACAGCCTCCCTATCCTCACAGCCTCCCCATCCTCACAGCCTCCTCTATCCTCACAGTCTCCTCCATCCTCACAGCCTCCCTATCCTCACAGCCTCCCCATGCCCTCAGCCTCCTTCATCCTCACAGCCTCCTCCATCCCCTCAGCCTCCTCCATCCTCACAGCCTCCTTCGTCCTCGCAGCCTCCTCCATCCCCTCAGCCACCTTCATCCCCTCTGCCTCCTACATCCTCACAGCCTCTTCCATCCTCACAGCCTCCTCCATCCTCACAGCCTCCTCCATCCTCACAGCCTCCCTATCCTCACAGCCTCCCCATCCTCACAGCCTCCTCCATCCTCACAGCCTCCCCCATCCCCTCAGCCTCCTCCATCCCCTCAGCCTCCTCCATCCTCACAGCCTCCTCCATCCCCTCAGCCTTCTCCATCCTCACAGCCTCCTCAATCTTCACAGTATCCCTATCCTCACAGCCTCCTCCATCTTCACAGCCTCCTCCGTCCTTACAGCCTCCCTATCTTCACAGCCTCCTCCATGCTCACAGCCTCCTCCATCCCCTCTGCCTCCTCCATCCTCACAGCCTCCTCCATCCTCACAGCCTCCTCCATCCTCTCAGCCTCCTCCATCCTCAGCCGCACTACCTGACACCGCCGCCATCCTGCCAACCGTCGGCCCCGCGTCACCGCGACCGGCCTCGCACCCTCCGTGAGGTCCATGCTGCCCAGATGCCGGGGGTGGCTTCCGCCCCTCGCTGCTCTCTCACCGCTGCGGCCTCAGTGTCGCCATGCTGGTGCAGTAGCGGTGTAGGGGCTGTGGGCGGGTGCTGGGAGCCAGTGACGTCGTCCTGTGGGCGGCGGCGGCCAATGGGAGTGAGCGGACCCTGTCAGGCTGCAAAGCCTGACACGCCCCGCTCACTCCCACTGGCCGCCGCCGCCCCTGCAAGCGGATTGGGCGCTGTGTTGTACACACAGGACGCCCATCCCATTGGCCAGGACTCGGCGTCCTGGACCAATCGGATGGCCGTCCTGTCTTTACCACACACCGCCTAATCCACTCCTTTCCCTCAGCTCACATGTGTGACCTGAGGGGAGGGACTGATCCCTCTCTGCAGCATCCAACCTGCCGCAGAGGACAATGCCGTGTGACTGGGGCTGCGATCAGCCCCAGCACGCAGCCACGTCCTGCCGCCGACCGGTGATGTCGCCGCTCTAGCCGTATCTCTCCTCACCCCTCCAGCCAGACCTCTCCTCACCCCTCCAGCCGGACCTCTCCTCACACCTCCAGCCGGACCTCTCCTCACCCCTCCACCCTTACCTCTCTTCACCCCTCCAGCCTCTGCTCTCCTCACCCCTCCATCCGCACCTCTCCTCACCCCTCCTGCCTCACCTCTCCTCACCCCTCCAGCCCCACCTTTCCTCACCCCTCCAGCCCGACCCCTCCTCACCCCTCCAGCCCCACCTCTCCTCACACCTCCAGCCCCACCTCTCCTCACCCCTCCAGCCTCACCTCTCCTCACCCCTCCAGCCTCTGCTCTCCTCACACCTCCAGCCTCTGCTCTCCTCACCCCACCAGCCTCCCGCCACATCATACTCTGCTATCCACAGAGCCCCCTCTATACTCTGACACCCACAGAGCCGCCTGTATACTCTGCTACCCACACAGCCGCCTCTATACTCTGCTACCCACAGAGCCGCCTCTATACTCTGCTACCCACAGAGCCGCCTGTATACTCTGATACCCACAGAGACGTTTCTATACTCTGCTACCCACAGAGCCGCCTCTATACTCTGGTACCCACAGAGCCGCCTGTATACTTTACTACCCACAGAGCCACATGTATACTCTGCTACCCACAGAGCCGCCTCTATACTCTGCTACCCACAGAGCCGCCTGTATACTCTGCTACCCACAGAGCCGCCTCTATACTCTGCTACCCACAGAGCCGCCTCTATACTCTGCTACCCACAGAGCCGCCTCTATACTCTGCTACCCACAGACCCACCTGTATACTCTGCTACCCACAGACCCACCTGTATACTCTGCTACCCACAGAGCCGCCTGTATACTCTGTGACCCACAGAGCCGCCTGTACAATCTGCTACCCACAGAGCCTTCTCTATACTCTGCTACCCACAGAGCCGCCTGTATAATCTGCTACCCACAAAGCCGCCTGTATACTCTGCTACCCACAGAGCCGCCTGTATATTCTGCTACCCACAGAGCCGCCTGTATACTTTGCTACCCACAGAGCCGCCTGTGTAATCTGCTACCCTCAGAGCCGTTTGTATACTCTGCTACCCACAGACCTGCCTGTATACTCTGCTACCCACAGAGTCCCCTGTATACAATGCTACCCACTCACCTGCCTGTATACACACAATTAATTTCACTGCGCTCCCGATGCAATTGCATGGGGCCTTTTTACTAGTACAATAAATAAAGCAAGAAATGAAGGTGACCCTGCTCAAAAGAGCTTTCAATCTACAATAGGGGTTACACAAAGTACAGGGGCTTATTACACTGATGGTCCAGGCATCTTGAAGAAATGAGGGATAGAAATAAAGTTACATGAATGGTCACCAATCTGTGTAGAGCATTTGGCTTTGGTGGAGTTTGAAGAAGAGTTATGTCCAGAGAGATAGTGAATGGGCTATGTACAGTACAAAGGAAATTTGTTAGGGAGCATGATAGGCCGCCTTAAAAAGATGTGTTTTTAGGGAGCGTCTGAAGCCATGCAAGTTATGGATAGTCCTGATTTCTTGGGTAGACCATTCCAGAGGATTGGTGCAGCTCGGGAGAAGTCTTGGAGCCGGGAGTGGGAGGATCAGATTAGTGCTGATATTAGTCGAAGGTCATTTGTAGAACGTAGAAAATGGGTGGGGTGACAGACAGAATGAGGGAGGAGATGTAGGGGGATGCTGCATTGTGAAGAGCTTTGTGGGTGAGAACAAGCAATTTGAATTGGATCCTGTAGTGTACAGGCAGCCAGTGCAATGACTGTCACAGAGCGGAGGCATCTGAGTAACAATTGGCTAGATGAGTGATCCTGGCTGCTGCATCAAGGATGGACTGAAGGGGGAAAGTTTAGAGAGGGGGAGGCCAATTAATAGAGAATTGCAGTAGTCAAGGGGGAAGCGGACGAGAGATTGTGTATGGGAGGTGAAGGAGAGATCAGTATCAAATGTAACTCCCAGACAGCAAGCCTGCTGCCTAGGCATTATCATGGTGCCACACACTGAGAGAGAGATGTCAGATTTAGGGAGGTTAGTGGAGGGAGGGAGCAAAAGAAGTTCAGTTTTGGAAAGGTTGAGTTTCAAATAGAGAGCAGACATGATGTTGGAAACTGCAGCTAGACAGTCATTGGTGTTCTGTAACACCGCACGGGTAAGCTCAGGGGCTGAAATGTATAATTGTGTGTCATCAGCATAGAGATGGTACTGGAAGCGAAATCTGCTGATGGTGTGTCCAATTGGGGCTGTGTAGAGAGACAAGAGAAGAGGTCCAAGGACTGAACCTGAGGGATCCCAATAGTGAGAGGAAGAGGAGAGGAAATGGAGCCAGCAAATGATACACTGAAAGAACAGTCAGAAAGATTGGAAGAGAGCCAGGAGAGAGCAGTGTCCTTTATGCGATGGAGTGCAGCATAGAGAGTAGGAGATGGTGATCAACAGTGTCAACAACTGCACAGAGGTCAAGAAGAATAAGCAGAGAGTGGTTACCATTACGTTTTGCCGTCAGAAGTTCATTGGCCACTTTGATGAGGGCAGTTTCTGTAGAGCGAAGGGGGCGGAAATCAGACTGTATTGTATCTAGAAGAGGGTGAGTAGAGAGGTAACGAGTGAGGCGGGTGTAGACTAGGCACTCCAAGAGTTTAGAGATGAAGGGGAGATCAGAGACTGGTCTGTAGTTGTTTGTGCAGTATGGGTCAAGAGAATTTTTCTTTAATAATGGAGTCGTTGAAGGAGGAGGGGATGATGCCAGAACAGAGGGAGAGGTTGAAGATTTTGGTTAGGTGAGAAGAGATGACCGGAGAGAGAATGGAGTAGGTGTGAGGGAATGGGGTCAGTGGTGCATGTAGTGGCACGAAAGGAAGAGAGGAGCCTGGCAACTTCTTCTTTAACTGGGTCAAATGTGGAGAGCGAGCTAGAGAGATGTGGGAAAGAATGGGAGTAACAGTGCTTGGAGGCTAGGAGCTGATTTCCTGGCAGATGTGGTCTATTTTTTCCATAAAGTAAGAGGCCAGATCATTAGCACAGAGTTCAGTGATAGGGGCCTGCAGATTAGGACTGAGGAGAGAGTGAAAGGTGTCAAAGAGTTTTTTTGGATTGTTGGATAGTGAGGAGACCAGGGTGGTGAAGTAAATTTGTTAAGTAAGGTGAAGGGCGGAATTGTACGTTTTTAGTATGAAATCATAACGGATAAAGTTTTCTGGTGTGCACGTTTTCCTTCATAGGCGTTCAGCACTCCTAGAGCATCGCTGAAGGAATCGAGTTTGTGATGTGAGCCAAAGCTGTTTTGTTCTATGTTTGAAGGTTCTGAGGGTGAGGGACGATACTTGGTCCTGGGTGCTTCTGAGAGAGTCATTGTAGTTTTTTACTGCCAGATCTGGACAGGAGCATGAGGAGATTGGGGACAGTGATGAGATGAAAGAGTCTGTGAGTGCAAGAGGGTTAATGGCCTGTAGATTTCTGAATGTGAGATAGGTAGGAATGGGCTGTGGTGAGCAAGGGTTAGTGAGCATGAAGGAGAGAATGTTGTGGTCTGAGAGGGGAACAGGTGAATTATCTAAGAAGGAGGTTGAGCAGAGCCGGGTAAAGATCAGGTCAAGGGTGTTACCATCTTTGTGTGTCTCAGAGGTTGAGAGCTATGAGAGGCCAAGAGATAGGAGCTGGGATGCAGATGGGGAGATAGGGCTGTTTATGGGAATGTTGAAGTCTCCCAGAATAAGGGTTGGTAATTCTGAGGACAAGAAGTGTGGCAGCTACGCTAAGAAATGATCAATAACTGGGTGGGTGACCCTGAGGGCAGTATACCACTGCTACTCTGAGGGGGAGGGGATGGAATAGCCTAATGGAGTGAACCTCAAAAGAAGGGAATGAGAGTGATGGGGCTGGAGGGATAACCTGGAAAGTACATTGTGGGGACAGGAGTAAGCCAACTCCACCACCATGTCTGTTCCCAGGTCTTGGGGAGTGGGAGAAATGTAGGCTGCCATTAGAAATAGCAGCAAGGGAAGCAGTGTCTGAATCCTGGATCCAGGTTTCAGTGAGAGCCAGGAGGTTAAGAGAGTTAGTGAGAAAGTAATTATGGATGAAGGGAAGTTTTGTTGCATACAGACCGTGGATTCCAGAGAGTACGATTAAAAGAGGGAGATGAAGTTGTGCACGTAATGGTAATAGGGTTAGTGGGGTTTCTGTGTGGTGGGAGAGGGTTTGAAGTTAGCAGAGGGTGGACCAGGCTGTAAGGAGCAGCAGCAAAAAGAGAAAGAGCACTTAATTTTTGGATTTATGTGGCGCCCCTGCGACCAGGTGGCCACAAAGGGAAGTGTAGCCAGGTAAGGCAAGACGGTTGGAAACACACCAACACCGCAGCACACACCGACCCTACGCCTAGGACTCTAGATTGGGCAAGGGGTGGCAGGTGTTAAGAGAAGTGGGTGGAGTGTAGGTGAGCACTGACAAGTGGGTGGAGAGATCAACACAATAAAAATCCGGAAACACGCAGGGGCAAGAGAGAGGAGACGTGAGTCAGGAGAAAGTGAGAACAGCGGAGTGAGAAGGAGAAGAAGAAGAAAGAGGAGAAGTAGTGAGAGTCTTCCCAGGAGGTTTTGGGTTCCCTGGAGGCGCAGAATCCCGTGAGGCATAGCCACGAGGAGAGAAAGCCCACTCCATAGCCTGGAGGTGACGGGAAGGAGAAAGAGACTGAAAGAGACCCCACAGCTGAGAAGGTGGGAGGACAAGGGCCCGGCAGCCGCACACATCTTAGCTGACTGGAGAAACCCTGAGCTGAAACAGTGACTGACAGAAGTAGCCTGGTGTGCCCAAATATCTGAACCTGGGACACTGGAGGCTAGGCCACAACCAGAGAATTGGCTCTGAAGAGGTGACCGTGGATAATCCAGACCCTAATCATGAGACACACCGGTGTGGGGACACAGTTGTCATACTAGGACTGGTGACCCTGACTGTGAGGGAAACATTCACCAGTGAGTTCGTGATGACCAGACTGAACCCGTGGGTGAGGTACTACTTTGAGACTGAGAGGCCTGGCAGGACTTTGAGGGAACAACTTAGAAGCGCTAGCTGAGCTGCACAGTTTGAGTTGCCCGGAGCAGTGTAAATTGTGTGTACTGTACGGAAAGAGCTGTGAACTGTTGTAACCTGCTGTGAAAGATCTAGTAAAGTACCCAGTAAGCTCATCCCTGCTTGAGACTGTTCCTTTCTAGCACTGCGACCAGCAGCAGGACAACCAGCACTGTGGAGAGCTGCAGCTTTGAAGTAAGTGCACTACACCCAGCACAATCCCTCACCAGTCCCATTTCATCACAGCTACTCCTGCCCTGGGGACCCTCAGCCCTACCTGAGGAGAGCTTACCATCCATGCTGCCCCAAGTCACTGTCCCCAGCAGGAATACGGCAGCAGTGATTCTATTAACCACATAACCTGGGTGGCGTCACGACAAATGCCTTGTAAATAACCCCTTTTCGGACTGATCCCAGGCCATGGGACCGGGTTAGGACTACTGTGATACCCCAGAGAGACAGCGCCGGCCCAGTTCCCGAGTACCCCATAGCCTGGGGGCGCATCATTTAGGACTTGGTTTATTATGACAAACTTTGGAATATGATGGGCTGAGAGTCTTCAGTAAACTGAAGATCGAATGGGAGCTGTACATAGGGTAGGGCAGCAGAGAGGGGCTTATGTGAATGAGTGATGATGGAGGAGGGGATAGGGTGATGAAAGTTGGTGGTAAGAGCACATAGTAAAACAAACAATGGAATCAAAGACATGGTATAGCTTAGTAGTGAATAGAGTTATACACATTGTTTTAGTGGCCCTCTATGTCATTACCTTCCAGTCTTTCCTGGTCAATTTCTGGTCTATTTCATATTTTGCCACTTTAATCAGGCAGCTTGTAGCAGACACGTCTGGAGCAGACAAGAAGCAGCCCCAGATATGCTTTATGTGTTTTTGATCAAAAATAGTGTTCACTAACTACCTTATCTTATTTATATGCACTTGCTTTTTATTTCTTTATTTACAGCAGGGTATAAGTTCATATAATTTTAATCTTAAATTTTGATTATGCAAAACTTACATAATGTAGTTATGGTTCAATTGGTTTTAGGCTGTATTCAGATGAAGATGGATTTAGGATGTATTCAGATGAAGGTGGTTTAGACTGTATACAGAGAAAGGTCTTCATGGGCTGTGTAAACATGAAGGTGGTGTTAGGATGGTTTCTCATTTGTGTATGTAAACGCAGCGTTCCGAACGCAGCCAAATACATTCGCACTATGTTCCTATGTTTAACATGGGAACACATGGTAGCTGCGTTTGGCTGCGTTCAGTTGCGGTTGCGTTCGGATGCGCATAATTTGTGTGCCCTCCTCCGCCCTCCAAACGCAGCCTGTTGCATTTTTTGTGCAGTCGCGGGCGTTTGTTTTATCAGCAAGCCCCCACAAGCGCACAAACAATGCATGGAAGTCAATGAATCTGCAGTGTCCTACGCATGACAGCGCAGGAGAACACTGCGGATCACATTGAAATCTCTACCGGTGGCTGCCGCTGATCGGCATGGGAGCCGCCAATCTCCCGCCGGTTAAACCTCCCTCGCCGATATCACCTCTTCGGTGTCGTCCTATTCAGGGGAAGGTGGTTTTAGGCTGTATTCAGATAAAGGTCTACATAGGCTACATATATATATATATATATATATATATACTAGCTGGGTGCCCGATGCAGATGCATCGGGATTCTAGAAGAGCGAGTCTCTGACTCGCAATGACCGCTTCGCGGCCAATGCTTCGCGCTGCTAAGGCGACTCACCATGCCCGCTGTGCGGGCATAGCGAGTCGCCTTAGAACTGCTCGCAATGGCCGCTGCGCGGCCAATGCTTCGGTCGTATCCACATGACCACGCTGACTCGCAGCGAGAGCGGTCTCAAAAGGGGCAAAAAACCCATTCGTGATTATATAATAGATATATATATACACACACACACACATATATATATATATACACACACACTACCGTTCAGGAGTTTGGGAAAGTTTAGAAATTTCCTTAGTTTTGAAAGAACAACACATTTTTTTTCAATGAAGCTAACATTAAATGAATCAGAAATACACTCTATACACTGGTAATGTGATAAATGACTATTCTAGCTGCAAACGTCTGTTTTTTTATGCAATATCTACAGTACATAGGTGTATAAAGGCCCATTTCCAACAACCACCACTCCAGTGTTTTAATGGTACATTGTGTTTGCTAACTGTGTAAGGCGGCCGTCACACTCATCAATATCGTGAGCGATATTGTTAGCGATCACGTGCAGACAGACTCACCAGCGATGTGGACCAGCGAGATCGCTGGTAACTATGGTACACATCGGGTAACTAGGCGCCGCGCGGCGCTTAGTAACCCGGCGTTTACCATAGATACCATCTCCCAGCATAGGCTCTGCCGCTTGGAGATCGTTCATCGTGGTGTCACACACCACGATGAAGCAGATTGCTCAAGCGTTTATCGCTTGATATGAGCTCCGGCTCTCATATCTGCGATGTCACGATCAAGCGATTTTACATTGTCAAATCGCTTGATTGCACGCAGCGATGCACAAACGATATCGCTTAAGCGATCAAAACGCAGATCACTTAAACGATATCATTAGCAATATTGCAGCGTGTGACGGCCGCCTAAGAAGGATAATGGATGTTTAGAAAACCCTAGAAAACCCTTGCACAAGTATGTTAGCACAGCTGAAAATGGTTTGGCTGATTAGAGAAACTATAAAATTGACCTTCCTTTGAACTAGTTGAGAATCTGGAGCATTACATTTGTTTGTTCTATGAAACTTTCAAAATAGCCAGAAAAAGAGAACTTTCATGTGAAACTCGACAGTCTATTCTTGTTCTTAGAAATGAAGGCTATTCCATGCGAGGAATTGCCAAGAAACTGAATATTTCCTACATCGGTGTGTACTACTCACCTTACCTTCACAGGAGAGTACAAACAGGCTCTAACCAGAGTAGAAAGAGAAGTGGGAGGCCCCGCTGCACAACTGAGCAGCAAGACAAGTACATTAGAGTCTCTAGTTTGAGAAATCAACGTCTCACAGCTCCTCATCTGGCAGCTTTATTAAATAGTGCCCGCCAAAGGTCTGCAATGCTGTAATTGCTGCAAAGGGAGCATTCTTTGATGAAAGCAAAGTTTTAAATTATTATATCAAGAAAATTATTATATCAAATACAAATCATTGCTTCTAACCTTGTCAATGTCTGAACTATATCTTCTATTCATTTTGCAACTCATTTGATAAATAAAAGTATGAGTTTTCACGGAAAACACAAAATTGTCTGGGTGACCCCAAACTTTTGAAAGGTAGTGTGTATATATATATATATATATATATATATATATATATAATATTCCAAATAGACAAGAAATCCCGGGCACTACAGCTGAATGGTCGGACCGCCCAAGCCGCATGTGGACACGGCACAGATCAGCCATGGAAGAAAGTGGGTGTCCCGGTGTCAGGGCATTGCTCTGTTCCGGCAGTGCATGCAAATAGGCAGAGATAGAGAATTAAATGAACGGCACTCACCCTCAGATGATTTTTCAGTCTCGGTTTTTATTACAGGAATTTTTAATACATGTGCAGGGAGGGGCCGGACAGCAGGCCACCATTTCGCACCAAATCAGTGCCTCTGTGTATATAAAGGTGATTTTCGACTGTATTCAGAGGAAAGGTGGTTTTAAGCTGTATATAGATGAAAGTCGTCATAGGTTCGATATATGAAGGTGATTTCAGGCTGTATTTAGGACAAGGTTGTTTTAAGCCTTGTGCACACAGTACATTTCTTTATGCTTTTTTAAAGCAATTTTGGTGCAATTTTATCACAAAGTTGCATGCTTATCCTTACCCCAGAAAAGTCTATGGGCCGTTTCACATCTATGCGCCCCTGCATTTGCCTGCCCTGCGTTGGCGCAAGTGCAAGTGCAGGTGCATTCACAGCCTAGTGCAGGCAAGCGCATAGATGCAGAGCCCTTGCGCTTGTTTGCGCTCATGCTGCCATTATCTTCTATGGGCAAGCGCAGCCAACTGCAGGAGCCCGAAACCCGGAAGCGCAAGTGTGACAGGGCCGGTGCCACAGCGCATGCGCTTGTGCAGACGCAGCCGGAAACGTCACATTACACGTTTCCAGGTGCAGCTGGACAAGCACATGTGCTGCGACACCGACCCTGTCATGCTTGCACTTCCAGGTTTTGGGCTCCTGCCGTTGGCTGCGCTCTCCCATAGCAAGTAACGGTGGCATGAGCACAAGGGCTCAGCATCTATGCGCCTATGCTCTTGCCTGAACTGGGCTGTATATGCAACTGCGCTAGCACTTGTGCCAGCGCAGGGCAGGCAAACGCAGGGGTGCATAGACATGAACTGGGCCTATGAGAATTCTGAAGTGTTGTGTGCACAATGCTTATTTTTCCCTGGCGGAAAAAAATTGCAGCATGTTGTTTTTGCAACATTTTTCAGCCATTTACTTCATTAAGAAAACCGCAGGGCACAAATCTGCACCAAAAACGCATCCAAATATTTTTGGTGCTTTTTTCTTCCAGAAGATGCAGTTTTGCTGCAGAAAACCTCTGTACCAGTGTGCGCACATACCTTTAGGTTCAATACGGATATAGGTGGTTTTAGGCTATTCACAGATGAAGATCACAGAGAATTGTATTTTAAAGATGCAAATCATTCTTTATTAAAGGGGAAATATACATAAAGGGGTTACAAAGGATAATAGAAGGTACACTCGACATTGCACAACCCACAACCCCATAGAAGTAAAAGCCCATATACTCACATATCAATCAAGGACAATTCCTAGGTGAGGCAAAGTGTTTAGAAACACACTGGATTATCACTTTTTTCACTTTTTTGAGCATATCTGTAGTTGCTACAAGTCGGCTTCAGACGTGTCTGCTTTTGTGTCTCAAATAAGTGTCTCATAAGTGTCAAGTAATGAAATAGACCAGAAATTGACCAAAATTGACAAAATTGATTGGATTTCACTGGAAGGTAATGGGATAGAAAGCCACTGAACACAATGCCTTTGCTATGTCTCTTATTTCTTTGTTTTCCTAAGTGCTTTTGCCACCCACCTTCAGCACCCTATCCCCCCCATCAGCATTAATTCACATTAGCCCCTCTCTCCTTCCCTCCCCTATGTACAGCTCCCATACTATCTTCAGTTTAATGAAGAATTTCAGCCCATCATATTCCAAAGTTTTGCATCATAATCGATGTCACAAAAACAAAAACTATTTGCTCTTTCTCTTTTTGCTGCTGCTCCTGTTAGTTGATAGATCTCCCAACCCTGGTTCACGCTCTGCCAATTTCAACCCCTTCCCCACCTCACATAGAAACCCTACTAACCTTATTAACATTACCTACACACCTTCATCTCACTGTTTTAATTGTGCTCTCTGGTCTGTATGCAACAAGCTTCCCTTCATTCACAATTACTTTCTTACCAACTCTCTTAATCTGCTGGCCCTCACAAAAACCTGGATCCAGGATTCAGACACTGCTTTCCTTGCTGCTATTTCTCATGGCGGCTTACATTTCTCCCATTCCCCGAGACCTGGGAACAGACATGGTGGTGGAGTCGGCTTACTCCTGTCTCTACAATCTACTTTCCAGGTCATCCCTCCAGCCCCATCACCCTCATTCCCTTCTTTTGAGGTCCACACCATTAGGATCGTCCATCCTCTCTTCCTCAGAGTAGCAGTTGTATGCCGCCCCCCACGTTCACCCACCCAGTTCCTCGATCATTTCTCCGCTATTACTGCCACACTTCATGTCCTCAGAATTACCAACCCTTATTCTGGGAGACTTTAACATCCCCATAAACAGCCCCATCTACCCATTTGCATCCCAGCTCCTATATCTAACAACTTCTCTTGGCCTCTCACAGCTCTCAACCTTTTGAGACACACAAAATTGGTAACCCCTTTGACCTGGTCTTTACCTGGCTCTATTCAGCCTTCTCCTTAGATAACTAACTCTTCCTCTCTCTGATCACAACATTACGGTGAGTCAGAACTTGGCGTCACGAACGGGATATGAGCAGGCCCGTTCCTTAACGGGTATCATGTGCTTAAAAAGACTTTATTTCAACAAATTGGACTTTGTTCGTCCTAAAAAGAACTTTTCCCGCCTTTTCACCGTTGGGCCAAGATGGCGCCCAAGATGGCGTCCCCGTCATGAGGATCCGCCACGTGCAAGCCCAGGGGTGAGCCACCGCCCCTCTTCGTGGGAGGGCTAAAGGCAAAGGCGCCAAAACCATTGTCCGCCCTGATTGCTCGAATCAACCATGGGGGCGGACCAAAGACTTTTTTCCACCATTGGACTACAAAAGCCCACAAGGAAGTGGGAGTGTGAGAATCTTCTTCACCAGCTCTTGACCAGAACGGTTACCGGGTTGGACGGGTGTGGTTTACTCCGAGAAGAAGATGGCCAGTATGAGACTCCATGACCTTATGCAACAGGTCAAGGCGGAGGCAAGAGCAGCCCTAGGCCATCCGGGTCCGGGTCCTGTCCTCACCATCGACGGCAGCCCCGACTTTTGGCAGGAAGCTTTGCAAGACCTCCGGGTGCGGTTAATTGAGACTGTCGAGTGGACGATTCGCAGCTGGAGCGCGAGCCTAGGCAGACGACTACATCATGCGATGCAGCAGAGCCGACCGGGTACAGCTACTCCAGGACCAGACGACGTCGCCAGTTTCTCCACTACCTCACCAACGCCCACCACCTGTCCTGCTTCATCTCCGGAGCCCATAGACTGTATCATTTCGGTGGAGACCACAGCCCCACCCGTTCCACTGCCTGAAGTTGCAGCCGGACCGACTCCAGAGCCGGAGCTTATAACGTGCTCCAGAGAAGAGGTCGACATTTACCAGGTTCCCACCGCGGAACCCATCAACAGTCGTATCACCCCAAAGACTGTTGCCTGTGTCTTCCCTGGACTGGAGACCTCTCTTACCAATACAGAGGCCTATCTGGTTACCGGGATGCAGACACCATTACCAGCAGAAACAGACGAAGAGGCAGGCAGCCTGGAAGCTCTGCAGGACGTCCCTGTGGAAGGATCCCAGCGACAGCGCCCTGTTGTACAGAAGATCCAGTTCCAGCATCTCCAATCACCGAGCAGCCCGATGTGGTCATCGAGGGAGAAGAGGTGGATGACGACGACGAGACCCGCAGCATTCCTGAGGACCTCGACACCGGTTTTGGGGAGACACTGAGGAACCTCCGTCCAAGCAGCCAGCTCGGGTACACTGGTCGGGTGCATTCGCGAAACCTTCCCCTGTGCCTTTCAACCGGGTGCCAGTCCAGACTTCCCGCCAAGCCCAAGCTTCCTACCAACCCACATGTCGCACCAGCCATAGTCACATTCTGAGCCGTACCGACGAAAATGTACGTCAGCGTCGCCGAGAGGAGTGGCGAGCCCGTGAACGCGCCAACATGGAGGACCGTGCCATGGCTCCCTGCCAACCGCCGCTGCCTGATGAACTTCGCCGTGAAGGTAGAGTCTCCACCTTTAATCTATCTACCGGTGGGGGTTCACTTGGGATGTGGGTTTGGATGAAGAGGTGTTTGTGGGATGCCGGGAAGTTGAGTCAAACTTGCCCAGAGGACATCCCGATCGCGACCTTTACAGGGGCGATATAATCACTTACGAGCGGTATGCTTGTTTGGATGGGTGGTTCGCCATTCAGGTGCGCCATAGTTCTCCGCACCAGTGACTTAAATGCTTGGACTTTACCAATGACTCTGTTCCTGTTTAACCACTGACTGTGTGACCTGGCGGCTACAGCCTGAACTCTCTCTAAGGACAGCCGACCGCCCGCCGGGTCCGCAAAAGTGTTTCTCTGTTTATTTTGCTTGCAACACCTCAGCAAATACTTACCTGTTATTAATAAAAGTGTATTCTTTTATGCATGTTATAAAATACAAAATTCCTCTGTAATGTTTGGGTAGTAAGACACTTGGGGACAAGCGTATTTCACCAAGGGGGAGTGTGGCGCCCCGCACCGAGTGCGTCACAGGAGGGTATTGCAGCCAAGACAGCAGCAGCAATATTCTCTGACCCAGCAGTCACACGGTTAACTCAGAGATCCATACCCTACATGCATCACCTAGCATAGAGGGCCAATCAGGTCCTGGTGGGAGGAGTGTAAGGGTAGTGTGTAGTGGAAGTTTAATTCAATTAAAAAAAAGAAGTCTCTCTGAAAGCAACGTAGGAGAGGAAGCAAGATCATCAGCTCTGCAACCTAGGAGAGGGGGTTGCACAGTTTCGTGCGGCCCCCTGGCCACCTTCTACCGGCCATCTCCCTACCGTCACCACGTTTGAGCACCATTACTCCCGGTGCATTACCAACCGAACTACGGGCATCAACATGCGGGTCCAAAATCATCCCGTGCCCATCTACAGCCGGTTTGTTGGTACCGAAGCTAGCAGCAGTTCAGCTCTGCTATGTGAACCAGAGGAGTGGAGGGATCGCTTTACAGGAGCACCCCACCATCGCCAAATCCAGTCGTCTAACCAACGGTGTACCCACCAAGGGACCCAAGGCTCCCCAAAGCATCCGGAACGTATACCCCGGATAGGGCATTCAAGCAGCTTCCCTGTACCCGACCTGGTATTCCTGGGCGACAACGGCACAGTACTTAGATAGAATGGAGGAACACCGCGGATCTCTGAGGGACACCTATCACTGCTGAGTCCACCCGGTCTACTACCTACAAACTGTATACCATGTACTGCCTGCTGGTTACAGTAAAAAACCCGTTACAGAGACTTACAGTGTCCATGCTTCCTTATGAACTGTTTATCCGCATGCTAGAGTAACCGCAGCTGCCTCACAACATCTTGAGCAGCTCCAGCCTTCGGGGATCACCGCTCAGCCTGTGGGGAGCGTTCCATCTTGCTGCATTCCATCCCCCGAGGCCCCGCAGCGTCGGTACAGTTACCGAATCTCTCATAGGTGGCGTCACGACAAATTAACCCCTTAATCTGTTCCCACAAGACATCTTCACTTTTGATCTGTACCACCGGGCCTCACTACCGGCAGGCACGGTCCACCCGTGACAAGGAGGAAGAAGCGAATGCCTGTCTAAACCGGAGTCCCGGCCACGGTGAGTCACATGCACCACTGACTACATTCCCTCACACCTGCTCCATTCTCTCTCTCCGGTCATCACTACTCACCTAAACAAGATCTTCAATCTATCCCTGTATTCTGGCATCTTCCCCTCCTCCCTAAAACACTCTATCATTACTCCATTATTAAAGAAATCTTCTCTTGACCCATCCTGCACTAATAACTACAGACCAGTCTCCAATCTCCCCTTCATCTCTAAACTCTTGATGTGCCTAGTCTCACCAGCCTCACCCATTACCTCTCCACTCACTCTCTTTTAGATGCATTACAGTCTGGTTTCTGACCAATGACCTTCTGATGGCAAAATGTAATGGTGACCACTCTCTGCGTATTCTTCTTGACCTCTTTGCAGCTTTTGACACAGTCGACCACTGTCTCCTACCCTCTATGCTGCACTCCATCGGCATAAAGGACACTGCTCTCTCCTGGTTCTCGTCCTATCTTTCTTATAGCTCTTTCAGTGTATCATTTGCTGGCTCCATTTCCTCTCCTCTTCCTCTCACTATTGGGGTCCCTCAGGGTTTAGTCCTTGGCCCTCTTCTCTTCTCTCTCTACATGGCCCCTATTGGACAGACCATCAGCAGATTTGGCTTCCAGTATCATCTCTATGCTGATGTCACACAATTATACACTTCAGCCCCTGACCTTACCCCAGCGGTACTAAAGAACACCAATGACTGTCTAGCTGCAGTTTCCAACATAATGTCTGCTTACTATCTGAAACTCAACCTCTCTAAAACTGAACTTCTTCTGCTCCCGCCCTCCAGTAACCTCCCTAAATCTGACATCTCCCTCTCAGTGTGCGGCACCACGATAATGCCTAGGCAGCAGGCTCACTGTCTGGGTGTTTTGTTTGACACAGATCTCTCTTTCACTTCCTATATACAATCTCTCGCCCCTCCTGTTGCTTGCACCTGAAGAACATCTCTATAGTCTGTCCCTCACCCTCACCGTGGCCTAATCCATTCCCGCCTTAACTACTGCAATTCTCTAATAATTGGCTTCCCCCTCACTGGACTTTCCCCTCTTCAGTCCAACTTCAATGCAGCAGCGAGGATCACCTACCTGGACAATCGTTACTCAGATGCCTCTGTTCTGTGCTAGTCACTGCACTGGCTGCCTATGCAATACAGGACCCAATTCAAATTGTTTGTTCTCACCGACAAAGCTCTTCACAGCGCAGCACCTCCTTACATCTCCTCCCTCACCTCTGTCTATCACTTTACCAGTTCTCTACATTCTACAAATGACTTTGACTAACATCTGCATTAATTTGAATCTCCCACCTTCGGCTCCAAGACATCTCCCAAGCTGTACCAATTGTCTGGAATATTCTACCCCAAGAAATTAGGACTATTCACAATTTACATAGCTTCAGACTCTCCCTAAAAACACACCTTTTTAAGGTGGCCTATCATGCTCCCTAATATTAGTCCTTTATACTGTATATATAGCCCATTCACTATCTCTCTGGACTTAACTCACCTTCAAACTCCTCCAAATCCAAAAGCTCCACACAGATTAGCTGGTGACCCTTCATGTGATTTTTTTTCTATCCCGCTCTTCTTCAAGATGTTTGGACCATCATTGTAATAAGCCCTGTACTTTGTGTAACCCCTATCTCGTTATAGATTGTAAGCTCTTTTGAGCAGGCTCACCTTTATTTTTGCTGTAATTATTGTATTGTATTTTTTTACATTGTTTCTCTGCTTTAATTAGTATTGTATTTTTTACATTGATTCTCTACTTTACTTATTGTATTTTTTTTATATAATTGTTACCTATGACCGTCTGTATACAACCACTGAATTGTAAAGCGTTGCGGAATATGTTGGCGCTATATAAATAAATAAATTATTATATATCATCTAATCAGCTCTTGTATCACTACAAGTGCCACCATGCCTTTTCAGCTGTGCAGAGATTTTGGGAGTTTATCAGCATTTTATATCTGTATCCAGGGGCAGACATACCATGGGTACAGGGCCCAAGAGGTAAGGGGGTCCACATTTACCTCCAAAGCAGGTGAGATTGTGTATTATGATGAGTTATAGGATTGAAAAGGGCCCATATATTGTTCTTGCATCGGAGCCCTTTTCTGTCTGTGTCCGCTGGTATCTGTATCATTTCTAGATGTAACCTTTTAACTTTGCTCATAGAAGAAGGCTGACTAGTCAAGGAAATAGTTAAAGGCGGCTGTTCTACAAATGTAATTACTTCTTGGGTTCTTCTCTTTCACTCTCAGTTTTATCTGTGTAAGGTCAAAGATTTGCAGTGCAAACACTGATGAAAGAACTTCCGAGAAAGATTAAAAAAGCCGATGGACCAATTTGTAGGGCTGTAAAATTCGTCTATGAGCGGAGGTGCATAAGATGAATGAGGCCGCCGCAGGGAGGAGCCTAAGGCATGAAATTATGCAGTAGCTGATAGGAACGTTGTGCTTCTGCCATTCTCGTAAACTAAGAACTGGACAAACCCAGAAGGTTTTTTTTTAATCATTATAAGTATTCCTTACTACGTTATTGCATTTTAATGAATGAGTTTTGAGTCACTAAGGAGGTGTACACAGGGGCGTAACATCAACAGGTGCAGGTGTAATCAAATCCAGGTCCTGGAGCCTAGGGTGCCCCAAAAGTGCCTATGGCCTTTAAAAAAAAAAGACAATTGCTATTAAAGATTTGCAATAATTAAGCCCCCATAAGATTAAAGCTACGCCACTGGGTGAACATACATGTTGTCACGCTTTCCCTCTGTAAACAACAATCACATTATGGTTGTTATAACATAAAGTGTATTAAGGCATGCGTTATTGTGTAGGTAAAGTGTAGTAGTTTAGTGTTGTGTTATGCTGATAGAGCACTGCTGTCACGTGTTGACTGTTCTGCAGTCCATATGAAATACTCTGTTGTTTTAAATTGGAATAATTTCCTTTGACACATTCAGTGTTAATGTGTAGATGCTGCTGTGTTGCTGTCTATATGTAGGCGGCTCTGTAAGTGGGGTGTTGTGAGTTTGTCAGGTGACCATGCTCCTGGCCTTTAAATACTTCCCTATTTCGCCAGCAGGTGTTGCTGATAGAGTTTCACTCTGCTCTCACCTTGTGTGTTGTATGACATTTGTGTAGTTTGCTGAAACTTTCCTGCAGTTGTTATGCTTGAAGATTGCCATCTTGGGGAACTTGCAGTTGCTATCCTGATCCGTGGGTGGAGGTGAGGGGGTGTTAGCCCATGGCTGCTTGAGGAGCAGGAGAAGGGTGGTGGTCCAGACTTCCACACCTTCAGAGGTATCCCTTGGAGCATGGTAAGGTAGGAACCCCAGTCTACAGGGCTACTACCCAGTTTTCCTTGCCCATTATTGTCATCCTGCTTCTCATTCCCTCATCTGCTTTACCACTATCCTGACAGCTGCCATTTGAGGAAGCTGTGTTTTGCCCAGCAACAGGCAATGAGTAGGTATAGAAACAGTTAATGATTAGCCCATAGTGGGAGGGGCAACTGCAATGATAGTAGTAACATAGTTTTTTTAAGTTTTAAGGAAGACTCCTAAGTGTAGAGTTTTCTAGTAGAATGTCAGATAGGGCTTATTCTGTGAGCAAAGCAGACCTAGGATCTAACTAGTTTAAAGTGGAAGGATAGCTGTATGGTGCAGCGGAGAGCTACAGTAGCTTCCAGCTGAGAGAGAGGGCGGCTGAATTTAACTCCTGGGAGCAGAGGAAGGTGCAGAAAATCCAAAGCCAGCTAGTTATGCAGAAGACATGGAAGTCTGTGACAGAGATCCAGTAAGAAGTGGTTTGCCACAAGTGCCAGGGACTGAAGGAAGAAGATAACCACTGAGTTTCTTGAAAACTGAGGAGGGTAGAACCCAAATTTGACAGCTTATCAGTGATCTGGAAGACATGGGTCTGTCAGAGGCAGAGAGGAAGTGGACCAGCACCCGAGCAAGGGAGCTGGTGGATGGACAATGTGCAGAGCACTACCAGGAACTGGCCTCAAGCGGGGAAGTCCTCTGACATGAAACACAGCAAGGATGCGGGTTCATCTGGATGTTTAGGGCTGGTGTCTGGTCTATATGGAGAAGAAGATGGTGGAGACTGGGCACCTGCCTCAGCAGAGGAATCATCTCAAGGCGGGTATGTGCATGACGTTCCTAAAGATGGATGGTCCCAGTGCATGGTTGTGGTCCATGTGATGTAAGGGGCCCCGATGACAAAGTGTGCAAAGGTGTGGTGATTGGTGGCCCTAATGGAGGCCAGGTGGCTTGGTGTAGAAAGTAACTGGGCCCCCTGAAGGAGAGGCCAGAAGCGATGTGGAAGCCGAACTGTGGCCTGGTTTCTGTCCTGTGTAAGGACCAAACACGGGGATATCTTATATTCCCAGATGCTAGTGGTTTCTTCTTTGATCCCGAGAACAGCCCCCACATCTGAGGGAGAGACCTCTACCACCAGGAAGTGGTGTATCGTGGAGAATGGTAGAGGACCTGTGAGGAAGATGAAGTGAAAGGTCATGTTGTGCCAGTATCACGAAACAATCACTGATCTCAGGGAGACCAGTCAAAGAAAACACTGCGGGCAGCCGGCAAAAGCGCTCAAACACTGTGAAATCCTAGGTGCATTGTCCCCTGGGAAATATAAATATGCAAATAGAGTCCGTGGAGCCTCATTTAGGAGTCTCAAGCATGGGACTAGCCAGATATCCCTCCAGGGAAGGACCTAGCAATGACTCCTCGTGGAGACTACCATAACCACCATATTAAGTGGCCCTTTCAGTCAATATCCAGCTCTTTACGAGTTTAAAGATATGACAAGGGAAATACCAATGCCAGGTATCCATCCACAGACAGCTGTTTTGGGGTTTTGCCCTTCATCAGTGTGGAGTAGGATTCTGGCTAGGTGGGAGCAATGCCTGGTAGACCAACATCATAAAACAATCCCTGGAGGGATATCTGGCTAGACCCGTGTTTGAGACTCCTAAACGAGGCTCCACGGACTCTATTTGCATATTTGTATTTCCCAGGGAGCAATGCACCTAGGATTTCTCTGTGTTTAAGCGCTTTTGCCGGCTGCCCGCAGTGTTTTCTTTGACTGGTCTCCCTGAGATCAGTGATTGTTCGTGATGCTGGTCTACCAGGCATTGCTCCCATCTAGCCAGAATCCTACTCCACATTGATGAGGGGCAAAACCCCGAAACAGCTGTCTGTGGATGTGTCTGGGCCACACGGACTGGGTACTCAGGTCTCTGGCGGTCGGGTGCAGGGATGTCACGGGTGGTCCATGCGCGAGCCTGTGCCCTTGGGTGACAATGAAAAGGGGTGTATTTACAGGGATTAAAGTTATTGTCGGTCGTGACGCCACCTGTAGGTCTGGTCATGGCACCGACGCTGCTGGAACCTCCAGGGTGATGGGCAGCAGCAAGGTGTTGTAGCCCTCCACAGGCAGGGCTGAGTCCCCGGGGGGGTTGTAAGTAGCAATAGTGGAATAGGGCAGCATAGTCGTTATGGTGTGGGTCTAGAATGATGGACACACACACAGAAAGTCTCTTTTGGTACCTTTACTGATGGAAACCGGTACACGTCCAGGGATGAAGGATGCACTTTGGGACTTCCACACCAAGTGTTCTGTTCCTTCTCTCTCTAGTCTGGCATGTGTGAAATGAAGCCTGACCTTCTGCGTCTGTTACACCCATGTTGCTGCACTGAGGGCTCTCTCCTGCCGTCCCTGACTCTCAAATGTGGGTGCTGCAGGTGTCCGGGAAGCTAAGCCTCCACGGTGTGCTGGATTTTCTGCTGGGCTGTTCTCTTTTCCTGTTGCAGACTCAGTCTCCAGTGACCGCTGTTCTCCTGGGGTGAGCCGGGATGGCTCCTCTGCCCCCGCTATACTGTTCCTCGTCTCTGCTTGCGGTCCTACTCTCTCTGGACCTCACACTAGCTCTGGAGGTGCATTGGTGTTGGGCCTAGCACGGCTCCGGTAACCAGTTTTAGCTCACTAGCCCTGAGCTGAACTTCACAGTTCTTGTAACGACTGCACACTCTGGCTACGTCCGCCCCCAGCACCTGTATTTATAGGGGATCTGGCTTAACAGCAGCCAGTGAAGCTCCCCCTACAGGCCTGGGGTGGAAGGTTTTGGGTGTAAGTGAGGTACCAGATGTGGAAATCCCTTAGTGTACTAGTGAGTTCTGTGGCTTACCTGGTAAAGGGCACCACATATGGATACCTAGCTTTGGTATTTCCCTTGTCATATCTTTAAACTCGTAAAGAGCTGGATGTTGACTGGAAGGGCCACTTAATATGGTGGTTATGGTGGTCTCCTCAAGGAGCCACCCCATGGCTAGGTCCTTCCCTGGAGGGATATCTGGCTAGTCCTGTGTTTGAGACTCCTAAACGAGGCTTCACGGACTCTATTTGCATGTTGTGCCAGTATGCAGAGTAGTTTAAAGTTCCTGCGAGGCCTTGATTCAGCGGGGCTAAGACCCACATATCCGGGACTCCCCTATGTTGAAGCCATGAATGGCTGGAGTTTGTTTTACCCCCATTCCTGTTTCATTTGCACAGATTGTGTACCCTGCTGCTGGATTGAGGGACTTTGAAGCCGTGAGTGAGCGGCACACTCTTCACTAAGGATTTAGCTCAATCCAAAATGGACTTTGCCTCTAAGGGACAGTGAGCATGTGACATGGACAAGACTATGCTGAAAGGACTGTGTCTCTATTTGATGGATGTTGACTTTAAGAACTGTGTCCTCATCCTAAGAACTGATGGGGGGACCATGAACTGTGTCCTTAACATGAAGGACTACTCCTTTGCAAGGATGGACTGTGTTAAACTGAGTAGAACCTGGTCAAATGGTCATAAGAAAACTGGTCTAATGGACAGAACAGATGGACTATTGCCAAGTTAAGACAATGGACTTTGTGATTCCGAGGTCCTAGCCAAGAAGAATCGGATCTGCACCCGTTAGCATAAGATGTCATCTGTTTTACAGAGAAGAAAAAGCTGAAAAACGTCATGTTACTAAAAGTGTCACATCGCCATTGGACTCGGTGGCTGGTGTTCCTGCCTCAGCCGCTGGGAGGCGCCGGATTCCTTTGGCTGATGGTGCCGGTGATAGGAGGGCCATGTCCTCATATGGACCTGCACCTTTGACGTCTGTCTCTGTCGCTGGACGCCGCCGTGTTTCTCCTGTGGGTGATGTTGGTTGCAGAAGAGCGGGTCCCGCAGAGGTATCTGATAGGCGCAGCCTTCGTTCTTCTGTCAGAAGTGGGGTGGTTGGTGCAAGTCGTGCATCACCATCTGGCCTGGTTCTAGGGGCGGTCTAGATGAGGTCATCAGGCTGTGAGCTCCAGCCTATGGGAGGTAACCATGCCCTTCAAATACCTTGGAGCCTGTCTTGCAGACTGCCAGATATAGTCTTGGTTCCCCAGTGATAGTGTGTATTTGGTTTTGACTTTGACCTTTGCCTGGATTTTCGACTCTGCTACAGCCTGACAATTTTGTACCTTAGAACCCTCTCAGTGTTGACTCGGACTCCTGACTATGTTTTTCGGGTCCTGATTTTTCCCTTCCTGGCGACCTTCCTGCTCCACTGGTCATAATAGGCAGCTACCCCCTGGGCTCTGCTGTAATTCCAGATCCCTGTAGGGGTAAAAGGTCTTGGGGTTTCTCGGGGTGCTGCCTTACCAGCAGCTCAGCCTTACAGCAGATGGTCATTACAGAAAGTAGTTAATATGTGGTGTTTTGCATTTATGTCTCACAGGTTTTCCAGATGGTCGAAGACAACCATCATTAAAGAAAGTGGAAATATAAGGAGGTGGACATGGTGTCACGTTTTCACCTTGAAGACACTGATCACGTCAAGGTTGTTATAATGTAGGGTGTAATGTGTATTATATCATGCATTATTGTGAAGGTAATGGTTTACTGTATAATATGTTGCACTGCCATATGAAGAAGCTGTGTTCTGCCCAGCAACAGGTAGTGAGTAGGTATAGAAGCAGTTAATGGCTGGGACATCCCATAGTGGGTGGAGCTAATACAGAGACAATGTGGAGTTTTCTATTAGAACTTCAGATAGGGCCTAGCCTATGACAGAAGCAGATCTAGGATCTGACTAGTCTGCAGAGTTACATGACGTGGGTGCCCCTGTAGTAAAGGGAGACCGATAAAGAGGATAGCAAATATTGAGGAAAGATTGACCGAGTTACAGAGTGATCTATGGGAGTTGGGTCAACTGTAGAAAAAAGTGATGAAATAAGACGGGTGCTAGTATAGGACAGAACAGACTGTGAAATGAAGCGAGAGCTCAGGGCGGGAGTCCCCTAAGAGTCTGAGAGCTTGAAGCTAAGTCCAGCCATATTGGCAACATCCCTTTAAGAGGAAAAACACATGGAATCGCGGGAAGAGAATATGACTTTCATGGATTGTGTTGTGGTACTAGACTGGGAAGTGTTGGAACGAGACGTACTAATGGAGTTTGGAGTAAGTGTAGAGAAGAGAGTGTGTACTTTATAGAGTTGCTCTGTGCTAAAGAAACATACAAAAAGACTTGAACCCGCTATCTAATGTACATCATTGTTATCAAGTTTCTCTTGATTAAAACTACATTTTTAAAGAACTTGCGGTCTCTCTCGATGAACACTTGGCCCTGGCCAATTGGGGCGTATCGCCCTCACAACTCAAGTCCACACACCCACCAAGATCCTATCTTTCGTGTAGTGTGCCAGAGCATTGAAGACTACTACCTCGCCCACGACTACTGCCCTGTGCCATGCTACATAACTACATGAGACTGGACAATAAATACTAAGTGCCTAGAAGTGCATCATTACTAGACTAGCAGCTAATGTCACTGACATAAAGGTTCCCACAACTGGAAAACGTACATAAAGTTGCGTTCGTATGGGAAGGTACTTCCAATGAAAACATTACGGCCCCTTTCACATTTGTGCATCTGTGCAGTTACCTGCGCTTGCCTGCGTCCCCGCCGCCATTACCTGCTATGGGGAGCACAGGAAGTGAAATGCCGGGATTCAGGTCTGAAGAGGGGCGGAGTCTGAGCGCACGCGTCACACAGAACGCGCTGGAGACATCGTTAACAGCGTCTCCAGCGCGCCATGAGTGACGCGTGCGCTCAGACTCCGCCTCTCTTCAGACCTGCGTCCTGGCATTTCACTTCCTGTGCTCCCCATAGCAGGTAAAGCGGCGGGGACACAGGCAAGCGCAGGAGCTGCCCATCTCTGCGTTCATGTGCAGCCGTGCGTTTGCCTGAAAACTGTGTGCGCTTGCCTTTTGTGCTAGCACAGGCAGGCAAACGCAGGTAACTGCACAGACGCTGAAATGTGAAAGGGGCCTACACAGTCATCATTTCAGTCCGAGAGATCCTCCGTGTCAAAATTGCTAGCATTCAGACCAATGTTATTCAAATGGACTGTTCAGATTAGCAGCTTCTTTCACCAAATTTGTGCATTCACACACATTGTTTTTGATCCGTTTTTTTTGCAGTGTACTACAGAAAACAGATCACTCAAATGGAAACCCAGCAAAGTCTATGGGTTTTCACTTTTTGCCATTCAGGCTGGGAATTTGTTGAGTGATCCGTTTTGTTCCTGGAAAAGTGATCCGTCCAAGAAAAGGGCATGATAGTGTCTGTGACGATTTTCTCATCCGCTTTTTCCATGGGAACCATTCTAATTAGATTAAAAAACAGACACAGCACAAAATACAGATCAGTGTGTGAAAAGGTGATGCATGTTTTGGAAAGCGGATCAGTTTTGCAGCTAAATAATGGGTAAAACAAAAATGGTGTGAAAAACAGTGTGTCTGAATGTAGCCTTAGGGTACCTTTACACGCCGCTACGACGGGATGGATACAACCCGCTACAGGCTGCAAATGTAGCTTGTAGCGCCAATATAGCCCGTAGTAGCGGCTTGTGAAGACGGGACGTGACAGCCGGCAACAGATACATCTGTTTCCGAGCACTGCTCGAAAACAGATGGCTACAAAGCCGATTGTAGCGAGCTGTATCGGCGTGTAAAGAAGGAACAGAAGGGTTGTTTCTACACCATGCTATGTAGCTGGGGCGTGACACAGGCTCCGGGTTTCCGCGCCCCCTTCAGCGATCATTGGAGGAAGCTCCTGCGTAGCGATTGGTTGTCGCCGCACAGGGCGGCATATTTAAGGAGCTGACCAGTCACACTACACAATTGCTCGAGCGTCAAGTATTAATCAGCCTCCTGCGATGACTGGCCAATCATGGTATTATTGCTTTGTCCTATCAGCGTATGGACGTCTCGTAATCCACAATTGTGGCACACCTATGTGCTGTCCCTGCTGCACCAGGTACGCCCATAGTAGCTGGTTATAGCGGTGTGTAAATGAGCGATGATGAGCTACAGATGGCTACTTGAGACACCCGGCGATGTATCTAGCTATAGATGTAGCGTAGCGTAGCACACCTTGTGGCGGCGTGTAAAGGAGGTGCGTTTACCGTTTGTAACCGTTTGAGCGTGCTCGTGCACGTGAAGTAGCGGATTGTATCCATCCTGTTGTAGCGGCGTGTAAAGGTACCCTTAAAGGGGTTTTCCACTTTAAAGAAAAAAGTGAATGCTAATGTGACGCCCCGCAACGAGTGCGTCACAGGAGGGTATTGCAGCCATAAATGCAGCAGCAATATTCTCTGACCCAGCAGTCATCTGGTTAACTTAGAGATCCAAACCCTGCATGCAACACTAGTAGAGGGGACCAACCAGGGTCCTGGTGGGCGGAGTGCTAAGGTAGAGTGTGGCGCCCCTGCGGGTATGCGCCACAGAATGGTATTACACTTGAATATAAAATGTGTTTTTCCTTGTAAGTTGCCAGGTTACGATTTAAATCTTATGGAGTCTATTTTTAGCACTCACTTAGGACCGCATCACTTAGTGCAGGGGGAACAGGTAATATGGTAGGTTCCACAGGTGGTGGGCGGAGCTTAGGATAGAGTTAGAGTGATAGTTGAGATTTACCTCAGACGGCGTTGGGAAGGCAGACAGAGTGGTCAGGCCTGGCAGCTCAGCTGAGTGGAGGGTACCCCATCTTTATGTGGGGGCCCAGGACAGATGGCAAGGACCAGAACTGGTAGGAGCCACCTGGTCATGTTGAGGGTACACAGGTGACACGGACTACCGAGGAAGCCAGGAGTTCATCCCTGACTGCAAAGCCGACGAGCTGCAGGCCCAACAGGACCGGGTTGCTGACAGCCCCACAAAGGTACCTCACCCCTCATGCCCAGAAGACGGTCCTACACTAGCGAGGAAAGACTGAAACCCGGTGTCAGGTGGGAAACTTGTGCGTTCCTGCTGTTCCCATTTGGACCGGTATAAGTCAAGCTAAGCCTACTAGACACAGACTGCAGGAATGGCGGGTGAGCTCTTCAAAGGTGGGAAAGACTGAGAGAACTAGAGAAAGTAAAAACCCTGAAAGACAGAGAGAGAACATCTAAAGACTCCTTAAGAGAAATCCTGAGTTGGTAACAACACCCTAAACCAAACTGTACCGTGTATTGTTATGCCATCAGCCGGTACCGAGTAAAGCAAAGTTAAAATGGAAATGGTTTCTGTTATTCTTCCTGCCGCAGCTCAAAGGACATAACATCATCAACATCAACAGCAGAGGGTAAGAACGGCACCACCATTTACCATCACTGTCCTCCCTCACCGTCTCATCACCACAGCTGCCCTGAGGTAAAGCTCCACCTGTGGGGAGCTGTACCACACACTGCTGCCCCCTCCATCACCTCAGCGGCCGGCTGGCAGTGCCGGTACCACCTTACCGGACCCTACAGGTGGCGTCACGTCCCCCTGTAAATAATTCCCTCACACCCCCCCCCTTTAAATGATCCCCAGGGCACGGCACCGGGATACCGTCCACCTGTGACTCCCTACTCAGCAGACCCGGTGACCGAGTACCCCCCCACAGCCCTGGCCACATCAAGAGTGTAGAAGAAGTTAGAGAGAAACTGACTTGAACTTGAAGAAGGAGTAACGTAGGAGCGGGGGCTCTGCACCGCCGTGCAGCCCCCGGGCCGTCACCGGTCGGGTGTTAGCACCTGAGGCATGAACAACCGGGATCGGGCATCACCAAACACGGGTTCCAAAAGACTCCCGTGCCCAAATTACAGCCGGTTCACTGGTACCGAAGCTGGCAGCAGTTCACCTCTGCTACGCGAACCAGAAGAGTGGAGGAGCAGCTTCAGAGGAGCACCCCACCACCCACCAAATTCCAGTCGTCTAACCAGCGGTGTACCCACAGAGGGATCCAAAGCTCCCCAAAATATCCATCACGTATACTTTGGATAGGGCATTGAAGCAGCCTCCCCGTACCCGATCTGGTATTCCTGGGCGACAAAGGCAAATACTTAGCTAGAATGGAGGAACACCGCGGGTCTCTGAGGGACACCTATCACTGCTGAGTCCACCCAGTCCACTACCCGTTAACTGTATGCCATGTACTGCTTGCTGGTTACAGTAAAGACCCGTTACAGAGACTTACAGTGTCTGTGCTTCCTTATGACTGCATCCGTCCGCACACAAGGTAACCGCTGCTGCCGCAGAACATCTTATGCAGCTCCAGCCTCCGGGGATCACCGCTTAGCCTGTGGGGAGCGTTCCATCTTGCTGCTATCCATCCCCCGGAGGTCCCGCAGCGTCGGTAGGACTTACCGAACTACTCATAGGTGGTGTCACGAATAAATTAACCCCTTAATCTGTTCCCGCAAGACGTCTACAACTTTTGATCTGCACTCAACCGGGCCCCACTACCGGCAGGCGCGGTCCACCCGTGACAAGGAGGAAGGAGCTTCAGCCTGTCTAAACCGGAGTCCCTGGCCACAGTGAGTCAGAAATTTGGCTTTTTCCCACAATTGGACTACAAAAGGTTCCAAGGAAGTGAGAGTGACACAGCTTTCTTCACCAGCTCTCTACCAGAACGGTTACCGGTTGAACGGGTGTGGTTTCCCCCAAAGAAGAGAATGGCCAGCACGAGACTCCAAGACCTGATGTGGGAGGTCGAGGGGGAGGCCAGAGCAACCATAGGCCACCCCGGTCCGGGTCCTGTCCTCAACATCGATGGCAGCCCTGACTTTTGGCAAGAAGCTCTGCAAGACCTCCGGGTGAGGCTCATGGAAACTGTCGAGTGGACAATCCGTAGCTGGAGCGCGAGCCTGGGACGTAGACTACATCATGCGATGCAGCAAAGACGACCGGGTACACCTAATCCAGGACCGGATGATATCTCCAGCTTCACTACCGCCTCACCGTCACCCACCACCTGTCCTGCTTCGTCGCCAGAGCCCATAGACTGCCTCATTCCGGTGGAGACCACAGCCCAGCCCGTTCCAGCGCTTGAAACCGCAGCCGAACCCGTTTTTGAGCCGGAGCACACAACATGCTCCAAGGAAGAAGCTGACATCTACCAGGTTCCCACAACGGAACCCATCAACAGTTGTACCCTCCAAGAGACTGTTGCCTGTTTCGTCCCCGAACCGGAGGCCTCCTCTGCTATTACAGAGGCCTACCTGTTCACCGGGGCAGAGACACCACTTCCAGCAGTAACAGATGAAGAGGCAGGCAGCCTGGAAGCCCTGCAGGACGTCCCTGAGGAAAGATCCGCAGCACCACCGCCCTGCTGTACCGAGGAACATGTTCCAGCATCTCCAACCATCGAGCAGCCCGATGTGGTCGTCGAGGGAGAAGAAGAGGACAATGACGACGAGACCCGCAGCATCCCTGAGGATCTTGACACCGGTTTCGCTTGGGGAGATAGAGAGGATCCTCGTCCGAGCAGCTAGCTCGGGTACACTGGTCGGGTGCATGTGCGACACCTTCCCCTGTGCCGTTCAACCGGGTTCCAGTCCAGACTGTCCGCCAAGCCCAAGCTTCCTACCAAACCACCAGTTCCACCGTTCATCTTCACACCCCGAGCCGTACCGACGGAGATGTTCGCCAGCGTCGACGAGAGGAGTGGCAAGCCCGTGAACACGCTAACATGCAGGCCCGTGCCGAGGCTCGCCGCCAACCGCCGCTGCCTGATGAACTCCGCCGCGAAGGTAGAATTTCCACCTTTAATTTGTCTAACGGGTGGGGGTTCGCTTGGGAGGTGGGTTTGAATGAAGAAGTGTTTGTGGGGCGTCGGGAAGTAGAGTCACATTTGCCCAGAGGACATCCTGATCGCGACTTATACTGGGGCGATATAATCACTTATGAGCGGTATGCTTGTATGGATGGGTGGTTCGCTATCCAGGTGCGCCATCGTTCTCCGCTCCAGTGACTCAAAAAGCTTGGACTCAATAAATGACTCTGTTCCTGTTAATCACTGACTGTGTGATCCAGGGGCTGACTGGCGACGCAAATCCTGGGTGGCAAAGTTTTTCCGGCAGCCCTTGGGTGGGGACCGGGGGGGGGGTGCTGTCGGAAATTTTCGGCGGCCCATCTCGGTCCCTCTCCAGCCGGGCCCGTATTTGGAGTTCCTGCGCCCTAGGCACTGTCAGTGGTGCCCCCCCATCGTGCCATGCCCCCCTGCAGACAGAGGGGTAGCTAAAGGCTAAAGGGAGCCTAGAGGTTCCCATTATGGTTGGAGTAGATGGTTGCTAGTTGACCGCCACCATGTCACATCAGCAAGGAGGTGGCAGTCATGTTTTGGGTCGTAATCATGTGGAGAGAGCTAGTTTGCCCCTATAGGGTCCATGAAGGCGTGAAAAGGACCACGGCAAAGTATATATACTTTTAGACTGACCACTTTTTTTCTTTGTACAAAATCATCCCCATGCATGACAATGCACCATCTCTTCGTACAGAGCATAGCCCTGAGTAATTGGCTGCTATGGACATAAAAGTAGAGAAAACCATGGTGTGGCTACCAGTCTCCCCTGATCTCAACCCTATTGAGAAACTTAGAAGTACCATTAAGCAAAAAAAATCTAAGATGCTGTAAGACCTTAACCGTCAAACCAGCAGCTCTGGGAGTCAATTCTGACATCCTGCAAACAAATGCAATCTTAAAACATCCAAAACCTGACAAGTTCAATAAATGCAATATTTGTGAAGGTGATCTCAAAGAAAGGTGATATACAATATGAGACATACTGGTAGGATGCTTACATTGTGAGCCCCAATGGGGACAGTATTGATGATGTATGTAAAGTGCTGTGGAGTTCATAGTGTAATATAAATGTAAAAAAATATTTCTTCATATGTCGTCACAATACCGGGATCTGAGGATCTTCTATTTCGAGGTCAGGGGCTCTCTGATGCCATGTTGCTGCATGTCTCGCTGTCTTCCTTTTTTGACACTGAAGTGCGGTGGACAAGAGAGCATTAACTGGTTAATAACAAGAAGTATGGAGTGTACTAACTGAGCCATAAACCCCCCCATACCATGTCCCGCAGACATTGTAGGATTACTATATGGATTTTATTGTTAGGGCACGGACACACTGGCGTGAATCTCGGATAAGTGCAATGTGTGATTTTATCGCAGTGCAGTCAGTTAATCAACGTCTGAAACACATTGGCGAGTGTCGGACGCTTTTTTCTCATCCAGATTCTGGATGGGAAAAAAGTCACAACATGCTGCGACAGTCTGCGATTCATGTGCGAGACTCACCAATGCAAGTCTATGAGTCCGACAAAATCATGGACCGCACACTGACAGCACACGGACCATCCGAGAGGCATCAGTTTTTTTCACTGATACATTCTCATTCTTCAGCTGAGACAACTGTAAAATGCTCCTGTAAATAGCAGTAATAGCTGCTGAGAAACAAAACAGATTGCACATGGATGTGATCTAAGAAAACTGTCGGACACTCACACAGCATTTGGATGTCACAGTGGCCAGCCACACAGACAGCCCGCCACAGCCACACACAGAGCCACAGCCACACACAGAGCCACAGCCACACACAGAGCCACAGCCACACACAGAGCCACAGCCACACAAAAACAGTCAGCCATATAGACAGCTACACAGACGCAGAGAGCCACACAGAGAGACACAGCCACATAGACAGCCACACACATAGCCACAGCCAGCCACACACAGAGCCACAGCCAGCAACATAGACAGCCATAGCCAGCCACACACAGGCACACACAGACACAGCCAGCCAAACACAGACACAGCCAGCTACACACACAATATCAGCCACATACATACAGCCACACACATACAGCCACACACATAGCTAGCTACACACATAGCTAGCCACACACATAGCTAGCCACACACATAGCTAGCCACACAAACACAGCCACACACAGCCAAAGCTAGCCAGCCAGCCACACATACAGCCACACACATACAGCCAGCCACGCATACACACACAGCCAGATTGAATACACATGCAGCCAGCCAGGCAAACACACATACAGACACACACACATGCAGCCAGACACACAGACATGGAGGCAGACACACACATGCAGCCAGAGGCACACATTAACATGCAGCCAGACACACACGCAGCCAGAGACACACTCACACAGCTGGAGACACACACACACACACATGCATCCACAGACACACACACACATGAAGCCACACACACAACACACACACATGCAGCCAGAGACACACACATGCAGCCAGAGACACACACACACACATGCAGTCAGAGACACACACATGCAGTCAGAGACACACACATGCAGCCAGAGACACACACACTGCCATAGACACACACTTGCAGTCAACGACACACACACATGCAGCCAGCGACACACACACATGCAGCCGGAGACACACACACACAGCCAGAGACACACACACATGCAGTCAACGACACACACACATGTAGCCAGAGACACACACACACATGCAGCCAGAGACAGGCACACACACACATGTAGCCAGAGACACACACATGCAGCCAGAGACACATATACATGCAGACAGACACAGACATGGAGCTAGAGACACACATACATGCAGACAGACACAGACATGGAGCCAGAGACACACATGCAGCCAGAGGCACACACTAACATGCAGCCAGACACACACGCAGCCAGAGACACACACATGCAGCTGGAGACACATACATGCATCCAGAGCCACATACATGCAGCCAGAGACAAACACACACATGCAGCCAGAGACACATATACATGCAGACAGACACAGACATGGAGCTAGAGAGAGACACACATACATGCAGACAGACACAGACATGGAGCCAGAGACACACATGCAGCCAGAGGTACACACTAACATGCAGCCAGGGACACACACATGCAGCTGGAGACACACACAAACATACACATGCATGCAGAGGCTTGTACACACATATGCAGCCAGACACACATGCACCCAGAAACAGACACACACATGCATGCAGCTAGAGACACACACACATGCATGTAGAGACCCACACACACACACACATGCATCCAGAGACACACACACGTGTCCAGAGACACACACATGGAGGCAGAGACACACACACACACACATGCAGCCAGAGACCGACACATGCAGCCAGAGGCACACACTAACATGCAGCCAGACACACATGCAGACAGAGACACACACATGCAGCTGGAGACACACACATGCAGCTGGAGACACACACATGCAGCTGGAGACACACACAAACACACACATGCATCCAGAGACTTACACACACACATGCAGCAAGACACACATGCACAGCCAGACATGCATGAACATGGGCAAGTTTTATATGGAGGAGCAGCACACATTGCTCACCTCATGGCTGGTGTCCCATTTAGCTCTTCTCCGCGGCAGAGACACACACATGGAGGCAGAGACACACACACACAGCCAGAGACACACACATGCAGTCAGAGACACACACACACACATGCAGCCAGAGACAGACACATGCAGCCAGAGGCACACACTAACATGCAGCTAGACACACATGCAGACAGAGACACACACATGCAGCTGGAGACACACACATGCAGCTGGAGACACACACAAACACACACATGCATCCAGAGACTTACACACACACATGCAGCAAGACACACATGCACAGCCAGCCATGCATGAACATGGGCAAGTTTTATATGGAGGAGCAGCACACATTGCTCACCTCATGGCTGGTGTCCCATTTAGCTCTTCTCCGCAGCAGGAATGTAATGTAGCCAGGCGCGCTGCATCACAGCTTGCAGATATGGCCACACTCAGACCCCTTCTGTTAGCAGTGACGCGGCCGGTACTGTTCACAAACAGGATAAGGTGCCGGCCGGCCAAACAACAAGTGAGGGGTTCTGCGGGCAGCCACGGTAAGAGTTGTTGGGGAGCTGCAACAGGCAGAGGCTGGCCCACGCAATGCCTGCTGCCTCCCTGTACAGGCCGCTGGGTGCAATAAGCCTGTCTGTACAGTTAAATCATCGGCGGCCGTATCCCGCATTAACAATAGCTGCGGGCCTGCGGCCGCCGGTAATTTACTTTTGCAGTGATGTTAGTAATGCACCCAGTGGTCGGCGGCCCTGAACTGTTGCTAAGTGACCCCGGCCCGGGGGGCAAGTGCCTCCCTGCCCCCCGGGCCAGCCCGCCCCTGGTGTGATCTGGCGGCTACAGCCTGAACTTTCATTAAGGACAGCCGACCGTCCGCCGGCCTCGCAAAAGTGTCACCTGTTTATTTTACCTGCCTTATTTTTGCGTAAAATAATGACCTGTTATTAATAAAAGTGTGTTACCTGTTATAAAATACAAAAATCCCCTGTAATGTGGGCAGTGCGACGCTTGGGGACAAGCGAATTTAACCAAGGGGAGTGTGGCGCCCCGCAACGAATGCGTCACAGGAGGGTATTGCAGCCATAAATGCAGCAGCAATATTCTCTGACCCAGCAGTCATCTGGTTAACTTAGAGATCCAAACCCTGCATGCAACACTAGTAGAGGGGACCAACCGGGGTCTTGGTGGGTGGAGTGCTAGGGTAGAGTGTAGAAGAAGTTAGAGAGAAACTGACTTGAACTTGAAGAAGGAGTAACGTAGGAGTGGGGGCTCTGCACCGCCGTGCAGCCCCCGGGCCGTCACCGGTCGGGTGTTAGCACCTGAGGCATGAACAACCGGGATCGGGCATCACCAAACACGGGTTCCAAAAGACTCCCGTGCCCAAATTACAGCCGGTTCACTGGTACCGAAGCTGGCAGCAGTTCACCTCTGCTACGCGAACCAGAAGAGTGGAGGAGCAGCTTCAGAGGAGCACCCCACCACCCGCCAAATTCCAGTCGTCTAACCAGCGGTGTACCCACCGAGGGATCCAAGGCTCCCCAAAATATCCATCACGTATACTTTGGATAGGGCATTGAAGCAGCCTCCCCGTACCCGATCTGGTATTCCTGGGCGACAAAGGCAAATACTTAGCTAGAATGGAGGAACACCGCGGATCTCTGAGGGACACCTATCACTGCTGAGTCCACCCAGTCCACTACCCGTTAACTGTATGCCATGTACTGCTTGCTGGTTACAGTAAAGACCCGTTACAGAGACTTACAGTGTCCGTGCTTCCTTATGACTGCATCTGTCGGCACACAAGGTAACCGCAGCTGCCGCAGAACATCTTATGCAGCTCCAGCCTCCGGGGATCACCGCTCAGCCTGTGGGGAGCGTTCCATCTTGCTGCTATCCATCCCTCGGAGGTCCCGCAGCGTCGGTAGGACTTACCGAACTACTCATAGGTGGCGTCACGAATAAATTAACCCCTTAATCTGTTCCCGCAAGACGTCTACAACTTTTGATCTGCACTCAACCGGACCCCACTACCGGCAGGCGCGGTCCACCCGTGACAAGGAGGAAGGAGCTTCAGCCTGTCTAAACCGGAGTCCCCGGCCACGGTGGGTCACTAACGTTTTACTTAAATTCAAAAGATTAAAATTAGATAGTACTCACTCTCTCCGGGCCCAAAATCTTCCCTCCATCACAGCTCCTGTTTCAGTAATTTGGTGCAGAGGTAAGGTCACATCGCAGAGGTTACATCACCGCGGCAGCCAATCAATGATCTCAGTGACTCAGCTGACAGACGTTAGGCTCTTTGATTTGTTTTAGTGGTGATGATGTGAACTGACAATGTGGCAAAAGTCAGTATTGAACCCGGGAAGGGTATATTATCTGAGTGTATTATTTTACACGACAGGAAATGTTTGGAGTCCGCTTTTCTAAAAGCAGAAAAACCCTTTAATAGCCTTAAAAATGTGCACTCACCTCCTACATCAAGGTGCTCAGCCTCACTCAGTACTGCGGCTTCCACTGGTTTCCTGATATCATGTGACCACTGCAGCAAATCAGATCGTCTGCAGCCTTCATTATTGTGTCCGAGTGGAAGAACAGAGTTTTTCCCTTTCAGATGGAAATGTGAAGGCTGCAGCAGTCACTTGATGTTGTTTATGTCAAGATACCAGCAGGGATACTGCGCTGAGAGCCAGAAGAGATTTTGTAAATTTTACTTTACCAATTGTTTTATCTTGCATTATTATGATTCTGGTAGCCTTATTATCCATTTATTGCTTTCCGCAGGTCTTCTCCAATTACCCTTTTTGGCCTTTGAAGTTAAGAGACTTGGAGGCGTCCAAATATTTCCCTCCCTCGCCCTCCACTTTTGTCTAGAAAATCAGCAGCTTGGGAGTCGGTCCAATACAGCTGTGCACAAACCCCTTGCGGGTGGTGGGGATGAATCACGCTGCAAGGATTTGGCCCTGACTGTTACTGTCCAAGTCTTACAATATCTGTAAACTGGGATTCCCCAAGCAGTCTTCACATACAAGCAGCAGCAGAAGATCTGACATTTCTTAAGAGGTGGGTTAATACCTTGAAAGCCATTCAAATGTTCTAAATAGTTAGACACCTGCAAATCTCTCAGAGCATTGTCCACCTGACTCCAGGACTATGAACACCTCTGGTTTTTGGACCTTATGTGAATCACGACTCTTCCTATTATGTTGTGTAACTGAGGCTGGGGTCACATTTGGGCAGGAAATTGCTTTCACTGCATCTTGATCCGGATGCGGTGAACGTAATTGCCTTCACACACATTTTGTTTCCAAAATGTGTGCTGTGAACCGCAGTGCGGTAACCGGATTGCTCCGGATGTGTATTCCAGAGCAATGCGGTTACCGTATACTTTGCTCATCCCTGCTGCCGCAGGGATAAGCAAAGTGTTAAATGTGTATTAACACATTAAATATGAATATTAGCTGTGGGCAACATGGCCTACCCCCCCTAGAGACATGCTATCCACTCCTCTCAGCATATTAGGGATTAATAACCCATTTACAGTATGCTGGCTATTGTCGGCTTTGTACAAATGTATGAATGAAGCTGCAGCTCCCCTGACAGTAGAGCAGATACTGTACATAATGTGCGCTGCCCATAGACCTAATGATAATGGTTACAGGACCTCGGACAGCAGCAGATACTATACGTACATTACGTACAGTATCAAGGGAGCCGCAGCTTCATTCATACATTTGTACAAAGTCGACAATAGCCGGCATACTGTAAATGGCTTATTAACTCCTAACATGCTGAGAGGAGTGGACAGCATGTCTCTAGAGGGGGTGGGCACCCCCTAGAGACATGTTGCCCACAGCTAATATTCATTTTTAATGTGTTAATACACATTTAACACTTTGCTTATCCCTGCGGCAATAGGGATGAGCAAAGTATACGGTAACCGCATTGCTCAGGATTACATATCCTGAGCAATCCGGTTACCGCATTGCGGTTGCCAGAACCGCTCCAAAAACTGCAGCCTGCATGATTTTTAGCGCAGGCTGCAGATCCGGAGCCGGCAACCGGATTGCATGTAAAGCAATCCAGTTACCATAATGGGCTCCTATGGGGAACGTTTCCTGATACGGTTCTGAGCTTTTTGAAAGCTCAAAACCGGATCAGGATTTAAAAAACCTGCCGCATGTGTGACCCTAACCTTACACTGATGAGCAGAAGGGCAACAATGTTTTGAACATTTGCCTTTCAGGCTCCATATCTTTCCATCTACTACAGCTTTGACCTGTTTCACACGTCCGTGTCACCACGGACGTGTGAGACAAAGCTGTTTGTGGGCAGGGCGTGCACACATGTGTCACGGACGTGTGACACATGTGTGCTGTCCATGTGCTATCCGTGGATAGCACACAGACAACATGGTCTCGCATACTCATCTGCGTCCAACGCCGCTGTTCCTCTCACTTCTGGTCCGCTGTCAGGCTCAGCGAGGTGAATATTCATGAGCCTAATGAGCGGCACCGGAAGAGAGAGGAACTGTCAGCGCTGGAGAGAGGCGAGTTTGAAATTCTTTATTTTTAGCCTTCTGCCTTTTGTCCGTGGTCCGCGCACATGGATGTCACGCGAATAAGATCTGTGTGCATGGACGTTTCAGGGCAAAAGTGGTCCATGCCTCCGCAAAAAAAGGACATGTTGCCGTGTGGAGCACACAAACAAGCATGTGCCCTTCACGGCAACACGGTCCATGCGGAATTACGGATATGTGAAGGGGGCCATAGGGAAACATGTGTCCTTGTATGTCTGTGCCTCCGGCATGTGTCGGAATGAGACCTTTGAGAGTGAGAATACCTTCATTTTATAGACAATCATCTTGGCTATCTCATACATAAATTGGACTTGCAACTATTTAGCTTATGATTAGTTATGCAGATTCTTGTCATGTCACTGCATTGTTACTGTTTTGCTCCTGGTGTGTTTTTAAACTATTTTTCTTCCTTTATACAACAAATTACAATCTGTTCTCACATTCCCCAATAGCTCAGAGTTTTACTAGGTTAATTCTCAAGCAAAAAGTAACTAGTTCGAAACGAGGAGCAGCCATGAAGATTTCCCAAGAATAGAGAAATAGCATCATGCAACTCAGCGAGGACGGTCTCTTGGCCAAGAACATTGCCAAACTGCATCATGTGAGGTCATGACATTTGGAAGAATATGAGATGAAGTCATTCCATCCATTCAAAAGCCAAGAGGTGGGTATTCAAAATATTGGAGTCAACAAGTGAGGTCATCACAAGATTTATCAGTTCTGGTACAGCAAACACAGCCGTGGAGGTGGCTTCATATAAATGAGATCACAGATGTCCATACAATCACTGTTTGACACATGTTAAACAGGTCTGGCATGGTGGCCTGGAAAAGGTGACGGAGCCTTGACTTCAATATCACCATAAGGAGCACCAGCTTGAGTTTGCAAAAAAATATGAAGAATGGAAATGCGTGATTCGGAGCGATGATGGGTGCAAATGGGTCTGAAAGAAACAAGGGAATTTGTTGGAACTGTCAAGTTCGGTTTAGAAAGCCTGAGGATATAGGGTTGCTTCACAGCCAAAGGTGTTGGATGGGTTGACCAGGATCGATGGCGAACTCAATGCTGAGCTATATGTGAGTATTCTACAAGGCGAGTTTCTTCATACACTCAAGTACAATGGGTATGAAAAGGACAACATAGACCTCCAACAGGACAATGACTAGAAGCATATGTCGGGATTGGCATATAAATGGTTTAATGACAATGAAGTATAGTTGCTGGATTGTCCCCCACAGACCCCAGACCTCAACCCAATTAAACTTTTGTGTGTACACTTGAAGAAAAAACCGTATACATACCCAATGGAGTTGACCAGTATGAACCAACATTGGGAATGTGTAGAAGAGACCTGGGATCAGGTTTTGGTCGAAACCTGATTGAATCTGATTGAAAGGTTCAGGCAGTGTTGAAAGCTAAAGGAGATTAATATTGTACTTGACTCACCGTGGCTGGGACTCCGGTTTAGACAGGCGATGCTTCCTTCCTCCTTGTCACGGGTGGACCGCGCCTGCCGGTAGTGGGGCCCGGTGGAATGCAGATCAAAAGTTGAAGACGTCTTGTAGGGAACAGATTAAAGGGGTTTAATTTATTCGTGATGCCACCTATGAGTAGTTTCGGTAATCGTTACCGACGCTGCGGAACCTCCGGGGGATGGACAGCAGCAAGATGGAACGCTCCCCACAGGCTGAGCGGTGATCCCCGGAGGCTGGAGCTGCTTAAGATGTTGTGTGGCAGCTGCGGTTACCTTGTAATGCGGACGGACAGTTCATAAGGAAGCACGGACACAGAAAGTCTCTGCAACGGGTCTTTACTGTAACCAGCAGGCAGTACATGGTATACAGTTACGGGTAGTAGACCGGGTGGACTCAGCAGTGATAGTGTCCCTCAGAGATCCGCAAGTGTTCCTCCATTCTAGCTAAGTGTTTCGACATTGTCGCCCAGGAATACCAGATCGGGTACGGGGAGGCTGCTTCAATGCCCTATCCAAGTTGTAAGTTGTGGATGTTTTGGGGAGCCTTGGATCCCTCAGTGGGTACACCGCTGGTTAGACGACTGTTGGCTGGTGGTGGGGTGCTCCTGTGAAGCTGCTCCTCCACGTTTCTGGTTCGCGTAGCAGAGGTGAACTGCTGCCAGCTTCGGTACCAGTGAACCGGCTGTGAGTTGGGCACGGGAGTCTTTTGGAACCCGTGGTAATGATGCCCGATCCCGGTTGTTGAGGCCTCAGGTGCTGACACCCGACCGGTGACGGCCCGGGGGCTGCACGGGGTGCGGAGCCCCGCTCCTACTCCAAGTTCTAGACTGCTCAGGTCAAGTTCTAGACTCCTTCTTTTTTGTCTAAGAGTCAGTTCTCCTATACACTTCCCTAGCATTCCGCCCACCAGGACCCTGGATTGACCCTCTGTTCTAGGTGATGCATGCAGGGTTGGATCTCAAAGTTAACTAGATCACTGCTGTGTCAGAGAATATTGCGGCTGCATTTATGGCTGCAATACCCTCTTGTGACGCACTCGTTGCGGGGTGCCACATACTGTTATCCTACATAGTTTGGTGTCATCAGCAAAGATTAACATTGTTATTAAAAAGAATCAGTCCTAGGCCTAGCATTTTCATTTACAACTCCTAATATGTCTGTTTTTCCAGAAAATAAACCACAGCTAGTTAAGCAGCAGCCAGTTACACCCTCTCATTTAAACATGCAAGCACACTCAATTGAACTGAGTGTGCATGTGTATGGAGGCATCTGGAGAGATAGCAGACAGCTGTTATGAAGCTGCAACTCTCAACATAATAAAAGTTTATCCACTGGAAATTGTAGGGAACCTGTCACCCTTTTGGGCATTCTAAACTGTGCCCACCCGCTGTGATATGATGTAATTGGGGTTCTTGTAACCCCTCTATGCGCCCATACGTCTCCCTGCACATGACTCGCCCAACCCTGGGGCCGTGGGGTACTCAGAACCAGGCTAACAGTTTTGCCAGATTGGGGGAAGTAGGGAGTGCACACTTTTCGAGACCCAGCTTCCGTGACTTCCGTGACCCCGGGAGAGTCAGTGTTCTGTCTGGCTGGATATCAGGTTCTGGAATGTTTTGGATTGAAATAAAGTTTAAGGGGGATAATGTTCGTGATGTCACCTACAGTTCTCGGTCAGCATGGACCGATGCTACAGGTCAGACCTCCAGAGTTGTTGGTATGGCAGCCTGATGTTATCGCTCCCTGTAGGTGGAGCAGTACCCCCTGGCAAACGTGTTTAGTAGCAAGAGTGTGTAAGGCTGTGGTTGCACTAGACCTCTGTGTCTCGTTTACTGTTGCAGTTGGTGGCACCGCAGGCGAGGAATAACACAGTCTCACACGGCGTTGGAATTCTGTACCAGGTTTACTCACGTCAGGTGTAATTGTCCACCGGGCACTTCTCTCTACCAAGTACAGTCTGGCCTGTCCATAAGGAATTGGGATAGCTCACCTAGGACCCATTTGTGTGTCTCTCCGGTCTCTGGTCAGTCTCCCAGCGCTATGTCTTCACCTCTCCTGTTAGCGACTCCGCAGGCAGAGCCCCAGTTTAGCAGCCATGGCTCCTATCGGGCAACTGGTACCTGTCTCCTGATCCTAGTTCAGCTGCCTTCTCAGCGGGTGTGTCGGGTTGCGACCACCACTCCTGTAGACTGCGTGGCCTCCGGTTCGGTGGTTCGGGCTTACTGTGTTCGTGCCATTCTCAAGGCCAGTTCCCTGGTTCTTTACCAATTTCTCCGTCCAACTATCTTTTTCCCAGATCTGGGCGCCCAGGCTGTTCTCACTCCACCTGTGCCCCTGGGGTTCTCTCTCTGTTCTCACCTGCACACTGTTCTCTTCTACCGCCCACTCCTCACTCAGTCTTCACTAACGAACTAACTACTAACTCCCCACCACCTGTTCTTCCCTTGTTTCCTTTTGACTGGGTCCTTCCCCTGGGTTTGCCCATGGTCCCCTGGGTCCTAGGGTGTGTGGGTGTGTTTGGTGGGTGCCTAGGTTCACCATCCCATTTCCTTTAGGACTGAGACACCACACCTGTTCATTGAGTACAGTACCCCTTTATGGCAATCAGACCGTTGGGGCGCCACACATACCTCAGAAATACACTTTTATTCTCTCCCGTGCTGTATGGTAATGACTCCTGAAAAAGTCTCGGAAGGTCTGCTCTCTGTGATCCTGTTGGCAGCGGATCATTCAGGAAAGTCTCAAAGCGTGTTGACAGCAGAACAGAGCTTTAATTACAATAAATAGGTACAGATATGATAGGCTTTGAGGAATCAGGAATATACATGTCTTAAGTGTCTTTGTGCAGCATCAGCAGGCTGCTTCTCCTCTCCTGCACAAACACAGGAAACTGGGTATAGTCACATGGTCTTTCCTGTGTGTGAGCCTCTGGGAGTGTTTTTTTTTAATGTAACTTAATAGACAATATAGAAACCTAGCAATAGGCTGGGGTTACACATAGAAATCCGTTTTTGGAAGTCCTTTTCATCACCAATCCGTTTTTTATAGGGTGCTTTTTGTGTCTCCTGCACTCCTGTACGTTTTTGGACTTAGTCATTTTTTCATTAAAAACGCATGTGCGTTAACGCATGCGCAAACGCAAGTGCCTATATATGCCATGCGTTAACGCATGCGTTTCCCATAGGGCCCCATGTTAAAAAAAACGCATAAAAACGCATGCGTTTTTTAACTGATGCCAAAAACGCTGTTTACTGCGTTTTTGGCTCAAAAACGGACAGGGCAATGTTTTGAGCTCCAGAGAAAAACGCACAGGGTGTTTATTACACCCAATGCGTTTTTTCTGTCAGTTTTTTGGACTTAGAAAAAAAAATTAACAAAACTGAAGCCAAAAACGGACTGAGGGCTTATGTGTGACCCCAGCCATAGAACACTTACATATACAAGAATGGAGTTGTTGCACTAAATATATTCTAACACCCCCACTCATCAACGACATATCCTATTAGTTCCATTGCGGTTCTGAAGTCCTCAAACTCTTGGCAATGGTTTTGTCATACCATCAGCTAACATCTTGTCAGACTCGCAACAGACTCTAGTATACTACCTTCCACTAAGTCACGTAAGTGGTGATGTTTACCGTTGATGTGCTTGGTCCTTACACTAATCGTCTCACTGCTGGCAAGTCCAATACATCATTGGTTGTCCTCATATACAGAAATGCCCCCACTGCTTGTCTATAATTTTCATTGCTGGAGTTTTGACGAACCTTTGGTTTTTGAGAGCTCCTTTTCCTTGCCATGACTGTGGCTCTGGTTCAGGAAGTGTTCTGGCCATATAAGAAAGACATCTAGCTGGGATACCTTTGTTTGCTCATTCTGATCTTCTGACTGAAGGTTGACTTGATTCTTCTGTTTCTTCCTTGGTGGCTTGAGTGTTTTATTTTTCAGTGTCTGTGTTTGGTGATTGAAGTTCTTGTTTCTTGGCTTGAAGGACTAGTGTAACTTCATGGAATTTGTGTGAAACAGAGTACTCATCAATCACTACATCTCTGCTGATTGTTACTGTGTTAGTCTCTGGTTGCAGGATTTTGTATCCCTTTTGAGTTTCGCTTTGGCCCACCAGGACTCCTTGCTTTGCATGTGATTCCCACTTGGAACATTTTTCTTTGGGAACATACGCAAACGTTTTGCTTCCAAATATCCTGATGTGCTTTAAGACAGCTTGTGCACTTCATCATTTGACTACATTACTTGATTTCAACACTAGTTGTGAGTTGACCTAGCTTCCATAAAGCTTCTGGGTCTCTGTGCCCAAGATATCTGTGCCATACATGGATACAGTTCTTATGCAGATCTTTTCTAGCACTGTACACTCTTTCTTTGCACTTTAGCTGATAAAGTTCATTTTGGATTTTTCCATCTGCAAGAGTGTGACCCTTCTTTGATATAATGCTATTTTCTTTAAAAGTAACTACATTCCCTTTTTGCATAAACTTCTTTACTGACAGAAGATTGCTTTCAAGACTGGGAACATAGAGAACATCCTTTACTGGGATCTTTCTGCTTTGTGCTGAGGAAACTGAACAGTGAAGGTAGCCGTCTCCTACTCCTTCTGAAGTCATAAGGTACCTTTACACGCCGCCACAGGAGGTAGCAACAGGCAGGAAACGCACGTGCACGCGCACGTTTTTAACGGTGGATACCGATCGCCGATGCCGCATGTACACGCCGCCACAACGTGCTCCACTGAAGGTATTTGCGTTCCCCGGAAGTGTCGACGGGTTCCGCAGCTTACTGCCTGTGGAATACATTCCTTGGTTTACACGCCGCTACCACAAAGGAATATGGGCGTACATATTTCGCGCCACAAGTGCATAGGCGTGCCAGAGTTGTGTATTACACTTGTACGATGCAATAGCATCATGATTGGCTAGCCTACGCAGGAAGGCTGGCTAATACGCCATTGCAATTGTGGACTGCGAATGGATAGCTCTTTAAATATGGCGCCCTGTGAAGGGAAAACCAATTGTAACGCAGGAGCCTCCACCCATGATCGCTGATGGGGCATGGTATCCATGACGCCGTGGCACGCCCCTGGGATTTCATAGGCCACGCAAATACCTTGCCTGCGCCCCGATTACATGCCACCACCATAGGAAATGTGCCTTCCTGTTTTTGAGCACGGCTCAGAGACAGGTATCCGAAGGAACTGCGGGACACAGGAAGGAATTTCACGATTTACATGCCGCCATTTCGTAGTGATTTCATGGCAACAGGCACAATTGTCCCCGATGCCTGGCAGTTTCTTCCTTGCTGTGGCGGTGTGTAAAGGGGCCCATAGAATGACCATTAGCTAAGATGACCTTCTCTGACTTGCTTTCATCAAGGTAATTGAAGAAATCCTTGTTATTCATCATATGGCTGCTAGCACCAGAGTCTATACACCATATATGCTTTGCAGATGGTCCTGTACTGGTATTAAATGCAGCTTCAACACATGCAGATTTTTCCTTTACAGCTGTTTTCACCTTTTGATCACTGTTCTGCTTTTTTAGCTGACTCATTCTTGCTTTCCAAATTCTGCAGTTTGCTTTAAGGTGGCCGGGCTTTTTATAGACAAAACATTCACGAGTTTCCCTTCTTATTTTTAGGAAAGTCCTGTGTCTTTAATGCTGTTTTTGCTCTGGATTCATTACTGCTGCTTACATTGTGCGTTTTTCGCTTGAATTCATCTACAAGCTTGCCTTTGACATATTCTAGTGTAAGCTCATGATCTGGCCGTGCATCTAGTGCATTGACAAGTGTGTCATAACTTTCTTGAAGACCACTTCAACATGAACAGCAGCAACATGAAAGTTTTTTATTTCTTCTCCAATACCCCTGAGACCCTCCACAATTTCTAGGGTGTTTCATATATAGTCCTGCATATTCTAGCCATCACTTAGCTTAGACTGGTACAGCTTTCTCATGAAATAAAGCTTATTGCTGAGATTTGATCTTTCGTGCACTTTCTGTAATTCATCCCACATCTCTTTTGCAGTTGAACACTTGCATATATGCATAATCTGATCATTATCTACACTGAGGGAGATAGTGCTTTGTGCTTTCTGATCCTTCTCTAGCCAATCATCTGGTAATGGATGAGGCATTTGTTCTTGCGTATATTTCCACGTACCTTGTCTTATGAGCAGCATCTTCATCTTGAATTTCCAGGACTGATAATGCTGATTGGTGAGACTTTGCACTGAGAACTTGCAGTGATCCCTGTTTGTGGTCATCTTCTCTGTTGCTCTGTGCTGCTTTTGCTTTGAGCTTCTGTTGCTGTATTACTCTTCTGTGTCACTCTGTGCTCTCTGTCACTCCTGGGGTTCTGTGTCACATTAGAGTTCTGTGTCATGCTGGGCCCATAACCTGTTGGCAGCGGATCATTCAGGATACTCTTAAAAGCGAAACAGCTTTGACCCACTGTCCCCACAGCTTCCCCTCTCACCTACACTGCCCTCTCCTTCCATCAACTGCTTCTCCCCCATAACTGAAGACCATCTGTCCTCCCTTCTGTCAAAGTCACACCGTACCACCAGCGCCCACGACCCACTCCCATCCCACCTCATTCCCAGACACACCTCAATCTTCATCCCAACACTAACCCATCTCTTCAATTTATCACTTACTACTGACATCTTCCCCTCAGCCTTCAAACAAGCCTTGATTACACCCATCCTCAAAAAATCCTCCCTTGACCCAAATTCTGTTTCTAACTATCACCCCATATGTCTTCTCCCCTTCACCTTTAAACTACTTGATCAACACGTCCATTCAGAACTATCGTTCCACCTCTCCTCCTGCTCCCTCTATGACCGCCTACAATCCGGACCCCACCACTCCACAAAATTGCCCTAACCAAAGTCACCTATGACCTACTGACCGCTAAGAGCAAGCGACACTACTCCGTCCTCCTCCTCGACCTATCTGCCGCCTTTTGACACTGTTGACCATTCCCTCCAACTCCAGATCCTGGAATCTCTAGGCATCACTGACCTAGCCCTCTCCTGGATCTTCTCATAACTAACAGACTGGACTTTCAGCATCACCCACTCCCACACCTCCACTGCGCCCTATCCGTCGGTGTCCCCCAAGGCTCGGTTCTGGGACCACTACTCTTCTCCATCTACACTCTCGGACTAGGACAGCTCATTGAGTCCCATGGCCTCTAGTACCATCTCTATGCCAACAACACCCAGATCTACCTGTCTGGGTTCGACATCACCTCCCTACTATCCAAAATCCTACAATACGTGTCCACCATCTCATCCTTCTTCTCTGCTCGCGTCGTTAAACTGAACAAGGACAAAAGTGAGTTCATTGTCTTCCCCCCAAGTCACTCTCCCGCACGACTTGACCTATCCATCACTGTCAATGACTGCTCACTCTCCCCAGTCCCCCACGCCAAATGTCTCAGGGTAATCCTTGACTCTTCCCTATCTTAAAACCCTCACATCCAGGCCCTTGCCACCTCCTGCCGACTCCAGCTCAAAAACATTTCCCGCATTCGCACTTTCCTTTACCACAACACTGCTAAAACACTTATTCATGCTCTCATCATCTCCCACCTTGACTACTGCAACCTCCTGCTTAACGGCCTCCCCGCCACATCCCTTGCACCTCTCCAATCCATCCTAAACTCCACTGTCCGACTAATCCACTTGTCTCCTCGCTACTCCCCTGTCTCCCCCCCTATGTCAAGCCGTTCACTAGCTCCCCACATCTCAGAGATCCTGGTTTAAAACATTAACCATGACATACAAAGCCATCCACAATCTGCCTCCTCCATACATCTTTGACATGGTCTCCCGATACCTACCCTCACGCACCCTGCGGTCGTCCCAAGTGCTCCTTCTCTACTCCCCTTTGGTTTCCTCTCCTCACAACCGAATACAAGATTTCTCCCGCACATCTGCTGTACTCTGGAACTCTCTCCCCAACACATCAGACACTCTCCTACTCTGAGAACCTTCAAAAGAAAACTGAAGACTCACCTCTTCCATCGAGCCTACAACCTACAATGAGACCCGGTTCACCGCACCGTTTCACAATAGGCACTATCCACTCCTAGTGTATTGCCACCCGTCCCTCCTAGACTGTGAGCCCTCATGGACAGGGTTCTCTCTCCCCTCCTGTATCTGTACGACCTGATTGTCCATATATAATGTACTTGTCCTCGTTTACCCTTTCTATATTTAAAGCGCCATGGAACCTAATGGCGCTATATAAATAAATAATAATAATAAAAGTGTGTTGAAAACAGAACAGAGCTTTAACTAGCAATACACAGTTACAGATATGATAGGCTTTGTGGAATTAGGAATATAAGCGTCTCTGTACAGCATCAGCAGACTGCTTCTCCTCTCATGCACAGACACAGGAAACTGGGTACTGTCACATGGTCTTTCCAGTGAGTGAGCCTCTCTCTGGGAGTGTTATTTTTTTATCTAACTTTATAGACAATGCACAAACCTAGCAATAGAACACTTACATATAGGAATGGAGTTATTTCACTAAACATATTCCAACAGGTCCTCGCTGCCCCCCTGCCTGGAATATCCAACCCACTCTTTTGAAACTGCCACCCCTCCTGTGTATGGATGTTGATTGACAGGCTATAGAGCGCAGGTCACTGTGCTCCATTTTAGAGGCAGTGCCCAAAGTCTCGCGAGATTCTCCTGCACATTCGCAAGACTTCTCAAATCTCATTAGACTTCGGGCACTATGCGTCTTCAATGGAGCACGGTGACCCACACCATGCGTAGGCGCAAATATATTGCCTGTAAATCAACATGCATACACAGAAGGGGCAGCAAGTTCAAAAGAGAGGGGCGGGTATTCCAGGCATGGGCGCAGTGAGGACTACAGAGAGCAGACCCTCCCGGACCTTTTCAGGAGTCATTACTATACAGCACGGGAGAGAATAAAAGTGTATTTCTGAGCTATGCAGCAGGACGTCTGGGCATATAGAGGGGTTACAGGAACCCCAATTACATGATGTTACAGCTGGTGGGCACAGTTTAGAACACCCAAAGGGGGTGACAGGTTCACTTTTATCATGAATGACAGTAAACACAGGTCTTGAAGATCATTTTAGGAAAATGTACCTGTATAGTTTCTCTGACCGTCGTGGATATTATACTTGTGAATTTTTCAGGCTATTGATCATGACTATCAATTTCTGAGAACTCAAGAAATATAAAGGGAAGTTAATCATTATGTTATCATCTTTGTCATAAAGCTTCTATGTATAACGTGTGGCTACCATACAATCTCTTAGAACTTTTCCTGCCCAGGAAATTATTATTTATTCTGAATTTACAGAATTAAAAAAAAACACCTCCATCATTAATGTATGCAGTCATGTCAGTGTTTCCATACTTGTATAAGTCCTCCTTGAGGGCAGCATCTTATATTCTCATTATGAGGACTTGTCTCCCGGGACATGAATACCTGAATTCCATTCTCCGGGGTGGTACAGCTGGATTTGGAGCAGCTGCCGGAGCTTACTCTAAGGCTCAGCATTTAGGGCCTAGAGCCAAAACTAGAAAAGGAAGCAAATGCAAGAATATCAACAAAAGTCACTATTGGAAGGCATTGTCATGAGCTGGTCTCACAGATGATCCTTTTATGTGCTATCGTCATCTCCTGGACCTTTCCTACTTTATTGGGTACAGTATATAAGTAAGGCTTATGGGGAATCTGTCAGCAGCTTTTTGTTTCCTCATCTGAGAATAGCATGATGTAGGCTAAGAGATCCTGAATGCAATAATATACCATTTAGATTGCTGGGTGCAGCTGTTGTGACATAGAATTTCTAGTTATAGCATGTACCATACCTTGGAAAGCTGTCCCCGCCAACACCAGGCTCTCTATGTGCAAAATCTGTAGCCATTGAGCTGCTAATCACAACTGGCTACATGCTGGACTAGCTGACCTTTATCTGACCCAGTACGGCAATGATAATAATTATTATTATTTATTTATATAGAAGTGGTCAGAGAGGTAGGAGGAGAACCAGGAGAGAGTGGGGTCCTTGAGGCCAATAGAGTGGAGGATAGTAAGGAGCTGGTGATCAAAAGTATTGAATACAGCGGAGAGATATAGGAGGATCAACAGGGAGTAGTGAGCACAGAGGCATAACTTCAGGGCCAGGGGCCCCAATACGAAAGCTCCTACGGGGCCCCCAATTATTGGAAATCTTTAATAGTATTAGTCTTTTTCTATAGGCCAAAGGGACTTTTAGGGGCCCCCCTAGGCTGCAGGGACCGGGTGCGATCGCAACCCCTGCACCTATTGTAGTTCCGCCCCTGAGTGAGCAATATCTGTTGGTAGATTGCAGGATACTTTACCATCCACTATGTGATTTGCAAAATGAAAGGAGTTGTCACAGTGAGAGGATGTTGTCAGGTCACAACCAAATTAATGGACCATGCACCCCTCTTCATCAGATGTAATCATTGTAATGTATGTTGTATTCACCTGGCTGTTACTTGCAGTTGCATAACTTGAAGATCATGGGCCCTGATGGAAAAGCTCCAGTGGAGCCCCATTAATTGCAAATCTTTAATAGCAATAGTCCTTTTCTATAGACCAAAGGGACTTTCGGGGCCCTCTATGCTCCAGGGACCAGGTGTGATTGCAACCCCTGCACCTATTGTAGTTAAGCCCCTGGTTACTTGCATTTAGGTTCAGATGTCCCATCCTGCAGATGACATATTACTTTATTACTTTTTTTAATTAGCCCTCATGACCTCATGATAAAATATATCATAACCTAATTATTATAAGCTATAGTTATATGTACATATAATATAATTATATTAATACCTGAGTGTGAAATCCTCGAAGTGTATGCTGTTTTATTGGTGTACCAACTCTGTGTGACCTGTGCATAACTTGTCAGGCATAATAGTAATCTATATGACTTTCTTATGTAAACTCTACTGTTTTGTTTTGATTATTAGTAATTCCTATTCTTGGTTCTGTTGTGCTACAATTTCCCTTGGGATCAATATAGTGTATTGTATCGTATTGTGTAAGCTCCATCTTTGAGGTGGCTTAAAATTGGAAATAGGAAACTGGTCCCTAAATCCTACAACTCATGTTGCATCCATTGCATTAGCAGGAAAGACTCCCAAAAGTTGGTTCCCAGCCGTAATTTTTTTATTGCTTCCTCTCGTCTTGCTGCATGCTTTCCATACATCTTCTTCGAGTGTGAAGTGACTTCTCATCAAAGATGTTTTAAGAAATCTAAAATGTATTCATTAAAAATCTACACAAAGAATTCCCCCTTGTTTCCACCCCAGCCCCTGCCAGGAAAGCGTTAACTGCACCTTGACATTTTTTTAGCTGTATTCTGAGCTGGGTGTAGCCTCCTCTTTATCTCCTGGAGAAGTGTCACATTCAGAATGAAGTTGGTAATGTCCTTCAGTGAGATTTGCCTTAATCCCTCTCCAGTCCACACCCATCCTATTAGGGATCTCACAATCCACATCAATTGCGAGTCAACAGAAGTGACTTTACTTACCATCGCCTCACTCACATTTGTGAAGTCTGCACTGGAGTTGAGATGGTGAAACCTACAAAACCACATCTAGAAGTGTCTGCACCGTACGAGAGCAGTGGATCATTGAGGCCAATGGAAAATTGGACATCTCTGCACCGTACGAGAGCAGTGGATCATTGAGGCCAATGGAAAATTGGACATCTCTGCACCGTACGAGAGCAGTGGATCATTGAGGCCAATGGAAAATTGGACATCTCTGCACCGTACGAGAGCAGTGGATCATTGAGGCCAATGGAGAATTGAACTTCTCTGCACGGGACGAGAGCAGTGGATCATTGAGGCCAATGGAGAATTGAACATCTCTGCACGTACAAGAGCAGTGGATCATTGAGGCCAATGGAGAATTGGACATCTCTACACCGTACAGAGCAGTGGATCATTGAGGTCAATGGAGAATTGGACATCTCTGCACCATACGAGAGCAGTGGATCATTGAGGCCAATGGAGAACTGAACATCTCTGCTCCGTACGAGAGCAGTGGATCATTGAGGTCAATGGAGAATTGAACATCTCTGCACGGTACAAGAGCAGTGGATCATTGAGGTCAATGGAGAATTGAACTTCTCTGCACGTATGAGAGCAGTGGATCATTGAGGCCAATGGAGAATTGGACATCTCTGCACCGTATGAGAGCAGTGGATCATTGAGGCCAATGGAGAATTGAACATCTCTGCACCGTACAAGAGCAGTGGATCATTGAGGCCAATGGAGAACTGAACATCTCTGCTCCGTACGAGAGCAGTGGATCATTGAGGTCAATGGAGAATTGAACATCTCTGCACCATACGAGAGCAGTGGATCATTGAGGCCAATGGAGAACTGAACATCTCTGCACCGTACGAGAGCAGTAGATCATTGAGGTCAATGGAGAATTGAACATCTCTGCACCATACGAGAGCAGTGGATCATTGAGGTCAATGGAGAATTGAACATCTCTGCACCGTACGAGAGCAGTGGATCATTGAGGCCAATGGAGAACTGAACATCTCTGCACCATACGAGAGCAGTGGATCATTGAGGCCAATGGAGAACTGAACATCTCTGCACCGTACGAGAGCAGTGGATCATTGAGGCCGATGGAGAACTGAACATCTCTGCTCTGTACGAGAGCAGTGGATCATTGAGGCCAATGGAGAATTGAACATCTCTGCACCGTAGGAGAGCAGTGGATCATTGAGGCCAATGCAGAACTGAACATCTCTGCTCCGTACGAGAGCAGTGGATCATTGAGGTCAATGGAGAATTGAACATCTCTGCACTGTACGAGAGCAGTGGATCATTGAGGTCAATGGAGAATTGGACATCTCTGCACCGTATGAGTGCAGTGGATCATTGAGGTTAATGGAAAATTGGACATCTCTGCACCGTATGAGAGCAGTGGATCATTGAGGTCAATGGAGAATTGGACATCTCTGCACCATACGAGAGCAGTGGATCATTGAGGTCAATGGAGAATTGGACATCTCCGCCTTTGGGGAAAATGTTTAAAGCCCTACTCTAGCGTTGTTGGTTTTTAATTCATCGCTCTAGTGGTGCTTTAAATCCTCCTGCCCCAGCAGCTTCAACTTTTTTTCGGCACTGCCCATAACACCTGCCTGTTACTTCTGACAAGCCAGAAGTCAGAAGTTACATCACAAATGCTCAATACAATACAAGTCTTTAATGGTGGGTTTACACACACCAATCATTGTATCCAATCTCTGAACCAATCTCTGGTTGCAGTGAAATCATGGACACATAGTTCCATTTTGTGGCTGTGTACAACATGGAGCAATCTGTCCATGATTTCACTGCAACCAGAGATTGGTTCAGAGATTGGATACAATGATTGGTGTGTGTAAACCCACCATAAGAGTCAGAATGAGGATAAATTTAATTGTATTAAAACAGGCCCCTATTTAAAGTATAACTAATCCTGAAAAAAAACAAAGCAGGTGCATTTTAATTACCGTATATACTCGTGTATAAGCCGACCCATGTATAAGCCGACCCCCCTACTTTTGCCCCCAAAACCTGGGAAAACCTATTGACTCGTGTATAAGCCGAGGGTGGACTCCAGCACAGGTATACAGCCCCCAGCAGTGTGGTATATAGGCCCCCCAATGGTAGTATACAGCAGCCTCCCCAGTGGTAGTATACAGCAGCAGCCCCAGTTGTATATACAGCAGCAGCTCCAGTAGTTAGTATACAGCAGCCCCAGAGGTATATACAGCCCCAGTGGTAGTATACAGCATCCCCAGAGGTATATACAGCCCCAGTGGTAGTATACAGCATCCCCACAGGTAGTATACAGCAGCCCCAGAGGTAGTATACAGCAGCCCCAGAGGTAGTATACACCAGCCCCAGAGGTAGTATACAGCAGCCCCAAAGGTATATACAGCAGTCCCAGTGGTAGTATACAGCAGCCCCACAGGTATATACAGCCCCAGTGGTAGTATACAGCAGCCCCACAGGTATATACAGCCCCAGTGGTAGTATACAGCAGCCCCACAGGTATATACAGCCCCAGTGGTAGTATACAGCAGCCCCACAGGTATATACAGCCCCAGTGGTAGTATACAGCACCCCAGAGGAATATACAGCCCCAGTGGTAGTATACAGCAGCCCCAGAGGTATATACAGCCCCAGTGGTAGTATACAGCAGCCCCAGAGGTATATACAGCCCCAGTGGTAGTATACAGCCCCAGAGGTATATACAGCCCCAGTGGTAGTATACAGCAGCCTCACAGGTATATACAGCCCCAGTAGTTAGTATACAGCAGCCCCAGAGGTATATACAGCCCCAGTGGTAGTATACAGCAGCCCCAGAGGTATATACAGCCCCAGTGTAGTATACAGCAGCCCCACAGGTATATACAGCCCCAGTGGTAGTATACAGCAGCCCCAGTGGTATATACAGCCCCAGTGGTAGTATACAGCAGCCCCAGAGGTATATACAGCCCCAGTGTAGTATCCAGCAGGCCCAGTGGTAGTATGCAGCCCCCCCTCCTTAATATGCGTCCCCCAGTATTAATAAACAGCCCCCCCCTCCTTATCATGTCCCCCCCCGGCTGCGGCAGCTGTTAAAATAACAAACACTGTATACATCACCTTCCGACGCAGCTCTCCGCTCCTCCGGTCCTCAGCGTCTCCGCTCGCGGCTTCTTCTTCCTTGATGTGCCGGCTTGTGACCGCGCGCAGGAAATGACGTCATCTCCTGCGCCCGGTCACATGACACCGGCACAACAAGGAAGAAGAAGCCGCGAGCGGAGACGATGAGGACCGGAGGAGCGGAGAGCTGCGTCGGAAGGTGATGTATACAGTGTTTGTTATTTTAACAGCTGCCGCAGCCGGGGGGGGACATGATAAGGAGGGGGGGCTGTTTATTAATACTGGGGGACGCATATTAAGGAGGGGGGGCTGTTTAGTGCAATATGCACGGCATCCCCCCGCCGCTGATGGACAGGGGGATGCCGTGCATATTCATTGCACTAATGAGGCGGCCCCACGTGACCGCCTGTGGTCACCGCGGCCCCCTCCTGCCTCCTCCAGCCCCCGGTCACAGCTCCCCCCCCCACAGCATACCGTATGACCCGTGTATAAGCCGAGGGGGGGACTTTTCAGCCCAATTTTTGGGCTGAAAAACTCGGCTTATACACGAGTATATACGGTAATTAGAATATCATTAAGAAGATGATTTATTTCCGTAATTAAAAACATAAAGTGAATCACATATATTATATATAGAATCATTACAAACAGAGTGATCTATTTCAAGTGTTTATTTATGTTAATGTTGATGATTATGTCTTACAGCCAATGAAAGCTCAAAGGTCATTATCACTGAAAATTAACACAAACATCTGCAAAGGCTTACTAAGCATTTCAAATGGTCCCTATAGGCCCAGTTACACACAGATAATTGTGCAGAGATTGTTCGCAGATCTCTGGTTGCAGTGAAATCATGGACACATTGTTACATTTTGTGGCTGTGTACAAATGGAACAATGTGTCCATGATTTCACTGCACTCAGAGATCTGCGAACAATCTCTGCACAATTATCTGTGTGTGTAACTGGCCTTTAGTCTGGTTCAGTAGGCTACACAATCATGGGAAAGACTGCTGACTTGACAGGTGTCCAGAAGGCAGTCATTAACACACTCCAAAAGGAGGGTAATGGTGCCTTCACACTGCGGCATGATCCGGTCCGGGCTGTCAGGGATGACCCTGACAGCCGCGGACTGGATCAGCACACAGGACTTTAGGGCTAATATGCCCTCCGGTCCGGTGTGCACCTGATCGCAGTTCCCGCTGCTGATAAATCAGGACCGCGGCGCCGTGGTCCTGACCTGTCAGCGGCTGCAGCTGCGTGTGGCTGCACAGAAGACCGGAGGGCATATTAGCTCTCCAGTCCTGTGTGCTGATCCAGTCCACGGCTGTCAGGGTCATCCCGGACAGCCCCGGACCGGATCGTGCCGCAGTGTGAAGGCACCCTAAGCCATAAAAATGGCATTGGTGAGGAAGATGGCTGTTACAGAGTGCTGTATCCAAGTATGTTAATGGACAATTGAGTGGGAGGAAAAAGTGTGGTAGAAAAAAGTGCACAAGCAATCGGGATAACCACAGCCTTGAAAGGATTGTTAAGAAAAGGCCACTCAGAAGTTTGAGGACATTGAAATGGAGTGGACTTCTGGAGTCAGTGCTTCAAGAGCCACCACACACAGATGTATCCAGGACATGGGCTACAACTACATAGTAACAAAGTAACATAGTTTTTAAGGTTGAAGGAAGACTTCAATGGTACCTTCACACGCCGCAATATCAGCTGGCAATCCTAAAGGCGATAAGTCACCCCGGATCAATCGCCGTGAAATTGCCTCACAGTTGCGGCGTGTGTTTGGAAAATTTCACGGCAATAAATTGCCTCTTGCCTGTCGCCTGATTCCTGAGCACTGCTCTGAAATCAGCCTCAACCATGAAGGCGATATTTCCGTGTTGTGGCGTGTGATAGGGCGTCGCCTATGATTTCCCGTAGGCGTGCCACAGCGTGCTGTAGTCCGCGCCCCGTGTGAAGTGATTAGTGTGGGCTACTGTGTTCCCATTGGCTATCAATTGCCCCCGTGCCATATTTGAAGAGTTGTCCGTCCAGCGCCACACAATGGCTATGGCGTCATGTATTAGCCAGCCTTCCAGAGCAGTTTGACCAATCGTAACACTGTTGCATTGTCCAGTGAGCACATATGGGGCGCGGTGTCAACCAATGCGGCACGCCTATCTCTTCACCGCACTGAACATGTACGCCCACATTGCCTTTGACATTACGGCGTGTGAATCGGGGATGGAATTAGGCAGGATTGCTTCCGCTGTACGTGAGGCGATTTCCGTAGCGACACATCGCCTTACTTTTAGGGCGCAATTGCGGCGTGTGATGCCGCCATCGGCGATCTGAGGCGAGCATGAAAAATGTGCACACGCACGTTAGATTGCCTCATATCACCAGACGTTATTGCAGTGTGTGAAGGTACCATTTGTCCATCTAGTTCAATGTCTGGGGCCAAGGGTTGGGGTACTCGGCGTACTGGTACGGGGATGTCACGGGTGGTCGGTGCCCGAGTCCGTACCCTTAGGCAGACAATAAAAAGGGGAAAAGAAAATAAAGTTGTCAATTGTGACACCACCTGTAGGTCCGGTGATGGCACCGATACTGCTGGAACCTCCAGGGTGAAGGGCGGCAGCAAGAAGTTGTAGCTCCCTACAGGAAGAGCAGAGTCCCCGGGGTGTTGGAAGTATCAATGGTGGAATAGAGCAGCACAGCCTCCGCTGCGATGTATAAGGCAGGTAAACCACAGTTCATTAGAAATGAACACTGACAAGGTTGCTCACTCTGAATGGGTACTTTACTCCAGTAATATGCAGGCTTACAGGGTAATGCAGTTCTTTCAGCTAAGGTAGTGGACTGGGTGGTCCTGGCAGTGAGTAATGTCCCTCTGAAGCTCCACTGGTGTTCTTTCTCTATCACTTTCTCTGTCCTTTTCTGTGGTGCCCTGCACAATCCCACTTCTTGTACTGGGCCTGTCGGGTGATATGGGAACCCTTTATCTCTTTATGTTATTTGAAGGCTGTAATGTACATATAAAATGGAGGTTGTGCTGCATATATTATTTGGAGACTGTGTTGTGATGTATATATAATATGGAGGCTGTGCTTTGCTGTATATATTATTTGAGGCTGCCTGTATTCTATTTGGAGGCTGTATTGTACCTGTATATTTAAAATGTAGACTGCTGCTGTGCTGTATATAGTATTTGTAGGCTGTGCTGTATATAGTATTTGGAGGCTGTGCTGTGTATATAATATGGAGGCGGTGCTTGGCTATATTTATTATTTGGATGCTGTGCTGGACAATTGGCTGTATTTGCTGGACTGCCACAGCATCCAAAAAATATATATAGAGCCCAATACAACCTCCAGATAACATATACAGCAAAGCTTGCAAATAATATATACAGCCCAGCAACAGCCTCCAAATAATATACACAGCTCAGAGCCTCTTTATTATGTGTATACAGCCCAGCACAGCCTCCAAATATATACAGCTTGCAGTCTCTATATTATATATACAGCCCAGCAGCAGCCTCTTTTTATACAGCTCCGCAGTCTCCATATTATATATACAGCCCAGAAGCCTCTATTGTATATGCAGCCTTGCACAGCCTCAATATTATATATAGAGCCCACCCAGGAGCCTCTATATTATACTGTATATACACAGCCCGCAGCTTCTATATTATATTTATGAATTGTGCTATGTGTAAAGGGGCCCACTGAGATTGTTTTGCCTGAGGCCTACAAAAACCTGGAGATGACCCTGGCTATGAGGCTGCATATATAAGGCTACACTACATGGAGAGGCTATGAGGCTGCATATATGAGGTTGCACCATATAGAGAGGCTATAAGGCTGCACCATATAGAGAGGCTATGAGGCTGCATATATGAGGTTGCACCATATAGAGAGGCTATAAAGCTGCACCATATAGAGAGGCTATGAGGCTGCATATATGAGGCTGCACCATATAGAGAGGTTATAAGGCTGCACTATATGGAGGACTATGAGGCTGCACCATATAGAGAGGTTATAAGGCTGCACTATACGGAGTGCTATGAGGCTGCATATATGAGGCTGCACCATATAGTGAGGCTATGAGGCTGCATATATAAGACTGCACTATATGGAGAGCTATGAGGCTGCATATATAAGGCTGCACCATATAGAGAGGCTATGAGGCTGCATATATAATGCACTATATAGAGATATGAGGCTCCACTATATGGATAACTATGAGACTGCATATATAAGGCTGTAGTATATAGAGAAATATAAGGCTGTACTATATGGAGAGCTATGAGGCTGCGTATATAAGGCTGCACTATAGAGGCTGTACTACATGGAGAACGGAGCCTGCATTATACTGTATATAGGGCTGTGAGGCTGCATTATGCTATATGGACTGCTGTGAGGCTGTATTATACTATATGGAGGGGCTATGAGGCCGTATTATACTATATGGAGGGGCTATGAGGCTGTATTATACTATATGGAGGGCTGTGAGGCTGTATTATACTATATGGAGGACTATGAGGTTACTATATGTAGGATAATGGGGGTGCATTATAATAATTGGATGACTATTGGGGCTACCTTATGAATGGGGAACTATAGGATGCATTATAATACATGGAGGACTATGGGGGTATATTGTAATATATGGAGGAATATAGGGATGCATTATAATAATTGGAGGATTATCATAACAGAAGGAGGAAGACCATATAAACCATGATGGGGGACGTATATTCCACAATTTTCCAGGAGGAGGACCATATATAGCAGGATGCGAGACATATATAAAAGGATAAGCTCCATGTTCCAGTAGGATGACCATATATTGCAGGATGAGGGACATTAATACATAATGAAGGGGGAGAGCCTTTATAGAACTTAGAACATTACACGAGGCTCATACATCCGACCAACGTGTGCGTGGCAGGGGGGGCCAGGTCTGAATTTCACATCGGGGCCCACCAGACTCCAGCTATGCCACTAAAGGTAAGTATAACCATGCTGGCTGGGTGGGCTGCATGGTGACTGTCTGTCTTCACAACCTGTCAAAACAAGACAAGTCAATATATATTATTGACTTCCCCGGCTGCAAATGGGTTAATTTTGTCTGCCCTCAGCTTCTCCCTGTAATCATGTTCAGAATTAGGAAACATCTTTCAATTACATTGGTAATACAAAGCAGCGGTCCCCCGGGAAGTCGTAATTGGATAATTGTGATTTATCTTTGAGAGGAAAGCTTGACGTGAAATCTGGATTTTAGCAACGACACCCGGGCTCCCGTATAGCCAAGTGCATTTGGGAACAACAATCTGAGTTTTTAACATTCACAATGGAAACGATTTTATCATATTTCCCCCATTTTACCCTTTACTATATTAGTCTCATCTATTTTTTGCTTATACCTATATTGTATTTATTTTTCTTGTATCTATTGCATTAATATCATTTTTATTATTATATTTTTTTTTGTTTCTATATTGTCATTCTTTTAAATTTAGTGTTCATTGACTGTGGCTTTTAGTATAATGCCTCTTTTTCTGCTTTCAATAGCTCTCAACTACCGTATATACTCGTGTATAAGCCGACCCGTGTATAAGCCGACCCCCCTACTTTTGCCCCCAAAACCTGGGAAAACCTATTGACTCGTGTATAAGCTGAGGGTGGACCCCAGCACAGGTATACAGCCCCCAGCAGTGTGGTATACAGGCCCTCCCAGTGGTAGTATACAGCAGCAACCCCAGTGGTATGCAGGCCCCAGCAGTATATACAGCAGCCCCAGTGGTATACAGCAGCCCTTAGGTAGTACACAGCAGCCCCAGGGGTATACACATCAGCCCCAGGGGTATACACATCAGGCCCAGGGGTGTACACATCAGGCCCAGGGGTGTACACAGCAGCCCCAGGGGTATACACAGCAGCCCCAGGGGTGTACACAGCAGCCCCAGGGGTGTACACAGCAGCCCCAGGGGTAGTACACAGCAGCCCCAGGGGTAGTACACAGCAGCCCCAGGGGTAGTACACAGCAGCCCCAGGGGTAGTACACAGCAGCCCCAGGGGTAGTACACAGCAGCCCCAGGGGTAGTACACAGCAGCCCCAGGGGTAATACACAGCAGCCCCAGGGGTAGTACACAGCAGCCCCAGGGGTAATACACAGCAGCCCCAGGGGTAGTACACAGCAGCCCCAGGGGTACTACACAGCAGCCCCAGGGGTACTACACAGCAGCCCCAGGGGTAGTACACAGCAGCCCCAGGGTAGTACACAGCAGCCCCAGGCGTAGTACACAGCAGCCCCAGGGGTAATACACAGCAGCCCCAGGGGTAATACACAGCAGCCCCAGGGGTAATACACAGCAGCCCCAGGGGTAGTACACAGCAGCCCCAGGGGTAATACACAGCAGCCCCAGGGGTAGTACACAGCAGCCCAAGGGGTAGTACACAGCAGCCCCAGGGGTAGTACACAGCAGCCCCAGGGGTGTATACAGCAGCCCCAGGGGTAGTACACAGCAGTCCCAGGGGTAGTACACAGCAGCCCCAGGGGTAGTACACAGCAGCCCCAGGGGTAATACACAGCAGCCCCAGGGGTAGTACACAGCAGCCCCAGGGGTAGTACACAGCAGCCCCAGGGGTAGTACACAGCAGCCCCAGGGGTAGTACACAGCAGCCCCAGGGGTAGTACACAGAAGCCCCAGGGGTAGTACACAGCAGCCCCAGGGGTAGTACGCAGCAGCCCCAGGTCCCCCTCACTGTTTGGCGCCCCCACCGCTGCGCTCATACATTACCGGTCTAGCAGCTGTCATCCTCCGGTGGCAGATCGCGGCTCCCGGCTCCGGCTTCCATCTTCTTCTGTGTCTTCCTGCATTGTGACCGGGGCGCATCGCGATGACGTCATCGCGACGCCGGCCGGTCATGTGACATGCAGGAAGACACAGAAGAAGATGGAAGCCGGAGCCGGGAGCCGCGATCTGCCACCGGAGGATGACAGCTGCTAGACCGGTAATGTATGAGCGCAGCGGTGGGGGCGCCAAACAGTGAGGGGGACCTGGGGCTGCTGCGTACTACCCCATGAGATTTTTTTTTTTTTTATATACCAAATATACTCGCGTATAAGCCGAGGGGAGACTTTTCAGCCCAATTTTTGGGCTGAAAAACTCGGCTTATACGCGAGTATATACGGTAATTTATTAAACACAACAAATTTGTGTGCCCATGATGAGTTTTTGATGTTGCAGATTTTCTGCACCTATTAGGTCATGTGCACACGTTGAGATTTTGGTGAGTTTTTACCTCAGTAAGGCCGGCTTCACACCATGGATTTGAGCTGTCAGGTTCTGTCTGGTGTTTTGTAGAATCCACCGGACAGAAACTGACAGCACAGGATGACCAGAAACTGTGGGCATATATGCCCTCCGATCCTGTTTTTGCAGGATTTGTTCCTGTTTGTTCCTGCTGCTGTCCGCGGTGCTGAAATCTCAGCCTGCGTGTGCTGGACAGCTGTCCATGGTGCTGAACGTTCAACCCATGAAGAGCCAGCGCTGTTCTGTAAATGGCATCCAAGAAACGATCCGATTATTTGCCGGATCAAGCGCCCATAGACTCCCATGTTATGGTGGCTGGATCGCCCCAAATCCAGAGGATCTGATTTTGTCCGATTTTTGCACAGAGGACAAAAAATTATGCTGACTCCAATTTTGTGTCTGATGCAAAACTGGACAAAATCGGATCGGGGACAAAATACAGCAAACCGGATGGCCAAATAGGACTAATCTGGCATCATAGGGATACATGAGGGCAAAACCTGATCAGGTTTGGTCCGGTTCAAACCGGACTGGACCTGAAAGCAGAAAACTGTGGTGTGAAGCCGGCCTAATATAAGACCATATGCACACGGTGAGTATTTGGTGAGTTTTTACCTCAGTATTATCAGGCCATGTGCACACATTGAGTATTTGGTGAGTTTTTACCTCTGTATTATCAGGCCACGTGCACACATTGAGTATTTGGTGAGTTTGTTATCTAAGGATTATTAAAATAAACCCAGAAGTGGAACATTCAGAGGAAAAGTATCATAGAGACACGTCACCACTTCAGTATTTACCAGGTGTGACGGTACCCTAAGGGTGTGTGCTCCCGGTCCGGAGGAGCTGTGTGTTGGACGCAGCTCCTCCGGACCTAGATGAAGTCGTGGATGGCCGCAGGGAGACCGCAGCTGGCCTGTACTCACCATGTGCGGCGGGTGCAGTGCGGCTTCTCCCTGCAGTCACCCGATGGGAGCCTCTTCTGACTCCGCAGCATGAAATGAACATGCTTCGAAGATGCGGAATGGCGGTAACCCACACCGCAGGAGAAAACATACTTCAGCTGGGTTAAGCATAGTGGGCATGGGATTTCTTGAAATCCCATCCACTATGCTTGTACTGTATTACGCAGCGTTTTGGACGCAGCAGCAGCAAGACACTGCATCCAAAATGCTGCATATACTCATTGTGAGTATGCAGCCTAAGGCTATGTTCACACAATTAGTGTGCAGTGCCTCCGGATACCCTGATATAATTTACAATGTACACAACAAATGTATGTTCATATTTATTACACTTGTTATTTATATGATACACGCCATTTTTTACATTATTATTATTTATGCATCAGAATTTTTTGTGCAAGTCTTCATTATTTCTCTAATACCAATCTGTTAGTGTTAGCAAATTATCTTCGATATAGTATAAGATAGTTTAGATCCTCTTAAAAAAATACATACATTACAAAGTATCAACGGAAAAATAACATTGTAAACTGATGGCTTTTGTATTTGCTCCTTATTCCCAGCATTTTGCTTCACTTTTTAAGTTATTTTTATTATTTATTTTATTTTTCTGTTCTACAACTTTTGATTATCCAGATGTTTAAGGCTATGTTCATATAATTTTAGTATATGTTCAGTGGCTCTATCCATGGGTTCGAACCATCACCCTTTCAAAATGGGATTCGAGCATATTTGCAGATGGACACATTGACTATAATGATGCAGCCGGACTACAACTGTGCATTATTTTTGCTCATATGCCTAGTTGTGGCTGGCAGCAAGACATAGTCTACTACACCTTGCTGTCTCTAATAGGCATATATGGTCAAAGGGATCAACGACAGAGCACACAGTGACTCCATCTACATCCACTGCCACTGGATTTGATACACACAGATGTTTCTGGTCCAATGAGTGTTTAAACTGCAAGTAAGAAGAGATGTGTCCTCACATTTATTGATGACTACTCCAGATATACAGTCGCCTACCCGCTTCACAATGTGGCTGAAGTTCCACAGAAACTTGAAGAATATCTTGACGTAATGTTTAACAAATTTGGAAGAATGCCAAAAGCCCTGCGTGCAGATAATGGAACTGAATATATAAGTGGTAAGGTGCAAACCATTTTGAAAAAGAATGGAATCGTGTTCCACGCTACCATTCCTACAACCCAGAACAGAATGGCATTGCAGAGAGAAAGAACCACACTCTCTGTGAAAGTGGAAGAAGTATGTTGTTTGATGCGAATTTGCCTAGAACGTATTGGGAAGAAGCCGTCATGGCAGCTTGCTATCTTCAAAACTGACTGCCAGGTAAAGTCACAAATAAAACTCCTTATGAGCTATGGAACTGCGAGAAGCCTTAACTGAAGCACATCAGGATATTTGGAAGCAAAACGTTTGTGTATGTTCCCAAAGAAAAAAGTTCAAGTGGGAATCACATGCAAAGCAAGGAGTCCTGGTGGGCTATAGCGAAACTCAAAAGGGATACAGAATCCTGCACCCAGAGAACAACACAGTAACAATCAGCAGAGATGTAGTGATTGATGAGAACTCTGTTTCACTCAAATTCCATGAAGTTACAACGGTCATTCAAGCCAAGAAACAAGAACTTCAATCACCAAACCCAGACTCTGAAAAAGAAAACACTGAAGTCTGGATAAGCTCTGAAGCCAGCAAGGAAGAAACAGAAGAACCAAGTCAACCTCCAGTCAGGAGATCAGAAAAAACAAACAAAGGTATCCCAGCTAGACATCTTTCTTATATGGTCAGAGCCCTTCCCGAAAACCAGAGACACAATCATGATAACAAGTGCAAAAACTGCCTGTCCACGAGAAGCAGAAGTGGATAAATGACACTAATGAAGAGATGAAGTCCCTTCACCAACTCCAGACATGGAGCTTCTGGAGCTACCACAAGGAAAAAGACCTTCAGAAGCCAAAGGTTTGTCCAAACTCCAGCAATGAGAGTTACAGTCAAGCAGTGGGGGCACTTCTGTATATGAAAACAACCAAGGATGTATGAAACTTGCCAGCAGTGATAATTTTAGTGCAAGAACTAAATACATCAACGTTAAACATCACCACTTACCTGACTTAATGGAATGTGGTGTACTAGACTTAGTTTATTGCTAGTCTGACATGATGTTAGCTGATGGTATGACAAAATCATTGCCAAGAGCCAAGATTGAGGACTTCAGAACTGCAATGGGACTAACAGGATAAGTAGTTGTTGAGTGGGGGGGTTGGAATATGTTTAGTGCAACAACTCCATTCCTGTGTATGTAAGTGTTCTATTGCTAGTTTGTGCATTGTCTATAAAGGTAGATAAAAAAAGTACTCCCAGAGGATCACACGCAGGAAAGACCATGCAACTGTACTCAGTTTCCTGTGTCTATACATGTGAGGAAAACTTAAGATATGTATATTCCTAATTCCACAAAGCCTATCATATCTGTACCTGTTTATTGCTAATTAAAGCTCTCTTCTGTTGTCAACACACTTGAGAGTATCCTGAATGATCCGCTGCCAACACCGGACCACATGCCTGGTGGTGGATTTACCACCTTGGACTCTAATAGAATTACAGTAAAGGGGTAAGGCAAAAAACGTACTCCTGCTGTCTACTTCCTCCACTACACCTATTACCTTCACCATCTCCCTGAGAGCCAGACCTGGTTGGGAAGGTTAACCATTTGTGCTGCTTATTACCACCTATTTCCCAGGGACTGCCCCGTCAGGCTAATTATTCCAACTGGCATCACAAATAAAACTTTATCCCTACTACCTCCCCTTTTACATGTTTAGTTAGGACCAAAGCTGCAGGGCACAGCTACCATGGACTGAACTGTAGCCCAGTTGCTGAGTAACCTGGCCCTAGTGACGACACATCAGCTTCTTGCGAGGTTAGATCCGATGGTTTGTCTTTCCAGCCTCCATTAAAAAATGAAAATGACATCACTTCAGAGGCTGACAGCTCATTGAATAATATCACTGTGATGTTCTGTCAAAGGACAACCCAATTTTTCTCCATTACCGCTATGCACAGTACCTTGTGATACCACCTGGTAGTTTCAGGTGCGTTCCATCCAATAGTTTCTCCTTCATGCATTCCGACAGATAGTCACAGTGACATCACTTGGAAGTCTATTTAAATAGGGCTGTGGGAGTCCAAGCTTTTGCCCCCTCTTAAGACATCCTATTGAGTAATGTTCTATCAGAGGACAACTATTTTAAGCAGATGTGGGTTATGTGACCTAGCGCTTGCTGAACATGTCGGAGAAGACTCTATTTGCAGCAAAATTCAGACACAGAACAATGGTTTCTATATGAATAAGTCCAGCCAGTTTATTAAAGTGAAGATAAACCGCTTGTTAACACATAGTGTGCAGTATACATCAGCTTTTTAACATACACTGTGTAACCTCTGCTTCTTCCGCTGATACATCCGCATTGTCCCCAGAAACCTTGGTGACACACCAGTCAATTTCAATTGCGGATACATCCGCACAGTTCATTCACATAATCCCCATTCTATGGGGTTACCTGACCTGCTTTACCTTTGGCAGGCTTCAGACTGGCTCCAGCCAGTCTCATCGTTCAGGGAGTCACTACTGGGATCACCAGCCAGGTACCTGGACTCCAACCAGCTCCAGACTCACACATGGCATCACTGTCATGTGCTGCTCACTTGCAGGACCTTGCTTACATCATAGTCACGTGACCAGGAAAGAGTCACATTATAACAGATGTGACACACCAATGGGAGGTATATGTTAGCCATACCCGCCCAACTCTTTGACTAACCTGTAAAACCAGCCCTTAGCAGTAATATTCCTGGTTCTACAAGTCCCAGCGAAACTATGTGGTTTTACATTACAACAGATCTTCATCTGTGCGACCATACTGGCCATTTACAATCTTGCAGGTCGATACCACACAGTTAATACTACAACCTTATCCCCTCATTACAGAAGGACCTGGTACGACTTACCCCCAGACCCACTCCCTTCCTTGGAGAGAGGAACTCTGTGGAAGGAAGAGACCAACTTGTACTGGGACCCAATGAAAGCCTGTATAATGTGAATACCTTTTCTACTGCGTACAGAATTATGTTTTTCTTTTTTTTCCGTAATCATAAATCATTGCAGATTGTTTTTTAGGTGCGATGTATATTTTCCTAAATCTTGAAGCAGTCTCCATATAAGCAATCAGATCTGCAGCCCTTTCATATACTGCTCCCAGGAGTGCTGCATTTTGCTGGAGCTGGATGAAGTCATAAAGATAGGAGCCTATTACACGGGGAAATATTTACTGTATGTCATTTTCCTAAACACCGTTTTATATGATTGCAGTTGCAAAAAAAAAAAAAAAAGCCCCTCTTTGGAAAATGACGCACGTCTCGCTATAAAGAGCATCATAAAAGACCACTTTCCGTCTATAGGAAAATCTTTTTAGTAGCTGATACAATTCCATATAGCGTCCTATGTTATAACATTCCCTGTAGGATGAAGCAATTTGTTTCCTATTATCCTCAGCAGTAGTAGTACTGGGGCCGTTACTTTGTTTCCCTGCTTATATTTCATGAGCAGCGTCCCGCTTCTTCTTTAGTCTGTACATCAAAGCAAGATTTTATTGTATTATTTCTTCTTTTATTATTATAGTTTTTTCAATTTTTTTTTTTTTACTACTTCTTCCCCCTAGTTGGATCTCGCCCAGAATATTGTAAGGAAGGGATTGCACCATCTTGCAACAATCATCTTCTCGTAGTCATTAATTGTATCCTGCTGTTCTAGACATCTTGAAATCTGGGTTTGAACGTATGTCAAACAGATTCACCCCCTCTGTTTTGCTCGCTTCCCCCACCGCGCACACACACACACAGACACACCAACATCTTCCAGTGGAAACATAACCCTTTCCGAGCAGTGCTGCGGGCTTATATAACAAGGGTCAACCCAATGTGTCCCACCGAGGCCGTTTCACTAAAAGAACAATCCCTCCTCTCCGCACGTCCACGGGGGAAAGTGATACTTTAAACCAGAGATGACCCCTGATAAATAGGATTCGAGAGGATTTATTTTAGGGTGTCCTGGGTCAATATACACTGTCTACACAGCAGGAACCCCAGGTTGCTGGATATGAAATAAGTTTAAGTCATTGTAGAGGCTCAGACCGGTAGTCGGGCTGGGAAATATGTTTTAATTAGAATGACAAGGTTGTTCTCATTTTTAACATCTGGAAAGATATGAGACCTTGTCACAGTTATTACTGATCTAAAGTCCACGCTCTGTGTGGTATGCTCTTGAAAATATAGAGCTACATGTTCACATCTTAAAGGGTTTGTCCACTTTGGAATCACTCCGAAACACCGTGTCTGCAAATTAAGGTTCTTATCCGGCATAAATCCTTAGTCATATGACAAGTCTTGTTAAAGGGTCAATTTTGACTTTTAGGTGGCGCTAGAGTCTGTCTACTTCCTCTCTGAAAAGACAGTTTGCATATTTCCCAGAGGAGCATTGCAGCATTAAGTCTCCTCATTAAGTCTCCACAAGGAAAAAAGCTTTCCCCTTAGACCCGTCTTAGCCGCTCATACAGCTAGATTAGACCTTATACTTTGCACTGATGTACCACTGGAAATTGAGGTTCTGATCTGACATAAATCCTAATTCACACGACAAGGGTCGTTAAAGTGTCGATTTTGACTTTAAGGATTGCTACTTCCAATGGGTGACTCTAGAGTTTATCTACTTCCTCCCTGAAGAGACAATCTCCACTTTTTTTGCCATAGACTATCTTGCTGCTGAGATGCCCAGAGATCAGCTGTATCTAAAGCAAGTTTTTAATTTCCCTGCAGTGCCCCCACAGGAGAAAGGAACCATTGCACAACTCCTAATGAAAGCAGATGGCATTCCGTATCATACAAGGATGTGGTGGGTCCTCTAGAGTAAGAGATGCTTTAAGTGATCTCATTTGATAAATAGAGAATCTGAAAATTAAGATTATGGTATAGAACTAGGGATGAGCGAGTACCGTAATATTCATACTCGCTATACTCGCAACGAGTAAAGAAGACATCTGATCGCTGGACAAGGACCTGATGGCCGGTAGCGATTTGGTCAATCAGATGGCGCCACGTCACAATCACGTCATCGCTAGCGGCCACCTGATTGGCCAGATTGTAAGGTCCTAGGTGTACTGACAGGACCTTGTTAACTGGCCAATCAGGTGGCCGCTAGCGATCACATGGTTGTGACGTGGCGCCATCTGATTGGCCAGATCGCTACCAGCCATCTGATTGGCTGGTAGTCACAGGTACTTGTCCAGTGATCGGATGTCTTCTTTGCCGGTCCCGGTTCAGGCGTCAGACAGGTGAGTATGTAATTTTATTATTTTTAACAACTTTTAATCACTTTTAGGCTGCTTTCGCAGTGTATCTATAGATACACTGCAAAAGTATTAGGACTACTCGCTACTCTTGAGTATACATAAGATACTCGGAGAGTAGCGAGTAGCCGAATACCGATACTATTCGGCGAATACCGAATACTAGCGAGTATATTCGCTCATCCCTATATAGAATGGGTCTTTTTCTCTCTATTGGAAGTGGGGGCAGGTCTTTGTCTCTTTACAGGAAGTGGGGGCAGGTCTTTGTCTCTTTATACAGGCATGACAGAGAAGTTGGCTTTCATTGCAGGCAAGCCATTTTAAAGTCATAGGTGCAATGTATACTGGGAAGTGCAGATAAGGAATTTCATGCACCTATAGTGCTGCCATAGTATAGGGAAAACCATCTACTGATGTGAAGTTGCAGAACTTGAGAATCAAGACAGTTTCTAGACATATTAGACTACCATGTACATGGACAGAGCCATGTATTTTTAACCCCATAAAAATTCCTTTACATGTGAGCAGGGTGAAAAAATATGTGAAATAGTGTAGGGTCATAGATAAGTAATTATTGTCCTGTAATTGATGTCTATTGTGAAGCCCCCATGGTGCCTGTTATGCATGTTCCTATTTTGATGATATGAATTACTAATCTGCAGTTATGCCTCCATGCTTTGCTGACTAGAGACTTGATATTTCCAATTAATATCATTATGCTCATGCCTGTTTTGTGCTGGTTAGGAGGGCAAAAATCTCTTTCAATTCGCCAAAAGGTGCATAATTCTCAGTAGTTCCGGGGCTGTTGTTCTCCAAATATTGTAAACATAAGGGGCCCCCACACATGATAGATACTGTAGCTGTTGGGCAAACTATAGTTTCAGTTGATTGTTTGACCAGCGGCTAGTTTCCTCCATACATGGTAGCTCTCTCTGTCGAACTTTACACTGTTCTCTACGAGACAACGACTACCAGATATCTCTAGATGCAGCTTATGTTGCTGATAACTGTAACATCTGTCTAAATTACAGGTAAAAATGGCAATCCTTGACAGACTAAATGCAAACTGCACGGTCAGGCAGAGCCCCAAGATACCCAGACACCCTTCAACCCCTATACAGGGATCTGGCTTTACTGCAAGGTCCAGGAGTTGCTGCCTATAGATAGGTTGCAGTCTAGGAATAGAAAAGTTGCCAAGCTGGGTCAAAGCCGAGGTCAGAAAAGTACAAAATTGTTAGGCTGGAAAATAGTACAAAAACAGGCAGAGGTCAATCCGGAAAATCAATAATACTAAACAGGACAATAACAAGTGAACCAGGGAGTATATCTGGCAACTAGCAGCAAGACACAGAGGATTCAAATAGACTGCAGTACTTCCTAATTGGAAGATGTCAGAGTTAATGACCGCAGCTGGGCAGCCATACAAACACATCCACATAGTCAGGCTGCTCTATCACCAGCCCCACCTTCAGAGTGAACACAATGGTAGCAGAAGCAGAAGTCACAGGAGCAGGCTCTGGGGATGTGACAATGACAAAAGGATTAGTAGGATATTTAGCCCACCAGACAGATGATGCTGGCAGGTTCAGCCGACATTAGTTAAATGTGTATAGGAACCTTTACACTTCCACTAAACATTAACAGCCTGCAAAGTTTTATCTATCAGGACAGGACAGGCACGGCTCATGTGGCACATTTGTATGCAAATTGCATAGCATGGACAATCCAGGCCAAAGTAACCCCGCAGCCGCAGTAAGCAGTTTGTGTGCCAAGCCTCTAAGCATTGCTTCATTGTTGTATAATCAGGGTCTGACAAAGAGAACCAAAATGGGGTTTACTCCTGTATAGCATGAGGTTTTCATAGTGTACAAGAATAGCCCCAATTTACGTCATGTATAAAGGTTTGCCAAACATGATATGCATCACACCAATCCATTGATCACTAAAGCCCCTTTATATTGCATTAGGTTCAGCCAATATTCTCATGTGTATGGGGGCACCAGCCAACTGATTGTCAGGAAAGATGTCGATTGGGAATTTATGATTTTAGACTGTCGACTGCTCTATTTGTCCCAGAGATAAGCCAAGGCCAGAGAGATTTGTAAGTGGCTTTCTCATACAGAACACAGAAAGGCTTTGCCTGAAATGGGTGGATATGCATTGCCAGTAAGCAATGATGGAAATAGGAAGCCCAGAGGGTCCCCTGAGCATTTTTCTCTATGAATCCCAGATACTACTAACGGCAGCCCTGGTTTATTTTTCAGCAGCCAAAAAGCTGCAATCCAACTCCTTCCTGTAAGTTTCTCATTGCAACTGGAAATGATTTATTATGAGCAGCATCATGAGAAGCAGCTGAGATGAAGTATCCAGGACTGGGAGCACTACGTCACGTTCTTGTCCCCAAGCCTGTTGGCTCCAGACATCCACTAGCATTGGCCAAACCCTTTGGTGTGTAAACAGTGTAGCATGTTCCCAAAGGGGGTCTGATTTCAGATTACACCCAGTCAGCGAGACGATACAATGCCCGTTCCAGCAACATCTCCAAGATGTAATTATGGCTTGTCCTCTTCTAGTTACAAGTCATGTGTGATGCAAGTCTTGGCCGGGTTGTATGTGTGTGAAACCTCTGTTGCAGGCATCACACAATTATCAGCTGTTTTAAGAACACTTTCCATGGATTTTCCTAATACGTTCGAGCCTCCGCATATCACCATTGATGCGCTGGGAAATATGTGGCTTGGGATGGCTCAAACACATGTGTGATGTCATGTATTCTTCGTAAATCCTGCCTAGTTTTAAATTGCTAATTGAACCATCCCTTTGATTTACTTCTGAAGTTTCAATTGTTTTCCCAGGTGGACCCGACATTGGAAATCCATAACTAATGCATATTTTGTTTTATAATCCCTCAGTAATAGATATTTTCCGGCAAAGTTAATGGTACGATGATCTGTGCAATGTAGGCACAGCCTTGAAAGCACGAAGCATAAATCTTTAAACTGGGGGAGCCAGAGTGACACAGTGGTTAGCATGTCTGTCTGCTAGCTCCAGTGTCTTGGCTTCGATTTTGACCAGGGTTCTACGTATTCTTGTGGTTGTCTGACTTTTTTCCTGATTTTCCTCTAAATTTCAGCCATATGCTGGTATTAGAGATTATTTGGTTTGCAATGCTGGCTAGGTGATCTGCCAATATTGTGAAATGTCTAAGGGTCCCTTGACTCTCCCAGTGTGGAGGAAAATAAGGACTGATATCATAAATAAGGAGAGGAAAATCAGGGCACCGCTTAGCACAGCCTCTCATGTACTGTTGCAAACAGTGTCGCACTTACACTGTCCAAGAGGCGGGCACAGTAAAAGCAGCTCCGATAGTGCTCAATCTCACAGTTCAGCTGAAGAGTCAATAGAGATAAAGACAGGTGGCACTCCCCATTCTGAGCTTTGCTTTAGTTTTCATATTCAGGTGCAGATACACATGGAGAAGGAGGTGGAATGGAGCCATAAGGATGACAGCGGCTGTTTCGTGCTTGGTAACATGAAACAGCCGCTGTCATCTGTGAGTCTCCATTCCCCTTCCTCTCCCATTTATATCTGCACCTGAACATGAGAATAAACTAAAGCAAAGCTCAGAACGGTGAGTATCATCTGTCTTTCTTTAACTCTATTGAAAATAAGGACAGAGCATGGTGGACTGCTGCATGCCTCATGCTTCTGGCCGAAGATATAGCCCTTTGCAGAGATTATCTGGCAGCGGCTTATTTCCCTTGCCTCATTATAGGGTATTCTGCTCTTTGTTTTCAAGCTAACATTGCAAAACTATCCTTATAAAAGAAAATTAAAAAGTCATACCTTTACTTACTACTGGAATCTGCCCCCTGCTCCAGTTATACCATTCTGGTGGCCCTTTGGCCCTTGAAGAGTGCTACCCTGGACTTAAAGTGTAATTGTCATTTCATTGATAAAAATAACAATACTGCACTGGTTGTTAATGATGGGTCACATAGCAGCTAAAATACTGCTTTTTTTGTCCCATATGACTTATTTTCTCACATTTTTGTGCTCTTTTAAAAACTGCATTTATGGCTGTGTGGGCATGGCCAGCAGCTGATAGGGAGCAGTGCAATGTGATAGCAGAGGCGTGGTTAACAAAGATCGTGACTGAGCTGTGTGGAGCCAGATGACAGATCAGAAGCTTGTGCCAAGAAACGATGAGTGTACCCTGATCCTGATATTCTGACGTTGCTTTGCACTGTCTGTAATCTGATACATTGTCAACTCATCAGCTGCAGTTAGGAGCTTGCAACTAGTGTAGTCTTGTCCCCTCCATTACATGGTTATGTGGTCGTATTCAGTGTGAAGACGGATCTGACAGATAATGAACATATGTCTGCTGCACACACTGTGGAAGGTTTATGACTGGTTGTCAACCAGAATTCTCTACTTGTAAAATATATTTGATAATTAATAAAATCTCTTGCTCTACATTATTATTAAATATAAATTGAAATGGCGGTTACGCTTTAGCTCTTGCACTGGGGAGCCAGTCAGAGCAAGTTTAGCTAAACTAGGACTGCTCCACAGCTAATGCCCTGCCTCACCCATGGCTACCAAGGCCCTGTATGACCCAGCACCTGCATACTCAATGGAACATACTTATAGAGACATCATGGAGAACGCTGATCTGAGTATCTGGTTATAAGTATAGTTTGCTAAAAGTGGAACTAAACTTTGGAAAGTTTTTTGATATATCGTGCCCCTCTGATTCATCTCACCTGGGACCCCCATTGATCCTCAAACCACCGGGCAGAAGCACTTAGCTCACATATGTGCTGGAACCTGGGGCTCTTCCCCCTAAATTACGCTGCTCTTAGGTTACATAGCAAAACTCTGCTAACATATTCCATTTAACCAGAGTTAAGTGCAGTTTTAAAGAGGGTCATTGGAGGACCCAAATTGTTTAAGAATGCTTCGGACATTCTGTATAGCTTTATTTCTGCCCTGGAGGGTGGTACAGTGGGGTCCATTGTAAAAGCACAAAAAAAGAAAAGACAGATTTTTTATTTATTAGGAAATTTTGAGCCTATAGAGGGTGGGTCCCCCATTTGGAATTCTCATCTATTGGAGGGAAGAACAGCTTTAACAAGTTAATGAGTTAGAATGACAGGCCTCTGATTTCAATTCACACCATGTACTGCTTCATTTCCCCTCTGGGGGTGCTGCTGCAGCAGAAGCCATTGTAAATGTAAAAAATAAAACTGGCAAACATGAAATATAATACATAATAATTCATATCTCACTGTCATCTGTTTTGGAAAACCTGTTTACACAAAACACTATTCAAGGATCCACATTTGTTAGAAGGAGTGAAAAACACTGTACAGTACATGGAGGACCCAATATGTTCATGAGTTATAAGTTTGGACTAACTTCAATAAGCACAATGTAATGCTTCAATTTCCCTCTGGGGGAGCTGCAGGGGATTTCAAAACTTAGTGCAAGAGTCAACCACAGATTACAGTGGTCTGATAAGTAAAAAAAAAAAAACATTTAAAAGCTAATGATTTTTTTATGACTTTTAATCAGATTTTGGTATATTTACATTCTGATCTTTATGAATACAAGTAGGCTTTGCCAAGGAGATTTTTTTGTCTTAGGTAGAATCATAGAATTGTAAAGCTGGAAGGAACCTCGTGGGTCATCAGGCCCAACCCCCTGCTCAAAGCAGGATTAACTAAACCATTCCGGACAGATATCTGTCCAGCCTGTGTTTGATGACTTTCATTGAAGTAGAACTCGCCACCTCTCGTGGCCGCCTGTTCCACTCGTTGATCACCCTCACTGTCAAAAAGTTTTGTCCAATACCTAATATGTGTCTCTCCCATTCAGTTTTATCTCATTGCTTTTAGTGTAAATGTGAATAAAGCTGATCCCTCTACAGTGTGACAGCCCTTGAGATATTAGTAGACAGCTATTAAGTTTCTTCTTAGTCTTCTTTTTTGAAAACTAAACATTCACAAATCCTGTAACCGTTCCTCATAGCACATGGTTTGCAGATCGGTAGCCATTCTGGTCACTCTTCTTTGAACCTTACTCCAGTCAATATATGTCTTTTTTAAATTGTGGTACCCAGAACTGGACACAATATTCGAGATGAGGTAAGATGATATCAGGGGCAAAAACAGTCTGCCATGGTAATGTCTAGATTTTATTCATCATATATGAAAAATAGCTGATGCCTTACTGCATCTTCTCCTTTCTGCTGTCCTGAGAGAGTGCCATTTTGACTGTCATCTTGAGGAACAGGTTTTGCTACCACTGCAACCCAGGAGAATGTTTCCCACTCACATGGCTTTGTGTACATGTTGGGAATTAGCAGATGGAAAATGGGTTAACTGCACATCAGCACATACATGCGGCCCTGCGTTCCCCAGGCACCGATTGTACGTAACAAATTAACTCTGTCTCTGTGATAGTTAAGCTCTTTTTTGGCTGCATGTCCTGCCAAGGAAAGCTGGCGACATCGAAGTAGACGCGCAGAGCAGAGCGTTTAATAACTTCCAAGCCTCCCGGTCTGTAATGTGTATGTCGTTACCAGCAGAGGAAGGCCAAGCTGCAATCTGATCCGTTTGAAGATGGGTCCAGCCAGTGATGCAACTATTCTCTCCGCTCTCACCCCCTTTTCCTGATCCTCGAACCAATCCATTAATACCACCATTATCACCAAGGAAAACTTAAAGCAGATCTCCAAACAGCTGGGAAGGAATTAACTGCTGGGCCAATTTCAGCATGTTGTACATGTGCACGAGGCTCAGTGTGACAGGCTGTAGTCTGGCTATAGAGTGCGATGAGGGCTGAGGTGGAGTGGTGCTGACAGTTGCCTAATTCTGTTCAAACTTTCCGAACCTTGTTACAATCTCGGAACATAGACTTCCCCTCACAACAATTTGCTATCGAAAACACATGTCCATTATTTATATATATATATATATATATATATATATATATATATACATACGTAGTACGGACCAAAGGTTTGGAAATACCTTCTCATTCAAAGAGTTTTCTTTATTTTCATGACTATGAAAATTGTAGATTCACACTGGGGGCATCAAAACTATGAATTAACACATGTGGAATTATATACTGAACAAAAAAGTGTGAAACAACTGAAAATATGTCTTATATTCTATGTTCTTCAAAGTAGCCACCTTTTGCTGTGATTACTGCTTTGCACACTCTTGACATTCTCTGGATGAGAGTCAAGAGGTAGTCACCGGAAATGGTCTTCCAACAGTCTTGAAGGAGTTCCCAGAGATGCTTAGCACTTGTTGGCCATTTTGCCTTCACTCTGCGGTCCAGCTCACCCCAAACCATCTCGATTGGGTTCAGGTCGGGTAACTGTGGAGGCCAGTTTCTGCTAGAGTTTTCAGAAGTTGTCTTTTCCTAGGAGTTGCTGTTCCTATCCCAATCCTTGGGTGGAGTTGCAGTGACTATCCTGGTCCTGGGTGGAAGTGAGAGGGTTATAGTATAGAGTTGGTCAAGAGCAGGGCTAAGGTCGCGGTGCATATATCCTCACTTTTAGAGGTACTTCTGGGAACAAGGCCACCTAGGGACCCCCAATCTAAGGGTCTGACTAGTTTCCCTGATTGCCTTTAGCCCAACACTGCCATCCTGCTACCTTATCCCCTTGTCTGTTACTACCACCTGTGACAGGTTGTCTGTGTAATGAAGAACAGGTCAGTTGAGGACCTAAGAAAGGGTCTCTATGCAGCCACTCTTCCCTCTCGCAAAGAGATGACGATCCTAAATAAAAGACTCCTTACCTCAATTAAGTATCGTCTCCATTAAAATTGTGATATCAATGGTTTGTTGTGTGGGTGATAATAACAAAGAAAGCCTTACTTACTCCCTGCCCTCCAGCACTGACTCTCCGCTGCTGTAGACAGTGGTGTTGGTGATACGACATTACGGGCAGCAAATATGTCTGCAGTTCTGGAACCATGTCAGCAAACATTGCAGGCAGTGCTGGAGCACCATGTGGTAGGTAGGGTTGACGTTTTACATCAAGCAAGCCTTTGGTTAAATGGCTTGCTTGATGTAAAATGGGCTTCTGAACATAGACAAACCCCCATTACCTTTCGTGTTTCCCTTTGGGTATTATAAATCAATGCTTGGGTTGTACCTTACTAGGACTCCCGTCTATCATCCACAGCAGAGAGCTGCGGCAGAGAGTAGCTCTTGTGTCAGGAATGGTCGTGACCATGTATTAAGCAGGGCAAACACATGAGATGGCTGACAGCTGAACGATGCTTCAGCTGATTGTATGGCTGGCAGTCATCTCGGGCGGCTCCCCCAGCACGTTTTTGGCTGAGAGCTCCTGTGTGCTTTATAAGACATTTGAAAAAGAAAAAGACACACAGTCAAAAATCGGAGATGTTGGATCTCTATCTCCCATGACTATAAATTGTTAGGGGCTTCCATACATGGTTGAGTGTCGGTCAAGGCTATCAATAAATGTGTGTTCAGCCAACGTTAGTCTAATGAGCATGGCATCCTTTTCAGCCAATGCTGTGGAGCGAGTCGTGAAGTCGGTGTCCATTTTGGTGGAGTCAATAGAGTCAGATTCAGGAAAATTCAGGAGTTGGAGGTTTGGCTTATCGACTCCACAGACCTGTTTCAAGTAGGGATGGGCGAATCTACTCGCTAGGACTCGTTACTCGGCGAGTAGTAAGGGACTCGCAGGACTCGGTACTCTGCGAGTTTCCCAGTGATTACTCGCACGAGTCCAATGCAAATCAATATCAATCCTAGTTTTGTCAGAAACGCTGAGAAAACTAGGATTGCCATTGTTTGCATTAGACTCGGCTACTGTGCCAGTGATAGCAGGGAAACTCGCAAATAACTGCTGTTACATTGCGAGCCGAGTCCAATGCAAATCATTGGCAAATGCTGACAAAACTAGGATTGCCATTGTTTGCATTAGACTCGGCTACTGTGCCAGTGATAGCAGGGAAACTCGCAAAGTAACTGCTGTTTCTTTGCGAGCCGAGTCCAGCTGTCTTCTCTGTGCAGCTCCAGGGTCCTAGAACCTGCCTACTCACAGAGATGATGTAGCAGTGCTGAGATTGTTCTCAGTCTGCTCATTCCCTGTGCATAGACATCTATATTTATGCACACGGGATGTAGCAGAGAGGACATCGCGTTTTGGACTACGTCGGACAGAAGAGGATTTTTTTAATTAAAGATGGAGTCCCTAATGGCTTTTTTTTTTATTTCAAATAAAAAATTTTCTCTGTGTTGTGTTTTTTTAACCCTTTATTGGAGATTCTTAGTGGCTGGGTCAAACGTGGCCTGACATTAAGAATCTCGGGCTTAATACCAGCTTGTATAACAAAGCTGGTATTAACCCCTTTATTACCCAGCGTGCCACTGCCACCAGGGCCGCTGGAAGAGTGGGGTTCAGCGCCAGAGGATGGCGCTTCAATGAACGCGCCATCTTCTGGGGTGGCTGCGGGCTGCAATTTGCAGCGGGGGGTGCCCAGAAAGCTTGGGCATCCCTGCGCTGCGGATTCCAGCCCCCAGCTGCTTAGCTGTACCTGGCTAGACATAGAAATTGCGCGGAGCCCCACGCATTTTTTTTATTATTTAATGAATTTCAGAGTCAGAGTCTCAGAGTCTCAGAGTCGGAGTCTCAGAGTCGGAGTCGCCTCAGAGTCGGAGTCGCCTCGGAGTCGGAGTCGCCTCGGAGTCGGAGTCGTCTCGGAGTCGGAGTCGTCTCGGAGTCGTCTCGGAGTCGGAGTCGTCTCGGAGTCGGAGTCGTCTCGGAGTCGGAGTCGTCTCGGAGTCGGAGTCGTCTCGGAGTCGAGTCGGAGTCGTCTCGGAGTCGGAGTCGTCTCGGAGTCGGAGTCGTCTCAGAGTCGAGTCGGAGTCGGAGTCGTCTCAGAGTCGAGTCGGAGTCGGAGTCGTCTCGGAGTCGTCTCGGAGTCGGAGTCGGAGTCATCTCGGAGTCGGAGTCGTCTCGGAGTCGAGTCGGAGTCGGAGTCGCAGTCGTCTCGGAGTCAGAGTCGTCTCGGAGTCGGAGTCAAAAAAATGCGTGGGGCTCCGCGCAATTTCTATGTCTAGCCAGGTACAGCTAAGCAGCTGGGGGCTGGAATCCGCAGCGCAGGGATGCCCAAGCTTTCTGGGCACCCCCCGCTGCAAATTGCAGCCCGCAGCCGCCCCAGAAGATGGCGCGTTCATTGAAGCGCCATCCTCTGGCGCTGAACCCCGCTCTTCCAGCGGCCCTGGTGGCGGTGGCACGCTGGGTAATAGAGGTTAGGGCCAGCTTTGTATTATCAGCTGGCCCTAAGCCCGAAATTTATGGCGGTCACGCCAATATTAAACATGACCGCCATGAATTTCTATTAAATTGTTTTAAAAAAAACACAACACAGAGAATTTTTTTTATTAGAAAATAAAAAAAAAAGCCATTAGAGACTCCATCTTTAATTAAAAAAATCCTCTTCCGTCCGACGCAGTACAAAACGCGATGTCCTCTCTGCTCATCCCTGTGCATAGATATAGATGTATATGCACAGGGAATGAGCAGACTGAGAACAATCTCAGCTCTGCTACATCATCTCTGTGCACAGACATTCATGTCTGTACACAGGGAATGAGCAGACTGAGAACAATCTCAGCTCTGCTACATCAGGCAGCAGGCAGGCTCTAGGACCCTGGAGCTGCACAGAGAGACAGGACTCTTCTCTTATCTGTGCGAGTTTCCCAGCGATTACAGTTGCAAAGTAAACGAGTCCAATGCAAATAAATGACAAAACTAGGATTGCTTCAGGCTGAAGCTTCTGAGACACATCTGCGATTTGTAAATCTCACACTACTCGCTATTACTCGCTTCCCCATTCATTAACATTGGACTCGCTAGACTCGCAACGAGTAGCGAGTCCTGTGCTCGGACTCGCTAGAGTCAAGCGATTCCGAGTAATTTAGGATTCGCCCATCACTAGTTTCAAGCTATAATCCTCTGGTTTTCATGTATGCCATATAAAGTCTCATTTCCCTATGCAGAAAACCATTAGGAGATACCAGATCTTTATCGTGGCAATATGTGGTGATTGCAAGGAGAGCACAACAAAGAGCAGATTTCGAACAGTGAGAGCAAAGGATATCCTCTTTCTCAGCTCATCACTGCAAGGGGACACTTATGACAAAACAGGTCTGTCCAGACAAGACATTTCCTTAAATATTTGCATGTTGGAATATGTTTAGTGCAACAACTCCAATCCTGTATGTGTGTTATATTGCTAGGTTTGTGCACTGTCAGTAAAGTTAGTTTAAAGAAAGAAAGAGGAACACTCCCAGAGGCTCACACACAGGAAATACCATGTGACTATAACCAGTTTTCTGTGTCTGTGCATGTGAAGAGAAGCACAGCAGCTTGCTGATGCTGCAAAGGGACAATTAAGATGTATATTCCTGTTTCCACAAAGCCCTTCATCTGTACCTGTTTGTTGCTAAGTTCTGTTGTCAATACGCTTTCAGTGTATCCTGAATGATCCGCTGCCAACAGGTTATGGGCCCAGTGTGACACAGAACCCCAGCGTGACACAAAACAACAGGAGTGACACAGATCACAGAATGACACAGAAGAGTAATACAGCAGCAGAAGTAAAAGCAGCAGAGCAACAGAGAAGATGTCCACAAGCAAGTTCTCAGTGCAAAGTCTCACCAATGAAAATGTATCAGTCCTGGAAATTCAAGGTGAAGATGCTGCTCATAAGAGAAGGTACGTGGAAATATACACAGGAACAAATGCCTCATCCATTACCAGATAACTTGGTAGAGAAGGATCAGAAAGCCCAAAACACTATCTCCCTCAGTGTAGATGATGATCAGATTGTTCATATATGCAAGTGTGATGACCAAAATATGCAGGACTATATAAGAAACACCCTACAGATTGTGGAGCGTCTCAGGGGTATTGGAGAAGAAAATAAAGACTTTAACATTGCTGCACTACTATTAAGTGGTCTTCCAGAACGTTATGACACACTTGTCACTGCATTAGATGCACGGCTAGATGATGAGCACACAATAGAATATGTCAAAGGCAAGCTTGTAGATTAATTCAAGTGAAAAACGCAGAATGTAAGCAGCAGCAATGAATCTAAAGCAGAAACAGCATTAAAGACACAGGACTTTCCTGAATGTAAGAGCAATCTAAGGGTACCATCACACTTGACGACGCACCAGCGATCCCGACAGTGATCCAACCTGGCCGGGATCGCTGGTGCATCGCTGTCGGGATCGCTGGTGAGATGTCAAACTGTCAGATCTCACCAGCGATGCAGCAACAATACGGCAGTCGTTGGGACTCTGTCACTCTCGGGCGTAGTATTGAGATCATTGGTCATTGTCCCTGTCAAACACAGTGATGCATGCTGCCCAGCGGGAGCGCAACGACCAAAAAATGGTCCAGAACGGTTTGTAACAATCAGCGATCTCACAGCCGGGGCCTGATCGCTGCTAAGTGTCACACAAAGCGAGAACGCTGTTGAGGTCGCTGTTGCGTCACAAAATTTGTTACTCAGCATCGATCTCGTTTAGTGTGATGGATGCTTAAGGGAAACTCAGGAATGTTTTGTCTGTAAAAAGCCCGGCCACCTTAAAGCAAACTGCAGAGTTTGGAAAGCAAGAATGAGTTAGCTTAAAAAGCAGAACAGTGATCAAATGATGAAAACAGCTGTAAAAGAAAAATCTGCATGTGTTGAAGCTGCATTTAATACCAGTACAGGCTCATTTGCAAAGCATATATGGTGTATAGACTCTGGTGCTAGTAGCCATATGACAAATGATAAGGACTTCTTCAATGACCTTGATGAAAGCAAGTCAGAGAAGGTCATCTTAGCTAATGGTCAATATATGACTTCAAAGGGAGTAGGAGATGGCTACCTCCACTGTCCAGTTTCGTTAGCACAAAGCAGAAAGATCCCAGTAAAGGATGTTCTCTATGTTCCCAGTCTTGAAAGCAATCTTCCGTCTGAAAAGAAGAGTACGCAAAAGGGGAATGTAGTTACTTTAAAAGACAACAGCTGTATTATATCAAAGGAGGGTCACACTCTTGCAGAAAGAAAAGTCCAAAATGAACTTTATCAGCTAAAATGCAAAGAAAGAGTGTACAGTGCTAGACAAGACCTGCATAAGAACTGTATCCATGTATGGCACAGATGTCTTGGGCACAGAGACCCAGAAGCAGTAAAGAAGCTAGGTCAACTAGAAAAGAGTGTTGAAATCAAGCAGTGTAGTCAAATGATGAAGTGCACTAGCCGTCTTAAAGGAAAATGTCCAGAAAAACCTTTCCTAAAGTAAGCACCACTAGATCTGCACAGCCACTGGATTTGATACACACAGATGTTTGGCGGTCCAATGAGTGTTCAAACTCCAAGCAAGAAGAGATATTTTCTCACATTTATTGATGTCTACTCCAGATATACAGTCACCTACCTGCTTCACAGTAAGGATGAAACTTGAAGAATATCTTGCCATAGTTTTAACAAATGTGGAAGAATGCCAAAAACCCTGTGTGCAGTTAATGGGACTGAATATACAAGTAATAAGGTGCAAACCACTTTGAAAAAGAGTGGAATCGTGTTCTAGACTTCCACTCCATACAACCCAGAACAGAATGGCATTGCAGAGAGAAAGAACCGCACTATCTGGCATCAAACAACATACTTCTTCCACTTTCACAATCTATCTACAGCGTATTGGGGAAAAGCCATCATGACAGCTTGCTATCTTCAAAAGAGACTGCCAAATAAAGCCACAAATAAAACTCCATATGAGCCATGGAACTGTGAGAAGCCTAACCTGAAGCACCTCAGGATATTTGGAAGCAAAACATTTGTGTATGTCCCAAAGAAAAACGTTCCACGTGGGAATCACATGCAAAACAAGGAGTCCTGGTGGGCTACAGCGAAATTCAAAAGGGATACAGAATCCTGCACCGAGAGACCAACACAGTAACAATCAGCAGAGATGTAGTGACTGATGAGAACACTGTTTTGCTCAAATTTCGTGAAGTTACACCAGACAAACAAGAAGAAGAATCTCAATCACCTAACCCAGACACAGAAAAAGAAAACAGTGAAGTCTGAATAAGCTCTGGAGCCAGCAAGGAAGAAAGAGAAGAACAAAGTCAACTTCCAGTCAGGAGATCAGAAAGACCAAACAAAAGTATCCCAGCTAGACACCTTTCTTATATGGTCAGAACATTTCCTGAATCAGAGCCACTGTCATGGCAAGGAAAAAGAGCCCTCAGAAGCCAAAGATTCGCCAAAACTCCAGAAATGAGATTTACAGATAAACAGTGGGGGCACTTTTGTATATAAGGACAACCAAGGATCTATTGGACTTGGCAGCAGTGAGAAGATTAGTGCAAGGACTAAGCATATTGACGTTAAGCATCACCACTTACGTGACTTAGTGGAACGTGATGTACTAGAGTTGTGTATTGCAAAGATGTTAGCAGATGGTATGACAAAATCATTGCCAAGAGCCGAGTTTGAGGACTTCAGAACCGCAATGGGACTAACAGGATAAGTAGTTGTTGAGTGGGGGTGTTGGAATATGTTTCGTACAACAACTCCAATCCTGTATGTGTGTTATATTGCTAGGTTTGTGCATTGTCAGTAACGTTAGTTTACAGAAAAAAAGAGGAACACTCCCAGAGGCTTACACATAGGAAATACCATGTGACTGTAACCAGTTTCCTGTGTCTGTGCATGTGAAGAGAAGCACAGCAGCTTGCTGATGCTGTAAAGGGACATTTAAGATGTATATTGCTATTTCCACAAAGCCCTTCATATCTGTACCTGTTAGTTGCTAATTAAAGCTAATTTCTGTTGTCAACACCTTTTAGTGTATCCTGAATGATCCGCTGCCAACACTGCAATGTTCAATATCATTGTCAGATTTCTGAATTATATGACAGCAAAAAGAAAATAGGACCTTAATGTGCATCAAAATAAACTTTACTTAAAAAAAAATATGTATGTATATGTGGCGCCCCGCAACGAGTGCATCACAGGAGGGTATTGCATCCCTGACTGAAGATGCAATATTCTCCGTCTCGGTGATGACATGTTTAATATTCAGAGCTTCAAATCGTACATGCACCATTAGAATAGAGGGCCAACCAGGTCCTGGTGGGAGGCGTGTAGGAGTAGAGTGTGAGAAGTAAAGTAGGAGAGAGTGAGTAGTTAGTCGAGTTGGGAAGTTGTAACGAAGGAGAAGGGGGCTCTGCACAGTGCCGTGCAGCCCTGAAGTCCACTTACCGGCTGGCGCCATTAATCGGTGCCCTAGACCGGGACTCGGGCATTTTCTTAACGTGTACACCTATACCCGTGCCAAAAAACCACCCACTGGATCACTGGATCCAAAGCGAGCAAGTCGTTCACCGCAGCTCCGCAAACCAGGGTGAAGAACCGCTTCCCAGAGGCATCTCACCACCGCCGCCATCCAAGTTGTCTTGCCAGCAGGGACTCACCCCTGGGACACAGGACCTTCTGCAGCTTATATACAGTCAGAACCTCCAAATAGAAGTCTCGCAAGTACCCTGACCTGGTAATCTAAGGCAACTCCGGCAACCCATTAGAAAGAATAGAGAGAGGAGGAACACCGCGAGCTCTGAATCCACACCAGTCATTGCCGGGACCCCCGGTCCGTTACCTGTTGACTGTATGCCTTGTACCATCTTGCCGGTTACAGTAAACACCCGTTACAGAGGAATCTGGTGTCCGTGTTTCCTTCAGAACTGCTTAAGTCTACACTTTCAGCATTACTGAGCAGCCCTACTCCATCACGTGCAGCTCTTGGCCCCGGGGACTCCCGCTCATCCTGTTGGGAGCATCCCATCTTGCTGCCGTACATCCCCCGGAGGCCCAAGCAGCGCCGGTGAAATCACCGGAATTCCCGCAGGTGGCGTTATGACAAGAAAGAATTAACCCCTTATCCGTTCAGTCAAGCCCTTTTGATCTGACCACCGGGCCCCACAGCTACCGGGTGAGGAACCGTGACGGGAGAAGCAACGCCTGGAGACGTGAAGACCCAGCTACGGTGAGTCATATACAGTGACTCCACCAGCAGAATAGTGAGTGCAGCTTTGGAGTTTAATACAAGAAGTAACTCAGGATCAGTACAGGATAAGTAATGTAATGTATATACACAGTGACACCACCAGCAGAATAGTGAGTGCAGCTCTGAAGTATAATACAGGATGCAACTCAGGATCAGTACAGGATAAGTAATGTAATGTATGTACACAATGACTGCACCAGCAGAATAGTGAGTGCAGCTCTGGAGTATAATACAGGAGGTAACTCAAGATCAGTACAGGATAAGTAATGTAATGTATATACACAGTGACTGCACCAGCAGAATAGTGAGTGCAGCTCTGAAGCATAATACAGGATGTAACTCAGGATCAGTACAGGATAAGTAATGTAATGTATGTACACAGTGACTGAACCAACAGAATAGTGAGTGCAGCTCTGGAGTATAATACAGGAGGTAACTCAGGATCAGTACAGGATAAGAATTGTAATGTATGTACACAGTGACTCCACCAGCAGAATAGTGAGTGCAGCTCTGGGATATAATACAAGATGTGACTCACCGTGGCCAGGGGACTCAGGTCTCAGGCGCAGTCTGTAGGTCACGGTCTCTGAGCCTCAGGCTGTGGGCCCGGTGGTCAATAAAAGGGGAAAAATAAAATAATAAAAAGGGATAATAAAATAAAATAAAGTCTTTTGTTCGTGACGCCACCTGTAGGTTCCGGTGATGGCACCGGCGCTGCTTGATCCTCCGGGGTGATGGGCGGCAGCAAGATGAAGTCGCTCCCTACAGGACGAGCGGGTTCTCTGGACCTGTGAGCTGTAATGGTGGAATAGGGCAGCTCAGTTGTTTCTGCAAAGCAATGCAAGTGAATGGCAGTTCTGGAATGAAGCTCAGACACGCTGTTCACTCTGCACGAGTTCTTTACTCTGTTAAACGGCAACTTTACAAGGCATGCGATGGTGTCGGCTGAGGCAGTGGACCAGGTGGTTCTGGCAATGAGCGGCGTCCCGCTGAAGCTCCTCTGGTGTCCTTCTCTATCACTGTCTGTCCCTTCTCTTCGCTGCTCTGTTATACCCAAATAGGAACACTGAGGGCCTTCGGTTGGGTCACCACTTTGTGCTCATAGCCCCTGGCCTTCAATGGTGGGTGCTCCTGGTATAAGCTGCTGTAGTTGTTATTTGGTGGGTCGTGCTCCTCTAAAGCCTACGACCACTCCGGGTTCTGTGGTTCATGGATGTAGCCTGCTGGACCACCTCGGAGCCGGTACTCCAGGTACTGTGGACTGGGCCAGGATAGTCGGTTATCCTCTCTATTCTTTGGCCTCTCTCTCTTCTGGGTCACCAGATTGAGGTGCCCTCCCAGTTAGCTTTCTCAGTGCTTCTCTGTAGCTTCTCCAACTCTGTTACATCTGTTGCTTTCACTTTGTTGTCTGTGCTGCACAGCCCAGTGCAGCTTCCTTCTGGCTTCTCTGCACTCACTTCCTGGTCTAACTCCTTGCTGCTCTCCCACTCACTATATCACCTAGCTCTTCTCCCACCGGGACCAGTTACCCTAGCAACGGATGTCTGATTGGTCCCCTATCACTGGGTGTATGTGTGTGGTGTTGGAGCTTCAGGATTCTTCTACTCATTACCAGAACAAAGGATATGGCACCTTCATTCAGGGGTGTAATATCCTTTTGTGACGCACTCTTAGTGGGGTGCCACAGATGTAACTCAGGATCAATACAGAATATGTAAGGCTGGCTTCACACAGTGGTACAATCAGGTTCGGGGTGAAAGTGACAGCCCCAGACCTGATTTTGCGGTAATGTTGCCCTATGGGGCCGGATGGAGCAGGATGGCAGCTATCTGCCATCCGGTTTCCATCTGTTCGGGAGGACCTGGGACAATTCGGATTTTCCTCCCATGACACAAAAACGTTGCTTGCAACGTTTTTGTGTCCGGGGTGAAAAATCTGCCCAAATTGGATCTTCCCGGATCCGGGGTAATCCAGCGCTCCCTAACATGGGAGTCTGTGCCTCCGGATTGCACAGATCCGGGAGGATCCAGGAACCGGACACCGACGGCTGCAGTTCAGCATGAGCTACGCTGAACTTCAGCACCAGGGAGATGTCCCCTGTGAAGTGGTTCAGCACCATTTCAGCAGGGAACAGTTCCCTCAGCTGCGCTCTGCAGTCTCTGGCTAGAAATAGCACTGGAAGGCATATTTGCCCTCCGGTTCTGTTTGCAAATCGGGTCCGGGGCTGTCAGGTTCACCCCGGACAGTCCCAGACCTGATTGTACCGCGGTGGGAAGCCGGCCTAATATACAGTATATAAAAAATGAATGAAAGGGAACTGATTACTAGATTCATACTATCCTAACTATGAGTAGCATGAATCAGGCCGTAGTTGCGCGATTGCAGCTTGGTATATTTTTCTTTCAAAAGCTACACTCTTTTTCATACTGGCCCTGGTTTGGGCAGCACAAATCTACTGACAAATTCCCTTTAACTTTTTGTATAAACGAATTATGTTCAAAGCTTGGCAAATGCCAAAAGGCCTGTACCAATCGGGGTAAATTTGTAAAGCAAGAATGAGAACAGATGTCTTACAGTGACTCGATCATGGGCCACATAGAGGTGGCAATGGTGTTGTTTCTTAATTTGGAATAACTGATATAAACACACTAATGTTATTTTTCCACCATTTGTGGTAGGTGATTAGTATGTTACTGATACCTATTACTGTTATTAATGCCACCTGTATAAGAGCCTTTAGGTTTCCTATGTTCTCAGTGACTATAAATGATATTTTCGGCGGTGACAATGAGTGTTTTATGGCTGTGACTTGAGGAGATGTAATGGTTGATGGATTAGACGGGAACATAGTGTACGTCTTTCTTGTGCTCCAGAGGAAATCACAGTCTTCTGAGCTCATTGTGTTTATTAAAGGGTCATTAAAGACAATATATCACTTTTGAAAATGTGTCACAGTTTTGTTAAGTGAAATTATAGGAAACACCCTTGTTTGTGTTAAATCCCTCTTTTCTGTATTTCCAAACATCTTCTTGGTTCTTAATAATGGGAGTACGAGAATAAGACACAGGATGGAGACCTAGGGGTTTGGCAGAAAGAAAGGGCGGACTGTGGGTGCACCAAAACATCATTCAGTGTCGTGATGTCACAGCTGTGGCAGAGAGCCGGCACTGGACAAGGCAGGGTGAGTACTAGCTGAACTTGTTGTTTTAAGTATTTCATAATTTTGGGTGGACTTCCCCTAAAGTAAACAACCCCTTTAATGTTAGGGCTACACAGCAACATATGCATTGCACATCAGTTCTCTGACCAAAAGCATTTGCTCAACTTGTCCACGGCTTGCTGTCAGATGAGCTTTCATTTCTTGTAAATAAAGCAGCAAAGTTGCAGACAAGTCGCATGTGACTTGCAGTACAGTCTATGGTGAGCTTGTCGGGTGCGCCTTGCAACCAGTGAAAAAAAATCTAACACATTAGGGCTAGGGACACACTAGTGTACGACATCATGCAAAACTATCGGAAGATTATGCTAATAACACTCGGCTGAGGCTCTGCTCCGAGCATGAGCTGAGTGTCAGGCAAAAGTGATCCAATCCTGCAAATAGATTACAGCCACAGAAGAAAGATAGAGATTGCTGGCCTTGGCGTATATTATGCTGCACTCGCATGTGTGCCGAGTACAGCATGATGTTTCCCGTACATCCATAGACTTGTATTGGTGAGAGTGATCTGAGACTCGCAGAGAATCACAGCATGCTGACATTTTTTCCTTAGCCCCTATGGGGCTAAGGAAAAACTCGCAGGTCTGAGTTGCTTGATTGTTTCTCTGATTTTTCTCTTTATAAGTATATTTTTGAGTAAAAATGTACTGTACATTGTTCTTTTATTCCATAAACTACTGACAACATATCTCCAATATTCAAAGCTAAACAATTTGTATTTATTTGCAGCAAATGAGCAATCATCAAAATAATAAAAAAGAAACTGTGCTTTCAGACCTCAAATAATGCAAAGAAATCAAGTTCATATTCATTTAGAAACAACAACACTAATGTTTTACCTCAGGAAGAGTTCAGAAATCAATATTTGGTGGAATAACCATGATTTGTAATCCCAGCTTTCAAGTGTCTTGGCATGCTTTCCACCAGTCTGTCACACTGCTTTTGGGTGACCTTATGCCACTCCTGGCACAAAATTTTAAGCAGTTCATCTTTGTTTGATGACTTGTGATTACATCTTGATTACATTCCAGAGGTTTTCAATGGGGTTCAGGTCTGTAGATTGGGCTGGCCATGACAGGGTCTTGATGTGGTGCTCCTTCATCCACACATTGATTCCCCTAGCTGTGCGGCATGAGGTATTGTCCTGCTGAAAAAACAGTCCTCAGTTGGGGAACATTGTCTAAGCAGAAGGAAGCATGTGTTTTTCAAGGAGAACCTTGTATGCGGCTTGATTCATACATCCTTCGCAAAGATTAACCTGCCAAATTCCAGCCTTGCTGAAGAATCCCCAGATCATCCTCGATCCTACACCAAATTTCACAGTGGGTGCAAGACACTGTGGCTTGTACGCCTCTCCAGATCTCCATCTAACCATTAGATGGCTAGGTGTTGGGCAAAGCTGAACATTAGACTCGTCAGAGAAGATTACCTTAGTTCAGTCCTCTATGGTCCAATCCTTATAGTCTTTGGCAAACTTCAGTCTAGCTTTCCTTTGCTTCTCATTGATAAAAGGCTTTTATCTAGCTTTACATGACTTGATCCCTGCCTCTTGAAGCCTGTTACAAACTGTTCCTGCCATGCACTTCACCCCAGCTGCCATTTGCCATTCCTTTTGTAGGTCACTTAATGTCATCCTGCAGTTGCTGACTGACATTCGAATAGGATGATGGTAATCCCGGTCAGTGGAGAGTCGCTTTCGCCGTCTGCCGGTCTGTAGATCCTAGCTAGCAGCGGTTTTTTTTTGTGGTGCCAAGCAAGTGCCAGAAGTGTTGTATTTGAGAATACTGCGCTTGCGGCACCTGACCGCAAGCCCCTTAGAGAAATGAATGGGGCTTGCCGGATCGGTGCCGCAAGTCGGCCGTTACGCGGCAGATCCGTGAGGTGCAGCGACAACTGCTGGATCTGCCTCGAATTACGCTTACCACTAATGACAAAGCAGCCATGGACACAAAAAATTTAGTTGTAAAATATAGTTTTTTAGATTGTGTTTTTGTCAGGAATCAATACAAAAGGTCTGTAAAGATGGACATCCACAGAAATATATTCACAGCTAATTTGCTATATGGGGAATGTCATCACCAACTGACAGCTGCCAAACTGCCATAACCAATCTCCCTTGTTAGCAAAAAAAAGTTAAATTTCACCCCGAACTGCAGGCAGTATCCTCATTTTAGGATTTGCAGTGAATAAAAAACCCAAAGGTCCTTTACAGAAAGAACAACACAGGCCATCAAGAGTTGTCAGCCCTCATAAGCAGGCCTGGCAGATGGGCATACCGGACATTTGCCTGGTGGGCTTCTGGTAATTAGGACCACTGGACCTGCTCCTCCTAAAAGGATTTTTTCTTTGACAATCTAGGTAATACACAGTTTTTTTTAGAGGGGAAGAGGGGGGGGTCGGTGGAGGACACGGGGGTAGGGGGGATGCGCACCTCCATATTCCTCGCTCAGACACAGGGAGCAGTCAGTAGAGCCCAAGATGAGTGACTAAAGCTGGAAGTGAACAGACTACACGTCACACACGGCATCTTTGCGGAGGAAAACATGTTTTCTGTCTTGGGTAAATGGGGTTTTAATGGCGGCAGGGAGGTGGGGGCATTAAAGAGACCTGTTTAAAGGGCAGGGACTGCGGGAGGCTGAGATGAGATGTGATACCTGCCATGTTCTAGGTCGTAGGTGTTCTTCATGTGTGGTTTGTATTAGGGGAAAATGCTGCACTGATGATTTGTGGTGAGAAGATTAACCCTTTATTTCTCGTACAGCACTTATGTCAATTGGTCGGTGTCCCATTCATTGGGGGGGATAGGTATCCTGTTGCTGGAGGGTTAAGCCGGTGCAAAGACGCCGAGGTTTCTGGCATTCCTCATTACTGCTAGCTCTGCAAGATCCCCTTACCCGACTGATGACTGAAGACATTAGGAGTCAGACACAGGGTTCTAATTAAACTTTTCAGCCCCCTACAGACCTAATACCACAGCTGCTGAAGGGTCCAGTCAGGCTAACTGCAAATTACCTCCAATCAGAGAGGATTAATGGCAGGGCATGTACCATACAAGACTGATTCCTAATACTTGTTGTCTGATTAAATGTCCCCAGGACTGTTCTGGGGAGGATAGTAGCGGCCCTCTGTTTTCTCCTGTGGAGGGATGAATGCTTCATTGCTCTCACAGACGATTTTTCTTCATCACTTGGGGTCTTGACAAACGTCTCCACTGTTGCTTTTGGTGACTTTCTTAATTTGCGGGATTTCGAGTTTTTATTTTCCTACTTCTTTTTCCAAGTTAATTACTGAAAAACAAAAACTATCATCAATGCACGAGTGTTGTTTCTGTTTTTCATCAGATTTTTATTTTTTTTAAGCTTCATCAGTCTTTGGGAATTAAAGAGGAATGGTATTATTTACATTTTCTTTTCTTTAATTCATTGTTTTGGAGGAAGCACACAGTGTGGTTTTACATAGGGTTGCGGGAAGGCTAACAATTTTGCATTAGGGCTCATGAGCTTCAAGTTAGGCTACTGTCTATCTGTATCTCTGAAATGGATGCTCTACTTGGCTGAGCATGCATATGGTCTTATCAGAGACTGAGCCCGCTAAGTCACTAAGACGCCCATTGAGGGATGTCAATGGCATTGTCATTGCCCCCAGATGTCTCCTGATGACCCCTGTATCTGCTACGTGTGTACACCCTCATGGGAAATCATAATTTTATGAAACACTACAATATCACAGTATCGCCATGTATTGTACAAGAGACTACAGTTTCAAGTCCTAAAGGGGACTACAAAAATATAAAAACAATAAAAAAAATTGTAATATATTTATTTATATTTATGTATTTATATTAATAAATAGAAAATAATGCAAAAGTTAATCTCCCCTTTTTTCCATAATGTAAATAAAATCTTATATCAGGATAGGCCCATATATACCAGGATGGGGACATGTAGACCAGGATGGGCCCATATATACCTTGATGGGTGACATATAAACCATGATGAGGACCATGTAAACCAGGATAAGGATCGTATATAACAGTATGGGTACCATATATACTATATATTTCAGAATGAGGACTATGTATACCAGAATGAGGGACATACAGTGGCACACCCAAGGGGGGGGGACCTACGTGTCTGGACCCCCCCCCTTGGACGGCCCTGAGAGCACTGTCCCGCAGAGCACTGAGAACTGAAGAAGCCGACACATTGTGCCCCGGGAGTAACATGTCCCTGTCGGCTTTCTTCCTCCCCCTCCCCTTGCTGTGCTCTCCTCCCCAGCTTCCAGACTGCGTGGGTCCATGAATATTGATGAGCCGGCAGAGGCCTGTGACGTCAGCTGCGGGGCGCTGCTGATCCCCTGCAGTGAAGTCTGTCATGGTGCAGCTCAACGTCAGGAAGAAGACACCAAGCACATGGGTGAGACAACAGAGGGGGGAGGAGGCCACAAGGGGGAAGACATTGCTGGAAGGGAATATAGAGCTTGTATGTGTATATATATGTGTGTGTGTTTGTGTGTGTGTGTGTGTGATATGTATATGTGTGTGTGTGTGTGTGTGTGTGGGAGTGTGTGTTTATGTGTTTATGTGTGTGTGTGTGTTTGTGTGTTTATGTGTGTGTGTGCGTGTGTTTGTGTGTGTGTGTGTGTGTGTGTTTGTGTGTTTATGTGTTTATGTGTGTGTGTGTGTGTTTGTGTGTGTGTGTGTGCTTGGGGGGTGTAGAGAGTTCTTTACATCTCCGTTTCTCCATCCTATAGTTGCCCAGGGAGGGTGTGTGTGACTGCTTGTGAGAGGAGGGCTGGGGCTATTGGGCCAGTTTCACATTTGCATACAGAACGCAGTGTAACCAAACACGTGTGCGTTGCATTCCTATGTATAATATGGGAACGCATACTACGTGCGTATGGCTGCGTTTGGTTACATTTGCATTCAGATGCATTTTTTAACAGCACCCTCCGAACACAACATGTTGCATTTTCTGTGCATTCACGGGGCTTATTTTATCAGCAAGTGACCGCAAGTGCACAAAGAATGCATGGAGCTCAATGGATCCGCAGTGTCCTCCACATGACAATGCAGGCAGATGCTGCGGATCCATTGAAATCTTCACAGAAATCAGAGGCAGCCACCGGCAGATCAGTGGCGGCCGCCTCTGATCTCCTGACGGCCGCCTCTGATCTCCAGGCCACCGCCAAGACTAAACGCTGATTGAGTGACCAGGCACCATACTATGTGAAGGCATGCGGAGAATCTCCGCTGCGTTGACATCAGTATGACTATGTTTGCACCTGCATGTCAGACGCATGCAGACATAAACGCTAGAGTGAAGCTAGCCTTAAGCCCCTTTCACATCAGCGTTTTTCGCTGATTGCGGCAGATTTACCGCATCTGCCGCCTAACGGCCGCACTTGCAGTACACTTGTGGCAAGCCCCATGCATTGTCTAAGGGGCTTGCGGTAGGTCCGGCATGTGCGGTATAGCCGCGGTTGCGGCAGATGCGGTTTTTGTCCGGATCCACCGGATCTTAACAAAAACGCTGATGTGAAAAAAGGCCTTACATTGACTGGGCCAGTGCCTGCTGGTTGTGCTGTAAGTGACACATCCATCATATAGCCAAGGGAAGAAAGTGATAGCAGCAAAGAAGAGGATAAGAAAACTGTCTGCTGAGAGGAAGAAGCTCTATTCCTCAGCACCCAGCTTTCCCATGCTCTCCTATCCGCTATTCCTCAGCTTTCCCATGTTCTGATTTCCATCAGCCCCCAACTTTCCCATGTTCTGCTATCATGGGAGAGCTGGGTGCTGAGGGAAATCAGAACATGGGAAAGCTGGGTGCTGAGGAAAAGAGGATTAGAAGAGCATGGTAAAGTTGGGTGCTGAGGAAAAGAAGGATAGAAGAGCATGAGAAAGCTGGGACTGAGGAAAGAAGATAGAAGAGCATGGAAAAGCTGGGTGCTGAGGGAAAGAGGATAGAGGAGTATGGGAAAGCTGGGACTGAGGAAAGAAGATAGAGGAGCATGGGAAAGCTGAGTGCTGAGGGAAAGCAGATAGAGGAGCATGGGAAAGCTGGATGCTGAGGGAAAGAAGATAGAGGAGCATGGGAAAGCTGAGTGCTGAGGGAAAGAGGATAGAGGAGCATGGGAAAGCTGGATGCTGAGGGAAAGAAGATGGAGGAGCATGGGAAAGCTGAGTGCTGAGGGAAAGAGGATAGAGGAGCATGGGAAAGCTGGATGCTGAGAGAAAGAAGATAGAGGAGCATGGGAAAGCTGAGTGCTGAGGGAAAGAGGATAGAGGAGCATGGGAAAGCTGGATGCTGAGGGAAAGAAGATAGAGGAGCATGGGAAAGCTGGATGCTGAGGGAAAGAAGATAGAGGAGCATGGGAAAGCTGAGTGCTGAGGGAGAGGATAGATGAGCCTGGGAAAGCTGAATGCTGAGGGATAGAAGAGCATGGGAAAGCTGAGTGCTGAGGGATAAAGGATACAAGAGCATAGGAAAGCTGAGTGCTGGGGAAAAGGTGTATAGCAGAGCAGGGGGTGGAAAAGGTGGGGGTGCTGAGGGAAACAAGCTCTTTCCCATCCCCTGCTGTACTATAAACCTTTTCCTCTGCACCCAGCTTTCCCATTATATCAGAACAAGTGTCAGCATCATTATCCTGTACCCCAGTGTCAGCGTCATTGTCTTGTACCCTCAGCGTCATTGTCCTGTACCCCCAGCGTCATTGTCCTGTACCCCCAGCATCAGCGTCATTGTCCTGTACCCCCAGCGTCATTGTCCTGTACCCCCAGCATCAGCGTCATTGTCCTGTACCCCCAGCATCAGCGTCATTGTCCTGTACCCCCAGTGTCCGTGTCATTTTCCTGTACCCCCAGTGTCATTGTCCTGTACCCCCCCAGTGTCATTATCCTGTACCCCAGTGTCATTATCCTGTACCCCCAGTGTCATTACCCTATACCCCAGTATCATTATCCTGTACCCCAGTGTCATTATCCTGTACCCCCAGCGTCATTGTCCTGTACCCCCAGTGTCCGTGTCATTGTCCTGTACCCCCAGTGTCATTGTCCTGTACCCCCAGTGTCATTATCCTGTGCCCCCAGTGTCATTATCCTGTACCCCCAGTGTCATTGTCCTTTACCCCAGTGTCAGTGTTACTGTTTGGCAAGGGGCCAGGATGGGGGAGATATTTACTGTATGCCATAACGAAAATAAAAAAGCGGAACCGCTGAGCAACCGAGACCGACTGCGCAGCGTCATTACAAATAAGACCGTTTTCGTGCAGTATTAAGCATTAATTAGGTATTCAAATTTACATAAATCGCTTGGCTTTTAGGGGGGCTTCGCTCCCCCAAAACCCCCCACCGGGGGCTGTGCCCCTCGGAACCCCGCTGGGGGGTGACACCCCCCTTTCAGGGCCGGTGTGTTTCTTGGACCCCTACCTTGGGAAATTTCTGGGTGCGCCACTGGGGACATATATAGTAGAATGGGGACATATGTACCAGGATGGGACACATATATACCAGGATGAGCCCATATATACTAAGAAGGGGACATATATACCAGAACGGGCCCATGTATACCATTATGGGGGACATATATACCAGGACTGGGACAATATATACCAGGACGGGGATCGCATATATCAGGACGGGACCAAACATATCATATATATCAGGATGAGGACCATATACACCATACATACGAGGATGATGACTATATATTCCAGTATTGGGGACATATATACCAGGATTGGGACCATATATACCATAAATACCAGGATGAGGACCATATATACCAGGATGGGGGACATATACTCAAGAATGGGTAACACTACGAATTGCCCCCCCTTCATTGTGTAGCAAGCCTTTATATAATTTAGAACTCTACAAGGGCCCATACATCTGTGCGGGGGGTCATCAGACTCTAGTTATGACATTAACCCTAAGTTTAATAACCTGTCTTGTGCAGTCTACCCATTCCCTTTATAACTTTGGTCACTCTTCTCTGCACCCACTCTAGTTAAGCTATGTCCTTCTCATACACCGGAGATCAAAATTGTACACAGTATTCTCAGTGGAGCTGCACAAGAGGCTTGTATAGAGGCAAAACTGTCTTCTCTTCATGAGTATATATGTCTCTTTTTATGCATCACATTATTTTATTAGCTATTGCAGCAGCTGCTTGACACTGGTCACTAAAGTTTAGTTTGCTGTCCACCCATGCAATCAAGACTTTTCCAGGGACAGTTTACAATTTAGTACATAATTATAAATTTCATTTACTCTGCTCAAGTGCATAACCTGATTCAGGGATGGTGTATAGACAGTCCGCGCTGCTTTAAATAATCAGTCAAAAGTTCTATTCACTAGCTTTCAGTGTACCAAGACACCTTCACTCTTCTATGGTGCATCCCTCCTTAATCCATACACTTTCAATCCTCTTGCCAGGGAACATCTCGTTTTGTTAAAAGATCCTAACGGTTTATTTCAAAAACCAAAGACAAGTAGAATCAAAACACCGATTTAAAGATCTTCATATGACACAGCTGCATCAATATAGCAGCACAGTTATTCCAAAAGAAGATTCACTTCTAATCCACACTAGATAGTCAGAAACCAGGTCATAGAGTATTAGTAAGATGATCATAAAACCAGTGTTATTAGCATCCTAAACATAAAAACGATCTATAGAAAATTGATAAAAGGAAGATCAGCCATAAATGAATAGGATAGGTGGTGAATAAGCCCCTAGTGGATTTACAACCTGCTCTATAAGACATAATGTGAATATGACTTAATTATATGTGAATAAATGATATGCTCACAATACATGTGAATCATCTTATTATAATGAATATGTGCAAAGGCTAAATTATGTGTTATTCTATTTTGTGATTGTCTTTGTGTCCTGTGATAGAATCCCTTGAAAATTAAAAGTGCTAGAATAGACTATGTGTAACTTCTTTGAGCCAGCAATGAACAACCCTGGATTGTAACCCACCTCCAGGCAGTTCAAAGCTACTACACTCCCTTTTCAATCATCAAAAATATAGACATCTCATATACTAAAAAAATACAATAAATATCAGAATCCATCTAAAACTATAAAAATATACAAAAATGCTATAAAATATATAAATACATAAAAATATATAAGTACATACGGTATGTATAAAAACATTTTTTCAAGATCTGGATCATCTGGTATATGTGATATATAAGTTGTGGTTGTATGACACATGTAATACCCTGATGACGGTGCCCGGAGTGGCACTGAAACGCGTAGGTGGAAATAAAGAAGGGGGGTCTTTTACCTAAAGACTTGTGACTGATTATTTCAAGCAGCGCGGGCTGTCTATACACCATCCCTGGATCTGATCATCTTTACATGTGCTACGTGGCGGTGGAGGTCCTGCAGCAGCTTATAAACTACATGCAATAAAAACTAGTTGTGGGTGCACACAACTAGACCAGGTGAGTGCACCTCTTTTTGATCTGAGTGTGGAATCGGTGTCATATTGATAGGGCACTATTGCGCCTCGTTTGTCTCCTTTATCTTTTTCTACAAGTGCATAACCTAGTATTTATCTAGATTTAACTTCAATTTTCATTTCTCAGCCCAAGACTTCAGCTGACAGAAATTCCCTGTAATATTACATTATTCTCCTCTGTGTTGATTACCTTGCAGAGTTTAGTACCATCTGCAAATATTGAAATTCAACTCTGTATGCCCTCTACAAGGTCATTAATAAATATATTAAAAAGAAGATGGCCAATACTGACCCCTGTGGTAGTCCACGGTTGCCTATGACCCAATCAGAGTATGTTTAATTAACAACCATCATTTGTTTCCTATTACTAATCCAGTTTTTAACCCAGTTACACACATTTTCCACTACTTCCATTACTCTAATTTTAATTTTCAAACCTTTTATGTGGCATTATATGAAATACCTTTGAAAGTTCCAGATAGACAACATCCACAATGCTTCATTGGTCAAGTCTGGAATTTAAATCCTCATAGAAGCTGATCAAATTGTTTGCCCTTACCGATCCCTCACAAACCCATGTTTACAAAGGTCGGTGTGGCTTTGGCTGTTGCAATACTGCAACTCCCAGCCAGACAGGGTTGAAGTTGTAGCTTTGCAACAGCTGGACAGCCACAAGTTGGAGTCCACTGTGTTAATAAATGAAAGAGAATGTCTCATACTGTTTTTCCGGTTTGCTGTGTATGACCCAGTGTAGGGTGACCTTGTGCACTGAATGTGACCTCAGAGTCAGACACTCAGTCTGATGTCATCCTGTGAAGTGGTGAACTCTTGCAGTTAGTGAGCAGGCACGTCAGATTGTCCATGACTCTCGTCTCGCAACATGTAATTTGCAATAATGACATAAAAGCAAGTATTAATAGGTGCCATGTCCCCGAGCCTGAGTTGAGTGCAGTTTCATGCATTAAGCCGTACTGCTCTGCAACCTTCATGATTATTATAAAAACAGCAGGAGGGCTGGACCAGAGAACTGCAGCAAGAGATCTGCTTGATTAAGGTGTCTAGCTTGTCATGGCCACAATGTGACCTCTTAGGGAATGAGAATTATGCAGCTCTAAGTAGTAGCCTAGGAACATGCCTACAGTCAATCACATAGCCCAGGTGACACCTCACGAAAAATGACATTGCTACAGGGTGGGATTTATTGTTACCGATCTTCTCAGTCCATAACTATATTGAATATTAGGTGGAAGATGGTACGTGAAGAAATGTAACTCTGCAGAGCAGTGCTGATTGAGGGGCCATTTGTTTTATATGAAAAGATCCATGATAACTAGTGATTAGTGAGCATACTCACTATTGTTCAATGCTCCTTCTCGTACTGCATGTTTTGTGTCTGCCAATCATGGTAAAACCACAACCATGTTGGCTACTAGCATTACTGTGATTGGCCGGCTGAAAGGCATCGTCAGGTCTTATATGAGCCCTGGAGGTGCAATTCTCAGCACACTGGATATCAGGTAGAGTTGGTGTAAGAGGGAGAGCTTAGACTAGAGCAGGCATATAAACAGGGATGTACACTTGCACCCTCCAGTGCCTTTCATGTGACATTGAAAAGTGTTTTTAGCAATAACAGCCTGCAGCTATCTGCTTTACCTTGGCCAGTTATCAAAAATACGGCCCCACGCCACTTTAAATCATTAAATTATTTATTACTAGTAAAAAGGCCCGATGCAATTGCATCGGGAGCAGGGTGAAATGAATTGTGTGTATACAGGCGGGCCAGTGGGTAGCAGAGTATACAGGGGGCTCTGTGGGTAGCAGAGTATACAGGCGGGTCTGTGGGTAGCAGAGTATACAGACGGCTCTGAGGGTAGGAGATTATACAGGTGACTCTGTGGGTAGTAAAGTATACAGGCAGCTCTGTGGGTAGAAGAGTATACAGGTGGGTCTGTGGGTAGTGGAGTATACAGGCGTGTGTGGTGGTGGTGGCAGAGTATACAGGTGTGTGTGGTGGTGGTGGCAGAGTATACAGGCGTGTGTGGTGGTGGCAGAGTATACAGGCGTCTGTGCTGGTGGCGGCAGAGTATACAGGCGTGTGTGGTGGTGGCAGAGTGTACAGGCGTGTGTGGTGGTGGCAGAGTGTACAGGTGTGTGTGGTGGTGGCAGAGTGTACAGGCGTGTGTGGTGGTGGGAGAGTATACCGGCGTGTGTGGTGGTGGCGGCAGAGTGTACAGGCGTCTGTGCTGGTGGCGGCAGAGTATACAGGCATGTGTGGTGGTGGCAGAGTATACAGGCGTCTGTGCTGGTGGCGGCAGAGTATACAGGCATGTGTGGTGGTGGCAGAGTATACAGGCGTCTGTGCTGGTGGCGGCAGAGTATACAGGCGTCTGTGCTGGTGGCGGCAGAGTATACAGGCGTCTGTGCTGGTGGCGGCAGAGTATACAGGCAGGTGTGGTGGTGGCGGCAGAGTATACAGGCGTCTGTGGTGGTGGCAGAGTGTACAGGTGTGTGTGGTGGTGGCAGAGTGTACAGGTGTGTGTGGTGGTGGGAGAGTATACAGGCGTGTGTGGTGGTGGCAGAGTATACAGGCGTGTGTGGTGGTGGCAGAGTATACAGGCGTGTGTGGTGGTGGCAGAGTATACAGGCGTGTGTGGTGGTGGCAGAGTATACAGGCATGTGTGGTGGTGGCAGAGTATACAGGCGTCTGTGCTGGTGGCGGCAGAGTATACAGGCGTGTGTGGTGGTTGCAGAGTATACAGGCGTGTGTGGTGGTGGCGGCAGAGTATACAGGCGTGTGTGGTGGTGGGGGCAGAGTATACAGGCGTGTGTGGTGGTGGCGGCACAGTATACAGGCGGGTGTGGTGGTGGCGGCAGAGTATACAGGCGTCTGTGGTGGTGGCAGAGTGTACAGGTGTGTGTGGTGGTGGCAGAGTGTACAGGTGTGTGTGGTGGTGGGAGAGTATACAGGCGTGTGTGGTGGTGGCAGAGTATACAGGCGTCTGTGCTGGTGGCGGCAGAGTATACAGGCGTGTGTGGTGGTTGCAGAGTATACAGGCGTGTGTGTGGTGGTGGCGGCAGAGTATACAGGCGTGTGTGGTGGTGGCGGCACAGTATACAGGCGTGTGTGTGGTGGTGGCGGCACAGTATACAGGCGGGTGTGGTGGTGGCGGCAGAGTGTACAGGCGTGTGTGGTGGTGGCGGCAGAGTGTACAGGCGTGTGTGGTGGTGGCAGAGTGTACAGGCGTGTGTGGTGGTGGCAGAGTGTACAGGCGTGTGTGGTGGTGGCAGAGTGTACAGGCGTGTGTGGTGGTGGCAGAGTATACAGGCGTGTGTGGTGGTGGCGGCAGAGTGTACAGGCGTCTGTGCTGGTGGCAGAGTATAGAGGCGTGTGTGGTGGTGGCGGCAGAGTGTACAGGCGTGTGTGGTGGTGGCGGCAGAGTGTACAGGCGTGTGTGGTGGTGGCAGAGTGTACAGGCGTGTGTGGTGGTGGCAGAGTGTACAGGCGTGTGTGGTGGCGGCAGAGTGTACAGGCGTGTGTGGTGGCGGCAGAGTGTACAGGCGTGTGTGGTGGCGGCAGAGTGTACAGGCGTGTGTGGTGGCGGCAGAGTGTACAGGCGTGTGTGGTGGTGGCAGAGTGTACAGGCGTGTGTGGTGGCGGCAGAGTGTACAGGCGTGTGTGGTGGCGGCAGAGTGTACAGGCGTGTGTGGTGGCGGCAGAGTGTACAGGCGTGTGTGGTGGCGGCAGAGTGTACAGGCGTGTGTGGTGGTGGCAGAGTGTACAGGCTTGTGTGGTGGCGGCAGAGTATACAGGCGTGTGTGGTGGCGGCAGAGTGTACAGGCGTGTGTGGTGGTGGCAGAGTGTACAGGCGTGTGTGGTGGTGGCAGAGTGTACAGGCGTGTGTGGTGGTGGCGGCAGAGTGTACAGGCGTGTGTGGTGGTGGCGGCAGAGTGTACAGGCGTGTGTGGTGGTGGCGGCAGAGTGTACAGGCGTGTGTGGTGGTGGCGGCAGAGTGTACAGGCGTGTGTGGTGGTGGGCGGCAGAGTGTACAGGCGTGTGTGGTGGGTGGCGGCAGAGTGTACAGGCGTGTGTGGTGGTGGCGGCAGAGTGTACAGGCGTGTGTGGTGGTGGCGGCAGAGTGTACAGGCGTGTGTGGTGGTGGTGGCAGAGTGTACAGGCGTGTGTGGTGGCAGAGTGTACAGGCGTGTGTGGTGGTGGAGTATACAGGTGTCTGTGGTGCGCTCGTGCAAGGCAGGGGTTAAAAAAAATAAAAAAAGATTATGCTCACCTCACCCCGAGCCCCCGCCGTCTTCTGCCGTGTTCCGCCGTCTTCTGCCGTGTTCCGCTAGGCTCCCGGTGGCTGTGCAGGCTCCCGGTGCCTGCAGTGATCTTCTATCTACTGAGAGTGAAGGACCTGTGGTGATGTCAGAGTCACGTGACCCGCGATTTGCCTGGAGTAAGCTGGTGTCACGTGACTCTGACATCACCACAGGTCCTTCACTCTCAGTAGATAGAAGATCACTGCAGGCACCGGGAGCCTGCACAGCCACCGGGAGCCTAGCGGAACACGGCAGAAGACGGCGGGAGACAGCGCGGGCTCGGGTAGAGGTGAGGATTTTTTTTTTTTTTTAGAGTAGTGCGGGTCTGCGGCTCGTGATGACGCTGCGCGTCATCACTCGCAGTCCCGCGCAAAGCATGTTGGGATTCGGCTACAACGCCCGAAATCCCAACTGCGGATTATATAAGTAGATTAATAAATAAATTAAGTGGGATCTACCATGGTAAAGCAGACAACGGTGGGCTGGTATTACCAGGCTGAGAAGGCCCATGGCTATTTGGCACTTTCATCCATTAGTTGCGCTAATTCTAGCACTTTCCCCAGCTGTTCTTGATTGCCATGGTGCAGTGGCAATCAAGATAATATTTTTGGGGATGAGGTCAGCTGTGTAATATCAGCTGGCTTTCTATCCCAGTGGTTAGTAATGGAGGGGTCTATCAGACACCCTTATTACTAATCCAATAAATGTAACCAGTAAATAAATCCCTCATTCAACAATGTATTATTTTAAAAAATCCATGATGCCATGACATAATCCATGGTGTACTAGTTCCACAATGTTCCCCGAATCAAACCTATGGAGCCTCTTTCATAAGTAAATCCAAGGTAGCCCCAGACCCAGGGTTTCACACGCACAGGGACGTTACTCAGTGAAATCACTGCACTTGAGAAATTCCGGGTCTGGTGCTGACCAGGAGTGACCTATGAAGCCTCATTCTCAGAATAAAGCTCCACAGGTAACTCCCAGTCAGTGCCAGACCCGGAATTTCTCAGTGAAGCAACATAAGTAACTAAGTATCATAACCGCGTGTGAGAAATTCTGGGTCTGTCGTTGACTTAGATTGACTTATGAAGTTCAATCTCTGAGCGAGGTTTCGTAGGTTAGATTACTATGGAGCTTTGTAGATTTTTTTAAAATAATAAATTGGTGAATGAAGGATAGTGTGGAGGAGTCTTTATACAAATAAACTATTTTTTTTTTGTGTGTTATTTTTCACTTTACACTTACTGGGTTAGTAATGGGGGTGTCTGATAGATCCCTCTCCTTTACCAAATGCTGGGCTTGATACTAGTTTACATTACACATAAACTGCAAAAAATATTACCCCAATTGCTACCGCACCAGAATAATCGGGAAGAGCTGGGTAAAGCACCAGAAATGGCACATCTAATGAGCATCCCCCATTCTCTGGAATTCTTCACCCCAAAATGTCCGACTGTCCCCCACACTCAGAACCTTCAAGCACAACCAGAAAACCCATCTCTTCAGAAAAGCCTGCAGCCTGCAATGACCACAGTGCTACCTCAACACCACTGGACCCGGCGCTCCACCACCACTGGACCCGGCGCTCCACCACCACCAGAGCAGACCCAACCTACTGTCTCTCTCCCCACTGTCCTGTAGAATGTAAGCCCGCAAGGGCAGGGTCCTCTCTCTCTCTGAATTGGTCTGTCACTGTTAATTTGTTCACTGTATTTATAACTTGTTTGAATGTATCCCTTTCTCATGTACAGTACCATGGAATCAATGATGCTCTATAAATGTATGATAATAAAAATATGATGCGCCAAGTCAGGAGCGGCTTCAGGCTGGTATTTTATGGCTGTCGAGGGCCCAATAACAATTGACCTTCTCTACTGGATATCAACCCCCAGCTGTCTGCTTTGCCTTGGCTGGTGATCAAAAATAGGGTGATCCCACACCGTTTCTTCTGATTAATTATTTGTTAGGTTAAGTCAAATTTAAGGCTCACAGTGTGTGTTTTTGATCTGCTTTTTTTTTGTGCGTTTTTCTCTCTTTTTCAGCTGGAAAACTGGGTCAGCTTTTGAAAAAATAAAACGCATCAGAAATGTATCATCTGTTTTGGATCCATTTTTCTGGCACATTTCTTTAGCCCATACACAATGGTTTCAATGGGAAAAGCAGATTGGAAAAGGACAGCCATAATTGACAGCTCATTCTTTTTGAACATCACATTTCAAGGGAAAAACGCAGCAGGTCATGAAAGCACAGATTGAACAGCAAAACATGAAAACTCATTGGCTTTGGTGGGATTCCATTTGACTGATGCTTTCATTGCATTTTCACTGCAAAAATGGATCTAAAAAGAGATCAAAAGCGCACAATGTGAAAATAGCCAAACACCCTTTAGTGCCACATGAAAGGCACTAAAGGGTAAAAGTGTACTGTGCAATATGTAGGGGGTGGGACATTACTTTGCTTTAGTCAACTTCTTCTGCTTTCTGTATTTCAACTAACTTTATTGAGACAAAAACACATATCAAAGCCGCAGCAAAAACGCATAAAAAATGTAAGTGAGCAGATATGCGGAAATCATGCGGAAATTCAGCCTGAACAAATCATGTGACAGTATCATTTGGTGCTGTATGGCATTGTATACTACTACTATAGTACAATACTACCATTTAATACAAAATAATGCTGTGACACAATACCAAATAATACTCCTACTATACCAATACCAAATAATATTTATTCCTCCGGGTATAAACTTTCTGACAGATGAGCACATGCGCATGTGTCTTTCATTGTAGAGGTGAGAGCTATTTGGAGGGGTTATCCACCTAGCGTATCCCACTTTGTTGGGATGACCCCGTCAGCCATTAGCGCTGTTTTTGAATACTGGAATATAAATGATGACAACTTTCTGGGGCTCAATAGATGAAGCAATGTGTTTAATGGAGATTTTGAAGCATGGTGCCTGAAGGTCCCCAATCTAATGAAGCTAAGATATTATCATTGTCTTATAATCGGCTCAGACCTTCCTCATACTTGTTATTCTTCTTTTACCCTTTGTAGCGCATTCTTTTTCTTTTTTAAAGTCAAGAATCGTTCTGCTAGACTTTGCAGCATTTCTGTCTTGGACATCGAGTTTATGTGGTCGTGTAAATGTGTTATTTGTTCCTCTCATCTGGGATGTTCATCAGAATAGAGCTGGCAGACAGAGAAGCGTAAGGGGACGTTTAGGAAAAAATGTTCCATTGGTCACCTGAGGAAACTTCACCCGCTTTGTTTGTACCCTGGCTGACAAACCTCATCTATCTGAATGCATCCATCCTGTTACACAGTATATCACTATTATCTCGGGCTTTTTTCTATAGGATACATTTTAAAGGGATTCTTCTCTTCAGGGGAATTTTTTTTTTACTCAAAGGGGAATCCGGGGAGATAAACATTTTTTAGTATACTTATAAATCAGTAAAATCATATCTGCTCCTCAGCCCTCGCCCCTCCCTTAGGGGACAAGAAATTCAGCCATGCACAGTGCTAAAGTTTCAGGGGACTGGAAGCTACCAAGTTGATATAGAGTAGGGGAGTCTATGCCAGTGCTGAATTTATGAATGCAGTGCTGTGCCTGTGCTCCTAGCCTGATACATGTCAGCACACATTATGCAAGATATCATTGTACAGCAAAAGGTCACAGCGTGTATTTATATCTGCCTGGTGACATGATTGCTATTTGAAGGGAGAACACCCTTGTTGTTAGATTACATAGCATGTATATCAGGGGCAGGATGTACTGTGACCATGGGGCTGGCAGCCATGCCCTGGCACGCCACCTGTTCATACAAAAGTGTGAGGGGGCAGGAATGTAAGATCATCCTTGAGCTCACAGGGTCCATACCCCTGCCACGCTCCCTGTTCATACAGAAGTATGAGGGTGCAGGAATGTAAGATGATCCTGGAGCCCCCAGAGTCCATGCCCCTGACATACCACCTGTCACTGCTGCAGCATGAGGCTGAATTTCTCTTTCCCCTAAGGGAGGGGTGAGAGCTGAGGAGCAGATATGATTTTATTAATTTATAAGAAATCTATAGATCCTAGAACTGTAGTGCCCAGCTCTGCTTCATATAGGAGGGCAGGGACAGTACAAAAAATAATCTCCCCAGAGTTAACCTTTAAAGTATGTATTTTGGGCTAAAAAATAATTTTTACGATTCAGTTTTATTTGAAATTTGCTCAATTGGGTTTTGCAGGCTTCTTGTTTCCCTGCACAATTAACTTTGATGTGGTCTATAGTCATAAATCATCTAGGAAGAGCTAAGAATAGATAAGAGTCAGATCTCTCCCATTAGACCGTCAGAATGAGTTCACTGACTGATTTTCAGTTACCTCATTCTATACCCAGTAAAAGACTGTGCAACATGGAGATTACAGAAGGCAAATTGTGCAACAATTTTATGAAATCCAATCCCAAAAAATTATTTTTAGCCAAAATACATGCATTTAGTTAGAAAAATAAATTGTAAACAATGATGGACTATTTAAGGGACATATCTTCTTTCAGTAATTCGCTTTTAAAAGCCCTTGCAATTGCACCCGGACCCTGATGTCTAGGGGGCCTATAGAAAAAGACAAATGCTATTAAAGATTTGCAACAATTTGGTGCCCTGTTGCAGGTTTTGCATCGGGGCCCATAAGCTTCAAGTTACATCACTGCTGGGTATCACCCCTTATTAGAACATTTGGCAGACAAGTTCCAAATTGCACCTATTGTAGTCGATGGGTGACTTGTATGAGTAGTATGCTGAATTAAACAGCGCCACTTTTGTCCATGGGTTGTGTCGGGTATTGCAGAATACATTGAGGAGCTGGAATACTGGATTATAGCATATGACCAAGAGTGGCGCTGTTTCTGGAAAAAAATTAGGAACTTTTCTACTTTTTGACAAAGAGAATGTCAAGTCCATTCCATAAAGATAGTGATCTCCAACCTGGTACTCTCTGGTTGCTGAAAAACTACAAGTCCCAGCATGCCTGACTTACATTTGAGTTGCATATAAGAATCCAAGATTACGTCCTTTGTTGTAATCAGTTGATTGTAGAGAGTCTCAGCAGTATGATCAGCTCACAGGACACACAGTTGGAGACCTCCACAAGGCAGGTGACATTCATACTCCACTGCCTCAAGATCCACATCTTGCTCATGTTTGACCCCATATTTTCACCATCCAAATAGTCACTTCATAGATAAACACCTGACTTATCAACCTAACAGTTAATTGACATCACTCCCACCACGACACCCACATTCCAAGAACTCACTTTCCTGACGGATTTGCAAAAGAATGCAAGATTATCATAATCCGAGGACGGGATATCGCTCTCGGAGAAAGGACCCGGCTCTAGTTTAGCATTTTTTACCATCTTATTATGAAGGTATTGGGAAAAGAGGAGGGAGTGTACATAGTGAGCGCAGACGGATCGCCGAGCCCAGATTAATATCATTATTTCCGGCTATGACAAATGAAGTGTGTAATGGCTTTTCATTTTTTTGTACTATTTTTGCATTGTTGTAATTGCAATGAGTAATGTTTCTACGTCGGTGGTACAGAGACAATGCCGGTAAAGTTATAAAATCGTCCGTTTCACATTTTTATTAACATGCTTTGATGAACCCCTTCCCGACATGTAATGTAGAAAACTCGGCACTTAAAAATGTCGGTGAATCGAAAGAATTTAATGGAAATCCAAAATAACAAAAAATTGACGTTCCCAGTCCTTGATTGTGGTGCCACATATATGCGCAATGACGTAAGTTGAAGCTCATGGGCCCCGAAGCAAATACTCCATCGGGGCCCCCAATTAGTGCAAATCCTTAATAACATTAACCTTTTTCTGCAGGCCAAAGGGACTTTTGAGGCCCTCTAGGTTCCAGGGCCCGGATGCGATTGCAAACCCTGCACCTATTGTAGTTATGCCCCTGTCCATGCAACTATTGTCGCTATACCATTGAGCTGCATCGTTTAACTCTTTATTGACTGTTTATTGAGATGAAGGTCTATAATCAAGGATCAAAATGTAAATTTTTGTTATTTCGGAATGCCATTAAAATTTTTGATTCACTGCCATTTTTGCATGCCGAGTTTACCCTACATTACTGCATGGACTGGACCCCTACTCAAGCACTATGCTCTACTTATTTAGTGGAGTGACGCACATTTCTTCATCCCTTCTCAATATGTGGTATACATGTACCATGTATATCTAATATATAAAGTTGAGTGTATGCTTGTATGTATGTGTGTGTATGTGTCATAGCTCCGCCCACTCCATATAGCCATGCCCACTTCCCATAGCCACACCCCTCATAGCTCTCCATGTCCACATAGCCCACCTCCTGTGCTGTCACAATATAATGTAGAATGTCTAATATGTAAAGTTGAGTGTATGTATGTAGCATAGCCCCGCTCACTCCACATAGCCACACCCATTTCACAGCCATGCCACAGGAATATTTGGGGGGTGGAGCTGTTAAAGGGCAGGGCTATATATGGGGCAGTGCAATGAAAGGGGTGGGGTTACTAGGAGGGGTGGGGTTATATGTAGGGGTGGGGCTCCTGGGAGGGGTGGGGCTATGATACACACACACATACACATACATACATACAGTGCCTACAAGTAGTATTCAACCCCCTGCAGATTTAGGTGGTTTGATAAGATGCCAATAAGTTAGAGCCTTCAAGCTGCAAACGAGAGTAGGATTTATTAACAGAAGCATAAATCTTACAAACCAAAAAGTTATGTTGCTCAGTTGAATTTTAATAAATTTTAAACATAAAAGTGTGGGTCAATTATTATTCAACCCCTCAAACCACCAGCATTCTGTTTGGTCCCCCTAAAGTATTAAGAAGTAGTTCAGGCACAAAGAACAATGAGCTTCACATGTGTGGATTAATTATCTCTTTTGCCAGCCTTTTCTGACTATTTAAGACCCTCCCCAAACTTGTGAACAGCACTCATACATGGTCAACATGGGAAAGACAAAGGAGCATTCCAAGGCCATCAGAGACAAGATCGTGGAGGGTCACAAGGCTGGCAAGGGGTACAAAACCCTTTCCAAGGAGTTGGGCCTACCTGTCTCCTCTGTTGGGAGCATCATCCGGAAGTGGAAGGCTTATGGAACTACTGTTAGCCTTCCACGGCCTGGACAGCCTTTGAAAGTTTCCTCCCGTGCCAAGGCCAGGCTTGTCCGAAGAGTCAAGGCTAACCCAAGGACAACAAGGAAGGAGCTCCGGGAAGATCTCATGGCAGTGGGGACATTGGTTTCAGTCAATACCATAAGTAACGTACTCCACCGCAATGGTCTCCGTTCCAGACGAGCCCGTAAGGTACCTTTACTTTCAAAGCGTCATGTCAAGGCTCGTCTACCGTTTGCTCATGATCACTTGGAGCAGGGGCGGACCCAGACTGTAGTGGGCCCCGGTGCAAGAAATTTTTTGGGGGCCCCCCCCCCGCCCCTCATAGTGTCAACAAAGTAATGTAAACATATAGATTGTAATATTTATTTACAACGCAACGCAACCCTCAAAGAGCCCTGCATAAAGTATAAAGGCTTCCTCACACCCCTCCAAATATTATCATGCCCCCACAGAGCCCTCCAGATATATTAAAATGGCTTCCATATTATATAATTGGCTATATATATTTTAATACATCATCCATAGTCCTCCATATATTATAATGCATTCCACGACCCTCCATATATTATAATACACCGCATAGCCCTCCATATAGTATAAGGCAGTCCCATAGTCCTCCATATAGTATAATGGGCCCTCATATTCCTCCATATAGTATATTGCACCCCATAATCCTCCTATGTTATATTGCACATTACATAGTCTCCCATCACTGTATTCATGGGTTAAAAAAAAAAAAGTAAATACTCACCTCTCTTCTTGCTGCTCTGCTCTGCACGTATCAGCACAGTGGCACTCAGTGATGACATCATCGTGCCCCGCCATGCTGAGCTGCAAAAAGCAGACAGCTCAGCCAGGACTCGAGTGAAGAATGCTGCCGGCAGAGGCAGCCGGGACTATAGGAACGGGAGCGGCATCCGCGGGGAACTACCACTGGCGCACACACACCTTGTACGCACGTGGCTCCGCTCCAAATGCCTTGTAGACACGCGGCTCCGCTCCACATGCCCTGCGCACACGCCTCCGCTCCGTACACATGCGGCTCCTCTACAGGACGCCCCAGCATATGCGGCTCCACTCCATCCACCTTATGCACACGTGGCTCCGCACCACATACCCCGTACACACGCGGCTTTACTCCATATGTCCCGCACATGTGGCCCTGCCTCATACTCACGCGGCTCTGCACACATGTGGCTCCGCTCCGTACACCTTGTACATACTCGGCTCTGCTCCATACACCTCATACACTCGGCTCTGCTCCGTACACCTCGTACACACTCGGCTCCGCTCCGTACACCTCGTACACACTCGGCTCCGCTCTGTACGCCTGGTACACACTCGGCTTCCGCTCCATACACCTTGTACACACTCGGCTCTGCTCCGTACACCACGTGCACACTCGGCTCTGCTCCATACACCTAGTACACACTCGGCTCCGCTCCGTACACCTCGTACACACTCTGCTCCGCTCCGTACACACTCGGCTCCACTTCCGTACACCACGTACCCCACACCGTGCTCCGCTGCATACACCTCATACACACTTGGCTCTGCTACATCCACACTGTAAATCCTCCTGACATAAACTTCATCTCATCCATCACCATGACAACCAGCACAGCAGAGTCCTGCATACACTGAGGAGCTGATCATGTGACCACTGACTCCTCCCCTCAATGTGACATCATCACAGGTCCTGTAAAAGCATAAAAGCAGTGTACAGAGCAGCAAACCCCCCCCCCCCCCGGGTCTTGTCCTCAGCCTGTGCCCTGTCTTTGGTCCCTTTCCTTGTACCTGGGTCCTTGTGCAGAGCTGTGTCCCCTCATCTGCTGCTGATGATGCTGAACAGACATCATCCATGTGGAGAGAATTTCAGAGGCCCGCGCGCATTGCCAGGATTGGTTGAGTGAGGTCCTCCCCACAGTGCAGGAGAGGTCACATGACTCACTCTCTGCACTGTGATTGGGGCTCTGTCCTCGCTCCTGAGCTGCTGTGAGGGGGCGTGGCTGGCAGCTAGAAGAGGCGTGGCCGGCAGCATGTCGGCTTATTCTCCGTGCCTTGAGGGGGGGCCCCCTAGCCTGTCGGGGCCCTGGTGCAGCTGCACCAGTTGCACCACGGTAGGTCCGCCCCTGACTTGGAGGACTCTGAGACAGACTGGTTCAAGGTTCTATGGTCTAATGAGACCAAGATCGAGATCTTTGGTGCCAACCACACACGTGACGTTTGGAGACTGGATGGCACTGCATACGACCCCAAGAATACCATCCCTACAGTCAAGCATGGTGGTGGCAGCATCATGCTGTGGGGCTGTTTCTCAGCCAAGGGGCCTGGCCATCTGGTCCGCATCCATGGGAAGATGGATAGCACGGCCTACCTGGAGATTTTGGCCAAGAACCTCCGCTCCTCCATCAAGGATCTTAAGATGGGTCGTAATTTCATCTTCCAACAAGACAACGACCCAAAGCACACAGCCAAGACAACCAAGGCCTGGTTCAAGAGGGAAAAAATCAAGGTGATGGAGTGGCCTAGTCAGTCTCCTGACCTTAACCCAATTGAAAACTTGTGGAAGGAGCTCAAGTTTAAAGTCCACATGAGACACCCAAAGAACCTAGATAACTTGGAGAAGATCTGCATGGAGGAGTGGGCCAAGATAACTCCAGAGACCTGTGTCGGCCTGATCAGGTCTTATAAAAGACGATTATTAGCTGTAATTGTAAACAAGGGTTATTCCACAAAATATTAAACCTAGGGGTTGAATAATAATTGACCCACACTTTTATGTTTAAAATTTATTAAAATTCAACTGAGCAACATAACTTTTTGGTTTGTAAGATTTATGCTTCTGTTAATAAATCCTACTCTCGTTTGCAGTTTGAAGGCTCTAACTTAATTGCATCTTATCAAACCACCTAAATTTGCAGGGGGTTGAATACTACTTGTAGGCACTGTACATTACCATATATGGGCGATATTACCATATATTACGACCATATATGAGTATTACACCCAGGCAATGCCAAGCTTTACAACTAGTACATATATATATATATATATATTTCTTTTTCATATAAATGTTTATCCTTATACTGAAAATAGCAGGGACATTTTAGATTTTTTATATTTTAAAAAAAGTAATTAATTTCATTGAAAAAATAAACAATGCTGAACTGCTTGATAATGATGGGTCACATAATTATACTTAATAATACATAATAATTATCACAGATAATACTTTTTTATGCCATGTGACTTTTTGTGCGCTTTAAAAACTGAATTTTAGGGCTGTGTGGGTGTTACTAATAGGGAGCAGTGCAAGAGAAGGGGCAAGATCAGAGATCCTGAGCTGTGTGGGGAGCCACCAGAGAAGACTCCAGATGAAGATCAGAGAAGCTTGTGCCAAGGAAAGAGATGTCTGCAGCGATCCTGACATTCTGACATTGCTTAGCAACTGAGCTGTAGCCTGAAGTAATCTGATACATTGTCACCTCATCAGTTGCAGTTAGCAGTGTGGACTATGTGTAGGCCACACCCCCTCCCTTATATGGTTATATGGCTGTATTCAGTGAGAAGTTCACAAATCTGAGATCAACGATCCAACGATTTATTGTAGTCGTATCTCGGTGTCACACGCAACGACGTCCTAACGATTTCGTTTCAACGACTCCAAACCCGTGACGTTTGCGCGATATTGTTCACGATACTGTACTGTGTAACGGGGCCTTTAGTCACATAAACAACTTGTCTTGGCCCTTGTAATCTGTGGTGTCAGTAAAATACAGACATATTTCTGTGTGAAACAATGCCGTTTGGGGGCGGGTCGTTGTCCATGTGTCACACAATGGGTGCTGTCCGTGTGCTATCCGTGGATAGCACACAGACAGCCTGTCACTACATACTCACATCTCTGCAGCGGCGCTGTCCCTTTCACTTCCGCGCCACTGTCAGGCTCAGTGAAGTGAATATTCATGAGCCTAATGAAGTGAGAGGAGCTGTCATCGCTGGAGTGAGGTGAGTTTGAAATTCTTTATTTTTAGGATTGTATCTTTTGTCCGTGGTCCGTACACACGGATGTCACACGGATGACATCCTTGTGCAGGGACATTTTTGGCCAAAAGCAGTCTGTGTCCCCGCAGAAAAAACAATATGTCTCCGTGTGGAGCACACGGACACACATGTGCTCCACACGGAGACACGGTCTGTGTGAAAATATGGACGTGTGAATGGGGCCATAGGGGAACATGTGTCCCTGTATGTCCGTGCCTCCGGCATGTGTCAGCGCGGACCGCATACGTGCAGGATGTGTGAATGAGGCCTCAGTGAAAGACAGCACCCAGCATTTCATACACTGTTGAGTATATTTGGTCCAATCATCGTTGCATTTTAGCACCATTTGTTACTTTTCCAACAAAGATAAAAAATTTCCGCAATGTAACCAGCAATTTACTGCAGTGGTAACACGTCCATTTGGCAAGACTTCTCCTCTGTAGCCACAAGTAAGACAGCAAGTGGTCCTTACTGCAGTGTTAACATGTCCACTTGACAAGGCTTCATATCTGAAGCTAGAGCTAGCGACCACCAGGTGTGATTACCACAGCGGTCGGATGACCTTTTGGCAAGGCTTCATCTCTGTAGCCACAATAGAGACCTTCAGTGGTCCTTACTGCAATGGTCACATTTTCCCTTGGCAAGGCTTCATATCTGAAGCTAGAGGTAGAGACCACCAGGTGTGATTACTACTACAATGGTGGCATGTTCCCAAAGCTTCATCTCTGTAGTCATCAGGGGTCCTTACTGCAGGGCTGCATATACCCTTGGCAAGGTTTTCTTGTCTGAAGTTAGAAGTAGAAACCACCAGGGATCACAGCGGTTGCATGTCAACAAAGCTTCATCTCTGAATCCAGAACCTGAGACAGTCAGGGGTCTTTACTGCAGAGGTCGCATGTTCCCATGGCAAGGCTTCGTCTCTGATGCTAGAAGTAGAGACAGTCAGGGGTCCTTTCGGTAGGGGTTCACATGTCCCCTACCAAGGTTTCTTCTCTGAATGCATAAGCAGAGACATCAGGGTCCTTACTGCTGCAGTTATCTGTCCCTATGACAAGGCTTCATCTCTGTACCCAGAAGTAGGCAGATGTCAAGTAACCATGGACCGTCAAAAAATATAGGAATTCTCTGTTTGTTTACTTAACTTGCAGCAATAAATAATAATAATAATACATTTCACATAGTAAAATGCTGAACACCTTCACAGAAACCTTATTATAGTTAAAGAGGACCTGTCACCAAACCAGGCATGGTGATCTAATTACAGCACTGGATGCAGCATGTCTGCAGCATGCAGACAAAGGGTCCCCCAGCACTTGAGCAGCCCTGTACCCCGAGATAATACACTTAGAAAACTTACATGCTACAGCCACTAAGGAGGTGGATAGGGCTGCAGCCAAGGGTAGATTCACACCCCCTGCCTGTGTAATCTGCCCACCACTGCCAATCATTCTCTCCCTGTCTGGCCACACACTTGACCTAGTCTTCACCCGCCTCTGCTCCCTCTCCGACCTTGCACACTCAACCCTCACCCACTCTGACCACAACTTACTGACCTTCTCGTCCCTCGTCCCCCCTACCACGCACCCCCCCACCCGCACACTCCCCCTCCCCCGCAGAAACCTTAAGCTCATAGACTTCCATTCACTCTCAGAATCCCTCCTCCCCCTCTCTGACTTGGCCTCTTCTCACGATGCTGACTCCACCGCCTCCCTCTACAACTCCACTCTCACCACAGCCCTCGACCAGGCTGCTCCGCTCACATTTAACACACGACTACAACGACAACCATGGCTCACGACTCTCACCAAAAAACTCAGACGGATGACTAAGGCAGCCGAGCGGAAATGGAAGAAGTCCCACTCCGCAGAGCACTTTGCCCTATACAAGCGTTCCCTCAATACCTTCAAGACTGCTCTTGACTCCGCAAAACAAGCCTACTTCTCCTCCCTAATTACCGCCCTGTCTCACAACCCCAAACAACTCTTCAAAACCTTCAACTCCTTACTTCGCCCCCCTGCACCTCCTCCCTCACCTCTCATCTCCGCTGACGACTTCGCCACCTTCTTCAAAGACAAAATTGACAAACTTAGACAAAGCTTTGACCCACACTCCCCTCGCCCCATCCCACCTCCAGCCCATCCCCCCCCACCCAAATGCAGTTTCACCCCCATGACTGAGGACCACCTCTCCTCCCTTCTATCACGATCGCACCTCACCACCTGCGCCCTTGACCCACTCCCCTCCCACCTCATCCCTACCCTTACAACAGTCCTCATCCCTGCCCTGACACACCTCTTCAACATATCACTCAAATCGGCACATTCCCCTCACTTTTCAAGCACGCCCTAATCACGCCCATCCTAAAAAAAAAACCATCCCTCGACCCTACAACAGTCTCCGACTATCGCCCCATATCTCTTCTCCCGTTTGCCTCAAAACTTCTTGAACAGCACGTCCACTCCGAACTGTCCTCCCACCTCTCTACCTATGCTCTCTTTGATCGCTTTCAATCCGGCTTCCGACCGCACCACTCCACCGAAACAGCCCTAACCAAAGTCACTAATGACCTTCTGATCGCCAAGAGCAAACGACACTACTCCGTCCTCATCCTTCTCGACCTCTCTGCCGCCTTTGACAGTGTTGACCACTCCCTCTTACTCCAAATCCTTGAATCTCTTGGCATTACTGACCTTGCCCTCTCCTGGATCTCCTCCTACCTGACGGGCAGGACCTTCAGCGTCACCCACTCCCACACCAACTCCTCGCCCCACCCCCTTTCCGTAGGTGTCCCCAAGGCTCGGTCCTGGGACCATTACTCTTCTCTATTTACACCCTCAGCCTAGGCAACCTCATCGAGTCACATGGCCTCCAATACCACCTCTACGCCGACGACACTCAGCTCTACCTGTCTGGCCCCGACATCTCCTCTCTTCTATCCAAAATTCCCCACTGCCTGCCGCCATTGCATCCTTCTTTTCCACCCGCTTTCTCAAATTCAACATGGACAAGACAGAATTCATCATCTTTCCCCCTCACACCCCCCCCTTCCTGACTTATCCATCACCGTCAACGACTGCACCCTCTCACCCGTCTCCCATGCCAAATGTCTCAGGGTAACCCTCGACTCCTCCCTCTCCTTCAAGCCCCATATCCAAGCCCTCACCACCGCCTGCCGACTCCAACTAAAAAACATTGCCCGCATCCGCTCCTTCCTTGACCACAACACAGCTAAGACACTTGTCCATGCCCTCATTATCTCCCGCCTGGACTACTGCAACCTCCTATTCACCGGCCTCCCTGCCTCCTCCCTTGCACCTCTCCACACCATCCTCAACTCTGCTGCTCGGCTCATCCACCTATCTTCCCGCTATCCCCCGCCTCCCCTCTCCGCCATGCCCTCCACTGGCTCCCCATCCCCCAGCGATCTCGCTTCAAAACCCTAACCTTGACATACAAGGCCATACTCAACCTGTCCCCTCCCTACATTTCCAACCTGGTCTCCCGCTACCTCCCTTCGCCAATCTGCGTTCCTCCCAAGAACTCCTCCTCTCAACCTCCCGCATCTCCACCTCCCATAACCGCACACAAGACTTCTCTCGGGCTTCTGCCAGACTCTGGAACTCCCTCCCCCATCACATCAGACACTCCCCGACCCTGGGAACCTTCAAGAAAAACCTGAAGACCCACCTATTCCTACAAGCCTATAACACACACTGAGACCCACTGCACCATCTCACCTCCCCCTCCTACTGTCTCCCTCCCCACCCCCTTTAGACTGTGAGCCCTCGCAGACAGGATCCCCGACCCTGCTGTACCCGTATGACTAATTGTGATATGTCATCGTTTGTCGTCATCTGTGGTCGTCCTCGACCACCTGTTTCTGTCTACCCTCCAAATTGTAAAGCGCCATGTATCCTAATGGCGCTATATAAATACCTATTAATAATAATAATAATAATAATAATAAATGTCTGCAGCATTTAAACAGAGTTTTTTTTTCTGTCCCGTTTAGCCCCGCCCCTCGGGACTTTTTGGGAGAGAGAAAAAAAAACTCTGTTTAAATGCTGCTTTAGAGGGAGAGAATGATTGGCAGCGGTGGGCAGATTACACAGGAAGGGGGTGTGAATCTGCCCTTGGCTGCAGCCCCTAGCCACCTCCTTAGTGTTTGTAGCATGTAAGTTTTCTAAGTGTATTATCTCGGGGTACAGGGCTGCTCAAGTGCTGGGGGACCCCTTGTCTGCATGCTGCAGACATGCTGCATCCAGTGCTGTAATTAGATCACCATGCCTGGTTTGGTGACAGGTCCTCTTTAAAGGGAACCTTACAATCGATTCACACCGCCCGAATCATAAATTAGGGATAATCTATGCATTTTCTGTAAATGGCATGGATTTTGATGTGGATTCCCCTGTAATAATAATTAATGTGAGATCTGGCCACGCCACTAAATTTACGCTGTGGATTTTCCTTCTCGCATGTTACACTGATTCTGTCATGCACAGATGATTTCCTTTCAGGAATATCCCAATGAAAAACCAACTGCAATAACTCAAATACTTTGCACCCAAAGTATAAGAAAGAAGAAAGTTCGGCCATGATCCGAGCATCCTCTCCTCCGTGAGATAACCCAGCTCCAAGTCTGTGCTACCAGATAGGATAGAGCAGATGTCCCATTAGGGGAGAGTTAAGATGAGTTTCCGTTAGTAGGAGGAATTCCCACACACCCTGGTGCCATCTGCCCATTAGGTCTGTGCCTCATCAGTTTGGGCCATGTGGCTGCACACCCGTGAATCAAGGACATAAGATATGGTGCCAGACGAAGACAGCTGCCTTGATCTGTGAAAGCTGATTACGTGTGTCTGCCAGAGAGCATCCTCGAGCCTCTTATTGTTTTCTTATTGCTCAAAAAGCATAATCATCTGCGTGCAAAGAGGGAGCTAGAGCTGTAAGAGTGCAATCATGAGATCAGCGGCTCACTACTATCTATCCATCTATCTATCTATCCAATATCTATCAATGGATAATAAACACACATACCTTTTTTGCTTGGTAAATTTACTTTTGGATTATTTCTTCATCATCAGGCATCAAACGTTCTCAGTAAAGTTGCACAAGGACTGGAGTAGACATACAGAGTGGTCCTCAGTAGACGAAAACTCTTTCTCCTGACGCCCTCATCAGTCTTCAAGAATCGGTTCCAAAATTTTGACAAGACTGAGCTTCATAGAATTTTTTTTTTACCCTATAACATGAAAGTAAGGTTAATAATATAACTTTCATTACAAAAATCTTCAGTTTTACTCAAATTGGTTGATGCAAATATGAATACATCCTACACAAAAAAAACCTACATCTGGAATCTTGCAGGACCTCCATTATTTTTAAAGATAACACAAGTCTTTTTGGCCTGGAATGAACAAGTTGACAACATCTACAACATCTATTCGTTTCGATTGTTTATGACAAAATCTCTTAGGTACCGCCACACGCGGCAATATTGCTAGGCAATTTCACTGGCAATTTGCTGGTTGCAGTGAAATCATAGACACATTGTTCTATTTTGCTGCTGTGTACAAATGGAACAATGTGTCCATGATTTCACTGCAACCAGCAAATTGCCAGTGAAATTGTCTAGAAATATTGCCGCGTGTGACAGTACCTTTAGAGCAACCAGCTTGTTGGATGAAGAGTGATGACTACTTGTCTCCTCACAATTCCCCATAGGTGTTTGGTTGGATTCACATGAGGAGACAATTGACCACTGAATCACTTTCATCCTGTTCTTCTGAAATGCCAAGGATTTGTATTTTGGATCATTGTCATGTTGGAAAAGAGCACGTCTATCAAGGGCATGATGGGAGCATCTTCTCTATCAATATAGAGCAGCACATCTATGAATTCATGATCCCATCAATAGAATATAGCTCCACAACACCAGCAGCGATCATGCACCCACATAAGAATATTCACGCCACCAGGCTTCACTTTTTTCTAACTTCATATTTGTAAATGCAAATGTGGTGCCCCTGCGGACTGGTAGCCACAGTAAGCCAGTACAGCTGGGACTGGTAAGTTGTCACTCCGCACAAACACCCAACACAACCCCCGATCCCTAGTCCTAGTTACTTCATGTCAGACAAGGGATAGTGGGAGGGTCTAAGTGGAGGGTTGAGAGTTGAGGAAGAACTCGGGAACGGGTGGAGGAACTGAAGTAAAACCCAGGAACACCAAGTTAGGAGAGCTCAGACAAGTAGAGAGTTCAGGTTCGAGTTCCTGGTGAGCTTTAGTGGGAGAGGAACAGAACTCTCCTAAGCCGAGACACCCTAAGAACCTAGAAACTGTAACACCAGAAAGGAAGAACCCGAACCCGGCGGCCTATGCCACCGTATGGCTAGTCTGGGTCTCAGGCCATGTACTGAGGGAAGAGAGAAGGGGTCAAAGGTCTCCCCGAGCCAACAGGGCATCGAGGGACCGGGCTGGAACCAGGGTGTCGGCCCTGTTGAAGTGGTAGGACGCTGCATGCCCCAGCCATAGAATTCATGCCCGGAACCCAAAACCTGGCACAATGAAGGGAAGGCCATCGGATGAGGATTAGGAATCCCAGAGAAGGAAGGCCAGGAAAAACTTGTGACCGCCGGACCGTAGTTTGTGCGCGGGACTGAGAACAGAAGCCCAAGAGGACTTAGAGGGGAAGTGCAACCAACTAATCGTCCCAGCTGCCAGAGTGTGAGTGGAACCATCTGTGAACTGTTTTAACGTGTTATCTGAAACTGCTTTGTTGTGTGAACTGACGAGCTAAAAGTAAAGTACCTGGACAAGCTCAAAGCATCATGTGACAGATTGTGATTTGCGCAACAGTAGCAGAGGCTCACCTGCGGAGCCGCCGACTTAATTGATGTGCTGGCAGGTGCAGCCTGATTGTAAGTGACATTGAACTCTGCTGGCGACGGTAGAACGTGCCAGCCTCTGTCCCTACACCTGCCCTGGGAGAAAAAGCCCTACCCGTGGAGGGCTCACCATCCTGGCTGATTGCCACCATCATCATTCCCAGAGGCCTGGAAAGCAGCGGTGGCCCACACTGGCCACAAACCACGGGTGGTGTCACAAACTTATTGTCAAAAACGTTATTCTCTGTTAAATTCAATCTCCCTTTTTATTGCCGGGTCTGGGACCACGGAGTCGGGTCACGCCACCATGACACCGCGCATCCCTAGACGACGGAAGGGCCCGGGTCTGAGTAACCCTGCCCGGGGCACGACACGAGGATCCTACTGTGAAACCTGGTGGTGGCAATGACCTTATGGGTGGCTGCATGAGTGCTGCTTATGTCTGGGGGGCTACATGTGATTGATGGTATCCGCAAACCTTACATAACCTTCCCTTTCAGTTATTGGACAAGTGTAGGGGGAGTCCAGTGCTCTGCTACCCCCACCCTGGAGGATACTGTGAAGTTTTAAAAGTGTTGCCTTATGTCGTTAAAGTGTGTCGTTAAAGTGTATATATGTATTGTCTTGTACAGCTGTTAGTGGTCGATGTTTGGGTGTCCACTTCCCTAGCCTTTTTTGGAGCTCCGGATAACACAAGTGATATTGTAAGCGCTAAGGTACATTAAAAGGACTCGGCTCAATTAAGTATTACCTCTCAGCTTTAATGGTTCAGCATATGGATCCCTTTAGCCACAACAGCTAGGCACAACAGCAGAAGGTGAGCAGAGGGGATCATTGACCGACCCCACTAATTATTGAAAACAGTTTGGCGCAAATCTTTGTGTTTTTTGTCTAGCCTTTTTTGGGTTAGAGAAGTTTAATTATCATTAGGAGTATTATACACCCCTTATGTGTGGAGATTAAGTTAACAAAAAGAGGTTTGCAAATTGGGAATATGGAGAGAAAGACAGAGACTCGAGGCCCAAGAACCAATTTTGCCAGGCTCTCAGGTCAGACTTGGGATCCAAACACACTGCACTTCAAGCACAGTATTCCTTAAGGGTTGAGTCAGTGGGTTCTCGTGTGGCGTCCATTTCCTCTTGGTAAATACTCAAAAGATTCCTCTTGGTTCGTTGAAGGCCTGAAGGCTGTAGTGAGCAGGCTGTAGACGAAAAGGGTATGAGTGCTGTTTCATTAACCATTCCAATAGTGTATGCCAAATCTCTGTGGGTGGAATGAAGTGGACACACAGAGACTATTTGACTCTGATCAGAAATGATGGCGCTGGAGGAGAGGATGAGCCTAACCCAAATGCCAGGGAAGTGATTGGCCAGTAAATTTTCAGTGACTGTAAATATGGAAACTCCATTCATTGTAAAAGGTTATGCCCACATTATTAGAGACATTCCCTGGTTGTTTGAGACTTCTGGTCCGCATGCAGGAGGAAGTTAGCCCAACGTGGGCGATCCTACTACGCCATGGCGCAAAAGTGTGGCCAACCCCGTAAGTATCCAAAAGTGCTGCTGAACCCAAGCAGGTGCAGAAGGAGAGAGAACCCTCACCATTGCTATGGAACAGAATAGGACAGGCAGAGGCTGAGAGAGCATGGGTGGGGCAGCTGGAAAAGATCCCATCCTGAACGCCATTATTGGTTCAACAAAACTGAGAGATTGAGTTTAAACAGAGATTACATGTAGATTACATGTAGGAGCAATGCTAGGTGGACTGGTCTGTGGCCCTGCAGATGCCGTGTCTGGTAGACTTTGACAGAAAAGGAAAGTGAGGTGATTAGTCGTCCAGGGGTTTAATAGAAACACTGAGTAGTGCCTTCAGAGAGAGATTGGACCTGTCAATACCATCAGGAATCCTGGCTGCCAAAGTGAAGTTTCCACCATTGATTCCTCCATATAAACGCGGGAGGCATGTTCAACGGCTGCTGGTGAAGTTGAGGTCCAGGTGCTAGGGTTTATTTAGGTCGACCTGATGGCTTATATGAGTCCAACATCCTCACCCGCCATCCAGGATAACCAGGATTGGGTGGCTCAGGTGACCAAAGGCAAGAAAGAAAGGGAACAGCAGGTTCGGGCCTAGCTCTCCCTCCCCGACGATGGTACAGTGGTGGCCTTTCGGGTTGATCAAACACCTTGATTTGGATCAAACATATGAGTTCCTTTTCATAGAAGGCACTGGGAACAAAGTCTACCTCAACCCTGGCTATTTACAAAAAAGGGTTTGCAAGTTTTAAAGACAGGGAAAGAAACAGAGAGAAGTGACAGACTAGACGCCACTTGGAAGCGTGGTGAGTGGAGTCCCCAAGAACCAATTTAGCCAGACGCTCAGGTTAGACTCGTGAAGCGGACACATGGCAATTCAAGCACAGTGTCTCTTATGGTACCTTTGCACGCCGCAACCGCAGCGAGAAATATTGACAGCGATATGTCGCCCTGCGATAATCGCCATCAAAATCCAAATTCCCCAATTACACGCCGCAATTAGGAGGGATTTTGACGGCGATTGTTGCAGGGCGACATATCGCCGTCAATATTTCTACCGTGGCTGCGGCATGTAAAGGTAGCCTTAGAGATTGAGTCCGTGGGCTCCTGGGTGGCATCCATTTCCTCTAGGCAAATGCCCAAAGATTACTCTCGATTTGACAAAGACCTGAAGGCTCTAATAAGCGGGCTGTAGACTAAAAGCGGACAAGTGCTGTTTCATTGACCATTACAATAGTGTACACTAAATCTGTGTGGGTTGCATGGAGTGGACCCAAAGAGACTGACACGCCTACTCCAGGGCCATGGGGTACACGTTATCGGACCAGATCTTACGGTTCTTTTTGGGGGATGTCAAGGTGGCCACCCTGGTCCGTGACCCTGGCGGTGTCAATTAAAAGTTCAGATGACGGGTAAATAGAGGAAAAGGGGTATTCGTGACACCACCTGCAGTGTACGGCTATGTATGGCCGCCGTTGCTGCACAACCTATGGGGAAAATGACAAGCAACTTGGATGGTTTCGCTCCCTGCAGGTGGAGTGGTTCCCCACGGCAGTGAGTAGTGAGGTCGGTTCAGGGTCTTTGGCCAGTGTTCATTGGGTCATCAGCACCTCTGGATGTCATGCGACCTTTGCAGCCTGTGATTGTCGCTAAGTAAAAGTCTCACACACCTCTATTGGACTTTTGCACAGTTACTGTAACAGTTCAACCAGGCCACCAGGTACTTCCCTCTGCCAAGCTCCGGTTTCAGTGGTACTCTTGAACTAATACAGTATCGTCGAGACCCCCTTGGTGTTCCTTGCCCCTATGGTGCTTCCTGTTCTGATGGTACTCTCAGTGCTCTAGTTCATCTCGCCTCTCCTCTCAGCGCCTCCTCACACAGAGCTCAGGTACCGACAGTGACCCGCCCCAGAGCCGTGGGGTACCCAGTTCCAGGAGTTGATTCACGGGGAATGTCACTGGGGCCTGTGCCCTGTCCCGTGGCCCTGGTGGTCGCTGAAAAGAGTCAATAAAAATAGTTTGTGACGCCACCTACGGTTCCGGTATGATTACCGGTGCTGCGGGTCAGACCTCTGGGGTGATGTTTGGGCAGCAAGATGGTTACACTCCTTGTAGGTGGAGCGGAATCCCTGGGGTAGTTGTGGTAAATGGGAATTGCAGGAAAGTCTATGGAGGAAGCAGGATTTGGCACTTGTATGGCAGGCGGTGAGAGCTCTACTGCGGGCACCGCTGTATCTACTGCGGTCCCTGGCTCTGCTAAGTGGCTGTGCCTCAATTGCTGCTGTGGCCAGGAGATCTGAAGTCTCCCTGGCCTCCGGTCTTTACGGCTGGGTTGATATATCCCTTGCAGTCATGGACTCCGGTGTCCGGTTTCTGGGCGCTGTTGCTCTGGGGCGAACCGGTATGGCTCCACTCCCCCTGCTACTACTACTCCTTGACTCTGACCCTCGCTCTAACGTCCCTCACGCAGTTTAGTAGTGCTCACTGGTACGGGCTTAGATCAGCTCCGTCACAAGGATGTCTTCACAGTCCTCTCTGGAACTGCACTCCCTAACCCCGCCTCCGAGCCTGTGTGGCACCCTGTGCCAGGTCACCACAGACTCCCTGGGACATGGAAGGATGGTACACAGCGAGTAACCCCACTAACACACAACACCCTTTCACCCCAGGCCTGTAGGGGGAGCTACACTGGTTGCCTTAAGCCATTTCCCCCTATAAATACGGGTTCTGGAGGGGAAAACACCAGAGTGTGCAGTCACTACAGAACTCTGAAGAGCTGAGTGAGCTGGGCTGGTACTGGAGCCGTGCTAGGCCCATACCAGTATCCACCTGAGACAGTGGTAGACCCGCAGAGTAGGGGTCGCAGGCAGAGGAGAGAGAATTGCTGCAAGAAAGGGGGCAGAGGAGTCATACCAACTCACCCCAATGGAGGTCCGGTCACTGGGTCCAAGCTACATGGACACAGAGAGTAGGCCCTGCAGAGAATCCAGCACTAAAAGGGGGTTTAGCTTCCCGGACACCCGCAGCACCAACAAGTGAGAACCAGGGATCACAAGGCCGCGGAAGCGGGATCCCAAGAGAGAGCCATCAGTGCAGCAAACCCGGGTGTGAAGAGACACAGAGAAAAAGAGAGAGGAGTAACGGTCCGGTCGGGTTCCAAGCCCGCCAGACTCTGACAAGACAAATGAGACAAGGAGGCCTACAACCCTACTCGCTGTGGAAATCCTGAATTGTTTATCACATCTCCGGTCGAGTGTACCCGTGCCGAACATCAGTAAAAGTACCAAAAGACTTTATGTGTGCGTGTCCCTCCTTACATCTACACCACACTGACCGCGCTACCCTATTACCTACTCCAACTTACAGCCCCGGGGACCCCTCCGCTCATCCTGTAGGGAGCGGCTCCACCTTGCTGCCGCCCATCACCCCGGAGGCCCAAGCAGCGCCGGTGCCATCACTGGACCCCTACAGGTGGCGTCACGACAGACACTTTTATTATTTTCTTGCCACCCATCTTTTATCTGCTTTCCCCCGGGCCCACGGCCTCAGGCACCGCTACCCGTGACTTCCCCCAGAGACCATGTCTGAGTGAACCGAGTACCCCCAGGGCCTGGGCTGGACATCTGAATCTATAGGGAACCTCGCCTGAACTCGGCTTGTACAGTAGAGCTACCCCTTCAGGTCTGGAGTGGAAGGTGTTGTGTGTGGGTGTACCTGATGTGGAGATCCTTCTCTGTCCCAGGTGTATCTGTAGCAACCGACCCCTGGGGTGCCACAACAGCCACAGGTATTTGGTGGTACTGCTTCCTAGTACCGCGCCTTAGTACGGCCGCCTTCTCTGAGTTGTGCAGGATTTGCAGCCACAGCTCCCCTTTAGGATCTCATGGCCTCTCGTTTCAACAGTTCAGGTTTATAGCTACCGTGCTGGGTTCAGGGCCGGTCCCCTGTTGTTCATCCACCAGCCCCTCTGTTCCCTCTGCCAGATATGGACGTGCAGGTGATATGTGTCGCACCCCGGGGCAAGGGGTACTCGGAACCTGGTCCTCTTGTCAATCTGCAGAGGGGATGTTACGGTGACGTGACCCGACTCTATATGCCCAGGTGTAGCAATAAAAAGGAGATAAAAGAAAAAAAGAATTTAGTTTATTGGAATTGTAATTTGAGATGTCACCCGTGGGTTGTGGCCAGTGTGGGCCACTTCTGCCTTTCAGACGTCTGGGGATGATGGTAATAGCGACAGCTGGGATGGTGAGCCCTCTTTGGGTAGGGCTTGATTCCCCAGGGCAGGTGTGATAGTGAAGTCCTTAGTCACAGTGTTCAGGAAACGAGTGCGCAGCTCCGCAGGCAAGCCGCTGCAGTCTCAGCACCAATACGTCTCAAACACAGTTCTTGAGTTCACCGGGTACTTTACTCCACTGCCAACACAACAACAGAGTCTCTGCCACAGTACTTTACAGTTCTTTTACACACTCGCAGTGGACCGGGTTCACACAACAGCCACGGGCTCTGCGTCACTCCCTCTCAGTGTACCTTTCAGGCCCTCTGATTCTCTCTCTCCTCACCTTCGCTTACGTTTCGGTTCGGCCGTCATTGGCTCTGTAGTGATCTATCCCACACTCTGGGTCACTAGACCTAGTATGATGGCTTTATCCTACACCACATCGGTTGTTGGGTCTCGGGACAAAGTTCTTGTTGGGTCTCGGGACAGAGTTCCCGCACCCTGCCGGGAATGTCGTAGTTAGGGGCTTGAAGTGTTCCCGACCACATCTACAGAGCCTGCACTCTGGTTCTTTGGCCCAGCATCTAAGGGCCCTTTCACATCAGCGGTAATTTGAAATCGCGGCAGATGCGGTGAAAAAAACGCATCTGCCGCGATTACCGCATAGCCGCCGCATAACCGCTGCACTTGCGGCGCGGTTGCGGTAATTGCCATAGTAAGTATAGGGGGACTTGCGTCAGGTGCGGCAAGTGCGGTTTTGCACTTGCGGCAGGTGCGGCCGTGAAAAAAAAAACGCGGCTGACCGCGGTTTTTTTCGCAGCCGCACCTGCGGCAAGTGCAAAACTGCACTTGCCGCACCTGCCGCAAGTCCCCCTATACTTACTATGGTGATTACCGCAACCGCGCCGCAAGTGTAGCGGTTATGCGGCGGCTATGCGGCAATCGCGGCAGATGCGTTTTTTTCACCGCATCTGCCGCGATTTCAAATTACCGCTGATGTGAAAGGGCCCTAAGACTGTTTTTTTTTTTTTTTCATTTGCTTTTGTATATATGTATGTGTCTTCAGAATCTGTGTCATTATCTGCCTGACGAAGGGGCCACAGTGTCCCGAAAGCTTGCTATGTTCACCATCTTTTCAGTCATCCATTAAAAGGTATTAACCACTGAGGACTCTCAAATTCCAATATTTTTCTATCTACTGGCTTACACGGTACAAACATTTTTTATCTCTCCAACTTAGTGTTCCTGTGTTTTAGTACAGTTCCTCCACCCCTTATTCCAGGTTCTTTCTACTTTCCACCTACACGTAGCTACTCCCGCCACCCCTCGCCTGACATGAAGTGACTTAGGTTCAGGGTCGGAGTGTGTGTGTGTGGTTGTTTGTGTGGAGTGACCGTCCTGCCTATCCCAGCTGCAGTTCACCCTGTGGCCACCTGGTCGCAGGGGCACCACATATGGATCTTCGCTGCACCCCTGGGCCTCCTTTCCTTTACTATACCGTTTAGTCTTTCCATCCCGGAGCGATTGTGACAGTGCTCCAGCCCGCGGGAGTTAATGCTCCCGACCTCCTATTCCTTGCTTCTCTCCACTCTGACTCTACTCTTGTTCTCCTGATGACTAACTCCACACTTCCTTGCTCCCTTTAGCTGAGACTGCGTCCTCCCCACCTGGATCCACCCTCCGTCCAAACCTGGGGTCCTAAGTGTGTGTGTGTGTGTGGTACGGGTCTCAACTTCACCATCCAGGTACCTAGAGGGACACTACCCTCCCGCTAATGGAGGAGTGCAGTTCCCTCGGTCTCATTAACTTTCAATGGGGCTGCAGGCACTTACGGGTGCATCCAGTTGGTTATCCTGATCCGGGTGTCCACGTCTTTTGCACTTACACCAAAATCGCATTTTGTAGTGATTTTGGTGTCCATTTCAAGGCTGTGGACACCCGGTTCTGTTCCACTATGGGTTAAATTAGAATGTAGCTCTATGGAACCCGGACCAGGTGGAATCCGGATCCCACTGGATCTGGATGCTGGATCTGGATTTTTGGTCTGAGAATGCACAAAACCCAGTTTTAAATGACACACCCACTAGGGGGAATGTCATTTACAACCGGATCCTAGGTAAACAACCTAATGCAACGGGATGCTCACTCACTGGTATTATCAATGATTGGTGTGCATCATGTTCTACAATTGTAGGAAATACGGGGGATGCAGGTTGTACCCACATTTCCCCAGATTCCAAAAAATGGTAGTGTGAAACTGTGGAGCCCCTGCGACCAGGGCAGCCACAGAGTGAACTGCAGCCAGATGAGCAAGACGGTTTACTTAGGCACAGACACAAACCAACAGACACTGACCATACGCCCAGAACTCTATGTCAGGCAAGGGGGGCGGGCGCAGAGAAGTGTGGGTGGAGAGTAGGACAGATCTGGACAAGTGGGTGGAGGAAATGTAGTAAAACTCGGGAACACCAAGTTTCCCAGTAGGAGAGGTTCCCTGGAGGAAGCAGAACCCTGGAGGCAGAATACCCAGGGCAGAAAGCTCGCTCTAGAGACAGAGGCAATGGAAGATCATCCCAAGCAGAAACACCCCACAGCTACACAGAGGATAGCAGGAGGACAACTGGCCTGGCAGCCACAACCAGCCAAGCTCGCCTGAGGATGCAGACCTGAGAATCAGAGATACAGAGGGAGCCTGGTGAGCCTAAATCACACCTGGGTCACTGAAGTGCTAGGCCTGGAAAGCCAGAGAGCCAGCTCTGTAGAGGTGACCGGGGAGACTAAGACCCCAATAACAAGACACACCTGCGTGGTGCGGGGACTCTATGACCCACGACCTACCTACCGCCACAGAGTAGAAACACAGCCATCGGACTAGGGCTAGTGACCCTAAAGCAGCGGGAATCTTCATTAAAGAGCCCGTGACAGCCAGAATGAACCCATAAGCGAGGATAATGAGAGAGAGACAAGCAGGGTGGAGGGGAGCAACGCAGAGGAAGCGTCTGAGCTGCAGTAGAACCTCGGTCCCCGGATAGGTGTAAGAACTAAGACTGAAAACTGTGAACTGTAACTTGTCTGCTAAGAACTTGAACAGTAAAGTACCCGGTAAGCTCAAAAGTGCCTGAGACTGTTCCTTAGAGTCCCCCACCTGCGGAGCCACATCCTTGCTGTCCGTTGTGTGCTGGCTGGAAAAAGTTGCAGAGGAGGAGCCGGTGCAGCCTTCAGAGTATGCAGCCCTCACACTACACCTGCCCCAGGGATTGGCTTTACCCGTGGAGAGCTGTCCCAGCTCAGCTAATACCCATCATCCCCGGAGGTTCTGCAGCAGCGGTGGTCCCCTCTGACCACATACCACGGGTGGCGTCACGACAACCTTCCCTGTACATATCCCCTTTTTCAACTGACGCCCAGGGCACAGGACCGGGTCACGACCCCTGTGACTTCCCAGCGACAGTAGCAGCGATCCGGTTCCTGAGTACCCCTCAGCCTGGGGGCGCCTCAAGACTACTACCACACTTCTGTATTTTAGAACATTCCCTAATTTTTGCCCAATTTTAAAAAAGTTCCGTAAACTTGTTCTAATGAGAGAAAAAACAGTTACGCTATAATTCCTATGATGTAATTACTCAGCAACTAATATTTTCAATAGATGATTTAAAAGCGTGAACAAAACTTTGCAAAAAATTTTGCATCTGCAGCAAAAACAGTCTTATGCGAAACATATTTACCCTTTGTAAAAATGTGTTTTATGTGCTGTGAACGCCCCACATGCTGTAACAGAACATATATCAGTTCTCCACATAATACCATAATTAAACTCTGGCTTTCAACTTCCCGAGAAAAAGAATCCCCAAAAAACCTGTGATTGTGGCAAACGACTTTTCCATTTATTTCCCTCGAGGCATGCGGATACTTAATTTGATTGCTTCCAAAGAGTTTGTAACTTATTATAATCTTATTTTTTATCATTGAGCCAGACAAAGATGGCCAAAAAGAAAAAAAAAGGACATAGCGGTCCATAAGCAACGCTTCAATCGAGGAAAGCTGGAATAATAACGTTGTGTTGAGTCCAGATTGCATTGATGTAATGCTTCCTCCCACCAGCCCGGAGGGAGACAGGCAGATTAAGTCACTATCGGAGGCCCGAGGATCTCCCTATAGACAGTTCCCAGTTTCCCCACAGTAGGGATCCACAGCCTATTAAGCCGACCCCTATTGCTCAGCTCGCCTCTCCTGACACAACTGAGCGCACACACACAAGGCAAAACAAAGCGGGGACAATTGGTGACAAATGGATGGCAGAGCATCCCGTGTCAGAGTTGCCACAGTGACGCCAGCCAGGCGCAAAGGAAAAAGAGTAGTGGCAGGAGATGGGGGAGAAAAAAATCCCATACTATCCATATTAACTATCAAACAGTTAATAATAATAATGATTAAAACAAGAGAAATAAACAATTATAAAATAAATTAATAATAAAGTTTATATAAAAGAATGTACTCATCATCTCCTGCCTCGACTACTACAACCTCCTGTTCTTTGGCCTCCCCTCTAGCACTCTTAGGGTACCATCACACCTGGCGATATCGGCGGTGATTTTTTAGGTGACGCTGGGACGTGGCCTATCGCCACCGACATCGCCAATGCGTCGCCTAATGTGAATGGGCGAGGGCGACGCATTCGAGTGGTTGCCTGGTTTCAGAGCAGCGCTCTGAAACCACCGACCACTCTGGGGCGATGTGTACACATCGCCCCATGTAAATGAGGGACTGCGATCTGCCAGGCGATGGGAGCCATAGGCTCCCATGTTAAGGCATCGCCGCTGGGGTTTTTAGACACCCAAACAGCGACGCCGCCTGTCAGATCGCCGGTGCGTCGCCAGAGGTGTTGCCGCATGTAAACGGCGATGCAGGTGGGGCACCAAAAACGTGCGCGCTCCCACCTGTCGCCGCCGACATCTCCGGCGACGTCACCTGGTGTGACAGGCCCCTTAAGGTACCGTCACACGCGACAATATTGCTAGCAATTTCACTGGCAATTTGCTGGTTGCTGTGAAATCATGGACACATTGTTCATTTGTACACGGCAACAAAATAGAACAATGTGTCCATGATTTCACTGCAACCAGCAAATTGCCAGAGAAATTGCAAGCAATATTGCCGCGTGTGACAGTACCTTTATTCTCCTACTATCTATCCTAAACTCTGCTGCCGACAAATCCACCTGTCCCCCTGATACAGGGGCGCACTGTGAAGGATCATTAAAACGATTAGGCTTCGGGTTGGGGGGCCACTAACCTAGTAGGGTTGTGCAACCCTGCTCAACCCCGGTGTCTGGACCTTTAGTTTGCTATATCAGGCTGGAGACAGTGTTCACCGCTGGACGCCATTGAGCCGCCGCTCCCGACTTGCTTCCGGTCCGGTCACGTGGTGCGGCTGGCCGCAAACATATCACTGCAGGTCCTTCGGCGTTGTGGCTCATAGCTGGGCGACGCCAGGTCCTTGAGGCCCGATGATATAATCCCAGAGCTGCTCCTGCCACTACTCCCTCACCGAAGGAATAGGAATATATAGAAAGATATTGCAGTGGTCTGATAGAAGCGCATGTGGGACATATACAAAGGACATAGAATTAATGGTTGGCAAACCTTTATTTGGTCCCCTTTACAGCTCCACAACACATTTCGACAAAACTAGTCTGATGAAGACAGACTAGTTCTGTCGAAACGCGTTGTGGAGCTGTAAAGGGGACCAAATAAAGGTTAGCCAACCATTAATTTATGTCCTTTGTATATGTCCCACAAGCGCTTCTATCTGACCGCTGCAATATCTTTCTATATAAGTCCTTTAATGGCTTATAATTTCTCAGAGGCCCCAGTTTAAAACCCTAACCATGACATATCAAGCGATCTACAACCTGTCTCCTCCATACATCGGTGACATAGTCGTCTGGTACTTACCTTTACGCAACCTGCGATCCTCAGAACATCTCCTTTTCTACTTCCCTTTTATCTGCTCTTCCCACAATCTCATAAAAGATTTCTCCCGTGCATCCCTCATACTCTGGAACTCTCTGCCCCAACATATCAGACTCTCGTCCACCATGGAAACCTTCAAAAGGAACCTGAAGACCCACCTCCTCCAACAAGCCTAAAACCTGCAGTGATCCTCAGTCCACTAAAATGCCACATGACCAGCTTTGCCCTCTCCTAGTGTATCCTCAACCATCTCTTGTAGACTGTGAGGCCTCGCAGCAGGGTCCTCTCTCTTCACCTATGATATTCTTGCTCATCCCTTGTAGACTGTGAGCCCTCATGGGCATGGTCCTCCCTCCTCTCCTAGCCTATCATCAATCATACTCTTTCCTGACCTACTGTATCCTCCCTCATCCCTTGTAGACTGTGAACCCAGACAGGCAAGGTCCTCTCTCACCTACTGTATCCTCACCCACACTTGTAGACTGTGAGTGCTCATGGGCAGGGTTCTCTCTCCCCCTCCCACTGTATCCTCGCCCATCCCTTGTAGACTGTGAGCTCTCGTGGGAAGGGTCCCTTCTCACCTACTGTATCCTCACCCATCCCTTGTAGACTGTGATCCCTCACAGACAGGGTCCTCTCTCCCCTCCTACTGTATCCTCACATCTCTTGTAGACTGTGAGCCCTCTTGGGCAGGTCCTCTTCCTCACCTACTCTGTCCTTACCATCCCATGTAGACTGTGAACCCTTCTGTGGGCAGGGTCTTTTCTCCTCCTACTGTATCCTCACCCATCTCTTGTAACTGTGAGTCCTCATGGCAGGTCCTCTCTCCCCTGTACCTTTCTGTGCCTTGTATTGATCCCAAGTGTATGACGTTGCTGAAAATGGTGTCAGCCTTGTGGGCAGGTGACTCATTTTCATGACCTACAAACCTACTGTGATCCGTACACCTCATCTCTTGCTCAGCAGATTGAGTCACAAAACATGGAGAGGGTCCTGCTCTCCCCCTAGAGTAAAACACTTGAGGCTGTTTTCCTTGTATTTGAAGTACCGCAAGGTTAGGATGAGCCAGTTGCCAAATATGGTGTCGGCTGGTGGCGTAACCAATGACCAAAACTGATGCTGCGTACACTTCCTGCCGCCAGAGAGACAGCATAGGAGGGGGCAGAGAAAAAGCACAGAGGGCAGAGAGTAACCGCAGGAGGGGGTAGGAAGTGACTACAGGGGGGAAAGAGCGACCACGGGAACAGAGAGGCAGCACTGAGGGCAAAGAGCATGACGGCAGGGTAAAGAAGCAACAGGGGGGCAGAGATTAGGCAGCACGGGGGGGGCAGAGAGCAAGGGAAAAAACAGCGGACAGGGGAGAGACCGAACGGGAAGAAGACAGCCGCCGCCCTCACGCCACAGATCCTGCCCCATCAAGATGTCACCACCCACCCGATTCAAGAGCATTGGGCTCCCATCTAATACCATATAATGGGCTAAAAACCCGTATGAAAAATACTCCATAGTGAAGTTTCAATTTTAAAAACGCCCTGTATAATTATGGCAATACCAAATGTTTTTTTTTATTATTATTTTAGTGGCTTTAAAAAAATGGAAAGTTTATAAAACAAAAAATTGTGCAAATTTTTCGAAAATCCATAACTTTTCTTCAATTTTGTATGGGCTTGTTCTTTATGTCACTTTTATTAGTACAATATTTGAATTACAATTTTGATCGCTTTCTATTGCATTTTTTTGTAGCAGTTTTAAAAATGAAGAAGGTAATTCTGGTGTTTCAGTTTTGATATAATTTACTAACAAGCCATACATAATTCTTCTGCTGCAGACGTGTCTGCTGCGAAAGTGCTGAGCTAAAGTGCAGAGAAATGAAATAGACCTGAAATGGACCGGAATTGACTGGGATAGACTGGAAGGTACTGTCACATAGCCATTCAAACAATGTCTACTACTCTATCCTCTACTAATCATTACCATGTCTTGTATTTCACTGTTTGTTTTCTTATGTGCCCTCGTGACCAACTTATATCACCCTATCCCCCCTCCATCACCACTCATCCACATCAGCCCCTCTCTCCTGCCCTACTCTATGTACAGCACCCACGAGTTTGCTGAAGATTCTCAGCCCACCATATTCTAACATTTGTCATAAGAAACCAAGTCCAAAATCTAAAAACTATCTGCTCTTTCTCTTTTTACTGCAGCTTCTCTCAGGTGATATCTCTCCCAACCCTCGTCCACCCTCTAACTTCAACCCCTCTCCCACCACACATAGAAACCCCACTAACCTTATTACCATCACTTGCACTCCTTCATCTCCCTCTTTTAACTGCGCGCTCTGGAATCCACGATCTGTATGCAACAAACTTCCCTTCATTCACAATTACTTCCTTACCAACTCTCTTAACCTTCTGGCCCTCACAGAAACCTGGATCCAGGATTCAGACACTGCTTCCCCAGCTGCTATTTCTCACGGTGGCCTACATTTCTCTCACTCCCCTAGACCTGGGAACAGACGTGGTGGTGGAGTGGGCCTCCTCCTGTCCCCACAATGTACTTTCCAGGTCATTCCTCCAGCCCCATCACTCTCATTCCCTTCTTTTGAGGTCCATACCATTAAGCTATTCCATCCCCTCCCCCTCAAAGTAGCAGTGGTATACCGCCCCCCAGGGTCACCCACCCAGTTCCTCGACCACTTCTCCGCGTGGCTCCCACATTTCATGTCCTCAGATTTATCAACCCTTATTCTGGGAGACTTTAACATTCCTATAAACAGCCCCATCTCCTCATCTGCATCCCAGCTCCTATCTTTTACTACTTCTCTCGGCCTCTCACAGCCCTCAACCTCTGAGACGCACGAAGACGGTAACACCCTTGACCTGGTCTTTACCCGGCTCTGCTCATCCTCCCCCTTGGATAACTCAACTCTTCTCTCTGACCACAACATTCTCTCCTTCTCACTCACTAACCCTCGGCCACCACAGCCCAATCCTACCTATCACACATCCAGAAATCTACAGGCCATTAACCCTCATGCACTCACAGATTCCCTCATCTCATCACTGTCCCCAATCTCTTCAATCTCCTGTCCAGATCAGGCAGTAAATCACTACAACGACACTCTCAGAAGCACCCTGGACCAAGTAGCACCCCTCACCCTCAGAACCACCAAACATAGAAGAAAACAGCCCTGGCTCACACCACAAACTCGATTCCTCCAGCGATGCTCTAGGAGTGCTGAACGTCTATGGAGGAAAACTCGCTCACCGGGAGACTTTATCCACTATAAATTCATGCACAAAACTTACAACTCTGCCCTTCACCTTGCCAAATAGACCTACTTCACCACCCTGGTCTCCTCACTATCCAACAATCCAAAAAAACTCTTTGACATCTTTCACTCTCTCCTCAGTCCTAAAGTGCAGGCCCCCATCACTGACCTCTGTGCTGATGACCTGGCTTCCTACTTCATGGAGAAAATAGACAACATCCGCCAGGAAATCAGCTCTCAGCCTCCAAGCGCTGCCACCCCCATTCTTCCCCACACCTCCTCCGGTTCACTCTCCACATTTGACCCAGTCACAGAAGAAGAAGTCTCCAGGCTCCTTTCTTCCTCTCGTCCCACCACATGCATTACTGACCCCATTCCCTCACACCTGCTCCAGTCCCTCTCTCCAGTTGTCAACACTCATCTAACCAAATCCTTCAATCTCTCCCTCTCTTCTGGCATCTTCCCCTCCTCCTTCAAACACTCGATCATTACCCCATTATTAAAGAAAACCACTCTCGACCCAACCTGCACAAATAACTACAGACCAGTCTCCAACCTCCCCTTCATCTCTAAACTCTTGGAGCGCCTGGTCTATTCCCGCCTCACCCGTTACCTCACCGCTCACTCTCTTCTAGATCCATTACAGTCTGGTTTCCGCCCCCTTCACTCTACAGAAACTGACCTCATCAAAGTGACCAATGACCTTCTGACAGCAAAACGTAATGGTGACCACTCTCTGCTTATTCTTCTTGACCTCTCTGCAGCTTTTGACACTGTCGACCATCATCTCCTACTCTCTATGCTGCTCTCCATTGGCATAAAGGACACTGCTCTCTCCTGGCTCTCCTCCTATCTTTCTGACCGCTCTTTCAGTGTATCTTTTGCAGGCTCCACTTATTCCCCTCTTCCTCTCACTATTGGAGTCCCTCAGGGTTCAGTCCTTGGCCCTCTCCTCTTTTCTCTCTACACAGCCCCGATTGGACGCACCATCAGCAGATTTGGCTTTCAGTACCATCTTTATGCTGATGACACACAACTATACACTTCAGCCCCTGACCTTACTCCTGCGGTATTAAAGAACACCAATGACTGTCTAGCTGCAGTTTCCAATATCATGTCCGCTCTCTATTTGAAACTAAACCTTTCCAAAACTGAACTACTTCTGCTCCCCCCATCCACCAACCTCCCTAAATCGGACATCTCTCTCTCAGTTTGTGGCACCACGATAACGCCTAGGCAGCAGGCTCGTTGTCTGGGTGTTATGTTTGACACCGATCTCTCCTTCTCCTCCCACACACAATCTCTCGTCCGCTCCTGTCACTTACACCTGAAGAATATCTCTAGAGTCCGCCCCTTTCTCACCATGGAAACAACAAAAACCCTCACCGTGGCCCTAATCCATTCCCGCCTTGACTATTGCAATTCTCTATTAAGCGGCCTCCCCCTCAGCAGACTTTCTCCTCTCCAGTCCATCCTTAATGCAGCAGCCAGGATCACCCATCTGGCCAATCGTTACTCAGACGCCTCTGCTCTGTACCAGTCATTGCACTGGCTGCCCGTATACTACAGGATCAAATTCAAATTGCTTGTTCTCACCCACAAAGCTCTTCACAGTGCAGCACCCCCCTACTTCTCCTCCCTCATCTCTGTCTATCACCCCACCCGTTCTCTACGTTCCTCAAATGACCTTCGATTAACATCTGCACTAATCCGATCCTCCCACTCCCGGCTCCAAGATTTCTCCAGAGCTGCACCGAACCTCTGGAATGCTTTACCCCAAGAAATCAGGACTATTCACAACTTGCATGGCTTCAGACGATCCCTAAAAACGTATCTTTTTAAGGCGGCCTATCATACTCCCTAATAGAAGTCCTTTGTACTGTAGACAGTGAATGGGCTATCCCTCTGGACATTACTCTTCTACAAACTCCACCAAACCAAAAAGCTCTACACAGATTGTATAATGACCATCCATGTAAGCTTAGCCCTATGCCCCATTTCCTCAAGATGCCTGGACCATCAGTGCAATAAGCCCCTGTACCTTGTACAACCCCTATCCCGTTGTAGATTGTAAGCTCTTTTGAGCAGGGTCACCTTCATTTCTTGCTTTATTTATTGTATTTTCTTTATTACATTGATTCTATGCCTATTGTTTTGTATATTATTCTACTGTATTTGTTCTCTACTGTAATTACTTACTGTATATTTTCTGTACCCTACATTGTAAAGCGCTGCGGAATATGTTGGCGCTATATAAATAAAGCTTTATTATTATTATTATTATTATTATATATATTTACTGAATGGACTTTTGCGGACGCAGCAATACCAAATATGTTTATTTTTTCTTTATCTTTGTGTAGAAAACATGTGGTGATTGAAACTTGTAATTTTTTTGTATATATATTATTAAAACTTTTTTTATTACGAATAACTTTATTTTTGATTTCCCAGTGGGACTTGAACCTGCAATCATTTGTATGTGTGCACTATGTACTGCAGTACTCCAGTATTGCTGTATACAGCAAAAATAATAATCTCCTATGAAGCCCAACCTATGGCTGGAACAATGGGAGCTGAACTGACACCCAACCAAAATTGCACCAATAAACAGCTGTCTCTGATTACTGGTGTTAGAGGCAGGAGCAGGTTGTATGTCACAGACAGCACTTACCTGTATTGTGATGGTCTAGCTCCTGAGTCTGCTCCATACACCCACACCCTCCCCATGACATACTATCACATAGTAGGGTGAGTAGGTATTAATATATAAGGTAGTTTGGTCTTTTCCGTAGATATGGATGCAAAACCTGGACAATAAAGGAAGAAACCAGAAGAAGAATCAACACTTTTGAAATGTGCTGCTGGAGAAGGATGTTATCAATACCATGGATGGCAAGAACAGACAAATCAATTTTGGAACAAATCAAGCCAGATATATCACTTGAAGCAAAGATCACCAAACTATGACTTGTCTAATGTGGACACATCATGCAAAGATAGCAATCACTAGAGAAGGACAACATAGTAGGAAGAATAGAAGGTGCAAGGCAAAGAGGAAGACCAGCAACCCAATGACTTGATACTGTCAAGATAATGGTGGAAAAGACCCTGGTGTACCTATCTATCCTTGGATAAGACTCTGATGGCTCTATCTAGGCTTGGAGAAGACCCTGATGGCCCTATCTAGGCTTGGAGAAGACCCTGGTGGACCTATATAGGCTACACAAGATCCATCTTCCTACATAGCGTGTATCCATCAACTCGCCATGGCTCAAGATTGAGCTGAAGGCCATTAAAATAAATAAATGGTATTTTTTGTTGCTGTTTTAGTTGGTATTAAAGGTGTTCACCAGCTGATTATAATTCTTCTTAAAGGGCTCAGCCTCAGATCAATTAATAATAAAAGAAGTGATATTTACCCGCTCTGGTCCAACAGATTCCTCACCGGCGTGTACCCGATCACCAGTGGGTTGTACTTCCTGCTATTATAGACGGCACACCGCATATGCCTGGAAATAAGCGAACGACCTTATAAGTGCTGAAGATATTTTGCTGTCTGATAACCAGGGCTGTGGAGTTGGAGTCAGAATCGCAGAGTCGGAGTCGGTGCCCATTTTGAGGGCGTCGGAGTTGGATTTAGATAAATTGAGTTGGAGTCGGATGTTTAGCTTACTGACTTCACAGCCATGGTTGTGGAGTCGGAATCGTGGAGTCGGAGTTGGATTCAGGGAAATTGAGGAGTCATGGTGGGGTTACACGTCCCGATATCGCGGCGATATCGGAGGCAACGACGCGGGAGCGCGCATTTAGTGCACGTTTCTCCCTGCATCGCATCGCCAGTTTACACGCCGCGATATCGGGATGCAACGTCCCTCCGATGTCTACGCCCACCAACCCAGGAACGACCAGTTAACATGGGAGTGAATGGGTGACGTGAGCGTAGACATCGGAGTTGGGCTGTCACACGCTGCGATGCTGGTACAACGGCCTTGCGATATCGGCGAGTTGAATAGCTTTGCTATTCAACTCCGATATCGTTTTGGCATCGTTCCAGCATCGCATTGGATGCTAAAACAATACAACGCGCACCCGATATCGGCTCCAACTCGCGACCCACGTGACTTTTTGTCGGAGTTGGGTCGGAGTTGGACGCCGATATCGCGGCGTGTAAACCCACCATCAGAGTCGGATGTTGGCTTGCTGACTCCACAGCCCTGCTGATGACTGTATACAAGTGTTTGACCCCTTTTTCACGAGCACATTGGAGATGAGCCTTGGAGCATTTAGAAGGAAAAAGCTACAGAACCACAATATTAATACAAAATGATTACATTATTTTATATTATAAATTCCAGAGCTGAGAAATGGCAGCCATGTTACCCCCCTGGAAAATGTTAAAGAGTGACCCCTGTTAGTGTCACTTGTTGAGTTTAATTACCACGCATACCAATTGCTAAAAGTAATCACCTAAGTAGATATTAGACATCACTAAGGAATTTTAAAAAAACTATAGCAAAACTTTTCCAATGTGCCTTTAATTTTCTGATTAAATCTCATGATATTCAGATTATTCATTTATTTTACAAATTCAAAAAAAGCTAAAAATAAAAATAAAAAGAGGTACAATTTGAAGTCTTTTTTGGGGGCAGGGTTTTCAAAATACAAATGCCTAAATTAATATTGACAAAACTGGGTCAACAGGATGGCACCATACTGTGGATTGTATTTCTGCATGGCTCTTTATAGAAGAAGGTTTTTTTTGTAAAGGTAAGTAGCCCCCCCTTGCCCCCCCTTCTGGTTCTGGGCAAATCTGTAGAGGGATTTTGGCTGGAGACTCTTATCGTGAAGAACAAAGTGTCCCTGATCGGCTCAAGATTGCTCTTCTGATAAAGAGCTAAGAGCCCTCAGCTGAGGGCTTAGAAAATTATCACTGTTCAAGTAGACTAGGGAAAGTCTATATTCCCACAGATGTCCAACGCCGGGTTATTTAGTTACCGTGTGTAGCCCATGGGCATGTTAAGCATCACGTAGAGTTTCCTTACATGCTCCATATTCAACCTAGTCAAGAGATCGCTTCACTAAAAAAATTATTCTCAGCCGATGTTTCACAATTCGACAATCCCAACGTTCTGAGACAGAATGTGCTAATTACTATTCTATTAGAACAGCATGGAGAAATGTTTTCTTCTTGTTGTTCAAAATAACATTTTTTGTTTTCGTTGACTTTATATTTGCTGTTAAGATTTTTGTCTTTTATTTTAGTATTTGACTTAATTTTGTAATTATTTGTCCTACAATAGACTTAATTTTGATCACTTTTACTAATATTTAATAATTTTTATTTGGCATAAAAAGAAGTCAAGACATAGGTCTGTCAGAGAAATCATGTGGACTTCTCTCATACTATTTCCAGCAATATTACCAACAATGAATGGAGCGGAGGTCTTGCATGTGCCGCACACTTTATTCAAGATAGGTGTCTGCACACTGGTCTTTGGGATCTCTTTGTATCCCAGAGATCAGTAAGTTGAATACCCCCTTTGCGTCAATTGGCCACCATTACAAGACTGGCCATTGTGGGGCTATAACAGTAACATATGTGGTGAACAGGACCGATAGAATAGCACAGGAGGGATTTAAGGCATTTATTTCTTTGTAATATGACTAGCGATCAGGGGTTGGCTGGCAAATTTGGGGCTGGGGGCAAGCTTCAGGGGCAAAGGGGCCTCCCAGACCAACATGACAAATGGCTGGGTGGCCCCAAAACTGTTGCTTGTCAACTGGCCTGGGGGCATCTGTTCAACCCCTGTTAGTGATAAGCAAGTAGTAAGATACTCGAGTTCAGTTAGACCGAAAACTTTGAATTAGTAACGCGTAATGAATCCAATGCAAGTCAATGGTGAATTCACTCAGATCTGAATACTGAAACAGTTCAAATTATTCAGTTAGAGCTATCCAAACCCAAATATAGTATCTTACACCTTGCCCATCACTAATTATGGCATTCTATTGGCCATGTTTGTGAAAATCTAAGAAAAAACCCTTAAATGTTGAAAATATTGATGAACCACTATTAAAGAGTAATTTTCCCAACTAATAGTTATCACCGAACCAAAAGATAAGTGAAAAATTATAGTTTGTTGGGGGTCCTACTACTGAAACTCTCATGGACCACTAGAACAAGGCTCTAAAATGTCCCATCAGAATGGAGCAATGTTCTTGCAAACCCTTGTGACATTGGCTTTAACAATCTGGAGCCAATGATATGTACTCAACAGCCAGGGAAAGGGACTAAAAGAGATGTGAGGGAATAGGGTCACTGGTGTGGGTGGTAGGGCAAGAAAATGCAAGGAGCCTGGTAACTCTTCTTATGTGACCGGTTCAAAGACATAAAAAGAGCTAGATAAAGTGCAGGAGGGAAGATGGATATGGTCCAGACTCTCAAAAACACTATGCCAAAAGCTGTGTGACTGACCATGTGAGCCACATTTGGACCCGATTCTTTTGAAAATTTACAAAATGCCATCATGGTATCCAGTCTACTGACCATTGAGAATAGTATGTGCCTAAGAAGCCACAAGGGAAGCCTGGCATGACTCTTAAAGTTACACCTCTTTTCATGCGCCAAAGGGATTTTCACCCCTTGAGCACACAATGAGTAAGGGAGTGAAGGAGAGGGGAAAACGAAGGTTGGGGGGCTTTATAGGCATTAAAAAAGTCAACTACTGGCAGATCAGCTGTATTTAGGGGCTGCTCCTCACTCTGAGGGGGTGTTAGACAGGGGGGTGCAGTTTGGGCTGTGTGGGAAAAGCACAGCCTCTGCTTCTCACACATTGTTCTTCTCCTCTTCAGCCGCTCGACCCCCTCCTCTTCCCCTCCTCAGAGCCGTTGAAGCTACAAAAGCTGTGCTGGACCATTGTGTGGTTTGGGGACAGCTGAGAGGATTGAGTTTTGCTGTTCTGAAGTTCTCTAAGTGGAGGGAGGGGGTCGGCAGGACAATTGTCACTGAGTCTCCTGCTTGTCACACAATGGCTCAGGATCCACTTAGGCTCCTTTCTCACTAATCTGCGTCCCTGGGGGGTTAAATATGGTTACATTTTCATTAGGTAATAATAGCAGAAGGTCGGCTAATGGTAACACGGACCTCATCATTGTGATGCAAACGAGACTTAGGGCTGGCACGGTCAACGTTACATGGGGAGAGTGTCATTGCTTGGGTACTTAATGGAATTCTGTTCGGAGGAACGTTAACTCCTTTCTCGCCCCGATTGGCAAGCCAAGTTAGGTTTGTTTATTGCAAGCCATTGCTTTTGTTGGCCTGTGTGTTTGTACTTGCAACGCTGTTCTGGAGACTTCTTGTCAATATTTGATGCATATCTCAAAGTCCCACGGCATTGAGTTAAGCAATAATGATAAACTACTACTCAAAGAATACAACAGAAAAAGTAGATCCTATATCTTTTAGGGTTTAGAAGAAACCATTTTTGGCTTTCTATCTCTTTTTTATTTATTGCTTCAGAGCCTATTATATTTATGTTTTCGTAGAGATTCTTTTTTTTCTGTTTCTGGCACTTTGTGACCTTAACCAGGCAGAAGCGCCCCTTTGCTTGCAAACTAGACTATTTACATGAAAATAGAACGGACTTTTCTATTCTCGAACCTTGGATCTTAAGCCCACTGAGCCACACTAACGCAGCGAAGCCAAAATTGTCATTCTTCAGTTTGTATCAAAATATTCATCAAATCGCCATTGTTCGATAATGAAATCTTACAGCCGGTCATTGTCAGGCAGGAGTTCTTGTGTGGTAAAGCCGTCAAGGAGGGTAAATGTATCTTGCTGCTCATTGCAAGAATTAAAGGGCCAGGAAGAGGTCAACATCTATATAAGTGAGGGGTCGGAGGTCAGCAATTAACACGGCGCTTCCTATTCTGCTGTCATTCAGCGGAATGGAAAAATCCTAATGTTTTCGGCAACCACAATAATTGGAAAGTCATCAGCGTTGATTTCCGTTTATTTCCTCTCTTCACACTCGTCAGGACTACTTATCGGTCTACTTGGGTGTTGTGGGTTTAAGCAGCTTCTAATGGATAGATCGATTATAACTTTAAAATTGATGTGGCTATTCTTACGTACGAGTAGAAATATAGGCTGTGTAGGTCTTTAATGACATCCTACATTCTTAAGTGCAAAATGGATGGCAGTGCTTTTACCGTATATACTCAGCTGACAACAATCACTCTTAAAGGGCTCCTTCACAATGTTTGCATGTTGGTTTTGTTTGACATTTTTGCTGGGTTCAATTCTAAATATATTGGTTGTATAGTTTAGATACAAGAAAATTTACAAATTTAGCATGTTAAAGCGCCACTCACATTTATTTTATTTTGCTACCTGAGTGGTATAAGTAATATCTATTCCCTGTCCATGATAGGATACTTACAAGCCATCATCTCCTGTTGTTCTTGGCACCATCCGGTCATCTTCTGCTAGTTGAGACTAGTCAGATCAGCCCAGTGTTGCTGGGTGGACCGGAAGTCACTTTTCAATATAAGTCTATGAGAGCAGGAAGGTGGCTTTCATGGACGCATTGCGAGCTTGTGACCATTATATCGGTCTTTCCGGTCAGTAAGGAACTGCAGTTGCAAGGTGGTGGAACGACATCGGAAAGAACAGTAGACAGTAGCTGATAAGTATATTACTGGGACAAGAAACATGCTTTAGTGATACCACTCCGGTGGTGAAATATTAAAAAAAATGCTGACTAGGTACTTAAAGGTAATATTCAAAGGGCTTTAAAGACTTACAATGGGCATGAAAAGCTTCTTTAAAGGGAACCTGTCACTCAATTCATGCTGGCTTAATCATAGGCAACATGAATCAGAACCTAGCTGCATGATTACAGCCAGGTATGCCCCAGCATTACAGAGAAAACATAGAGTCATTTCGGAGACAATATGGAGAGCCTGATTGGCTTTGATATGCTCCAGCTTTCTCCCTATTTACAATATGGGGGAGACCTGTCAATCAACTAGAACATTGCAGGGAGAAAGATTATTTATGAGCAGTACAATTTTTAGTAAGTAGTTAGCCTGGACCCATACAGTCTAGATAGAGTTTGACCTGGATCCATAATACCTAGATAGTGGTTGGTCTAGACTCATACACCTTAGATAGTGGTTTTCCTGGACCCATACACCCTAGATAGTGGTTGGCCTGGACACATACAGCCTAGATAGTGGTAGGCCTGGACCCATTTACCATAGGTAGTGGTTGAACTAGACCCATACACTCTAGATAGGGGTTAGCCTGGACCAATACACCCTAGATAGTGATTGACCTAGACCCTTACCCCCTAGATAGTAAATGGCCTAGATCCATGCACCCTAGATTGTGGTTGGCCTGGACCAATACACCCTAGATAGTGTTTGGATTAGACCCATATACCTGAGATAGAGGTTGGCCAAGCTAATTTTTGCTCACTTGGCCACAACTATCTCTTCCAGCTCCCTCATACACACGTGCATTTATCTCAGCCAATTGTTCTTGGGTTTTCGATGGGAAGACTGGAGGAAACCATTGCCAGACACCTCTTAACTCCTGGGTGACAAAAAGGATTGGGTTCTGTAATTTGACCCCCAATATCTCTTTTCCCCGACACCATCTGTCAGGAGGCCCCATACACATTAGAGGAATGGGATGTCCTAACAAAATCGGTGGGATTAATATGACTTTAATGTGTACAGGTGGCCAAAGTTGGGTGTGTAAATGATTTGCCCCACTACTCACAGCCTCCTAAACTTTATCATGTTGCTTGTGGGATGGCCACTCATTCATTTGCCTCTTATTTATAACCTACAGTTAGCGTTCTTATGAAGTTCTCAATATTATCTACCAGGTCTGCACTGACCCTAGAGAATTTTTTCTTGAAAAGTTTTAGTTCATGTTATATATGATTATTAGTAGATATCTACGTTTTATATTTGTTCTTTAGGATTAGTATTGACGTAACTTACAAAGTGAAGATGTTCTATCACTGGACCGCTCAGTACTGTGTCTTGTTTTATAGATTACTGGCCATTTTACTATATATTGACCCCTACTTTAACCATTCCCCCAAGACTGACAGCATGCTAAATAGTGGAGCCTAGCAGTTAATAAATTCCTGTTCCAGCATTCTTCTGTAGTCTCAGCCATTATGGGCATCTCATCATGTCTTATTCACCAGACACCCTTCATTTACATATTAATAGGATGGTGCTGACAGTCCAGCCTAGCCTTACTGCAACAGACATAGACAATGATCAAGCATTAACTCTTTACTCTGACTAGATGATTAAAGGGTTTGTCTAGGGTAGAAAATTAGGAGTTGATAGAAGAAAGTCCCCCATTCAGCACCCTCCTCTATTAGCCAGAGTGAAGAGCGGCTACCAAGAATGTCATGTTCTTTGGAGGACCTAGCTCAATTTATCCCGTAAACTACATGGGAAGTCCATTGATTCAAAGTGGCATTGTGTAATTCTCAATCTCTCCTGTGGGGGCACAGCAGAAGAACTAAACACATACTGATGGGTATTAGACAAATTACACCCAATTGATGCAACGTCCAGATTAGGCTGGGTTTACACAATATAATTTTTCTAAGGGTCTGGACCAATAATTTCATCCTTCAAAATGTTATCTTAATGAATAATTTATGTCTAGAAATAAGAAAAAGAGTTGTGACTTTTATTATAATAATAATAATAATAATAATAATAATAATAAAGCTTTATTTATATAGCGCCAACATATTCCGCAGCGCTTTACAATGTAGGGTTAGCGTACAGAAAATATACAGTAAGTAATTACAATAGAGAACAAATAAAGTACAATCATTGGATACAAAAACAATAGGCATAGAATCAATGTGGAAAAAAAAAAAATACAATAAATAAAGCAAGAAATGAAGGTGACCCTGCTCAAAAGAGCTTACAATCTACGACGGGATAGGGGTTGTACAAGGTGCCGGGGCTTATTGCACTGGTGGTCCAGGCATCTTGAGGAAATGGGGTATAGGGCTAAGCTTACATGAATGGTCATCAGTCTGTGTAGACCTTTATGGTTTGGTGGAGTTTGTAGAAGAATAATGTCCAGAGGATAGCCCATTCACTGTCTACAGTACAATGGACATGTTAGGGAGTATGATAGGCCGCCTTAAAAAGATGCGTCTTTAGGGATCGTCTGAAGCCATGCAAGTTGTGGATTGTCCTGATTTCTTTGGGTAAGGCATTCCAGAGGTTTGGTGCAGCTCTGGAAAAGTCTTGGAGCCGGGAATGGGAGGATCGGATTAGTGCAGATGTTAGTTGAAGGTCATTTGAGGAACGTAGAGAGCGGGTGGGGTGATAGACAGAGATGAGGGAGGAGAGGTAGGGGGGAGCTGCACTGTGAAGAGCTTTGTGGGTGAGAACAAGCAATTTGAATTTGATCCTGTAGTATACGGGCAGCCAGTGCAATGACTGGCACAGAGCAGAGGCATCTGAGCAACGATTGGCCAGATGGGTGATCCTGGCTGCTGCATTAAGGATGGACTGGAGAGGAGAAAGTCTGGTGAGGGGGAGGCCGCTTAATAGAGAGTTGCAATAGTCAAGTCGGGAATGGATTAGGGCCACGGTGAGGGTTTTTGTTGTTTCCAGGGTGAGAAAGGGGCGGACTCTAGAGATATTCCTCAGGTGTAAGCATTATTAAAATCCCTTCTCGACTTCCACCATATTTGTAAAGGAATTTTAAGCTGCAGGCTCAGGAAATTAATTTGCTTAATAATCACAGGTGCCGGCTGTGTTGTACAGGTGACATCTGACTCTATCTGTTACGGGAGAAACAGAAGTATTGCAGTGAAGTGAACCAATGATCAAGTGATCACATGTCCCTAGTGAGATTAAAAAATAAATTAAAAATGTGAAAAAAATACATATGTTATATAAAAAAATTGAAGTTGTTGTGGCCAATTTACATTGTACTTCTATACTGTGAAGGGCCGCCCAATCAATCTTGCAGCATTTGGCTAAATTTGATCAGAAAGTATAGCCCTGTACACTTCAGAATTCATCTGAAGTTCATCTGAAGTCTAAAGTTATGTCATCACTAGCCACTAATGCCTCAGGGCCATTGGAAGCCATGCTTGCCCGGCCATAACACAGCTTCCACCAGGTGTTACACAGGATGTTCTGTGCTTTGGATCCTGAGTCGTTTCAAGCCTTCTCCATGCTTTCTTCTTCCCAGCATTGCAGCACAGGTTGATCTTAGTTTTGTCTGTTCTTAGAATGCTTTTCCACAACTGGGCAACTTCTTGAGATGTTTTTATGGCAAAGTCTAATTTGGCTTTTCTACTTTAAGGCTTGATTAATGGTTTTCACCTTGTGGTGAACCCTCTTTAGTTGCTTTCAAGAAGTCTTCTCTTTATGGTAGACTTACATCCTGAATCACCTCCTTCCTGGAGAATGTTCTTCATTTGGGTGGATGTTGTGAAGGGGTTTTCCTTCAACATGGAAAGGATTTTGTGATCATCCATCACTTCCATGGATATCCAAGCATTTCTGAGTTCGCGAGCTCACTGTACTGATGAGGGGCAGTCACCCCGAAACGCAGCGTCTGCAGTTTGGGGTTCTGATCTGGCACAAATCCTAAGTCATATTAAAAGACTTGTTAAAGAGTCGATTATGACTTTTAAGGATTGCTACCCTTATTGGGTGGCATTAAAGTTTCTCACTTCCTCATTGAAGTGACAATTTGCATATTTCCCAGAGGAGCATTGAGTGGGAAGACTCCTTATCAGCTTATCTCTCTCCTTATGGCAACAGGCAGATTCCTCTCCATAAGGTAGAAAGCTAGTTCCCTAGACCTCCTCTCAGCCTCTCATGCAGCCAGATCAGAACTCCCATGCACTGTACTGATGAGGGGCAACCCCCCCGAAATGCAGTGTCTGTAGTTTGGGGTTCTGATCTGGTACAAATCCCAAGTCATATTAAAAGGCTTGTTAAAGAATCGATTATGACCTTTAAGGATTGCTACCCTTATTGGGTGTCATTAGAGTTTCTCACTTCCTCACTGAAGTGACAATTTGCAAGCTCACAAGTGCTTTCTTCTTTTTTGCAGAATGTACCAAACTGTTCATTTGGCCACGCCTTACATTTCTGCTATCTCTCTGATGGATGTCTCCTTTTTTCAGCCTGATGATGGTTTGTTTCTCTTCCATTAAGAGCTCCTCTTACTGCATGTAGTGGGTTCACAGAATCAGCTTCTGATTACAAATGCCACACCTGGAATCAGCTCCAGACTTTTTTATCTACATAATTGATGGATTAACCAGGAAATAGACCATTGAAGAGCCTTTGAGGTAATTGTCCAATTACCTTTGGTCCCTTGAAAAAGAGTCAGCTATGTATTAAAGAGCTGTAATTCTTAAACCCTTACTTTAAAGAGGACCTGTCACCAAACCAGGCATGGTGATCTAATTACAGCACTGAATGCAGCATGTCTGCAGCATGCAGACAAGGGGTCACCCAGCACTTGAGCAGCCCTGTACCCCGAGATAATACACTTAGAAAACTTACATGCTCCAGCCAAATAGGAGGTGGCTAGGGGCTGCAGCCAAGGGCAGATTCACACCCCCTGCATGTTTAATCTGCCCACCGCTGCCAATCATTGTCTCCCTCTTCAGCAGCATTTAAATAGAGGTTTTTTTTTTCAGAACTTGCCATTTGGCTCCGCCCCTCAGGGGGGCAGGGCTAAACGGACTTTCAGGGAGAGAGAAAAAAACTCTGTTTAAATGCTGCTGAAGAGGGAGAGAATGATGGGCAGCGGTGGGCAGATTACACATGCAAGGGGTGTGAATCTGCACTTGGCTGCAGCCCCTAGCCACCTCCTATTTGGCTGGAGCATGTAAGTTTTCTAAGTGTATTATCTCGGGGTACAGGGCTGCTCATGTGCTGGGGGACCCCTTGCCTGCATGCTGCAGACATGCTGCATCCAGTGCTGTAATTAGATCACCATGCCTGGTTTGGTGACAGGTCCTCTTTAATTAGAATTTGAATAGCCTCAAATTAAAGCTGAAAGTCTGCACTTTAAGTTCATATTGATTATTTAACTGTATCCTAAATATGTTTACATGTTTTGTAAAAACAGCTGAAATGCCAAAACTTGTGTCACTGTCTAAATATTTCTGGACGTAACTGTATATGTGATGCATATATATATATATACTATATATATATGCATCACATATACAGTTACGTCCAGAAATATTTAGACAGTGACACAAGTTTTGGCATTTCAGCAGTTTTTACAAATCATATGAACATATTCAGGATACAGTTGAATACATACAGTTAGGGTCAGAAATATTTGGACAGTGACACAAGTTTTGTTATTTTAGCTGTTTACAAAAACATGTTCAGAAATACAATTATATATATAATATGGGCTGAAAGTGCACACTCCCAGCTGCAATATGAGAGTTTCCACATCCAAATCGGAGAAAGGGTTTAGGAATTATAGCTCTGTAATGCATAGCCTCCTCTTTTTCAAGGGACCAAAAGTAATTGGACAATGGACTCTAAGGGCTGCAATTAACTCTGAAGGCGTCTCCCTCATTAACCTGTAATCAAAGAAGTAGTTAAAAGGTCAGGGGTGGATTCCAGGTGTGTGGTTTTGCATTTGGAAGCTGTTGCTGTGACCAGACAACATGCGGTCAAAGGAACTCTCAATTGAGGTAAAGCAGAACATCCTGAGGCTGAAAAAAAAGAAAAAATCCATCAGAGAGATAGCAGACATGCTTGGAGTAGCAAAATCAAAAGTTGGGTACATTCTGAGAAAAAAGGAATTGACTGGTGAGCTTGGGAACTCAAAAAGGCCTGGGCGTCCACGGATGACAACAGTGGTGGATGATCGCCGCATACTTTATTTGGTGAAGAAGAACCCGTTCACAACATCAACTGAAGTCCAGAACACTCTCAGTGAAGTAGGTGTATCTGTCTCTAAGTCAACAGTAAAGAGAAGACTCCATGACAGTAAATACAAAGGGTTCACATCTAGATGCAAACCATTCATCAATTCCAAAAATAGACAGGCCAGAGTTAAATTTGCTGAAAAACACCTCAAGAAGCCAGCTCAGTTCTGGAAAAGTATTCTATGGACAGATGAGACAAAGATCAACCTGTACCAGAATGATGGGAAGAAAAAAGTTTGGAGAAGAAAGGGAACGGCACATGATCCAAGGCACACCACATCCTCTGTAAAACATGGTGGAGGCAACATGATGGCATGGGCATGCATGGCTGTCAATGGCACTGGGTCACTTGTGTTTATTGATGACATAACAGCAGACAAGAGTAGCCGGATGAATTCTGAAGTGTATCGGGATATACTTTCAGCCCAGATTCAGCCAAATGCTGCAAAGTTGATTGGACGGCGCTTCATAGTACAGATGGACAATGACCCCAAGCAAACAGCCAAAGCTACCCAGGAGTTCATGAGTGCAAAAATGTGGAACATTCTGCAATGGCCAAGTCAATCACCAGATCTAAACCCAATTGAGCATGCATTTCACTTGCTCAAATCCAGACTTAAGACGGAAAGACTCACAAACAAGCAAGACCTGAAGGCTGCGGCTGTAAAGGCCTGGCAAAGCATTAAAAAGGAGGAAACCCAGCGTTTGGTGATGTCCATGGGTTCCAGACTTAAGGCAGTGATTGCCTCCAAAGGATTCGCAACAAAATATTGAAAATAAAAATATTTTGTTTGGGTTATGTTTATTTGTCCAATTACTTTTGACCTCCTAAAATGTGGAGTGTTTGTAAAGAAATGTGTACAATTCCTACATTTTCTATCAGATATTTTTGTTCAACCCTTCAAATTAAACGTTACAATCTGCACTTGAATTCTGTTGTAGAGGTTTCATTTCAAATCCAATGTGGTGGCATGCAGAGCCCAACTCGCGAAAATTGTGTCACTGTCCAAATATTTCTGGCCCTAACTGTATATATGTATATAGAAAAAGGGCAGAACTTAATCCTTAATAAGGGTGGTGCAAATCAGTCCAGGGCTTAGTTCCTTCACCCCCAATATGCAGACCAAATGATGACTCCAGCACTCCACAAATGATGTATATTGCCTTTAATGGCCTTCCGGCATCTATGTGGTGGACATTTCGGTCCCCAGACCTTCTTCCAGCTCAGACCTTCTTCCAGGCTGGAAGAAGGTCTGAGGACCAAAACGTCCACCACATAGATGACTGAAGGCCATTAAAGGCAATATACATCATTTGTGGAGTGCTGCAGTCATCATTTCGTCTGTATATATATGTATATATATATATATATTTATATATATATATATATATATATATAATGTATGTATATATACATATATATATATATATATATATATATATACTGTATATGTATAAAAGATAGGGGCATATCATATTACAGAACAATTTCTAATGTTTCAGGGGCGCCTGGCGATTCGAGGACCATTGGCTGTACAATATTCTAAATTGCCATGATTATCACCAAGCTTTCCTCCACCACATGCTACGAGCGGGAGAGTGGATTTCGGCATTGTTTGCCAGTATAATAAGTCACTTCATGTTCTTCCTGCTGTCAGAAGGCCGACCAGTTTCCAACTGTTACAAATAAGTGAGGCACGATATTTTCATGGAGATTTGCAGCACCGATAGGAGGTTGGCGGGACTTATGAAGGAGAGTAATCCAGACAGATCAACTCTACAAGGGAAAGAATAGCTGATGCATTACCTGGTTTTCCTTTAACTGCATCGAGTAGGTTATTAAAGACAAACTGTCATGTCTACTAATAAAAAGGGCTGGATGATGGTTATCAATACCTCACTACGCAAATTCAGTATGTGTCAGAATGCTTTATTCAATGTTTAATACTTGCTTTCAATGGATTTTGATGAAAAAGAGTCTTGATATGCCAGAATTTGCAAATTTGTGGATCTCTCACACATCTTCAATTTCTAAATTGTCATAAAATGATAACATGAAGGCTTTCTGTCATTGACGAGCAGTGTGTTCATGTGGCGAAAAAGATCAGATGACCTATCCATGCAATAACCCATTTTTGTCACTTACCCAGAGTCTGATCCTGCAACTGCCACCAGGCGCCACTGTGTTCATTCACTCCAAAGGTGGGGCTGGTGATGTAGCGGTCTGACTTGTGGATGTGTTGTATGGCTGCCCAGCTGCAGTCATTAACTCTGACTTCAGCTAATTAGGAAGTACTGGGGTCTATGTGAATACTCTGTGTGTTCCTGCTGGTTGCCAGATATACTCCCTGGTTCACTTGGTTTTCCTGCTTTGTATTACTGATTTTCAGGATTGACCTCTGCCTCATTTTGTACTATTTCTCTAGCCTGATGATTTTGTACGTTTCTCATATATCGGCTTTGACCCTGCTTGGTGGCTTTTCTACTCCTGGACTGCAACCCATCTATAGATAGCAACCCCCTGGACCTTGCATTAAAGTCAGATCCCTGTATAGGGGTTAAAGGGTGTCTGGGTATCTTGGGGTTCTTCCTGACGGTGTGGTTTGCATTTAGTCTGTCCAGGATTTTTATCTGTAACTCGGATAGACAGTATTTACTAAGACTGATACCTTTACACACCGTAACTACGGTGTAGCAACTGAGAGGCAATCCGGATTTCCGTCACCGTTGCCCTGAGATTGCTATGAAATTGCAGTGTGTAATTGTGGAACGCGATAGGGATTTTTAAAGTTGCTCCCGGTTGCGACTTCAGAGCATTGTTCAAAAAACAGAGGCAACCCTGAAGGTGAATTGCCCTGGTTTTGCCGTGTGAACGGGCGATAGGGATGGAATCTGCGTGGCATAGTGCTTTCCCAGAGGCGTGGCACAGCGTGCTGGATACCGCACCATCAGCGATGATTGGTGGGGGCTACTATGTTTCCATTGGCTGTCCCTTCACAGGGCGACATATTTGAAGAGCTGTCCATTCACACTGCACAATTGCAATGGCGTCATGTATTAGCCAGCCTTCCTGCGCAGGCTGGCCAATCATGACGCTATTGCGTTGTTTAATCAGTGTGATTGGGGCGCGGAATACACAAGTCTGTCACGCCTATGTTCTGGCGGCGCTGAACATGTACGCCCACATTCCTTTGTGGATTGCGGCGTGTGAAACGGCGTCAGGAGTCAACCGGATGTTTCCAAATGTTGGCGTGGGAACTTCCGGGACGATACATCACCTTGGGTTGAGGGCGCGTGTACATGCGGCTTCGGCGTTCGGAGGCAACCGTCAAAAACGTGCGCGCACGTTCGGTTGCCTCCGATCGCCGCCAAAAGTTGCGGCGTGTAAAGGTACCTTTAGGCCACTCTAATAAAAAGATCAATAGTATAATTTGCATCTAGAATCAGGCTCTCTGCCTCTACATTATGCTGCTCTCAGATTAAATAGCAAAATCCTGCTGACAGGTTCCCTTTAATACATTTTCTGGATGTTTTGCTGTCTGTAACAGAATTTGAGAACGACACCTAGATTTAGACTATAATTTCCACTAAACTATAGAAATCTGTCAACCCACAGTTGGCGACCCTTTACTGGTTAAACCCGCTTCAATTTCTCACCCAAAATTTTTAAGTCCAATTAAAGTCCAATTATCCAATTTTCAAGTCCAATCGTATCGTTTTTTAATTATTTTAAAAAGGTTAAAAATTACTGTTAAAAAAAATAATTTGGTTTCAGTCGCCATTTTCTGAATGCAACTCAAAACCTTATACTTTTTCTGTCATTAAAGCTGAATTAGGTCTTCTTTTTTCTTTGCAATCTGTCGCGTTTATTGATACTATATGTGCTTTTTTCTGCATTTTTGTAAGCAGCCAAGCGACAAAAATATGAAGTTTTGTCATTTATTTTTCTACATTTCCTGTATGAGTTAAAATGCAGTGATTTGATTTACCTTGCGTTGGATACCGTGGGCTCCCTATCTCATCCTGCAATTGGGCACCTTTGCCAGCTACCCCCAGCGTTTAGTGGGCGTATCCCTGTATCCATATAAACCTTTTGCAACTACCTTAGTTCCACTAGTGGCAGGATTATCAACATGACAATCCTTTTCCTAGGCCAGGCGTCTTGTGGCATCAATGATTCATGCTTGTTTCCACCATATATTCACACTGGATTCTCTCTGAAAAAATACTTGAGCACACTGAAGAAGGCCCATAAAGTGGGCCGAAACATTTGTTTTTGTTCTAATTTACATAAAATAAAATATCACAGAAAACTAAAGCTGTTTCAAGTGCAAAGTAATTTTTCTCTATTTCACTGATAACCAAACATATTTTTCCCTACATCTTTCAGATCTGGCAAGTGCATACAAAAAGGTACAACATTTTGTGAAATTTCCAACGTTTTTGCTTAAGTTGAGATGTTTCTTGAGATTCAACAAAATCTGGTGAAAACTGGTTCATAGGCCAGTGTGTCTTTAAGTGTGAAAACCAAATTTAACAGAAGTTATTGAAGAATATTTATACATACTGTGATCGGTAATGATTATGGTGGTCAGATCAGATCCCCTTGGGCGCACTGATCGAAGCATCGAGGTTTCTCTTTTCCGGAGTGATCACGAGGTGAATACGGAGACAGCCACAAGAATATTCCCAAGATCAGTGTTTGGCACGTCTTGTTCCTATTTCAGTGAGGATAATCCGTATGAGTGTCATGATATGCCATTCCCCTTGTCCCAGATGGCAATAGCCGAGGAAGGAAGTGTCACGTCACGGACTAGGGAGTATCTGGATACTGTGTGTGATAGTGGCGCACAGACCAGTGGTGTCCGGCACACTACACACAATAACTGGGGAAGCACCCGGGGGAAAAAATACAATGGAGGGCCCTGCTCATAGTGAACAGGGAAAAGGAGACCTCCTGCACTTACCTGCGGTTGTGCTTTGATTCCCCTACCATCCCTATACAGGTTCTTTTACTCCATCGCCAAGCAGGATACCTAGTCCCTCGCTGGCCCTGATGTTACCCCTAAATAGGGAGATGGCCAGCAGGAGCCCTAGTCTCAATCGCTGCACTAACAACAATGAGGGGAAAGAGGAGACTGACAAAAACAACTTCACACCTGCTGCCACTCTCCTAGGCAGCAGACAGCTTGGCAAGATCAGCTTCTCCAGAGAACTTCCATCACCTCAGGTTCAATCACCAGCATGAATGCTGGACCATGTGACCATATAAAAGAGATAGGAGAGATCACAAAGTAGCCACACCGGGAAAGAAAAATAAAGAACATTGCAGCAACTGACATTAACTCCTACACTGCCAAAGGAAAGAAGCACATTTAAAATGAAGTCTCAAAACAGGAATGAGACAGAGGTCCCAAACCTGTCACACGTGACAGGAAGACTCAAACACACAGGTGCTCTTTGACTTTGGTCCCTTCTATTATTGACCCCTTTTTCATGTAGGATATTCTTAAGTGGAGGAGTTAATTTCTTCATGGTCTCTCCTGTACATAGAACTCCTTTAGTGCCTCATGTAAAAAAAGTTATTTTCTCTGCTTTTGGACATGTTTTGGTTCTTATGATGACACTGGATACTGTCCACCATGCAAAAAAGCTTTCTGACCCCCTAGGAACATAAAAAATGTATCTACTGGCAGACACAGATTGGAAAGGGCCCCTGCACAAGAACAATATAAGGGCCATTTAGCTGTACAAAGCTCATCAGCATTGGAGGTAGATTACCCTTTGCACCAATGATATGACCACCCCTGAATGTATCCATTAGCTCCTGGACATATTGCCCAAAGCTTTGCATTTAATTTGGTGCACATTATCCAATCCCGCTCTTTTGGGATTAGCCATTTTAATCCTTGCAATATAAACTGAAGATAAAAATTGTCTTTCAAACTTTCACCTGCCCCTCCCTCCTGTCAGTCTGTCTAATCTCCCTCCTATTAAGTATGAAGGAGTCGGGGCATTAGCTTCTGTGTGAACTTAACTCTGAAGGAAGATGATGTTTATTAGTCACCTATGACACCGGGAGGATGGCTTGTCTAATCAAAAAGTCCTGACCTGCAAAACACGTCTCTGCATCACAGCGGGATTATTACAATGTTTTCCAGATATGAGATCACGTAATAGCCAAAATTTCTAATACCAAGTGTGTCAGCATAGGTGGACTACCCAAATTAGTCATCAGTACCACCATGGAGGATTTGTATCAATTAGTAGAGCCTGTTTGAGTATTTCAGTGGGGTGAGGGTAAGGGGAAGCAGTAAGAACCCTATTGAAGCTTATCTTCCATAAAAATTAAGGATCCACCATGTCAACATCCAACATGGCCAAATACCACGTCTTCCAACTTCTTTTGTCAGCGACTGTTGTACGGCCCCATATAAATCACCAGGTAATGCTTCTGAAAATGTGTCCTCTGGATGTCTTTCGTCTCATGTATAGTGGCCAACTTTAAGAACAAATAATAGATACAAATTGTTTCATTCCAATATGGATTCGGCTGATTATTTTAAAGGGATTGTCCACCACTTTGATGTCGTACTGCTGACATATTTGTACCTAACAACCCAACTGACCAGCTGTCTGTAGCTTAAGCTAGAACACATCATCTTAATAGACTGTTAGGTCACATGAATATTTTGTGAGTTTTTTACCTCAGGATTTGTAGCCAAAACCAGTAGGTGATAAATACAGAAGTGGTGATGTGTTTCTATTATACTTTTCCCCTGATTTGGCTACAAATACTGAGGTAAAACCCTCACCAAATACTCAGCATGTGCACATGACCTGATATTACTGAGGTAAAATACTCACCAAATACTCAATGTGTGCACATGACCTGATATTACTGAGGTAAAATACTCACCAAATACTCAATGTGTGCACATGACCTGATATTACTGAGGTAAAATACTCACCAAATACTCAATGTGTGCACATGGTCTGATATTACTGAGGTAAATTACTCACTAAATACTCACTGTGTGCACGTGGCCTGATATTACTGAGGTAAACAACATTGGACATTGTTATAATATGTTTTGGGCCTCTAATCATCTAATGAGCTCTTCCATATTTATTTTATTGAGGGAGAGAAGCAGGATTTAAGAAACTATCTTATCATCCTACCATAGACAGGTGGAAGGTACAACGGAGTGAAGTACCTGCTGCAGATAGAGAGAGGAGGCTCTCACTGCAGACAGAGGGGGAGGATCCCACTGCAGACAGAGGAGGAGGATCCCACTGCAGACAGAGGGGGGAGGCCCCTGCTGCAGTCAGAGGGGGAGGATCCCACTGCAGACAGAGGGGGGAGGCCCCTGCTGCAGTCAGAGGGGGAGGATCCCACTGCAGACAGAGGGGGAGGATCCCACTGCAGACAGAGGGGGGAGGCCCCTGCTGCAGACAGAGAGGGAAGATCCCACTGCAGACAGAGGGGGAGGATGCCACTGCAGACAGAGGGTGGAGGCCCCTGCTGCAGACAGAGGAGGAGGATCCCATTGCAGACAGAGGGGGAGGATCCCACTGCAGACAGAGAGGGGAGACCCCTGCTGCAGACAGAGAGGGAAGCTTCCACTGCAGACAGAGCACTGAGGCTCCCATTGCAGACAGCGAGGGGAGGCTTCTGCTGCAGACAGAGGGGGAGGATCCAACTGCAGACAGCGAGGGGAGGCTCCTGCTGCAGAAAGAGGGGGAGTATCCTACTGCAGACAGAGGAGGGAGGATCCCACTACAACTAGAGTAGGGAGGCTCCCACTGCAGCCAAAGGGGGAAGACTCCCACTGCAGACAGAAAAGATAGGCTCCCACTGCAGACAGAGGAGAGAGGCATCCACTGCAGGCAAAGGAGGCATGCATCCACTGCAGCCAGAGGGGAGAGGCTCCCACTGCCGACAGAGGAGAGAGGCATCCACTGCAGGCAAAGGAGGCAGGCATCCACTACAGCCAGAGGGGGGAGGCTCCCACTGCAGACAGAGGAGGCTCCCACTTCAGATAGAGGAGAGAGGCTTCTACTGTAGACAGTTGTAATACAGTTAATTATAGCTAATTATAGGTAAGAGGAGCAAGAGAAGAACATCACTGAAGTTTTGTAAAATAAAGAGATGTCCCCTCCTGTACCTATATGTCCTGATTGTCTAGAGTTATTGTAATTGTGCTTGTCTCCCCTATCCTCATGTAAAGCGCCATGGAACCTAATGGCGCTATATAAATAAATAATAATAAGAAAATGCTTTCTATATTATTTATTTATATTTACTGTATTACATTTGACATTGTAAAATGAGACAAAAAAGAATCAAAGGAAAGAGGGAGAATTCAGGAGGAAATGCTGGGATACTTTATATATTTTTCATATTGTCATGAAAAATTAGAAATGGCAAATATTCTTTATAATCTCTCTATGATCTTAATACACAAATGTTATAAAGGAAAATTAAGACATCTGGACAGTCAATCGATTAAAAAAAAAGTCTACAAATAATAACCATTCTGCGATTACAGGCCCCAGCCTCCAGCAACTTAAGTCCAAGAGTTTTATTAAAATGGAGCGACTTCCACTGAGATGTTATGGAGAAGCGGAGTCTAATACGAGCGACCCAAGAACTCAATACTTTTCTACTTTCATCTCGGATTTCCTCCCGTAAGACGCAGAGTTTCCCCACTGGATATTTCAATAATGCATAAGGATAAACCATATTTATCGGCGCACAGTGAAGGATCCCTGGCGCTTGGCGAGATGAAAGGTAAAATACTTTGGATCTGACTTGTTTTGTGATTGTGCAAAAAAAAAAAAACCCTTTCAGCTGCAGATTGTTTTTTCTCATAGTGTTGGAGGAGGAGCAGGGTCGTGTCACTCAGCTTCAACCCACCATTGCTGTATTGTCAGTGCAGTGTCGTAGTGCCATGATCCTTATTATTATATGTTTATGGATACTCCCTGCATAGTTACCTAGATCTAGGATATGATTGGTCTCAAATTGTGCAGGCCTGGATAATACTAGGAAAGAGTGAAGATATAAGGTGTATGTTACATTCAGTGCAATATACAATCTATACTGTATATCAGGGGTGGACATATCATTGGTGCAGGCTAATAGCAAGATGGGGGACTTATATACTACCAGGACCAGGTATTTTTTCCTGTATGTGCTATTATTCGGTCACTATGTGGTAATGTATGCTTTTTTATGGCGTGGCAGTATTTCTCCTTTTATGTGGTATTATTTGGTCACTATGTAGTAATGTTCGCTCTGATTATGGTGTGGTGGTATTTCTCTATGTATGTGGTATTATTCAGTCACTATGTGGTAATGTATGCTCTGATCATGGTGTGGCGGTATTTATCCATGTATGTGGTACTATTCGGTCTCTATGTGGTAATGTATGCTCTGATCATGGCGTGGCGGTATTTCTCCTTGTATGTGGTATTATTCGGTCACTATGATGTAATGTACACTTTGATCATGGTGTGGAAGTATTTCTCCTTGTATGGATATTATTCGGTTACTATGTGGTGGTAATGTGGCATTCTTGTGGTTCGGTCGCCACAGTGGTACTGCAACTTCCCCACAGGTGTAGTGCCATGCCCGCAGCTAAGAAGGGTGAACCTTACTGAGACGCACAACCACACACTCAAAACCCATCCAAACTCCAGGCCAGGAGATGCAGTGTGGAAGAGGCTTGCTGAAAGAACAGACCCTATCTGCTGGCTGGAGAAGGGAGTAGGTTTAGGGGGTGGGGAAAGGAAGTTAGTGAGATGGTAGGAGAAGAGTGAAGCAAGATGGCTTTCTAGTAGGAAGATGGGGAAGGGGTGAGAGTAGGACCGGCTCGGGTCAGCTGCTTATCCACAACCCTGAGGACCCCCCGAATCCTCAGCCAGCCATCCAGGTCGGGTAGAGGAACGCGCTGCAAAGTGGTGCCGGCCCCAATTTAGTTTGGATCTGCAAGACCTAGTCAAGAAACCAGAGGCCACTGGACTACACGTGCAGTGGCCACCACCGTGGACTCTCCCAAACACAGTGACTATGGAAGTTCAAGAGGACATGCCAGGCCATCGTTCAGAAGGGCCCACAGTTGCCTGCTTCAGGATTAGTAGCACAAGGACACGGGGGAGGAAAAAGAGTAAAGTGTCAGGATGGGCAGCATGGAAAGGCTTACACTTGGTGTCTCAGTTAGGTGAACTTATGCTATTTGTGAGCTGACCAAGTTGCAATCTTGGAGGACACAGCACCCTGGCTGAGTTGTAATTGGACTTGAACCTTCAGTAAAAGCACCGGTAAGAAATGCAACCCTTGTGTCTAGCTATTCCTTCCTGCACCCTGCACTAACCACTACAACTCCCATCATCACAACATTTCACCAATCCTGAATCCCAGGGGCCTGCTCCATCTGTGGGGGTGAACCTTACTGAGATGCACAACCACACACCCAACACCCATCCAAATTCCAGGCCAGGGAGATGCAGGGTGAAAGACGCTCGCCGAGATAGCAGATCCAATCTGTTGGCTGGAGGAGGGTGTATTTTTTGGGGGTGGGGAAAGGAAGTTAGTGAGAAAGTAGGAGAAGAGAGAAGCAAGATGGCGTTCTAGGAGAAAGTTGGGGACGAGGTGAGAGCAGGACCGGGCTCAGGTCAGCTGCTAATAACCAACCCTGAGGACCCCCAAATCTACAGCCAGCCATCCAGGTCGGGTAGAGGAATGAGCTGCAAAGGGATGCCAACCCCAATTTGGTTTGGATCTGCAAGACCAAGTCAAGAAACCGGAGGCCACTGAACTGCACATGCAGTGGCCACCACCGTGGACTCTCCCAAGCACAGTGACAATGAAAGGTCAAGAGGAAGTGCCAGGCCATTGCTTAGAAGGGCTTGCAGTCGCCTGCTTCGGGATTAGTAGCATGAGGACACAGGGGATGAAAAGGAGTAAAGTGTCAGGAAGGGCAGCACAAAAAGACTTACACCTGGTGTCTTAGTGTTGTGAACCTAGACTATCTGTGAGCTGGCCAAGCGGAATCTTGGAGGACACAGCACCCTGGCTGGGTTGTAATTGGACTTGAACCTTCAGTAAAAGCACCAGTAAGAACTGCAACCCTTGTGTCTGGCTACTTCTTCCCACGCCCTGCATTAACCACTACAGCTCCCATCATCACAACATTTCACCAAACCTATACCCCAGGGACCCACTCCATCTATGGGAAGCATTCCACCAAGCTGCCTATCTACCTATCTCCTGGGGACCTATACAAGCAGCGCTGGTCATTTCTGACCAGATACCACAGATGGCGTCACAAAAATAAATTATTTTCCCCTTGTAAATAATTCCCTTTTTAACGACCGGTCAAGGCCACGACTTCCAGGGAGAGCCACTGTGACACCCCCTGAACTGTTGAACCCTGTAGAGTCGAGTACCCTGGCCCCATGTCCGCTGCAGTAACGTGCACTCTGATCATGGTGAGAAAAAAAAAGTCAGAGTAGAGTAGGGGAGCTGCCAAACCCTGTCATGGTGGCAGGCTTAAAAAAATCTTTTGGCCAAACAAAATCTGATATCTATGTTTGTATGTGATCTGGTGTTTGATGGGAACTGTTAATGTGTGATTGGGGAGGATGTGGTGCAGAAGTGGAGTTTTTCCAACAGTGAGAGGTGGAACTGTGGAAGGTACAAGTGGTGGTGGTGGAGCTGGGATGGAGTCTCGGGAAGAAGACCGCAAAATTTTACCAGTTCAGGGCCCTGAAATTCCTAGTGTCAGCCCTGGGTGCAGCCACACAGGGGCCCAAGAGGTTAAGGGGAACATTTCTACCTCCAAAGGTAGGTGGAATTGTGCATTTTGATGAGTTTATCAGCTGCAAAGGGCTCTTATACTGTTCTTGCACAGGGGCCCATTTCTGTCTGTGTTTGCCAGTGCTATATATACAGTATTGTTACCTTTATAACACTGTCACTCCAATACTAAGCAGAATAAAATCACTTTTGAAGACCTCCCCAAAGTCGGTCAAACCTATTGACCCCCAATAGAGAACACGTGCACACTCAGCCGAATCAGGCAGTCATGCATGCAGCAATCCCGCGAGATAGATGTCAACTAGATGAGTGTTTGGTTGTCAGCTATCTAAGTTTATGTTGATGACTCACCCAGGGTATGGGGACTTACTTGTCTGAGCCCTCTTCTGCTTCTGTGGGGTTGTCAACGGTGGCCTGCCCAGACACATGGCCCTGGTGGTCCGCTTTTGAAAAGGAGATTTGGGAATGGGAATAAAGTTTGTATTGTAGTTTCGTGACGCCACCCGCAGCTTCTGGTGATTAGGCACCAGCGCCGCCTCAGTCCTCCGGAGGGTGGTGGTATAGTGGCCTTGATGGTACAGCTCCCTGCAGGTGGAGCTAACCCCCCGGAGCAGGGATGCACTGGCTGTGGTCGGGGTGCTGGTGAGGGATGGATGAGCAGGGTGCAGCGAAGCAATAAATACACAGAGACTTGTGCACTCTACCTGGGTACTTTACTGGAACATTGCAGATGGTGATACGGTTTAGCTGGCCGGGTAGTCACAACGGGCTGCAAAGTCTCTGGGAGTCTCCCGTGGAATGTCTGCTTGGAATTGCCCTGTGTCCTGCTCTCAATGCCTGTCTTGAGGTGCCCACTTTTTACCAGGCCCGCCGTAGATGGGGATCCTGGTGTGACAATTCCTCCGGACAGGGTGTCGGGGCCGGTAAACGGTCCGAGACCTCCGGTGTTCTCGGTGAGGGGCTGAACTCCCTCACCATCTGCGGAACTGGTTCTTCCATAAACAGACCAGGGTTCTCTCCTGAGTATGGGCGCTCGGGGAATTCCCTCCTTCCGTCTGGGCTGCCTATTTGCTCTCTCCAGGCCCCCTCCTTGGGATTCCTCCTTCGCTCACTCGCAGGATCCCCGTTCTCCGTCTTTCCTCAGCCTAGTCTGCAACTCAACTGTTTGTCCTCCCTCCTCCCCTAACTCCCCCCCCTAGGGTATGGGACCTCTTCCATCCGCCTAAGTGGGTGTGTGTGGGAGTACTAGGATGGAAGCCTCCCACAGAATATTTGCATTCCATTGTGACAGGGGTAATCACACACTCATTTATGGGTGCAGAACCCCATTTGTGCTGCCTGACCAGGTGGGGTGACACTTTCACACTATGAGATTTCAGAAATCTGCACACGACTGTCTTTTCTCTATCATTGCTAAATCGGACAACTGCTGAGCTTTTAAAAACTGCAGCATATCAATTCTTTCAGCGTTTTTGCAACATTTTTTACAACAGGTGCAGGAGTTGCAATCACACCCAAGCCCAAGAGCCTAGGGGGCCCCGACTCCCTTTGGGCTATAGAAAAAGACCAATATAACTGGAGATCCCAATGGAGCTTTCACATCGGGGCCCATGAGCTTAAAGTTACTCCACTGGCAGTCGGTCAAATAGCTCTACTGCTGACAGCTATCTAAGGTGTATGGGCACCTTTACATTCCCACATATATCTCATCCATTGGGTGCTCAATCAATGACTTTCGTCTTTCACCGTTCTAAAGATTCATGGCAATATTATAGGACATGTACAAATTTTCATTTTTTTTCTTACCATATCAAAAAAAATACATTCTGATTCAGATTATGAAGAGTCTAGACTGAAAAGACAAATTTTGCAGTTTTCTGTATAGAGCTCCTATGCAGACCAGTGTATGTTACCAGTATGTAGGAGAGGCATACACTGTAAGTAGGAGACACATGCACTGGAGTTTGTAAAGATTGAGATGTATTGGACTGTGCAAACAATAAAGGGTTTAAAAAAATGGCTGCTTTTGCCCAGAAATAGCGCCGCACCTGTCTTCAGGTTGTGTCTGGTATTGCAGCTCAGCCTCCTTTGCAGAGTTGTAATACCGGACACAGCCCATGTGTCCTATAAGAAGGCATCCATACTGGTCTAGCTGTATAGCATAATAGGAGTCTGGTTAGTGACTTATTCTGTGGATTTGTCCCATCACAGTGGCGAAACTACAGTACAATAAGTGCAGGGGTTGCCAACGCACCTGGGCCCTGGAGCTTAGGGGGCCACCAAAAGTCTCTCTGACTTATAGAAAAAGACTATTGATATGAAAGATTTGCAATAATTAAGGGCCCCTTTGGAGCTTTTGCATCGGTGTCCATAAGGTCCATGTGACGCCATTGCTCCCCCATACTTTACATTGTAGCTTTACTTGTTTGGCCACAACGTTCAGCCAAGAAAACTGTCCAAGCAGACCCACATTCTGTATAGGGGGCAAGGTGTGCGAGCATGCTGGGAGTTGTAGTTCCAGAACTGGAAACCACCAATGTATAGTATTAGGATGACACAGGCATTATGCTGTCAGTGTCTGCTAACCATTAATATAAGAGCATTAAGCTTGGAGCTTTCAGGGGAGTGACAGCTAAAGATGACACCAGCAGGGATGGAGAGGTTATTTGCAGGTGAAGAATTTAACAGCTCACCCCTTCTGCACCGGCTGCACTCTCCTCTCCCGCCTCTCCTCCAATCATTTCAGGAAGATGGGCAGGTCCTGAATCTCCACACAGCTTTCAGTCAAACTCTAGCTGTCAAGAGAATCATTAAGTGGCTGGTAAAAACTTGTTCCACTAAGTTTGTTCCTTCCTCGCCTGCAGCATTTGCTTGTCAAGTCTCCAGCCAAGAAACAACTTCCTACCAGCTTGTCATAAGCAGAAGAATGAAATAAAGAAAGATGATCCCGGTGTCACTGTGTCCTGCGGCCATTCTGTAACCGCCTGGTGACCAAATAAACCCTTAGGACCAGCATGCGCGTACATTGGCCAGATGTATGGGCCCTTGTAGCGTTCTAAATCCTGTAAAGACTTACAAATTGCCCCCTCTCCTTCTACATTATGTATTAATGTCCACTGTCCTGGTATATATGTCCCCCATCCTGGTATATATTGTCTATATGTATCCATCCTGGTATGTATAGTCCCAATCCTGATATACATGGTCCATATGGTCCCCATTCTAATTTACATGGCCCCATCCTTGTATATGTGAACCCCATACTGGTTTACATGGAACCTTCCTTGTATATATGTCTCCCATCCTTGTATATATGATCCCCATCCTGGTTTACATGGGACCCATCCTTGTATATATGATCTCCATCCTGGTTTACATGGCCTCATCCTTATATAAATGATCCCACCCTGGTTTACATGGCTCCATTCTTGTATAAATGATCCCCATCCAGGCTTACATGGCCCCTTCCTTGTATGTATGATCCCCAAGCTGGGTTACATGGTCCACATCCATGTATATATGATCCACATCCTGGTTTACATGGCCCTTTCCTTGTATATATGATCCCAATCCTGGCTTACATGGCACCTTCCTGGTATATATGAGCCCCATCCTGGTTTAAATGGCCCCATTCTTCTTGTATATATGATCCCCCATCTTGGGTTAGATGGCCCCATCCTTGGATATATGATCCCCTTCTGGTTTACATGGCCCTTTCCTTGTATATATGATCTCAATCCTGGCTTACATGGCCCCTTCCTGGTACATATGATCCCCATCCTGGTTTACATGGCCCTTCCCTTATATATATGATCATCCTCCTGGTTTACATGGCCCCATCCTTGGATATATGATCTCCCATCCTGGTGTATATATGGCCCCATTCCTTGGATATATGAGTGTCCACACTCCGTAGAGACATGCTGCCTTACTTCATTGGCAGTTCAGGGGTTAATCCGTATATTTATGCCCACCTGCTATTTGTTGGCATTTCAAAATCATTCATAAAAGCCGCCGGCTCCTGTCAGCGAGCAGCACGCGGTATGGTACGCAATTAGCATAAGTACATTGCTGAGCAGCGTCCTAAATAAGGAGCTTTCCCAGGTACTTACGCTAATTGCATACTGTACCCGCCGCTCTCCATGGTGCTGAAGACTTAATCATCTGCACAATGGCCAGCGCACATTGAATCTCCGGAGCGCACCATACCGCGCGCTGCACACTGACAGGAGCTGGCGGCTTTTATGAAGGATTTTGAAATGCTGACAAATAGTGGCTGGGCATAAATATAGGGATTAACCCCTGAACTGCCAATGAAGTAAGGCGGCATGTTTCTAGAGAGTGTGGACACTCCCTGGAGACATGTTGCCAACATATAAAAAACACATTAACCCTTCATTCACGGGGTTAATAGCCGCATATGCAGCATCTGTGCTGATATGCCGCACAGATGCTGCATATGTAGTTTAACCCTGGAAATTAGAAAGAGGTGCCCAGCAGCTGGGTGTTTAATAATTATCTTGCTCCACTGACACAGGGTGCAAGATGATTGATTACTGTACCGGGAAAGCGGTAATTTTAAGTAAGTTTAAAGCAATTTTGCCAGCACACTCTCGGAATATTACACAGTGTGCTGCATGGGGATGAGATTTTCTCGCCCCCATAGACTTTCAATGCCCTCACACACATCAGAATCGTGTGCAATTGCAGCATGCTGCGACTGCACTTGCTTCTGACTCACAATGTGAGTTGAGTGCGGGGGATTCGCACCAGTTTGCCCTGCCTGATAGGGCAACACTGGTCCGAGTGCAATGCGAGTTTCCCTCGCATTGCACTCGCGCAAGTCCCTCGCACAGTGTGCCTTCAGCCTTAGAACATAATCTACATCATCCAGAACCCTTCATGTCCATCACATTTCCAATATCCATGCATTTATCCGCCCTGCTGAGACTACTATCTGCACAAGCTCTCACTACCAAGAATAACACAAGTTTCCAAGAATAAATGAGTTAAAAAACATAATAAATAAGTCAAATTAGCACACACCAGCTTCCTGACCCTAGGTTTCGCCATTTGGCTTTTTCTGGGGATTTCTGTGGATTTTGCCTTAAAAAATGTTGATGCAGTAAAGTTTACATTTTATCTGTTTTTACAGTGGGACTAGGGATGGGCGAATTACTCGCTACTATTCGGGACTCGCCCGAATAGTAGCAGACTCGGGGGACTCGCTACTCGCCGAGTTTCCTTAGGAATTACTCGGGGGTAGCGAGTCCCTGTACTTTTGCAGTGTATCTATACAGATACACTACAAAAGTACCCTAAAAGTTAATCTAAGGGGTTAAAAACAATAAACATTAATACTTACCTCCTGTACTCCTGTACCTTATGTACCGGGACCGGTACCAAAGACATCTGGCTGTTACAGGACCTCCGAGACCACCGGGAGAAGATGGGGAAAAGGACCTTGCAGTTCAGCCAATCAGCATGCGGCTAGCGGTTACATGGGTTGTGACGTGGCTGCACTGCGGCCACATGACAAACCCATGTGACCGCTAGCCGCATGCTGATTGGCTGAACTGCAAGGTCCTTTTCCCCATCTTCTCCCGGTGGTCTCGGAGGTCCTGTAACAGCCGGAGGTCTTCGGTACCGGTCCCGGTACATAAGGTACAGGAGTACAGGAGGTGAGTATTAATGTTTATTGTTTTTAACCCCTTAGATTAACTTTTAGGGTACTTTTGTAGTGTATCTGTATAGATACACTGCAAAAGTACCCTAAAAGTTAATCTATCTGTATAGATACACTGCAAAAGTACAGGTTACTATTCGGACTCGCTGGACTCACAACGAGTACCGAGTCTCGGACCCGGACTCGTTAGAGTCCAGCGATTCTGAGTATTTCAGGATCCGCCCATCCCTAAGTGGGACCATTTTATTGAACTTTGCAAATATTATAATGAGGGTTAACTATTGTATTTCCTTACTGCACACTATGTCAGTCTTCAGGCTTTCCTAGCATGTTGGAACTACAACCCCTGACGAAAATTATGGAATCACCGGGCTTGGAGGATGTCCATCCAGTTGTTTAATTTTGTAGAAAAAAAACAGATCACAGACATGGCACAAAATTAAAGTAATTTCAAATGGCAACTCTCTGCCTTGAAGAAAACTCTCTGCCTTGAAGAAACACTAATGGTACATTTACACGCGGCCACAGGAAGGTAGGAACAGGCAGGCATCGGACACAATTGTGCCTGTTGCCTTGAAAAGACCACGATGTGGCAGCGTGTAATTCAGGACTTTCCTTCCTGTGTCTTCCCTGAAGGAAGGAAAGTCCTGAATTACACGCCGCCACATCATGGTCTTTTCAAGGCAACAGGCACAATTTGTGTCCGATGCCTGCTGGTTTCTACCTTCCTGTGGCCGCGTGTAAATGTACCATAAAAAGAATCTTGAAAAAAAAAAAGTGCTAGCGGTTACTTTTGTAGACCAAGCAGGGGGGAAAATTAGTGAATCACTCAATTCTGAGGAAAAAATTATGGAATCACCCTGTAAACTTTCATTCCCAAAACTAACACCTGCATCAAATTAGATCTGCTCGTTAATCTACATCTAAAAAGGAGTGATCACACCTTGGAGAGCTGTTGCACCAAGTGGACTGACATGAATCATGACTCCAGCACGAGAGATGTCAATTGAAACAAAGGAGAGGATTATCAAACTCTTAAAAGAGGGTAAATCATCACGCAATGTTGCCAAAGATGTTGGTTGTTCACAGTCAGCTGTGTCTAAAATCTGGACCAAATACAAACAACAATGGGAAGGTTGTTAAAGGGAAACATACTGGTAGACCAAGGAAGACATCAACGCGTCAAGACCGAAAACTTAAAGCAATATGTCTCCAAAACAGGAAATGTACAACAAAACAAATGAGGAACGAATGAGAGGAAACTGGAGTCAATGTCTGTGACCGAAGTGTTATGGGGACGTCACACACGTCAATATCGCTTGCAATATCTCTGCTGCACATGACGTTGCAGCGATATTGACGTGTGTGACAGGGCGCATCAACCAGCGATAAATCGCTGGTTGATGGTTATCAGGTTTTAGAACCTGCTCTAAAACCTGGCGATGGTCGCCCAGTGGACACACAGCATCGCTGCGTGTGACACCGGGAGATGAAAGAGAAGCCAGCTCCCAGCGCCTCTCAGCAAGCGCTGGGAGCTGGTACCCATGGGAAACAGCGATCTTACTGGTACTAATCACTAGTGAGCCTGACTGTGTGACAGCTCACCAGCGATCAGCCATGAATGTCGCCAGCGACGAGATCGCTGGCGACATTGATATGTGTGATGTCCCCATAAGAAACCGCCTAAAGGAAATGGGATTTAAAAGCTAAACATAAGCCATCATTAACACTTAAACAAAACAAGGTTACAATGGGCTAAGAAAACGCAATTGTGGACTGTGGATGACAGGATTAAAGTCATATTCAGTGATGAATCACGAATCTGCATTGGGCAAGGTGATGATGCTGGAACTTTTGTTTGGTGCCGTTCCAATGAGATTTATAAAGATGACTGCCTGAAGAGAACATGCAAATTTCCACAGTCATGGATGATATGGGGCTGCATGTCAGGTAAAGGCACTGGGGAGATGGCTGTCATTACATCTTCAATAAATGCCCAAGTTTACATTAATATTTTGGACATTTTTCTTATCCCATGAATTGAAAGGATGTTTGGGGATGATGAAATCATTTATCAAGATGATAATGCATCCATCCTGCCATAGAGCAAAAACTGTGAAAACATTACTTGAAAGAAGAACCATAAGGTCAATGTCATGGCTTGCAAATAGTCTGTATCTCAATCCAATTGAAAATCTTTAGTGGAAGTTGAAGAAAATGGTCCATGACAAGGCTCCAACCTGCAAATCTGATCTGGCAACAGCAATCAGAGAAAGTTGGAGCCAGATTGATGATGAGTACTGTTTGTCACTCATTAAGTCCATGCCTAAGAGACTGCAAGCTGTTATAAAAGCCAGAGGTGGTGCAACAAAATACTTGTGATGTATTTGAGTATTGTTGTGTTTGTTTGTAATGATTCCATAATTGTTTCCTCAGAATTGAGTGATTGCATAATTTTTCTCCCTGCTTGGTCTACAAAAGTAACCGTTACTGGCTAGCACATTTTTTTTCATGATTTCTTTTAGCGTTTCTTCAAGGCAGAGTTGCCATTTGAAATGACTTTAGTTTTGTGCCATGTCTGTGATCTGCTTTTTTTCTACAACATTAAGCAACTGAATGAACATCCTCCGAGCCAGGTGATTCCATAATCTTTGCCAGAGGTTGTAGTAGTTGAACAATACCTGAAGAGCCTCAAGTTCAAGATCAGTGGTTATTCATGTCCATTTTATATAGGAGAGAGTGCTTTTATTATGGCAGGATGCTCCTGCATCGGACAAGCACATAGAGCTGCACAGAGACCCAGTCATGTCAACAATGTGCAAATGTGACTGGTCCAGTGTGGCGCCCCGCAACGAGTGCGTCACAGGAGGGTACTGCAGCCAAAACAGCAGCAGCAATATTCTCTGACTAAGCAGTGACACAGTTAACTCAGAGATCCATACCCTACATGCATCACCTAGCATAGAGGGCCAATCAGGTCCAGGTGGGCGGGGTGTAGTGGTAGTGTGTAGTGGAGAACTTAGTGCAAAAAGTTAGTCTGAAAGAGAGTGAGGAGTTGGAGAAAGAACAACGTAGGAGAAGGAGCTAGACCAACGAGCTCTGCAACTTAGGAGAGGGGGCCTGCACAGTCTCGTGCAGCCCCCTGGCCATCACCCCAGTTGAGCACCATTAATCCCGGTGCCTTACCAACCGATCAACGGACATCGAAATGCGGGTCCAAAATCATCCCGTGCCCATCTACAGCCGGTTTGCTGGTACCGAAGCTAGTAGTAGTTCAGCACTGCTATGCGAACCGGAGGAGTGGAGGGACCGCTTTACAGGAGCACCCCACCACCGCCACACACAGTCGTCTAGCCAGCGGTGTACCCACCAAAGGACTCAAGGCTCCCCAAAGCATCCGGAACGTATACCCCGGATAGGGTATTTAAGCAGCCTCCTTGTATCGAGCTGGCATTCCTGGGCGACAACGGCAACACAAGTAGTTAGAATGGAGGAACACCGCGGATCTCTGAGAAACACTAGTCATTGCTGAGTCCACCTGGTCGACTACCTGTAACTGTATACCATGTACTGCCTGTTGGTTACAGTAAAGAACCCGTTATAGAGACTTACATTGTCCGTGCCTTCTTATGAACTGTTTATCCGCATACTAAGGTAACCGCAGCTGCCTCAGAACATCTTGTGCAGCTCCTGGCTCCGGGGATCACCGCTCAGCCTGTGGGGAGCGTTCCATCTTGCTGCATTCCATCCCCTGGAGGCCCCGCTACGCCGGTACAGTTACCGGAACTCTCATAGGTGGCGTCACGAAACAATTTAACCCCTAAACTGTTCAACCATGACGTCTCTCTTTTTGATCTGTACCCACCGGGCCCCACTACCGGCAGGCGCGGTCCATCCGTGACAAGGAGGAAGAAGAAAACGCCTGTCTACCGGAGTCCCGGTCACGGTGAGTCAAAATTTGGCGTCATGAACAGGATACGAGCAGGTCCGTTCCCTAACGGGTATAATATACTTAAAAGACTTTATTTCAACTAAAAGGACTTTGTTCGTCCCAAAAATAACTTTTCCCGCCTTTTCACCGTTGGGCCAAGATGGCGCCCAAGATGGTGTCCCCGCCATGAGGATCCGCCACGTTCAAGCCCAGGGGTGAGCCACCGCACCTCTTCGTGGGAAGGCCAAGGCAAAGGCACCAAAATCATTGTCCGCCCTGATTGCTCGAAACAACCATTGGGGCGGACCAAAGACATTTTCCCACAATTGGACTACAAAAACCCCCAAGGAAGTGGGAGTAGAGACTCTTCTTCACCAGCTCTCCACCAGAACGGTTACCGGTTTGGACGGGTGTGGCTCTTCCAAGAAGATGGCTAGCATGAGACTCCATGACTTGATGCAACAGGTTGAAGCCGAAGCCAGAGCAGCCATAGGCCACCCCGTTCCGGGTCCTGCCCTCACCATCGACGGCAGCCCCGATTTCTGGCAAGAGGCTCTGCAAGACCACCGGGTGAGGCTCCTCGAAACAGTAGAGTGGACGATCCGCAGCTGGAGCACGAGCCTGGGCAGCCGACTCCATCGGGCTATCCAGCAGAACCGTACCGGTGCATTCACTCCAGACCCGGACGACAGTTCCTGTTATGCAGCCTCACCCACGCCGACCACCTGCCCTGCTACATCGCCGGAGCCCATAGACTGCGTCATTCCAATGGAGACCACAGTTCGCCCCGTTCCAGTGCCTGAAGCTGCAGCCGAATCCGTGTTAGAGCCTGAGCTTGCAACCCGCTCCACCGAAGAAGCCATCACTTACCTGGTTCCCACCGAGGAACCGCGACTAGTCTCACCACTACTCTAGAGACTGTCGCCTGTTTCTTCCCCGAACCGGAGGCCTCCTCTGCTACTACAGAGGCCTACCTGGTTACCGGGATTGAAACACCACTACCAGCTGCAACAGAAGAAGAGGCAGGCAGCCTGGAAGCCCTGCAGGATGACCCTGTGGAAGGATCCGCAGCACCGACACCCCGTTGTCCGGAGGACCTCGTTCCAGCATCTCCAACAGCTGAGCAGCCCGATATGATCGTTGAGGGAGAGGAGGATGATGACGACGACGAGACCCACAGCACCGCTGGGGATCTCTACACCGGATTTGCCTGGGGAGATACCGTGGACCCTTCGGCCGAGCCGTCTGCTCGGGTACGCTGGTCGGGTGCATCAGCAACACCTTCCCCGGTGCCGTTCAACCAGGTTCCGATCCAGACTGCCCACCAAGCTCAAGCCGTTCAACAGCCAACACGTCGCAGTGACTTTATTCACACTCCGCACCGCTCCGATGAGGATATACGTCGCATCCGAAGGGAGGAGTGGCGGGCTCGAATGCGCGCCAACATGGAGGCACGTGCCGAAGCTCGCCGCCAACCTCCGTTACCTGATGAACTCCGCAAGAAAGGAAGGGTGAGCACTTTCAACCTATCCACCGGGTGGGGTTTTGCCAGGGAGGAGGGAGTGTATGAGGAAGTGTTTGTGGGGCGCCGTGATGTAGAGTCACACTTGCCGCGAGGACACCCAGATCGTGACCTATATAGAGGGGACATTATTACCTACGAGCAACATGCATGCTACGATGGGTGGTTCGCTATACAGGTGCGTAATAGTGCCCTCCACAAGTGACTTTGCTGTTTGAACTCTGAAAAAGACTTCTCCCTGTTCGGTAGATAACACCGCAATCTGGCAGCTATAGCCTGGACTTATGTTAAGGACAGCCGACCGACCGCCGGGTCCGCAAGAGTGTTAACCTGTTTCCTTTTACTTGCAATATCTTAAGTAAAGTGAATACCTGTTGTTAATAAAAGTGTAACTTTTATAACCTGTTATAAAATACAAAAATCTCTCTGTAATGTGTGGGTAGCGCGACACTTGGGGACAAGTGTATTTCACCAAGGGGGAGTGTGGCACCTTGCAACGAGTGCGTAACAGGAGGGTATTGCAGCCAAAACAGCAGCAGCAATATTCTCTGACTAAGCAGTGACACAGTTAACTCAGAAATCCATACCCTACATGCATCACCTAGCATAGAGGGCCAATCAGGTCCTGGTGGGCGGAGTGTAGTGGTAGTGTGTAGTGGAGAACTTAGTGCAAAAAGTTAGTCTGAAAGAGAGTGAGGAGTTGGAGAAAGAACAACGTAAGAGAAGGAGCTAGACCAACGAGCTGTGCAACTTAGGAGAGGGGGCCTGCACAGTCTCGTGCAGTTCCCCTGGCCATCACCCCGGTTGAGCACCATTAATCCCGGTGCCTTACCAACCGATCAACGGGCATCGAAATGCGGGTCCAAAATCATCCCGTGCCCATCTACAGCCGGTTTGCTGGTACCGAAGCTAGTAGTAGTTCAGCACTGCTATGCGAACCGGAGGAGTGGAGGGACCGCTTTACAGGAGCACCCCACCACCGCCACACACAGTCGTCTAGCCAGCGGTGTACCAACCAAAGGACTCAAGGCTCCCCAAAGCATCCGGAAAGTATACCCCGGATAGGGCATTCAAGCAGCCTCCTTGTACCCGATCTGGCATTCCTGGGCGACAACGGCAACACAAGTAGTTAGAATGGAGGAACACCGCGGATCTCTGAGAAACACTGGTCATTGCTGAGTCCACCCGGTCCACTACCCGTAACTGTATACCATGTACTGTCTGCTGGTTACAGTAAAGAACCCGTTATAGAGACTTACAGTGTCCGTGCCTTCTTACAAACTGTTTATCCGCATATTAAGGTAACCGCAGCTGCCTCAGAACATCTTGTGCAGCTCCTGGCTCCGGGGATCACCGCTCAGACTGTGGGGAGCGTTCCATCTTGCTGCATTCCATCCCCTGGAGGCCCCGCAGCGCCGGTACAGTTACCAGAACTCTCATAGGTGGCGTCACGAAACAATTTAACTCCTAAACTGTTCAACCCATGATGTCTCTCTTTTTGATCTGTACCCACCGGGCCCCACTACCGGCAGGCGCGGTCCATCCGTGACAAGGAGGAAGAAGAAAACGCCTGTCTACCGGAGTCCCGGTCACTGTGAGTCACCAAGAATGCTAATGTTTGTCTGAACTAACATATCCTGAGATATTTTGCAGTGTGAACAGGTGCATAACTAAACATGCAGAAATTCTTGGACGAAGTGCCTCAATGTCCGCGCTGCTGCTCCAGGATCAAAAGAACCAAGACACAAGGAATGTCTGGATCAGCTTCCTACGTTCCTCCCGACCACTTCTTTTCCCTTCCTCCTTCTTGTACATTCTTCTTCAACACTCTACTCCTACACTCCGCCCACCAAGACCTTATTGGCCCTCTATTCTGATGTGCATGTAGGGTATGGAGCTCTGAGTTTAACCATGTCATAACTTAGTCAGAGAATATTGCATCTGCAGTCTGGGCTGCAATACCCTCCTGTGACGCACTCGTTGCGGGGCGCCACATAAGCCTTTATTTTCCGACGCGTCTCAGAGCCACATACCGAGCTCCTTCCTCAGGGTAGCTCGGTATGTGGCTCTGAATTGCGTCGGATAATAAAGGCTTGAGCTGATCCAGACATTCCTGTGTCTTGGTTCTTTTGATTCTGGAGCAGCAGCGCGGACATTGAGGCACTTCGTCCAAGAATTTCTGCATCACAACCACGGTTACCGGTGGGAGTGCAGTCCCTGTGGCAGCTGCTTTAACGCTTTTCTACCAGTTGTGGGTTTCACAACTGAATAAGGTGAGCAATTCCACATCATAAAAAGGAAGTGGTTAATTGAGATAAGACCCTATATGCGCATTCTTTTTTTAACATAACTAAACATGACATATTATAACAAAGAGGCTGTTACCACACTGCAATGCTAAAGCATGCAAACCCTGAATGTAAGAATATAGACATACATCACTGCTAAGAAAATATATAAAAAATTAAGATACTTAGCATACAAATATGGCCTGTTCACACTGCATGTTAAGGAGTGCTGTCAGGTTTATTTTCTTATTTGGACTATAGGGCCCTGCTTTCCAACTGTGCAGCTCTCCTCCCTTAGCCTTTGGTGATTTTAGTCTCTATTAGCAGGTTCCAATCCTTCCATACAAATAGAGGGTTTTTTAACTCAGAGACAGACTTCATCTTCGTGTAGGAACCAGTAAAGAGATACGCTGTGATGTGGTTACTGGGAAGATATAGAAATGGCCATTTTTATATGCTAAGTATCTCAACTTTTCAGATATTTTCTTAGCAGTAATGCATGTCTATATTCTTACATTCATGGTTTGCGTGCTTTAGCATTTCAGAGTGCAACTGTCTCTTTGTTATAATATATCATGTTCAGTTATGCACCTGTTCCCACTGCATGTTAGGAAGTGCCATCAGGTTTATTTAGATTATGGGATCAAACCTTCTGACTGTGCACCCCTCCCCCTTTGCCTTAGATGATTTTATTCTCTATTACCAGGTTCCTATTCACCCATACCAATGGAATTTTTTCTTTAACGCAGGGAGAGGCTTTATCTTAGTGTAGGAACCCAGTAAAGAGATACACTGTGGCTACTGGGCAGATATAGAAATGGCCATTTTTATATGCTAAGTATCTAAATTTTTCATATATTTCCTAAATAGTAATGCATCTCAATTTTCTTAGGCCTGTTTCACATCTAAGGTTGGTGTGCGTTGTGCTCAATTTGCGTTTCTATGTGTTTTTACCACTAAAAAACACCCTAAAACACTAGCATTTTTGCCCCCATTGATTTTAATGGAAACGCATGTAAAAACGCATGCATAAATGCATGTGCGTTTTCAAAAACGCAAAACGCATGCATTTTTGCCAACGCAGAACAAAACGTCTAGGGCTGCGTTGGCAAAAAACGCATGCGTTTTTGAAAACGCACAAGCGTTTGTACATGCATTTTTACATGCGTTTCCATTAAAATCAATGGGTCCAAAAACGCTAGCATTTTAATGCGTTTTTAGCGGTAAAAAACACATAGAAACGCAAATTAAGCAAAATGCACACCAATCTCAGATGTGAAACAGGCCTTCTATGCATGATTTGCATGCTTTAGCATTTCAGAGTGCAACTGTCTCTTTGTTATAATATGTCATGATCAGTTATGCACCTGCTCACACTGAATGTTAGGGAGTGCCATCAGGTATCTTTTCTGCTTTCTGACTGTGCACCCATCCCCCATTAGCCTTAGATGATTTTATTCTCTATTAGCAGGTTCCTATTCACCCATATAAAGGGAGTTATTGTTAAACCTAAAGAGAGGCTTTATCTTAGTGTACGAACCCAGTAAAGAGATACTCTGAGAAGTGGATACTCGGAAGATATAGAAATGACCATTTTCGTGAAGTGACTACTGAGCAGATAAAGAAATGGCCATATTTGCATGCTAAGTATCTCACGTTTTCATATATTTCTAAGGCGGCCGTCACACAGTTCAATATTGCGAACGATATCGTTTAAGCGATCTGCTTCTTGATTGCTTAAGCGATAACGTTTGTGCATCGCTACGTGCAATCAAGCGATTTTACAATGTAAAATCGCTTGATCGTGACATCGCAGATATGGGAGCCGGAGCTCATATCAAGCGATAAACGCTTGTTCAATCTGCTTCATCGTGGTGTGTGACACCACGAAGAACGATCTCCCAGCGGCAGAGCCTATGCTGGGAGATGGTATCTATGGTAAACGTCGGGTTACTAAGCGCCGCGCGGCGCTTAGTAACCCGATGTGTACCATAGTTACCAGCGATCTCGCTGGCCCACATCGCTGGTGAGTCTGTCTGTGTGACAGCTCACCAGCGAGTGTGAGCGATATTGTTAGCGATCGCGCGTGCACATGATCGCTTACAATATCGCTCACGATATTGTAGCGTGTGACAGCCGCCTTAGCATTAGTGCATGTCTATATTCTTCCATTCATGGTTTGCATGCTTTAGCCTTTCCCATCTCCTGACTTTTGCTAAATTCTGTCCTTTCATTATACACTTTAAGCTTTTCCTTCGCCAGTAGAAAAAGGTTTCATTATCTTATTGTAAAGCCCATTGCCCACTTGTCACTATCTATTGCTACCTCCAGGAAGATGATGGAAGTGGTTCTGTCTCGAGAACTTGTCACACTGGATCATCGACCCCAGATGCAGCAGAATGGAGAGTCTAAGGTGGTGGTGATGCAGGTGAGGTTGTGTTACCTGTACAAAGCATTAAATGAGTGTATCAGTAATAACTGAGGTGTTGGTGACCTCGTCACCCAGCTTTGTATTGACATGTTTCTCAGAGGAACACTGCAATCAAGACAAGTTCATTACCTGCTCCCCTGCCCCCCTCGGGATGATGATTGGTGTTTGTTCCCAGACACAACTGAATCGGGAAACAGGATTAGGCAGGTTCAGAGGGTTTCGCATTACTCACTTTACCTTTTGTAACTTTTTTTTTTCCCAGCACGTAGCTGAAGTATAGGGTGGGGGCCGCGCTTCGACAATTCTAGGTTACAAGTTTGTGTCGCTGCAACAAGCCACTTCTGAGCTATTGAGTTACTTTCTGAAACCAATTCAGCTCTAATGTAAACTTAGGTACAATCGTCCCTGGAAGAGATTCACATTCTGGGAGCAGCCCATACTTCAAGCTACTTCTCCTAATGGTCCTTTCTTCTAACGTAAACTTTTCTTTTTTTTCAAGAGTTCATAGAAAGTCACAGAAAGGAACCACCTTTTTCTCGAAATCATGAGAGGGGTTTCTATAAAGTAGTTCTTTTCTACCATCCAAATGAGTACACCTCATTAAATGCAACCTGTTCGCTCACCTTAACGCAGAGATGGGGAACTCCAGGCCTCAAGGGTCGCCAACAAGTCACAGGGGTTGGAAGCATCTCCAGTGCGGGTGATTATATTATCACCTGTGCAATACTAAGGAAATACTGAAAACCTGCACTGTTGGCGGCCCTCGAGACCTGGAGTTCCCCACCCCTGCCTTCACAGGTAGGACTATGTCTAGCCCAGGGGTGGGCAGCTCCGGGCCTCAAGGGCTGCACACAGTCTAGGTTTTCTGGATATCCTTAGCATTTGACAGTTGGTAATTGAATCTCCTGCACAGGTGACAATTCCAACTGTCAAATGCTAAGGATATTCAGAAAACCTGGATTGTGTGCGGCCCTCGAGGCCTGGGGTTGCCCCCCCTGCTCTAGCCTGTGCCTCTCGGCCAACACTGGGGTGGCAAAATAAAACACGCCCTCCCTAAGCTTCAGCGAAGATAGGCCATCTATCTCCAACCTTTGCTTTAGCCTTTTGGTCAGGAGGGATGGAGAAAGATTTGTTGGGCCCATTCTCTTCTTTTAGAGGGCTTACAGTAAACTAGGAGTGGGGAACTCCAGACCTCGAGGGCCACCAACAGCTCATGTTTTCAGGATTTCCTTAATATTGCACAGGTGATAATTTAATCACCTGCACTAGTGAAGATTCCAACCCCTGCAGTAGACCCTTTCCTTTCTGCACTTTTTTTGAGCATTGGGGTGGAGACAGCTCATTCTCAGCTTTCTGTAAAAAAAATTTGATTGTAGCTGCATAGTAGTTTTTTTTTATGGTCTGCAGCTTCCTTTAAGATGTATATAGACAAAGTACCAATGAGGTATACCATACAAAAACTTCAGTTTTGAGGACTGTTATTATTTATTACTAGATAGTGGCCTGATTCTAACGCATCGGGTATTGTAGAATATAGAAATAGGCCCAATGCTACTGCATCCGGAGGGCAGTCTCTGTGTGCCTGTGTCCCCTTGTGCGCTCTCTCCTGTCTGTGCTGTCTCTTCCCCTGTGCGCTCTGTTTTGTGCCTTTCTCTCTGCTCTGTGTGCTCTCAGCCCCTGTGTGCCCTGTCTCTCCCTGTGTGCACTGTCTCTCCCTGTGTGCACTGTCTCTGCCTATGACTCTGCCTGCCCCTGTGCCTCTGCCTCCCCTGTGCCTTCTCCCTCCTCTGTGCCCCTGCCTCCTCTGTGCTTTCTGCCTTCCATATGCCTGCCTCCCATCACTGAGCCACCATACAATGCTAACCACTAAGCCACCATACAATGCTCACCACTGAGCCACCATACAGTGCTAACCACTGAGCCACCATATACAGTGCTAACCACTGAGCCACCGTATACAGTGATAACCACTGAGCCACCATACAATGCTAACCACTGAGCCACCATACAATGCTCACCACTGAGCCACCATACAGTGCTAACCACTGAGCCACCATATACAGTGCTAACCACTGAGCCACTGTATACAGTGCTAACCACTGAGCCACCATACAGTGCTAACCACTGAGCCACAATACAGTGCTAACCACTGAGCCACCATACAGTGCTAACCACTGATCCACCATACAGTGCTAACCACTGAGCCACCGTATACAGTGCTAACCACTGAGCCACTATTACAGTGCTAACCACTGAGCCACCATACAGTGCTAACCACTGAGCCACCATACAGTGCTAACCACTGAGCCACCACACAATGCAAATCACTGAGCCACCGTATACAGTGCTAACCACTGAGCCACCATACAGTGGTAACCACTGAGCCACCATATACAGTGCTAATCACTGAGCCACCATACAGTGCTAACCATTGAGCCACGTATACAGTGCTAACCACTCAGCCACCATATACAGTGCTAACCACTGAGCCACCGTACACAGTGCTAACCACTGAGCCACCGTATACATTGCTAATCACTGAGCCATCATACAGTGCTAACCACTAAACCACCATAGAGTGCTAACCACTGAGCCACCATACAGTGCTAACCATTGAGCCACCATACAATGCTAACCACTGAGCCACCATACAATGCTCACCACTGAGCCACCATACAGTGCTAACCACTGAGCCACCATATACAGTGCTAACCACTGAGCCACCATATACAGTGCTAACCACTGAGCCACCATACAGTGCTAACCACTGAGCCACCATACAGTGCTAACCACTGAGGCACCATACAGTGCTAACCACTGAGCCACCATAACAGTGCTAACCACTGAGCCACCATACGGGTGCTAACCACTGATCCACCATACAGTGCTAACCACTGAGCCACCATATACAGTGCTAAGCACTGAGCCACCGTATACAGTGCTAACCACTCAGCCACCATATACAGTGCTAACCACTGAGCCACCGTACACAGTGCTAACCACTGAGCCACCGTATACAATGCTAATCACTGAGCCATCATACAGTGCTAACCACTAAGCACCATACAGTGCTAACCACTGACGACACCATACAGTGCTAACCATTGAGCCACCGTACACAGTGCTAACCACTGAGCCACCGTATACAATGCTAATCACTGAGCCATCATACAGTGCTAACCACTAAGCCACCATACAGTGCTAACCACTGAGCCACCATACAATGCTAACCACTGAGCCACCATACATGGCTAACCACTGAGCCACCGAATACAGTGCTATCCACTGAGCCACCATACAGTGCTAACCACTGAGCCACCATACAGTGCTAACCACTGAGCCACCATACAGTGCTAACCACTGAGCACCTACAGTGCTACCACTGAGCCAACCATGAACCACCTGCCCATACAGTGCTAACTACTGAGCCACCATATACAGTGCTAACCACTGAGCCACCATACAGTGCAAACACTGAGCCACCATATACAGTGCTAACACTGAGCCACCGTATACAGTGCTAACCACTGAGCCACCATACAGTGGTAACCACTGAGCCACCATTACAGTGCTAATCACTGAGCCACCATACAGTGCTAACCATTGAGCCACCGTATACAGTGCTAACCACTCAGCCACCATATACAGTGTAACCACTGAGCCACCGTACACAGTGCTAACCACTGAGCCACCGTATACATGCTAATCACTGAGCCATCATACAGTGCTAACCACTAAGCCACCATACAGTGCTAACACATGACACCATACAGTGCTAACCATTGAGCCACCGTACAACAGTGCTAACACTGAGCCACCATATACAATGCTAATCACTGAGCCCTCATACAGTGCTAACCTACTGAGCCACCATACAGTGCTAACCACTGAGCCACCTATACAGTGCTAACCACTGAGCCACCATACAAGTGCTAACCACTGAGCCACATACAATGCTACCACTGAGCCACCATACAGTGCTAACCACTGAGCCACCATACCAGTGCTAACCACTGAGCCACCTATACAGTGCTAACCACTGAGGCACCATACAGTGCTAACCACTGAGCCACCATACAGTGCTAACCACTGAGCCACCGTATACAGTGCTAACCACTGAGCCACCATACAGTGCTAACCACTGAGCCACCATACAGTGCTAACCACTGAGCCACCATACAATGCTAACCACTGAGCACATACAGCTAACCACTGAACCATACATGCTACCTACCACACACATGCAACACTGAGCCACCTATACAGTGCTAACCACTGAGCCACCATATACAGTGCTAACCACTGACAGGTCCACTGAGCCCATATACAGTGCTAATCACTGAGCCACCATACAGTGCTAACCACTGAGCCACCATACAGTGCTAACCACTGAGCCACCATATACAGTGCTAACCACTGAGCACCTACATGCAAACCACTGACCACGTAACATGCTAATCACTGAGCACCATCTACAGTGCTAACCACTGAGCCACCATACAGTGCTAACCACTGAGCCACCATACAGTGCTAACCATTGAGCCACCTTTACACAGTGCTATGCACTGAGCCACCGTATACAATGCTAATCACTGAGCCATCATACAGTGCTAACCACTAAGCCACCATACAGTGCTAACCACTGAGCCACCATACAGTGCTAACCACTGAGCCACCATACAATGCTAACCACTGAGCCACTATACAATGCTCAACCACTGAGCCACCATACAGTGCTAACCACTGAGCCACCATATACAGTGGTAACCACTGAGCCACAGTATACAGTGCTAACCACTGAGGCACCATTACACTGCTAACCACTGAGCCACCATACAGTGCTAACCACTGATCCACCATACAGTGCTAACCACTGAGCCACCATTACAGTGCTAACCACTGAGCCACCATATACAGTGCTAACCACTGAGCCACCATACAGTGCTAACCACTGAGCCACCATACAGTGCTAACCACTGAGCCACCATACAGTGCTAACCACTGAGCCACCATACAGTGCTAACCACCACTGAGCCACCTTACAGTGCTAACCACTGAGCCACCACACAATGCAAATCACTGAGCCACCATATACAGTGCTAACTACTGAGCCACCGTATACAGTGCTAACCACTGAGCCACCAACAGTGCAAATCACTGAGCCACCATATACAGTGCTAACTACTGAGCCACCGATACAGTGCTAACCATGAGCCACCATACAGTGGTAACCACTGAGCCACCATATACAGTGCTAATCACTGAGCCACCATACAGTGCTAACCATTGAGCCACCGTATACAGTGCTAACCACTCAGCCACCATATACAGTGCTAACCACTGAGCCACCGTACACAGTGCTAACCACTGAGCCACCGTATACAATGCTAATCACTGAGCCATCATACAGTGCTAACCACTAAGCCACCATACAGTGCTAACCACTGAGACACCATACAGTGCTAACCATTGAGCCACCGTACACAGTGCTAACTACTGAGCCACCATATACAATGCTAATCACTGAGCCATCATACAGTGCTAACTACTAAGCCACCATACAGTGCTAACCACTGAGCCACCATACAGTGCTAACCACTGAGCACCATACAGTGCTAACCACTGAGCCACTATACAATGCTACCACTGAGCCACCATACAGTGCTAACCACTGAGCCACCATAACAGTGCTAACCACTGAGCCACCATATACAGTGCTAACCACTGAGGCACCATACAGTGCTAACCACTGAGCCACCATACAGTGCTAACCACTGAGCCACATACAGTGCTAACCATGACCACCATACAGTGCTAACCACTGAGCCACCATATACAGTGCTAACCACTGAGCCACCGTATACAGTGCTAACCACTGAGCCACCATACAGTGCTAACCACTGAGCCACCATACAGTGCTAACCACTGAGCCACCATACAGTGCTAACCACTGAGCCACCATACAGTGCTAACCACTGAGCCACCATAACAGTGCTAATCACTGAGCCACCATATCAGTGCTAACATTTGAGCCACCGTATACAGTGCTAACCACTGAGCCACCATACAGTGCTAACCACTGAGCCACAACATACAGTGCTAACACTGAGCCACCATACAATGCTAAATCTGAGCCATATACAGTGCTAAACACTAGCCACCATATCAGTGCTAACCATGAGCCACCGTACATAGTGCTAACCACTGAGCCACCGTATACAATGCTAATCACTGAGCCACATACAGTGCTAAACCACTAAGCCACCATACAGTGCTAACCACTGAGCCACCGATACAGTGCTAACCACTGAGCACCGTATACAATGCTAATCACTGAGCCACCATACATGTAAACCCATAGCCACCTAAGTGCTAACACACTGAGCCACCATACAGTGCTAACCACTGAGCCACCATATACATTGCTAACCACTGAACCACCACACACTCACACGTAATCCTGTAATCTTGCAGTGGAGCGGTGTGATGTGTCACGCCGCCGCCATCTTTGTATACCTGAGTGTCCAAAGATGGTGGCCATGTAAGTGTGCATGTGTGTATATGTGTATGTGCGTCCTTGCCATGTCACGTGAGCCGACGCCTGTGTGTGTATATGTGGACCCGCTGCATCACATGATCCACAGTGTGTGTGTGTATGTCTATGATCCCATGCAATTCATGTGTATATGTGTGTGTGCCCCCAGTGCATGTGAAAATACGTGTGTATTTGTGAAGGTAATACGTCACGTGACTGGCTGTGCGTGTCTGTATGTTTGTATATGTGTATGTCCCCGGTGCGTGTGTATGTGATATGTGTTTGTGTGTGAGGTGACCCGGTGCATGTGTATATGTGTGTGTATTTGTATGACGTGAGGCAGTGCGTGTCTATGTATATGTGTATAACATGACTCGCCATGTGTGTATATATGTATTTGTGTGTATGTACATGTGTGTATATATATATGACGTGACATTGCGGTTCACGTCATAGACATACACATGTACACACAAGTAGACACATGTATACACACATGTATACAGAGACACAGACATGTACAGACACACATGTACACACACATACAAACACATGTATACAAATGTGTACAGAGTCACACAAGCATGACATACACCCATATACACACACATATACAAACACACACGTACACATGTATACAGACACACACACATGTATAGTCACACATGTACTCACACGTATACAGACACACACATGTACAGAAACAGACAGATATACGCACATATGTACACAGATACACATTTATACAGACACACATGTACACATACAGGTATACGCAGACATGTATACAGACACACACAGGTATATGCACACATGTATACAGACACACATGTACACCGATACAAGTATATATACACATGTACACATGCATGTATAGACACACATATGTACACATGTATACAGACACACGTATACAGACACAGACATGTACACACAGGTATACGCGCACATGTACAGAGACACATGTACACACATACAAACACACTCACATGTACACACAGGTATACACACATGTATACAGACACACCCACACATATGTACAAACACACATACATGTCTACACACAATTATACACACAGACATACATGTATACATGTCTAGAGGCACACACATGTAAACACGCATACACTCATACATACATACACATATATACACACACACACGTGTCAGCCTCCTCCTCCTCCTCCTCGCCGCTGTCTTCTCACCCGCACCCAGTGGTCTCATTGGCGGTGTGAATAGCTCCAGGAAGACAATCAGCGGGTCAAGTGACTGGGCGGTCTGATGTGACGTCACACAGAGCCAGTCACATGACCCGCTGATTGTCTTGCTGGAGATATTCACACCGCCAATGAGACCACCGGGTACGGGTGAGAAGACAGTGGCAAGGGGGGGGAGGATGGAGCGGGGGGAAGGAGGACAGAGCGGGAGGTGAGGACGGAGCGGCGGGGAGGAGGGAGCGGTGGGGAGGAGGACGAAGCGGCGGGTGGAAGAGGACGGAGGACGGGGCAAGGGGGGAGGAGGACGGAGGATGGAGCAACGGGGGGAGGAGGACAAAAGACGGAGCTGCACAGGCAGGGGGAGGACGGGCAGGAACTGCGCCAGTCGCTGTCTATGTGTAACGGAAATTCCAAGTCGCTGATTGGTCACGGCCGGCCGGGCGTGACCAATCAGCGCTCTGCGGGATTTCCATTACAGAAAGACGTGATAAGGCAATTAAATAGTAGATATATATATATATATGCGGGTGTGTGACGTGACCCGCAGCATGTGTATATGTGTATAACGTGACCCCACTGCATTTGTATGTGTATATGTAAATATGTGTATAAATATGTGTGTATGACATGACCCGCCACGTGTGTGTATATGTATATATATATATATATATATATATATAGCGCCCTGCCATGCAGGCTTCACAGAGGGGTACTGCACCTGTAAAAGAGGTGCAGATATTCCAGCTGCAAGCAGATTCTAGGATGGTGGGAGGAACCCTTAAACCGGCACCCCACACAAGATCGCACAGTGGGAAGTCACCCAGGAGGGAATAAAACCACCTCTAGGGGGAACAAGGTGGGTTCTACCTCAAGGTCTTTGGAGAGAATGAAAAGCTAGGGACAAGGGGAAGGTCTCTCGGCTGAGGGACCAGGAGAGTGGGAGAAAGAACAGATCCCAGGAGCAGACAGTCAGTTGGGGAAGGAAGGACCTGAGGACATCTTTCCTCGATAGCTTACTGGGCACCGGAGCCTGCACCTGTGGGTTACTTCAGGACCACAGAAAATCCGGAGTCCTGGGGAGTCTACAGGCCACCCCAGGCACCTGAGCAACCAAAAGAGGGTACCAGGCACTGCTTGATGGTTCAGCGGTCGGCCAGTAGAAGGTGATCCGACGGGAGCGAGAGTAAAATGAGGAACGGAGGTCTGGCTGATTCCAAGTCACCGGGCTTCATAAAAATTACTTGGAAGCAGGAAGGAATAGATGGGAAAGAAGGCACACACCAAGGGTTCCATCATACCACCTGGGATCCGCTTGAAGCCACCGTTAGCTACCTGTTATAATATCTGAATGTTGAACTGAGAACTGTAACCAATGCTGCTAAAGTTTCCAGTAAAGTACCCGGAGTGAAGTGAATTTGACTCTGCTGCATCTTCTTTTGCACAAACTTGTTCTTTCACAGAATCGCTGCCTCGGAGGTTCCAGTCCTGCCTGCGGAGGACTTTTCCATCTTAGCCACGATACCACCGACCTCTGCAACTCACCAGAAACTGCAGGTGGCGTCACGACAACAAACTGTATATAATCCCCTGTACATAAACCCCTTTTTCAAAAGAATAGTCCCCCAGGACACGAGGTCAGGTGCAGCCACCATTCCCTGTGACACAGCAGTTAACCCTTGCCGCCTGATACCCGAGTACCCCAAAACCTGGGGCTCGACATATACACACATGTGTATATTATGTGTGTGTGTCCCCACCATGTGTGTATACGTTGTGTATATGTAGAACCGCTGCGACACGTGACCTGTGTGTGCATATATATACATATATATATATATACACATACATGTGGGTATATGTGTAAGTCCCCGCTGTGTGTGTGTGTATATGTATGTGAGTCCTGTATGTATATGCAGTATGTGTGTCTGTGTGTATATGTGTACATCTCCGCCGTGTCATGTGACCCAACGCATGTATGTATATGTCTGTGTATGTCCCTTCTGTGTGTGTGTATATATGTGTGTGTGATGTGACCCGGCATATGTGTATATGATGTTAGCCGCTACGTCACGTGACACACACACATATATATACACATACACATGGTGGATCACATCATACACACATATATATACTCATGCACACACATACATATAAACATATACACAGACTCATACACAGACTCATACACATACACATACATACACACATACATAAACACAGAAACACATCCACACACACTCACCGGACCCCCCTACCGCTCGATGTTAACTTGTGCAGGAGCTGGGTTACTGCTGTAGGCTAAAGAGGCTGTGTTGCCGCCTCAGGCTTAAGGACCTGAGTGACGCGGAGGTCATGTGACCCCACCGAGCAACAACAGCTTCTTCAGCATTACAGCACTAACCCAGCTCTTGCAGTGGTAAGCACCGCATGGCAGAGCCGGGGTGGGGGGCTGAGCGGCAGAGCTGGGGGGGGGGAACCAAGCAGCGGGGCCAGGGGAGGGGGGCTAAGCGGTTGAGTCGGTGGGGGCTCCGTGCGGAGGTGAGGAGACCAGCGGCAGGGGGAGGCCGGGTGGACTACTGAGAGCAGACGGGGAGGACGAAGCGACGGGTGGAGGAGGACGGAGGACGGATCAAGGTGGGAGGAGGACAGAGCCGCACAGGCAGGGGGAGGACAGGCAGGAACTGCGCCTGTCGCTGTCTCTGTGTAATGGAGAGAGAGAGACGGGTTTCAGCTTGGAATTTTCACTGCGCGCCGCTGTTTTGCATACTGCGCGCTAATTGCTGGGCGCCGCTGGTGCACACCAATGAGCACCCTAGCGTTGGTACGCGATTTCCGTGACAGACAGAGAACATTAGGAGATTATATAGTAGATTATAGCCCCATTTATTCCATGGCACATTACATGTGAAAAATGGGCATATGTAGACAAGTACAATAATTATCAACAATACAAGGCACAGACAGGTACGGGAGAGGAGAGGACCCTGACCATGAGGGCTCAAAGTCTACAATGGATGGGTGAGTATACAGTAGGTGAGGAGAGAGGACCCTGCCCTTGAGGGCTCAAAGTCTACAAAGGATAGGTGTGGATACACTAGGAGAGGTAGAGCTGGTCGTGCAGTGGTTTAGTGGACTGAGGATAACTGCAGGTTGTAGGCTTGTCGGAAGAGATGAGTCTTCAGGTTCTTTTTGAAGATTTCCTTGGTAGGTGAGAGTCTGATGTGTTGGGGTAGAGAATTCCAAAGTATGGGGGAAGCACGGGAGAAATCTTGTATGTTGTCGTGAGAAGAAGAGATAAGAGAGAATTAAAGAAGGAGATCTTGAGAAGATTGCAGGTTGTGTGTAGGGAGGTATTGGGAGACCATATCACAGATGTATTCTGGCTGAACCCTCTCATCTCTGATGACAGTGGCTATGGGATTTTTATCTATTGCATATCTGCTATGAATTCCCTTTGTGGATTTGTGTCTGGAGAATGCACAGAATAATAGGTTCCCAGCTAAGTGGATGAGATCTGAACACATTTCATCTAAACACTGATGAAAAATTCTGCCTGGAAAATTATCACGCAGTGAAGATTTTAACATGTTCTCTGCGGATTTAGGAGGTGTACGATACAGCATATGTCAGCACATGCGTATGAGTCCCTTTATGGGGGGGTTTGGATGTAAGTCAAAACAGGACCTCTGAACATGTGCTAGAATGCAGTGTGAAAGTAGCTGTGGCGCCCCTGCTGTCTGGTCGCCAGAAGGGGTTCTGCACCCACTCCACGGGTATGGTATTCCTGTTCTCAGGAAACGGGATGGTAAGTCTGAGACCCCCACAAAAGCACTCAACACACCCGGTCCCAGAGATGGTGGGCGGACCCGATAGAGGGACGGCTCAGTCACCCAGGGGACGAGGGAAGAAAGTTGAGGGGTGGGAAGTTATTTAGAGACAGTTGTGAGGAAGTAGCGAGTGGAGGAGGATCCAGAGGACATGAGCAGTGAGGAGCTCGTCCTGTGTCCCAGAACAGCAGACTGCATGAGACACAGAGGGAGGCATAGGGGCGCGGGCAGAGAGCAGTCCACCCGTGCACCCGAATCTGAGTGAAGCAGAGGGACAGGTTGGGAACCAGGGGACCAGACCCTGAAGGTGGCGAGGAGACTCTACGCTCCAACCACGGAATCGGAGGCCACTAGATCTAGAGAAGCTGTGGCCGACACCCGACACATATAGCCATTCTAGGGTCAGGGGACTTGGTACCGGTCACCCGACAGGACCCGTAGCTGCTGGATTGGGGCACTGAGAGAGAAACCTGTGAAGAAAGGAACATAAAGGGGGTGTCTTGGAGAGCTATCCCAGTTCATTGAAGACTATCCAGACTGAGAATTGACAAGGAAAGTACCCTGTGGCGTCGTTGAAGAGAAAAGCTAAGTAAACCGGATAAAGAACACAGAACTGTGTGTGAGACTGTTCTTTTCCCGTCTGCAGAGCGGTAGACTGATAAGACGAGCTGGCCACCAGTGACCTGCCTGCAAAATGTTCCTACCCCTGTCTCCTGTTAGCACAGCCACACTGGCCTGCCAACACATAGACTTTCACACCCGCCCCGGGGTATCGCTCCACCTACGGGGAGCGACAACATCTGGCTGCACCGTCATATGCCCTGGAGGTCTGGATTGCAGAGTCGGTCATCCCCGGCCGAGCACCATAGGTGGCGTCACGACAACCATCCCCGAAACCAAACTCCCCGAACTTTTAAGTTTATACCCAGGGTCACGGAGCCGGGTCTCGAACCCTGTGACTCCCGAGTACCCCACGGCCCTAAGTTCCGTCTGCCATATGAATGAATTGACAGCGTTAATGCAGTCTTACCTTTCCGGTAATGCTAATGCTGAAAAATTCTAAGTTTTAGACGGAACCCCCTGAACGCAAGGCTAACCGCTGGTTTGACCCTAGCCTTAGACTATATTCAGCCGCTGGACTGCTTATAGCAGCAGTTACCATGCCCATCAGCACTCGGCTATTTCCAGCAGTGCCTCTGACAATGAGTGAAGTGAAGGGTGAAAATCTGCACCTCCGCTTTATTCAAGATTGGACTGTAGAGCCTTGTACTGAACGCAGGGTTGACGGAAGTCCCAAAAGTTTGACCTCTAGGTTTTAGCAAATTAACCCTTATCCAAAGGATAGACGATAACTTGTATTTCTGGGAATAATCCCATAGGACTGTTCTATGTTCCATTCTCTTTTTGTGCCAACAACATATAGGAGAGCAATGGCACTGAAGCTAGCCGGATTGGGTGTTAAGAGTGGACAAAACCAGGCAGCAGCATTTACAAGCTGTTGAAAAGAGCTTGTAAGCACTGCGCATGTTCGGCTGGAAACCTAGACAAGAATCAGTAAACAATCAAATGAAACATTCATCCGTTCTTGTGAAGATCAAAGAATTTTTATTAGTAAGTTAATTGCAAAGTTGATTGTTTTTACAAGCACTTGCCATTTTACCCATTAAGAAACATGAGACAATTCCTTTAACACCTGCACATATAAGCTCCTGCTGACAATGGCAGGTGGGTGCTATGTAAGCTTCACTATTATAATTGCTTCTGCTTATAGTAGGAGCAATTCTGATAATAATGTTACAATTTGCTGATTTATGATTCATAAGTAATATTTGATGACCGTACAAACATAGGAGTGTCACCACTGAATTTTGATTGACAAAGCACCCAAAGTGCTAGGATGTTGCACACAGTCTTAACCTATTGTGACTATTTACTTTTCTATCATTTACCTAATCAAGATGGTAATTTACTCAAGGTTTGGGCATTTTTCTTAATCAACAATTGTATTTAAATGGCTTTTTCCACACAAAAAGTTAATTTTAAAGTTGATTTTAATCTATAGATGTTGGAATAATAATGATTTCCACAATTGGATGTGAAAAAAATGTTCCTGTGCTGAGATAATCTTATATATGTGTCCCTGCTATGTACTAGGTGTGATCAGACCATGTCCCTGTATGGTCAGACACCTCCATTACACAGTATATAGCAGGGACACATGTATAGGATTATCTCAGTACAGGAGATGTGGTATGATCAGACGATGTCCCTGTACTGTCAGACACATCCATTACACAGTACATAGCAGGGACACATTTATAAGATTATCTCAGCCCAGGAGATGTGGTATGATCAGACCATGTCCCTGTATGGTCAGACACCTCCATTACACAGTATATAGCAGGGACACATATATAAGGTTATCTCAGCACAGAACATGTAGTATGATCAGACCATGTCCCTGTACGGTCAGACACATCTATTACACAGTACATAGCAGGGACACATTTATAAGATTATCTCAGCCCAGGAAATGTGGTATGATCAGACCATGTTCCTTTAAGGTCAGACACATCCATTACACAGTACATAGCAGGGACACATACAGTACATAAGATTATCTCAGCACAGTAAGGCTGGTTTCACACCACCGCAGCATCAGGTCCGGGGCTGTCCGATGTGATGCGGACAGCCCTGTACCCAATTTGCGAACAGAATCGAAGGGCAAATATGACCTCCGGTCCGGTTTGCAGCCAGATGCCGCTGAAAGCAGCCACAGCTGCTGCAATTTCATGATCACGGTCCTGAAATCACAGCAGGGGACAGCTGGTGGTGCTGAAGTTTAGCAGCGCTCGCTGCTAAGTTTCAGCCGCCGGTGTCTGGTTCCCAGATCATCCCAGATTGGGGCAATCCGGCGCCATGGACTCCCATGTTAGGGAGCGCCGGATTACCCCAGATCCAGGTGGATCCGGGAGGATCCAATTTGAGCAGATTTTTCACACTGGACACAAAAATGTTGCTTGCAACATATTTGTGTCCAGAAGAAAGATTCAAATTGTCCCGGATCCTCCCGGACAGATGGAAACCGTATTGCAGCTACCTGCCATTCGGCTCCATTCGGCCCCATAGGGCTGCATTACAGTAAAATCGGGTCTGGGGCTGTTCACCCAGGACAGCCCGGGGCCTGAGTGTACCGTGGTGTGAAGCTAGCCTAACATTTTTTGTAAACATCCAATTTTGTAATTATTATTATTCCAAGATCTATTGATTAAGATGAACTTTGCTTTTGGGACAACCCCTTTAAAGTGTCATTTTTAGAGCATCCCAATAATGCTTTATTTAAGGATACTGAACCCACTATGTACTAACATAGATTAAACTAAAAAATAATTCATGACTAAAGGATTCACTGTCTCTTTAAAGGGAACTTGTCATCTTATTTAGCCCTAATAGTTAACTATATATTATTAAACAAGCCTATAAAACGTCCCACAAAATTGATAATAACTTGTTATAGCAGTCACTTTACCTCCTCTGTAAATCCAATGTATTTTCCGTTGAGAATTCAAATTACTTGAGCTGAGTCCAATGAGCCTAATGTTTTTCCGAGTTACATCCCTAAACACTCCTCCTGATTAATGGTTGATAGGATGACCCCCATCACTGATTGAAATCCCATGCCTGTGCATTGATTACAGACCTCAGCGCATGCGCGGTTCATCATGCGCACACTCTACTGCACTCCCTACACTGTGAACTGCATGCATGATTATGTGAGGATGAAGAGGGTTGAGGTCAGCAGATGGTGCGCAGACACAGGCTTTCAGACAAGACCCAGTAGAGACCAGGATGAAATGTCTATCAAAGTTGCTATCTCTAGCCCAACGTCACTATCAAACTGTACTTGGATCCTGAATTTTCTCTACTTTGTTCCCTTCACCGGCTCTATCTCGAAGTTTCACTTGCCTCTGTGCTAGTGGGTGGAGATAAGCAGCTCTAAACAGAACACACTGACATTAGAGATTCCTAGTCTATTGCTTCTATGTAGCACATGTTAGAGGTAGCAGTAGCATAGAGGACATTATACAACAGTACTGAGCAGTGTGGCTGTGAATCCAGCCCTAAGGTGAGATAAAACACGAACAAAGTAGATAATGCTTTTCAGTATCTGCCTTTTTCTCTGTTTTTCAGTCTTCTCTCTTCTACAGAGTTCAATAGGCAGCTGTTATCTGATCATCAGTAAGGAGGCTTTCTTTGTTTTGAACAGGGTGGAATTTGGCAGTGTTTCCGAATAAATGTTAAGTTCAGAATTTTGTTTTAGAAGTGGCTAATAAGTGGAGAAAGAAACATAAGTTGTTATAAGCCATACGTCTCATACTTATACAACGTTTCTTGAAAAGATAATAACCAGTTGAGGGTCAAACAGTAAGTGATGGACAACATTTCTTAAAGAATAACTAAACTTTCATTTCCTTTTTAGAATTTTGTCCCCCATGGAAAGTTCAGAAAGTTTGAAAATCACTTTATTAGGGGATTTTTCTTTATTCCCATTGAACTAATTGCATGTAAGTGGCTTTAAAACCCTGGCTTTTTCCCAGTTTATTCTGTATTGATATCAGATTCTACTCATTAGGAGTACAGATGATGGCAGTGATGGGTCAGCCCCTAACTCTTCCTTTGAGTGTTGTGATCATCAGAATAGTACCTGACTTCCAAACCCCGTCTGTGCCCAGTCTATTGTGTATTGATATCAGACTCTACTCATTAGGAGTACAGATGATGGCAGTGATGGGTCAGCCACTGTCTCTTCTGAGTGTTGTGCTGATCAGAACAGTACATGACTTTCAAACCCCGGTTTTTACCCAGTCTATTCTGTATTGATATCAAACTCTACTCATTAGGAGTACAGATGATGGCAGTGATGGGTCAGCCACTGTCTCTTCTGAGTGTTGTGCTGATCAGAACAGTACATGACTTTGAAAACTCGGCTTTTACCCAGTCTATTCTGTATTGATATCAGACTCTACTCATTAGGAGTACAGATGATGGCAGTGATGGGTTGGACACTGCGTCCTCCTCTAAGCGTTGTGCTGATCAAAACAATATGTGACATCCACACCCTGGCTTGTACCCAGTCTATTCTGTATTGATATCAGACTCTACTCATTAGGAGTGTGCACAGCTCATTATCGTCTGCTCATTAGGAGTACAGATGATGGCAGTGATGGGTCGGACACTGTGTCCTCATCTAAGCATTGTGCTGATCAGAACAGTACGTGACATCCAAACCCTGGCTTTTACCCAGTCTATTCTGTATTGATATCAGACTCTACTCATTAGGAGTACAGATGATGTCAGTGATGGGTTGGCCACGGTCTCCTCCTCTGAGTTTTGTACTTATTGGAACAATATCCTGTAGCAGCTTCTCCCCAGAGTTAGTTGGATACTGAGAGAGGTGCTGACACACCACTGCCATCATCTGTACTCCAAATTAGTATGTTCTGATATCAACATAGAACAGACTGTGGAAAAGCCTGAGTTTGGAAGCCAATTTTTTTTAAAGGAATGAAGACAAATTCCCTAATAAAGTTATTTGCAAAGTTTTATAACTATCCATACTGGACACATTGTTTTTTGGTTTTTTTTTAAATAAAAGTTTTTATTTTTTAAGCTGGTATTTGTTTTTTTCTTTAGATACATGCAGCTAATATACTGGGTTCAGGTTTTAATTACACATGGAGCTGTAATAAAATGGGGGTTGGTGCTCTTTGCAATGGGAGAACCTTTTGTGGGATCTTCCGATAGACTAGCAAACAGCTTTCTTCCTAAGCAGGAGGATTTGCCCGCCGGGAGGCTGGCATCGGAAATGCTTATAATCTCTGCCAACCGCAAAGAACTAGTATGTGAGGGTAGAGCTATTATTCATGTGAACAATACATTGTCAACACCTCTTTGTGACTGCTGCCAATATCTATAATTCTTATTGAACTGGATAATCTTCGAGGAAAAGACACCGGAACCAGAGCCAGTGCTCAAATCTGAAGCACATGGGCCCTGGGCTTCTGAAAATGGGCATTTTCCTGCTGCCTTACTTCACAATTAAGCAAACACGATTAACTGCGGAACAGGGACTTTTGTTCTGTACTGAAGACAAATGATGCAAACTGATATCATAAGCTTTTCTATCAGTTTAAATCAGTCCGATTAATGGGGAACGCCGGGGAAATAAAAATGTTGTACTGTCCCTGCACTCCTACATGATCAAGTAGAGCTGGGCACTACAGTTCTAGGATCTATAGATTACTTATAAATCAGTAAAATCATATCTGCTCCTCAGACCTCGCCCCTCCCTTCAGGGACAAAGAAATTCACCCTCATCCTGCAGCACAGAGCAGGAGGTGTGTCGGGAGTGTGGCCCCTGGGGGCTCCAGGTCATCTTACATTCCTGCCCACTCATATTTCTGTATAAACAGAGGGCATGGCCGCCGACCCATGGCAACACTACAATCAAGCCCCGATATACATGCTATGTAATGTATGAACAGGGGAGGGTGTTCTCCCATCAAATAGCAATCATGTCACCAAGCAGTTATAAATACACGCTGTGATCTTTTTCTGTACAATGATATGATGGTGCACAATGTGTGCTGCCATATACCAGGCTAGGAGCAGAGGCAAGGCGCTGCATTGATTGATTGATTCAGCATTGCCATGGGGTCCCCCATACCAACATGGTAGCTTCCTGTCCCCTGAAACTTTAGCACTGTGCATGAATTTCTCTGTCTCCGTATGGAGGGGTGAGGGCTGAGGAGCAGATATGATGTTATTGATTTATAAGCGAGCTATAGATGCTAGAAGTGTAGTGTCCAGCTTTGCTTCATCATTTAGGAGGGCAAGGACAGTAAAAAATTATTTCTCTCCCCAGAGATTCCCTTTAAAGTCAAGTGTCACATGTGGAGGCTGCAACACCTAGAGACAGGGGTCGGACCGAGAAAATAGGTGGCCCCTATGCAAGAACAATATATGGGCCCTCTTGCAGACCAATAATACTTCTGTGATAGGAGTGGTTTGCTGTTTTGGAGGTGCCAGTGACCCTCTTTACCTCTCAGGCACCTACACAAATAGTATGTCCTCTCCTGCCTAGAGAGATGCAGAACCTCATTCTGTGCAAGCCAACTGAGTGGAAGGAGCTGTTGGTGAACTAGTTGGTGCCAAGCTGTCTGCTGCCTAGGAGTTTAGCAGCATCCGTGAAGTTGCTGTTTATCCTTCGATGTATTTCCTGTGTTCCCTTGTGTGTTGTGTTGTGGCCGGTCACCAGTTTGTCCGTCCGCTACTGTTATGGGAAATATTCGGACACACGCCAGTCCGTGCATGACACAAAGCTTCATATCAGATGTGCCCATAGGTCTTCCCAAATTGTGGGGTTTTTTGACTTCATCACCTAACCTGTGGTATTCGAAATACCCTTAGATCAATATGAGGAAAGCACTATTCAAGAACTGCCAACATGACACTGTGTCCTCCTCCCCTTACTCCCACGTCTGAATGGACAATGAGTATTGGGGTGCGCTGGTCACTCTCTTTATTTGAGGCACTTTGCTGGCACTTGGTGAGGAGCTCTTAGCAGGAGGTATTTGTGCTGTTGTTGTAGGGTATGATCTGTTATTGAAGAGCTCCATATCTAAGATCTGTAGGTAAATATGCTTGAAATAGATTGGATATGTGTTGAGTGATCGCTGAGCAGTAGAATCACTTCAATAACAATAACAATAAAAAATAAATATAATATATACATATATAAAACATGCCGAGCTCGCTCTACCGCAATCTGAATACGAACAGAGAGAATAATCATACACATAGGTGTCTTCCTATAATAAACTGGAAAAACGAGTTCTCAGTGTTGTAATCTCTGCATTACATCTCTCTCCGGATAAACTACAAGATTACTATCTTTCGTAGAAATGTTTATATAAGTCTATACCTGGCATTCATAATAAATGAGTTCTATGGCCCCCACACACATTAGACTAACGTCGGCCAATAATGGCAGGGTTCTGCTGACATATGAATGGGCTTCCCCAATAGACGATGTGGGGAGGTAAGGATCCGCCATGTCTCAGTTCTTTAAGAAAGTAGACTGCCATAGAAGTCTAGCAGCCGCTTTCTCATTGAGACCTCAGCAAAGAAAGTATTCCTGTCTATGGGGTTTTAAAGGGAGTTCGTCTCCCACAAAATTCAATTGAAATAGACTATACAGTGTTGTTGGGGACTTAGCCCCTATAAAAACCATGCTATCACTGTATCTGTTACTGGTACAGTGTCGGAGAATATAACTTTTCATTTGTATGCAATTGAGGGAGCTTCGGCGCACCCTTGGGGTTGTCAAGTGTTCAGCGTACAGTTACTCCTGCTCATTTGCAGATTGGGTTTCTTCCTCAAAATGAGATTGTTTGCTTCCCAGAGTGACCACTGTCTGAAAGCTGCCACCATGTGCGGATATGCGATTTGTCCCTGCCCGACCGCTCAGCCACAGCAACATGTCACATTCTCCTCCTTGTGTACTTTCTGCTGATGCGTCTCAATACACTAATACACCAAATTCATGGCCATGCCAAGGGTACCCTATAGCCTCTTTTTGCTTTGTGTGGGTGCTGCATCCTGTGTCACCTACACAGTGTCCTCCATTGTCCTCCTGTGCAGGAGTACGTCTCTCTACCCTTCTGAGCGCAGAGCAAATTACTGTAGTGCGCAGGTGTGAGAAAAGGTCAAAGAGTGCAAGTGCTTGCGCACTACCTTGCTCGTCAGGGCACAGAGAGGTACTGTGCAGGAACTTGATGGTGGAAACTGTGTGAATCATGTAGGATGCGTCCACAACAAGCACGGAAGAAAGAGAAAAAAGAGAGAAAAAAAAGAGAAAAAAAAAAGAGAAAAAAAAAAAAGAGAGAAAAAAAAGAAAAAAAAAAAAAGAGAAAAAAAGAGAAAAAAAAGAAGAAAAAAAAGAGAAAAAAAAAAAAAGAGAAAAAAAAAGAGAAAAAAAAAAGAGAAAAAAAAGAGAAAAAAAAAAGAGAAAAAAAAAAGAGAAAAAAAAGAGAAAAAAAAAGAGAAAAAAAAAAAAAAAAAAAAAGAAAAAAGAAAAAAAAGAAGAAAAAAAAGAAAAAAAAGAGAAAAAAAAAAAGAGAAAAAAAGAGAAAAAAAAAAAGAGAAAAAAAAAGAGAAAAAAAAGAGAAAAAAAAACTGCACAGCACTCACAGACTAAATGTGAACTGGTGCCAGCAGGGACGCTGGGTCAAATAACTAGAAAAAGTTCTCTGCAGCACTCAGTTACTACCAATGACGTACAAATGCTAACAAGCTATATGTATATGAGAAAAAAGTGTAAAAACTTACGTTTTTTCAAAAAACTCAAAAATCTAATCTTTTTATTTCTGAAGTTCTTGGTACATACATTGGCCAATGTCTGCTTGCTCATCAACTGCGACAAAGTGACTTCAGGTCTGATGAGTCCTATCGCTGACATTCCTGTCCTCCTTGTCCACCCCCCACCCTCTCAGTGGGCAGACTCCATCTTGACCCTAGATTTTTGAGTTTTTTGAAAAAACGTAAGTTTTTAAACTTTTTTCTCATATACATATAGCTTGTTAGCATTTGTACGTCATTGGTAGTAACTGAGTGCTGCAGAGAACTTTTTCTAGTTATTTGACCCAGCGTCCCTGCTGGCACCAGTTCACATTTAGTCTGTGAGTGCTGTGCAGTTTTTTTTCTCTTTTTTGTATCATATGGAGATGCTGGCTCCATGCTGCAATTGCACCCTCATTGACCACAGGTGATCTAGGGTCAAGATGGAGTCTGCCCACTGAGAGGTGGGGGGTGGACAAGGAGGACAGGGATGTCAGCGATAGGACTCATCAGACCTGAAGTCACTTTGTCGCAGTTGATGAGCAAGCAGACATTGGCCAATGTATGTACCAAGAACTTCAGAAATAAAAAGATAAGATTTTTGAGTTTTTTGAAAAAACGTAAGTTTTTAAACTTTTTTCTCATATACATATAGCTTGTTAGCATTTGTACGTCATTGGTAGTAACTGAGTGCTGCAGAGAACTTTTTCTAGTTACACAACAAGCACGGAAGGAGGACAGTGATCACAAGCAGGGAGGAGGGGCCAGATCAAGACCTGCTACATACATTGTACCGGACTGCCTCATCTACAAGTATAATAAAAGGTGTTTTTTGGTGCTATGCGAGCAGGCACACTTGCAACTTGCATACTTGCACTCACTTGCCAGCTAGATTCTATTCCACTTCTTTCAGTTCACTTCTAATGGAAGAATGTGGAAGTCTAGTTGGCATGTGACTGCATATACATGCAGTCATGTGATCATCTACCTGCCCTGAGAGTATAGAAGAATCGTGACAGACTGTAGGCGCACTCTGTGTTACTGCAGACTTTTGCAAAATAGAAATAGCAGAGATTCAGGACATTTCTCCTATCGTTGTTATGAAAAAGGTACATTAAAAAAAGGCAACAAACTGGTCTGTAAGCTGCAAGAATTCTGAGATGTGAAATACGTAATTAAAGGGGTTGTTTTCCCAAGAACAATATTTCCATTGGATAGGTAATACAACGTTACGATGGTTAGGGGTTCGTTACTGGAACCTCTTCTGAGAAAGAGAGTACCAAAGTTTCTCATAAATGGAGCAACTGTGTCTGCTTCTACAACTTCTGCATTTGCCACCACACTTGTGGATGTGTTTGTGTGGCTGCCCAGCTAGGGTGATTAACTCTGACTTCTGCACTTCAGGAAGAACTGTGATCTACTTGAATCATCTGTGTGCTCCTGCTGATTTCCGGATATACTCCCTGGTTCTCTTGGTATTCCTGCTTTGTATCATTAATTTTCTGGATTGACCTCTGCCTGATTTTGTTCTATTCTCCAGCCTAACGATTATGTACTTTTCTGACCTCTCGGCTTTGACTGCTTGCTTGACCTATCCTTGCTATTCCTGATGCATGGTATGACCTGGATTATTACTTTAGACTTTATGTCTAAATTACTACTAGACTAATTGCTTACACAGTAATGTATATGAGATATTCAGTATACGTCCATGTTTACTATAATTATCTTAGAGTGTTATTGCTATGTATATATTAATCTTTACAAGCATTGAACATAAGTATGTATTATACTAATAATTGTATTATTATATACATATGTAACATAATTATTTCAGACTATAAAACAAAAAATTCGTTCAATCAACTGTTTGATTTAATTGTTATTCATATTGTTTCCACCTTGATGCTTAGTAGGCTCATGGAGACATAGGGTCACTAGGTGCTCTCCACTGATCTGGCTCTCCTTAGAAAGACCGCATGGGGCCGGAGCTCTTTCCACTGAATGCCCGTACTCCTTTCCTGTAGGAAGAACTCTACTCAGTATTAGAAACAAACTCCAAACAATACTAACACACATTTTTGGGAATTTTTAATTCCCAAACAGTACCTGGACTACAATATTCGGTGGTCGCGATACCTACAATTTAACCATACAAAACTTCAGCGACACAACTCATGAATAGTATTGATTTCATATTTATTAAAGTGCAATGTGCTATACAGACATGGTGACAGGGTATTTGGACTATATACATAATATGGCAGGGGTCACTGATATTGTATACATCAAATATTATGGAACATTATTAAAGACATTATTACTATCCATAACTACATTCTCCTTGAGTGTAAATGATACATCAACACGCTCAAGGATATCAGGTGTAAGTGACATGCTCACTCATATGACAGACCAGACCTTCCCATACTTCGTGTTATACACTATGGGTGATGTTTCCCCCTCTCTTATGGCCAAAGTATACTCTTTACATTAATATAGTGAAGCATCAACTGCATGGGTATAGCTATAAACTATATATATAGAATTGCAATATATAAAAACAGTGGGTAGGTCTTTGAATGTATAAAGTACCAAGTACCCAGCTTGGATGGTAATTATCTATTTATTGCCACATACAACCTAATGTTATAACCTGGTAGCATTAATCAAATTATATAGTTTGTAGCTTATACCTCCATGCTGCACAATGTGCACTGTTCTGCCTATGCAATCCATTGCCTCATGACACTGAACATTATAGTTCAAGAGCAATCAACAAGGGTGTAACTTGTAGCTTACACCACCGTTCTGCTCAGTATACACAGCTATACCACTGCAGTCCATTAATAGCTTCACATTCACTATAAGATGTTGTGTGTATCAATTAGTAAGATATACCTTAAGTATGGCAGGGGAGAGTCTGGTGTGGCGTCCTATAACCCTGGTCCTTGCGCCCCAATGCGCATGTCGGTCCTCCTTCGTCAGGGGGCGTGAGACTAGTGAGAGCTGGTGTGAGTTAAAAAGGATAATTACCATCCAAGCTGGGTACTTGGTACTTTATACATTCAAAGACCTACCCACTGTTTTTTATATATTGCAATTCTATACATATAGTTTATAGCTATACCCATGCAGTTGATGCTTCACTATATTAATGTAAAGAGTATACTTTGGCCATAAGAGAGGGGGGAAACATCACCCATAGTGTATAACACGAAGTATGGGAAGGTCTGGTCTGTCATATGAGTGAGCATGTCACTTACACCTGATATCCTTGAGCGTGTTGATGTATCATTTACACTCAAGGAGAATGTAGTTATGGATAGTAATAATGTCTTTAATAATGTTCCATAATATTTGATGTATACAATATCAGTGACCCCTGCCATATTATGTATATAGTCCAAATACCCTGTCACCATGTCTGTATAGCACATTGCACTTTATACTGCACTTTAATAAATATGAAATCAATACTATTCATGAGTTATGTCGCTGAAGTTTTGTATGATTAAATATCAGACAACACATGGTGAGAGTACCAGGTTCGGTATACCTTTTTTGGGTGACCAACAGTAAACAGCATATAATGCATATAATGCATTCCCAACAAGGACAAAAGGCCACATTCCCAACATAGGAGAGAGTCTCACCCTTCCACTGGTTCACCAGGGATAAAAATCTCCGTGGCTTCAGAAAATCTAGGACCAACTACCCCAGCCAGCAGCACCCTGCTTTTGGCAAGCACAAATTGAAAGGAGATAGCAGCAAGCTTAGGAGGCCGACCAAGCACAGTGAGGTGTGTGGTCTGGTGATATGATTGTCCCAATCTGGGTTCTTCAAACAAATTTGTTGGCTCAATATTGAGTAGCAAAGCAGTTCTGTCCATTAGTTAAAAGCATGGTCTGTAGGCTGAGGTCCTGTAGAAAAACACCAATGACAGGAGAAGACCCCTATTTATATCCCTCAGTTCCAATTTCAGGGTATTGAGCACCACAGGATTGGTAGGAGATGGCTGTTCTCTCATTGATCACTAGTTCAATTCAACTACATAAGGCCCCTTCCACATCTGCAGTAAAGTGTAATTCCTGGCAGATTCGGCAGATGTTGCCGGATCTGCCGCGTAATGACCAACTTGGGGCACCGATCTGGTAAGCCCCATCCATTCTGTATGGGGCTTGTGGTCGGGTACGGCAAGTACCCGGCAGATCCGGCACTTGGGGCAGCACAAAAATTGCGGTGCTGCAAGTGCTGCATTCAGCAATACCGCACTTGCCACACCCGACCGCAAGCCCCATAGAGAATGTATGGGGCTTGCCGGATCGGTGCTGCAAGTCGGCCGTTTAAGCGGCAGATGTGGTGACATCTGCCAGATCTGCCAGGAATTTCACTTTAGCGTAGATGTGAAAGCACCCTAATTGTCCTCTGAATGATGCAGTCTATTACACTGCAGGGAGCTGATGCAATCAGCAGTCATTCAACAAATTAACAGACAAAATAGAGCACTGGATCATCTCACATGAAACAATAGTTCATGTCCCTTGACTTGTAGAACAAAGGAATAATATGTCTGTCATGATTACAAATAGTTACCCCGCATAAGTAGCCAGCTGATGAGTCGTCACATGCTCCATTACAGGTGTAATGCCATAAGCCAACTCAACTATAGTTGTAATGGTACAAGAGGGATGTATTACACATGTCATATTACTGTTAGGCTCACCTAATGGGGGACACGCAGACCAGCAGCAGGCTGGAGGGGACATAGAATGCAGAGGTAAACAGAGGAACAAAGGAGTTTGGCAAGGATAAATGTACAATATGTTCATAATAATGACATAGACCAATTACAGTTTGTGATGCTTACTGCAAATGATGGGTTAACAAGGAGATAAAAATCTGAGCGTTAACCAGTTGGTCCTAAGGGTATTCAGGAATCACAGGAGTTGGATGCTGAAACACTCTAAACATCTGAAAACATGAGTCTCAATACTATAACACAGGTTTGTGTCAAACTGGGCCTTAAGAGGCCTAGGGAGATGTCAATGAAACACAACGGAAAACTTGAGACACCCAACATGGAACACAGCAAGAGTTCCTTCACTTTTAGGTGTCCTTCCAGAAGAGTAAGAGATTGAAGAAAGAAGATGCTTAGAATGAAATCTTTCAATCAAGATTGGAGCATTTATGTCCTTTTGGGTACCTTCAGGACCGTATCCTTTCCAATATATCAAGCACAAGAGATTCCCTTAGACATTCTTACAGTCCAGAATTTCATTGATCTCACACTGTCTTGACTGTAGAAGACAATTTATTGAGGACCAGAGGAGGTAGTCGAGAGACATGAAAGGCATTAGGTATTTTTAATGTAGGAGGTAGGTTTGGACGAAAAGTGATCAAACTAATTTTCTCTATCATTTGCAATGGGACATTTAATTTAGGAGCACACCTTTTTTCTTTTTAAACACATATTTTGATGGAAACCTTATAATGGGAAGTGATCTGAGGAGCAGGTAGACAGTGTCGTTCAGCACCCTACTGTGTGGCAGCCGAATTGTCTCCTCCTCTGTCTAGATGTTATGAATGTTCAGAGAGATACTATTCACAAAAGGAAGAAGACTTTTGGGAGCAATGGTCAAGGGAAAGATGAAGCTCTAGGCCATACACTGTAAAAAATGGAGATCTCCCATAAACTGAAATGTTGTGTGCAAGGAAGCAAATCCTATCCATTATCTTGATGGGAATTGGAAAAGTTGTGAACATCACTTGATGGACTTTGGTAGTGATAAGCTGCAGAGAAATCCATGGAAATTTCTAAGCAACCTGTAGAACCTGGAATATAATTGTACATCACGGTCAGAGACTCTAGCTGGGAGAACGTAGAACTGCAACATTTCTTGAAAAAACACTTGGATGTGTAGTAGGTTGGCCGTGAAAAGTTACAAGGCTGGTTCTATTATAAGTGTAATGTTTTACAGGTTGTCCTCAGTTTAATAGAATTAACCTGCACTACCGACTGGAAGTATGGGGGCTTGTAAAGCCAAATTTTAAGGAAGTATACTCCGGTGACACTGTTACCACATGGTTGCAAGGCTCTATTAAGGCAACCATGTAGAAAATTATCTAAGTAGGGACAACGACCTGCACTCACCATGGTGGTCTTCAAGTCTTTATCGTGGTGAAACAGGTAACATGCAAACCCAATGGAGCTCACCTGTGAGCGAAACGATCATTGTCCTAGGAATGTAGCCAGCATGCTCCTGTATGTTACCCGTTTCACCGCAATAAAGACTTGAAGACCACCACGGTGAGCTCAGCTCATTATTGCTACTTGGATAAGTTTCTAAAATGTAACAGGTTGGCCTTATTTGTTAGAATTAAGAATAGTTTTATCGTGGAATGGTAGAGTTGGAAGGGACCTCCTGGGTCATCATGTCCATCCCTGCTCAATGCAGGATTCACTAAACCATCTCAAACAGATGTCTCTCCAGCCTTAACTAAATAGCGCTAATTTAGTCACATCAGTTTTCCCTCTGGGGAATTCTGACTTTACACAATTGGATATTTTTTATAGAAATGTACCAGTCTACACCAGGACAGCCAGCTACATTTCTTGTACGACTGGCACTTTTATTGGTGTGCAGGGCGTGGAACCCTTTGGCATCTGTGCTGTAATCTACAATCTGTTGTGTTGGCTTTATTATAAATCTCTGCTGCCTTTGAGGCAGGACCGCATGTGTGACTGGGAAGGGAGTGTGTCTCTCCACCTTTCTTATTTCAACTGGGAATACAAGATCCTGTAAGACAAATCATCTCCACTAAGGAAGAGGGAGTAGGTTGCATTTCTTCTTGGTTCTGCTAGGGAGGGCAGAAAATACTGCTAAACGCATCAGAATATAAATAAAAGGTGCAGACCTTAACAGTAGCAACTTCTCTAATGCAACTACTCAAATGGCTACTATACCTATGCTGAATTTTGTTTTTCTCATTATGTGAGCTCTATGCCAAGGGTGAGTTTCAACAATGTGGGTCAAAGCATAAAAATAGAGTATGTGGTCTCTCTTACCATACTACTTACCCATAAACTGAGTTTTACTTAGAAGCTGTCGCATCCTCAGAGTCTGCTCCGGCAACTTCTGTTTCTGCCACCAAGCACCACTGTGTTCACTCCAAAGGAGGGGCTGGTGATGTACCAGTCTGAGTTGTGGATGTGTTTGTATAGCTGCCCAGCTGCAGTCATTAAATCTGACTTCAGCCAATTAGGAAATACTGCAGTCTATTTGAATCCTCTGTGTGCTCCTACTGGGTGCCAGATATAATTCCTGGTTCTTGGTATTCTGCTTTGTTTACTGATTTTCTGGATTGACCTCTGCCTGATTTTATTTTATTCTCCAGCCTTATGATTTTGTACTTCCTGGCGTCTTGGCTTTGACCCTGTTGGCGACTTTTCTATTCCTGGACTGCAACCTATTTATAGGTATCAACCCCCTGGACCTTGCAGTAAAGCCAGATACCTATATAGGGGTCAAACGGTGTCTGGGTATCTCTGGATTCTGCCTGACGGTGCGGTTTGCATTTAGTCTGTCCGGGATTCCCATTTTTACCTGTAACTCGGACTGATGTTACAGAAGTGTACAATTTTCTCTCTGTCCTTTGAGACACAACAAACCCTTAGTGCAGTGCTAACTATTGAAGATTTTAAAAAAAGGCAAAAAGTTAATGAAATGGAACTAAATGGGAGTAGACACCAATTAGATATTAGAAAAAAACTTTTTTACAGTGAGGGTGATCAACGAGTGGAACCGGTGGCCACCAGAGGTGGTGAGTTCTCCTTCAATGGAGTCTTTACACTGAGGCTGGACAGGCTGTGGTGATTTAGTGAATCCTGCTTTGGAGTAGGGGGTTACACCAGATGACCCAGGAGGTCTCTTCCAACTCCACCATTCTATGACCCTATGATTGCATCAAAAGGGAAATCTCTGGATGGTTTTACCTTCCTATGGTAAGTTTTTTGTAGATGTCCAGTCCTCTTTTATGCTCTTGTGAAGTGATAACAATGGTGGTTTGTAGCTAATATGTAATATTTGTGGTTTTCCTAGACTTCTTTTAAAATCTGGCACATTAGCATAATTAGCTTTTTTGTTGAGTCACTTTCCTGTCTTGTGGTATTAGTTGTTATTTTTAGTGCCAAATCATTCAAAATGGTGCACGCGATTCAAGAATTTGGCATAGATCATCTTTTGTGACTTTTAACACCATAAGTCAAACTTTGGAACTATTAGGAGCAAAATATGAGCCACATTTTTGTCATACTCAAAAAAATATGGCAGGCGGTGACTGAAAAAGAGTTGCATCAATTTTTTTACATTTTTTTTATTCATTCATTTTATTTATTTATTGCGCTCACAGGTCATAATTCGAATCTCTGGTGGGGCTGGGAATCGAAACCCTGGACATGGTGTCGGCAGGCGGCTGCTCTGCACACTGAGCTTAGGCCTTAGGCGTTGTCAATTTTGATACTTTTTAAAAGTGCAATTGGTGATCGGACTAAGGCCCACGTCACACACACAAATTCTGTGCAGAATTGTTCACAATCTTGGTTGCAGTGAATCATGGACACATTGATCCATTTGTGGCATATACATAGAACAATGTGTCATGTTACTGAACCAGAATCGGCAACAATATCTGCACAGTATCTTGTGTGTGACGTGGCCTAACACATTTGTAATTGCTAAACTTCGCACACAAAGTGGAAAATTAGAATAAATAAAAACAAGTGCACACATTTATATAGATGTCAATAAAGGCGCAAATAGAGTAATGAATTGGGTGCAAACAAAAAAGGGCAAAACACATAAAATTATACATAAAAATAGGCACAGAGGCAATGATGGATCGGGACCTCTTTGCATAAAATCATTGTCCTGGGTTATCAGGGTGGTGCAGCCTCATGGCCAAATCACAGAGTCATTGGTGTAAACAAGCCATTCTCCATTGATTGACAGCCGTGCTACCTGATAAATACAGTGGTAGTGTCCTTGATGTGTGAGGCTCCGGGCTTGTACACTTCTGGCATGTAAGGTACTTTACACGCCGTATGAGGATGGATACAACCGCTACAGGCTCGATTGTAGCTTGCGTCGTCAATATTGCCGTAGTAGCGGCGTGTGAAGACGTAGAGGCAGCGGCACAGATACATCTGTTTCGAGCATGTTCTGAAACAGGTGGCTCAAAGCGATTGTAGCGAGCTGTATCGGCGTGTAAGAAGGAACAGAAGGTTGTTTACACATGCTATGTAGCTGCTATGTACTGGGCGTGCACAAGCGGGTTACCGCGCCCCCTTCAGCGATCATTGGAGGAAGCTCCTGCGTTGCGATTGGTTGTGCTGACAGGGTGGCATATTTAAGGAGTGCCCAGTCACACTACACAATTGCTCGGGCGTCATGTATTAATCAGCCTCCTGCGATGCTGGCCAATCATGTTTCTTGCTTTGTCTATCAGCGTACGGACGTCTCGTACTCCACAATTGTGGCACGCCTATGTGTTGTCCCTGCTGCACCAGGTCCGCCATATTAGCTGGTTGTGCGGTGTGTAAATGAGGTAAGATGAGCTACAGATGGCTACTTGAGACACCGCGATGTATCTAGCTGTAGATGTAGCGTAGCGTAGCGCATCTTGTGGCGCGTGTAAGTGTGCGTTTCCCGTTTGTAACCGTTGTGCGTGCTGTGCATGTGAAGTAGGGTTGTATCATCCCATAGCGGCGTAAGGTACTGTAAGAGCAGGGTGACGTCAGGTGTATACTACACTGGTGAACAAATTAGAGAACAACACACAATGTCCTTAATATTAAGGTCATTGTGTCGTCCTATGTGAATATATCCTAACATGAGTAATTAGCAGTATTTTAAGCTTATTTCATAACTGGAATATATTCTAAATCACAGAATAAAAATGTAAATTAGATAAATGAAAAAGAGCAATAATCAAAATTAGAGAACAATTTCAGATACCTGCAAGATATTGGTGTTATCTGGCACCTGGTGCTAATTTCCTTACTTATCTGACAAACCCTATTTAACTGGCAGTCTAACTTTCCAGTTTGCACTCACTTTGCAGAAATGGTGACTGAAACCCTCCGGCAGCAGGTTGTCCAGATGAAGGCCAAAAGGGTCACCCTATCAATCATAGCAACAGAAGTTGGTCGTTCCAAGTCTGTGATTTCTAGAATATTGCATGTTTACAACACCACAAACTCTTTTAAGTCCCTCAAAAGACAGGGCTGGTCGCCCTTGAAAGACAACTGCAAGAGAGGATAGGATAATGCAGAGAATCTCCATGGGTAATTGTTTCAACACTGCAGCAGGAATAGCTCGCCAGTTCAGCACTGAACAGGGTAAGGATCTGTCTCGTCATACAGTGTCACAACGTTTAAGAGCATTTGGACTGAAAGCCCACTCTGCAGTGACGAAACCTCTCATTAGCAGAAATAATCAAAAGGCTAGACTCATCTTTGGTGAGGAGCATGTTGTATGGACAGAGCAGTAGTGGGCCACAGTTAATTTTACTGATAAACGCAAGTTGAATTTATTTGGATCTGATGGGAATTATTGTGTTTGTCAACAAACTGGGGAAAGACTGAACCCAAAGAGTTTAAAGAAGTCAGTGAAAGGAAGTGGTTTCATGGTTTGGGGAATGTTTTCCTCTGCAGGGGTTGTACCTCTCATACAGCTACATGGCAGAGTGAATGCATGTATCTATCAGGACCTTCTACAACAACATGTGGTTCCTTACTTGTGCCCAGCACTCAATCAGCCAGCAATTTTCATGCAGGACAAAATCACACACTAAAGCAGTTCCATGAAACAATGAAATGGCCGCCCAGAGTCCTGATCCAACCCCAATAGAAAAGCTCTGGAAAATCCTTGGTAACAAAGTTATGGCCAAGAAACCCACAACAGTCACAGAACTGTGGAAGAGACTGGACGAAGAGTGGGCCAAAATCCCCCAGACCAGGGAGAGACTAGTGATGTTCTGTGGCCGCAGATGTGCTGAAGTCATTCAAAGCAAAGGCCTGTACACAGCAAAGGCCTGTACGCTTCCTACTGATTGGAGACTGTTGTAACTTTCACAACATTTAGTTTTAATCTCTCTCTTTGCTGCAGTCATTGCTGTTCTCTAATTATGATCATCAGTTGATAAGCTTTGGTTATTTAGGAAAACACTGTTCTAGTAGCATGGTGCACCCCCTTACACAAAAAACGCCAAATGTTCATCAATGACATTGTTCTCTAATTTTGATCGCCAGTGTATATTCACATTCTGCACTGACGTCACTGGGTAGTGGGGCTATCAATCAGTGGAGAATGACCGTGTTTACACCAATTACTCCATGAATTGGCCATGAAGCTGTAACGCCCCAATGACTCAGGGTAATAATTTCACACACAAGGAGCCAAATGTTTAAATTAGAACTTTACAAAATCTGCAGATCCTACAACTTAGGCTACTTTCACATAACGATTTTTGTAAAATCCGATGCTGTCCGATATAAATCGGACAGCATCGGATTCCTCTGATGCCTGGAATCGGGTGCCAAATAGGCATCCGATTCCGACAGAAAATAGGATGCCTGCCCTCCTGTCAGATCGCTCCCTGAGAGCTGTCAGTCTCTCCCCGGTCCTCTCCTCTTATCCCCTGTGTCTCCCCTCTTGGCCCCGGTCCTCTCATCCCCTGTGTCTCCCTCTTGGCCCCCGGTCCTCCCCTCTTGGCCCCCGGTCCTGTGTCTCCCCTCTTGGCCCCCGGTCCTCTCATCCCTGTGTCTCCCCTCTTGGCACCCGGTCCTCCCCTCTTGGCCCCCGGTCCTGTGTCTCCCCTCTTGGCCCCCGGTCCTCTCATCCCCTGTGTCTCCCCTCTTGGCTCCCGGTCCTCCCCTCTTGGCCCCCGGTCCTCCTATGAGTCCATCCCCAGTCCTTCAATGTGCTGCCCCCATGTGTCCTCCGGCCCCCCCATGTGTCCCCTCCTCTCCTCCTCTCCTCTTGTCCTCCTCCTCCTCTCCTCTTGTCCTCCCCTCTCCTCCTCTCCTTTCTCACCTGTCCACGATCCTGCACGGTCCCGCGCGTCTCCGGTGCCTTGCTGTTCTGTGCTGCCAGGACCTCTCGTGATGTCACAATCACATGACTGCCGGTTATTGGTTCCTGGCAGTCATGTGATTGTGACATCACGGCAGGTCTTATCAGCACAGACGGCAAGATACCTGGAGACACCGGAGACGCCGGGAGACGACGTGGGCCTCGTGGACAGGTGAGCATAGTTTTTTTTTTTTTTATTAACCCCTTAATTTACTTTTAGGAGCTATTTTAGTGTACTGAGCATGCTCAGTACACTAAAATCGGTCCGAGGAGACATCACATGTTTTCTCGGACCCTGCTCCATAGGGCCCCATGCTAAATTGATCGGGTCGGATCGGATGTGCACTAAATGCCATCCGATCTGGTCCGATCCGAATCTGTCAGATTTAATTTTCGGTGCAAAAATCGGAGCAAGCTCCGATTTTTGCACCGATAAAAAAATCGGACAGATTCGGATCGGACCAGATCGGATGACATTTAGTGCACATCCGATTCGGTCCGATCCCCATAGGGTTGCATGGGGTCCGAAAATCGGTCCGATGCTGTCCGATTTTTTTCGGACAGCATCGGAAATGCAAAAATCGTAGTGTGAAAGCAGCCTTAGCCACAATCACTATTCCTATTATCATTTCATCACCTGCAGCAGCATGAAGACAGATTATTAGGTGATATACTGATTACAGGTTCTCTGTAAGATATATAATTCATATCTCTCTGGGGAGTCCAGACCCTCTACCATGCTGAACTCCTATATAATGGTTATTCCAAAATTGGGCAAAAATTACTGCCCTATTTCTTTACTGAGTGCTGAATTTAAGATCTGGTCGCCATAGAATGATACTGATACTGCATGTTATATTGTATTGTACTGTTAGTCTGATGGGAGTAATGATTTCTCTGCCTGATCCCTTATTAGGAGTTTGTGCACTTGATGCCTGGGTTGGGCATGTGAAACACTCTCTGGTCAGGGGAGGGGTTAGTGTACTAAGTCAGGGTAGTTGAGCACAAGGAGATGTCCATGATGGAGGTGCTGGAAGCACTCCTTAAGGATAGGTGCATGGTGAGGCTTCAGTCCCTAGGTCACCCTGACCTCCAAGGTTCGGTGACAGAATATGAAAAGCTGTGTGGGTGCCTAACACCCTGCAGCAAGTGTAGTTCCCAGGGACACAGTAACATATAGGGTCACGGACCTGCTCCAGGCACGGATGCCCACAGGACTTGCATTGCCTGCCCGGCTGGAGGAAACGCACTAGAAGGGAAGCAAGGTGGTATTGACTCACCGTTGCCGGGTTGATCAGGTCTCAGGCGATGCTTCACTTGTCACGGTTCCGCGCCTGAGGCTGTGGGGGCCCGGTGGTCAAATAGAAAGGGCTGGAGAATTGGGGTAATAAAGTCTTGTTTGTCTCGTGACGCCACCTGTGGGTGTCCGGTGATGGCACCGGCGCTGCTAGGGCCTCCGGGGGATGTGCGGCAGCTAGATGGGATGCTCCCCACAGGATGAGCAGTAGTCCCCGGGGCCAGGAGCTGCACTGGATGGAATACGGCAGCTCGGTTAGTTTAGTAACTGCATGGGTTAATAACAGTTCTGGAAGAAATGCACTGACACGGTGCTCCTCTGTAACGGGTCTTTACTGGAGTGGTACACGGTACACGGTAACACAGTTCTTTAGGTAACGGACCGCGTGGTCTCAGTGGTGAACAGTCTCTGTCCAAAGCTCCACAGTGTTCCTGTTACTAGCTGTCCTGTTATTGTTGCCGATGCTGTCTTGTTGTACCAGGTCGGGATACTGGGGTTTCTCTATTTGATTGCCCATGCCATGTATTCAACTGGCTATAAAGGGTCCTAAACTCCGTGGCGGGTATCCCCCTGGGAAGACTGCTGAAGTTGCAGCTTTAGTGAGGTGCTCCTATAAAGCTATTCCGTCACTCCGGTTTTGTAACGCAGTGGTAAACGACTGCCGACTTAGGAACCGGTGTCCGATAGGACTGGGCTCGGGTATCTTTTGGACCCGCTTCTTGGTCGCTGCCCACCTTCCTGTCTGGGTCACCGCTTGTTGGTGCCCTCCCAGTTAGACTGTGTAGACCTCCGCCCTTGAGCCTGTCTCTCCCACGTTCTCTCTAACTTCTCCTTCCCTCCTTTCCCCACACTACACCTCACACTCCCCACCAGGACCTGATTGGTCCTCTACCTCTAAGTGGTGCATGTGGTACATGGAGCTTTGGATTTAACTTGTTCACTCCTGAGACGGACAATATTACATCTTCTGTTAGGGATGCAATACCTTCCTGTGACGCACTCGTTGCGGGGCGCCACAGTATCATCAGTAGTTACATGCCCTGATAAACCTGATCTCTAAAGAAGCAACAGCAATAGGCAAGACTACTAACCAGCAGAGGATCAAACTGCCATAAGACAGCCTGACTGAAAGCCTGGGAAGGAAGTACTGTTTCCTGCGGGTTTGTCTGGACTGTTTAGTAAGTGGTAAAGTGATCATCCTGTCTCCTGCTGTCTTATTCCCTGCTGCACCGCTATAGACTTTCCAGGGAGACAGCCCTGGTTGGAAGGGTTAACCATCTGCATTGCTGTCACCAGTGGCGTAACTTAAGGCTCAGGGGCCCCGATGCGAAAGCTCCAACAGGGCCCCCAATTATTGGAAATCTTTAATAGTATTAGTCTTTTTCTATAGGCCAAAGGGAACGGGTGCGATCGCAACACCTGCACTATTGTAGTTACGCCCGTGGCTTTCACCATCTCTCTCCAGGACCCCCCCCCCTGCAGTGCTGGCCACACCTTGGCTGAACATCACAACTGCCGTCACAAACTTTATTCTTTCTTTTCATTTATTTTTGCTTTTATAAAATCTGCACCCCTTGTATAAGCAACCCCCTTTTCAATGTGAAGTCAGGGCCACAGCTGCTGAGACGGCCAACACCGTGACAGCAATCAAGGTGCTACTCTGCTCAGCGATCTGAGTATTCCAGCCCTTAGCGCTCCACAGATACACATGTGAACAGTAGATTCATAGGCAATACGATAACTTGTTTGCAGAGATGCGATTAATCACAGGAACAATAAATTTATAGGTACCAGAACATGTAACAAGCAAATCGTTAATAGCAATTATGCAATCGGGAACTTTCAGAAAGTATATGGTTAATAGCAGATATCTATGAAATTAGGAACTTATAGCAGGGGTATGGTTTACAGCATGATAGCAGTGACATTTTGGAAAAAACTGGTTACTTGCTTGCAGAAACAATGGTGTGATCAACACAAGTTTTAGCAGAGATGAGTCCAGTAATAGGTACTTGTAGCTGCAAAGATGAGAATGGAAAAGAACCAGGATTCATAAGGCCCCTTTCACATCTCTGCGTTTGCTGCGTTTTGCTGCGTTTTGCTTCATTTGCGTTTTTTCCGCGTTTTTACCGCAAATAACGCATGAAAACGCATGCGTTTTTGTCCCCATTGATTTTAATAGGAACGCATGAAAAACGCATGCAAAAACGCATGTCAAAATGCATGTGCGTTTGCAAAAACGCAAAACGCATGCGTTTTTGCAAGCGCAGCTCAAAACGTGGCAAACAACGTTTTGGGCTGCGTTTGCAAAAACACATGCGTTATGCGTTTTTGCAAATGCACATGCATTTTGACATGCGTTTTTGCATGCGTTTTCATGCGTTCCCATTAAAATCAATGGGACAAAAACGCATGCGTTTTCATGCGTTTTTTGCGGGTGAAAAACGCGGAAAAAACGCAAATGAAGCAAAACGCAGCAAAACGCAGCAAATGCAGAGAGTGAAAGGGGCCTAAGATTTAGCTAGGAACTAGTTGAAGATTGTTGGACAACAGGCAGGAGTTTGCTGGGAAGATGATAGACACTTGACTGAAGCTGAGTGAAGTGGATAGTGAGGAAAAAACCACTGTAATACACATGGTAACTGAAATCTATGCTTCCTTAATACTCAGAGAGCCTATGACTGCTTGATGTCAGAAGTGTTTGTTGGACTGTGGAATTGCTGTCACGCTTAGACTAAGGGGGATGTCCAGCTACCATGCGTGACAGTGACGCACAGACCAACTATGTCCAGGGCACTACACAAAACAACAGATGGGGAGACACCGGAGGGGAAAATACAGCAGTGGGCCCTGCTCATAGGGGACAGGGAAGTGGTGACCTCCTGCACCCACCTGTGCCCTAATCTCCCTACCATCCCTATACAAATTCTTTAAACTCGTGCTGAGCAGGATACCTAGGCCCTTGCTAGCCCTGATGTTAACCATCAACAGGAAATGGCCAGCGGGAGCACTAGTCCCAACCACTGCAGTAACCGAGCCAAGAGGGAAGGCTAGATAGACAGGGAACAGACAACTTCATGCCTTGCTTTTTGACAGCAGATGGCTAAGCAGTAGACAGTACTTCAAAGAGCTTCCGTGTCTTCAGGAAACTTGGCCAGGAATGGGTTCAATCTCCAGCAAAGGATGCTGGAACCATGTAACCCTATAAATGGGATGGCAGTAATTGCAAAGTATCCACACCTGGTAAGGAACTAAGGAAATTAAGGAGTCTGCTAGCAGCAGAAAACTGACATTAACTCCTGAACTGCTAAAGGAAAGAAACACGTTTAAAATGGAGCCTCAATAAAGGAACGAGACAGAGGTCCTAAACCAGTCACAAGTGTCACATGTAAGAGAGACCATCGTGACAATAACACAGAAGGAACCGGACACAGGGGAAGAATTTAAGGCCCAATGCTTGAGCCAGGACAGGTGACTAAGAAGAAAATAATAATAATTGCATAACTGACCTTATAGATGATATTAACAAAACCAAATCAGGGAAGGAACTCCTAAGGTAGAATGCAAAAAATGCATTTGACAGGATGGAATGCACCTTACTGTTTCCTACCTGTCAAAGGTTTAGAATCTGGGATGCCTGTTGGTAAGTTGAATAATATTTTCCCCTAGTATATCAGTCAACAAACTACCTTCACATCCTGACATTCTAGGAATCATGGCTCAGGATCGAGAATTCAAAAGCCCAATAATTGCAGATCATATATTTCTGATTCTATGCAATCCACAAAACTATCACTTTTGTCTTATAAGACACTCTGTAAGGAAAAACCCAGCACTTTTGCAAAAGATTAAAACACTTCTAGGTATATAAATCTCTGTCGCACTCTTTCAGTGAGGATCGCAGTGGTCAAGATGACCATATTGCCAAAGTTTCAGTAATTATAGGAGACCCCGTCATATATCTATTCCTCGGCTGACTCTTTGTAAATTCTACCATCTTTGCTTAATTTTATATGGCCCAACGAATGCCATCATATATCCAAATCGGTTCACTTAGATAAAGTTAACAAGACTGTTATTCAGCGCCTAACATATACCCGTACGATCAGGCAATTTGAGGAGGATTCTGGCTCGGACTTCCCTACACACCTAAAAGGACTGAGATTGAAAAACTATGGCCGGCAAGCTGTGTCAAATCTACCCCATAGCGAGCACTACTGTAAAAAAATTGTCGTAACTTTTGACTGACACATATCAGAGATTCTTGTTCAAGTGGTATAATTGGGTCTGAGAAAGGAAGAAAAAAACCTCCAGGAGACCATAAGGCTGGTTTCACACAGCCAGTTTTTGGCATCTGTGTGTTCCCAGCTGAAACTGGATGCACCCACATCCGTTTTCAGCCCCAATCATTGTCAATGGGGTCGCAGGCACTGTGGGTGCATCTAGTTTTTTACTTTTCCCCCTGATCCGGGGTCATCACAGTTTTTCGCCAAGACCAAAAACGCAACGTGTTGTCAAAAACTGTGACCACCCGACTCCGGGGCAATGCAGGTTGAATTAAAATAGGGTTCTATGTAACTCATATCCAGGTTTTTGGTCTGCGCACGTCCAGAACGCAGTTCTAAATGACACATCCCCTAGGGGGCTTGCGATTTACAACCGGATCTAGGGAAAAAAGATATACTACCGAATGCAACGGGATGCTCTCGCACCAGTATTATCCCTGATCCGTGAGCCTGGATCAGTGATAATATCGATGCAGGTGCATCCAGTTGCATCATTGCAAGGGACTGTGAGGGAGTCCGGGGAGATGCAGGCTTTACCCACATCCCCCTAGATTCACAAAAACGGTAGTGTGAAACCAGCCTAGCAAAGGAACCAAGTAGACCTCAGTCCCGACTGAATAAATGACCCCTCAATCTGTATACACCAAATAATATAATTCCTCTGGATTTGGAAGAATATTTTTTAATTTCTTCACAAGATGTTCTACACACATTGAAGCATACAGTGTCTGTTAAGTGATGGAATATGGACCAGTGTGGGGGAAGTGGGTTTTACATGTTCCCCTCATTCTTATCATTTTTATTTACTTTCTTAGCCATTTTCGAAAACCATTTCTTCTTTTTTCTGAAGATTTTCTCTCTGTGATTAGTGGTTTCCTGGGGCTTTTCTATATTTATATCTGATGTTTCTTCCTTTATCTCTAGCTTTTCCTGTATACTCGAGTTTTCTTCATTTATGGTTGGTGATTAGTGATGAGCGAGTACTAAAATGCTCGGGTGCTCGAAGCTCGGGCCGAGCATCCCGAGATACTCGTGTACTCGGCCCGAGTACCGAGCCCAATGTTATCCTATGGGAGACACGAGTATTTTTATGAAATGACTGCCGGCAGCATGTAGAAACCCTAAAAATGTCACAAAAGTCTCAGAAGAGTGCTGAAATGACATGGCAACACCACGGGGAAGACCCCTGGAAACATTTCTCACTCAAAAGTCACAGCTGTGAACAATGTTGTCCGAGTTTCACGCCAATTTTGCGGAGTCTCCAGAAAACCTTCCAAAATGACACCAAAGTGAATATTTAGGGTGGAAATGTTAAGGGCACATACCCAATAGTGAGATAAAGCTGGTGCATGTTACTTTTTGTGATTACATAAAAGATTTTACGTGAAAACATTGTGCGGCACTCCGATGTCCCTGAGAAGAGACGAACATGAAGCCCTGTCTAGAAATAAAGTGCCCATTTTGAGGAACTGGGTCTATTGTAGTATCTTCCTTTGCCAGGGCAGTCCAAAATTGGGAGGTTCACCAATGCCCCTGGATACAGACATGCAGGAGGGCCTGTAACCCTCAAGTGGGTGTATTGTAGTATAGCCCTTTGGTCAGGGCAGCCAAAAATTGGGAGGTTCAACAATGACCCATGCATACAGACATGTAGTAGGGCCTGTAACCCTCAAGTGGGTGTATTGTAGTATAGGCCTTTGGCCAGGGCAGCCAAAAATTGGGAGGTTCAACAATGACCCATGCATACAGACATGTAGTAGGGCCTGTAACCCTCAAGTGGGTGTATTGTAGTATAGGCCTTTGGCCAGGGCAGCCAAAAATTGGGAGGTTCAACAATGACCCATGCATTCAGACATGTAGTAGGGCCTCTAACCCTCAAGTGGGTGTATTGTAGTATAGCCCTTTGGTCAGGGCAGCCGAAAATTGGGAGGTTCAACAATGACCCATGCATACAGACATGTAGTAGGGCCTGTAACCCTCAAGTGGGTGTATTGTAGTATAGGCCTTTGGCCAGGGCAGCCAAAAATTGGGAGGCTCCTCATTGTCCCTGGATAGAGACGTGCAGGAGGGCCTGTAAACAAGAACTGGGTGTATTGTAGTATAGCCCTTTGGCCAGGGCAGCCAAAAATTGGGAGGTTCAACAATGACCCATGCATACAGACATGTAGTAGGGCTTGTAACCCTCAAGTGGGTGTATTGTAGTATAGGCCTTTGGCCAGGGCAGCCAAAAATTGGGAGGTTCAACAATGACCCATGCATACAGACATGTAGTAGGGCCTGTAACCCTCAAGTGGGTGTATTGTAGTATAGGCCTTTGGCCAGGGCAGCCAAAAATTGGGAGGCTCCTCATTGTCCCTGGATAGAGACGTGCAGGAGGGCCTGTAAACCTGAAGTGGGTGTATTGTAGTATAGCCCTTTGGCCAGGGCAGCCAAAAATTGGGAGGATCAACAATGACCCATGCATACAGACATGCAGGAGGGCCTGTAAACCTCAAGTGGGTGTATTGTAGTATAGCCCTTTGGCAGGGCAGCCAAAAATTGGGAGGTTCAACAATGACCCATGCATACAGACATGCAGGAGGGCCTGTAAACCTCAAGTGGGTGTATTGTAGTATAGGCCTTTGGCCAGGGCAGCCAAAAATTGGGAGGTTCCTCATTGTCCCTGGATAGAGACGTGCAGGAGGGCCTGTAAACAAGAACTGGGTGTATTGTAGTATAGCCCTTTGGCCAGGGCAGCCAAAAATTGGAAGGTTCAACAATGACCCAGGCATACAGACATGTAGTAGGGCTTGTAACCCTCAAGTGGGTGTATTGTAGTATAGGCCTTTGGCCAGGGCAGCCAAAAATTGGGAGGTTCAACAATGACCCATGCATACAGACATGTAGTAGGGCCTGTAACCCTCAAGTGGGTGTATTGTAGTATAGGCCTTTGGCCAGGGCAGCCAAAAATTGGGAGGCTCCTCATTGTCCCTGGATAGAGACGTGCAGGAGGGCCTGTAAACCTGAAGTGGGTGTATTGTAGTATAGCCCTTTGGCCAGGGCAGCCAAAAATTGGGAGGATCAACAATGACCCATGCATACAGACATGCAGGAGGGCCTGTAAACCTCAAGTGGGTGTATTGTAGTATAGCCCTTTGGCAGGGCAGCCAAAAATTGGGAGGTTCAACAATGACCCATGCATACAGACATGCAGGAGGGCCTGTAAACCTCAAGTGGGTGTATTGTAGTATAGGCCTTTGGCCAGGGCAGCCAAAAATTGGGAGGTTCCTCATTGTCCCTGGATAGAGACGTGCAGGAGGGCCTGTAAACAAGAACTGGGTGTATTGTAGTATAGCCCTTTGGCCAGGGCAGCCAAAAATTGGAAGGTTCAACAATGACCCAGGCATACAGACATGTAGTAGGGCCTGTAACCCTCAAGTGGGTGTATTGTAGTATAAGCCTTTGGCCAGGGCAGCCAAAAATTGGGAGGTTCAACAATGACCCATGCATACAGACATGTAGTAGGGCCTGTAACCCTCAAGTGGGTGTATTGTAGTATAGGCCTTTGGCCAGGGCAGCCAAAAATTGGGAGGCTCCTCATTATCACTGGATAGAGACGTGCAGGAGGGCCTGTAAACCTGAAGTGGGTGTATTGTAGCATAGCCCTTTGGCTAGGGCAGCCAAAAATTGGAAGGTTCAACAATGACCCATGCATACAGACATGTAGTAGGGCCTGTAACCCTCAAGTGGGTGTATTGTAGTATAGCCCTTTGGTCAGGGCAGCCAAAAATTGGGAGGTTCAACAATGACCCATGCATACAGACATGTAGTAGGGCCTGTAACCCTCAAGTGGGTGTATTGTAGTATAGGCCTTTGGCCAGGGCAGCCAAAAATTGGGAGGTTCAACAATGACCCATGCATACAGACATGTAGTAGGGCCTGTAACCCTCAAGTGGGTGTATTGTAGTATAGGCCTTTGGCCAGGGCAGCCAAAAATTGGGAGGTTCAACAATGACCCATGCATTCAGACATGTAGTAGGGCCTGTAACCCTCAAGTGGGTGTATTGTAGTATAGCCCTTTGGTCAGGGCAGCCAAAAATTGGGAGGTTCAACAATGACCCATGCATACAGACATGTAGTAGGGCCTGTCACCCTCAAGTGGGTGTATTGTAGTATAGGCCTTTGGCCAGGGCAGCCAAAAATTGGGAGGTTCAACAATGACCCATGCATACAGACATGTAGTAGGGCCTATAACCCTCAAGTGGGTGTATTGTAGTATAGGCCTTTGGCCAGGGCAGCCAAAAATTGGGAGGCTCCACATTGTCCCTGGATAGAGACGTGCAGGAGGGCCTCAAAACAAAGTTCCCATTGAAAAGGAGCGGGTATCCTGTCGTTGTAATGCCCATTCAAAAAGAATGGGCGTAAAAATTTACCACTGGGGGTATACCTGAAACAACAGCCTAAGTATTGTAACGGTCATCATGGTGGCACATGAGGAGAAGGAGGAGCAGTCCAGCGATTAGCCAAGGAAGAGGAAGACGACGTGGTGGATGATCCAGTAGCTGACCCAACCTGGCAGGAGGATATGCAGAGCGAGGACAGCAGTGCACAGGGGGAGGGAGGCGTAGCATCCCAACAGGCAGTACGAAGCAGGGTCGGGTCCGCAGGCAGAAGGCAGGGAACCGTTCCCCGGAAACAACAACACGACACAAGGTGCCTGTGCAAATGTTAGGTCTTCCCGAGTCTGGCAGTATTTTAAGTTGGCTCCAGATGACTCTAAAAAGGCCATTTGCAACACCTGCCATGCCAGCATCAACAGGGGTACTAAAACTAGCAGCCTGACCACCACCAGCATGATCAGGCACATGTCAGCCAAGCACCCGACTGTCATATATGATACAGTCTATATAGAGTCTAATGCATGGGTATAATGAGACACATGAGACATACGCTTCTTAAGCAGCTCTTGTATTGCTTCATACAAGTTAGTGCATCAACAGGATAACGTAAATGTAAGTTGCAGAGTGCAAGGCAAACAACCAAGGACATCTGAGCATTAAAGCATAGTACAAGTCTCAAGGAAAGCATTCAGAGTCTATTACTTCCCTGTCAGATGTTGGTGGCAAACAGGAGGATTCTGTGTCCATAAATGATTCCAGGCAGAGTGAATCCAGGCTTCAGAGAGCAAGTCACAGACAGATTGCAGACCTGATTCAGGAGCACAGGTAAATCATCTGAAACTGATTAAAAGGACAATTGGCAAGAAACAGGGCAGGGACATCAAAGCTGAGGACTCCATATTGTTTGAGGGCAAAAGTCAATGCACAGGACAGGAAACAAGATGGCCGACAAAATACACTAAATACAAACATAACAACAGATATAGCAAAAAAGACTGAAAACCTTACACCGACTTTGTGGGAAGTACAACAGAGTCGAGGAGCGGTGCTTGCTGATGTCACTGCTACGTCTTCGCGTGTTGTGCGTGCGAGCCAATCCCCTGTACATGCTGGCCGCGAACAAGCCTCCGGCCCTGCACCTGAAGTTGCCCTTGCACAAATAACACCACCATCAAGCACGTCCTTGTCCCAGCGCAGCGTTCAATTATCCATTCAGCAAACCTTTGAACACAGGCGCAAATACGCTGCCAACGCCCCACATGCCACAGTCCTGAATTCTCACATTTCGCGACTCTTAGCGCTAGAAATGTTGCCTTTACGGCTGGTGGAGACGGAAGCATTCCGCGACCTGATGGCGGCTGCTGTCCCACGTTACTCGGTCCCCAGCCGCCACTATTTCTCCAGATGTGCCATCCCCGCATTGCATAACCACGTGTCCAACAGCATCACACGTGCCCTGAACAACGCTGTTTCAGCCAAAGTCCACCTAACCACAGACACGTGGACAAGTGCTTGTGGGCAAGGCCGCTACATCTCCTTGACAAAACACTGGGTTAATATTGTGGAGGCTGGGACCCAGTCTGAGCGAGGGACGGAACACAGTCCTTCCCACACCAAGGATAGCAGGCCCTACCTCTGTCAGGGTTTCACCGACACTCTACAGCTCCGGAATGTCATGCTCTTCAGCCTCCTCCTCCTCCTGCGCATCCTCATCCACTGTACCCTCCACACCAGTCCCAAGCTAGAAGCACTGCAGCACTGCCTCTGCAAAGCGGCAACAGGCTGTGCTGAAGCTAGTCTGCATAGGTGACAAACCCCACAATGCAGAAGAGATGTGGACAGCTCTGAAACAGCAGGCAGATCACTGGCTCACACCTCTGAACCTAAAGCCAGGAAAGGTCGTGTGTGACAATGGCCGGAACCTGGTGGCAGCTTTGAGGCGAGGCCAGCTGACGCATGTTCCATGCATGGGCCATGTGCTCAACCTGGTGGTTCAGAGGTTTCTAAAGTCATACCCAGAGCTGTCTGAACTGCTGGTAAAAGTTTGCACATTTTCGCAAGTCACCTGCAGCTTCAGCCGGCCTTGCCGGCTTTCAGTGCTGTTTGCGTCTTCCAGCACACAGACTGGTGTGTGATGTCCCCACGCGTTGGAATTCAACTCTGCACATGTTGGTCAGGATATGTGAGCAGAAGAGGGCAGTTGTTGACTACCTGCATCACCTAAGCCGTCGGGAAATGGGTCAAACTCCAGACATAACACCTGAGGAGTGGAGATGGATGTCCGACCTACGTACCGTCCTCCAAAACTTTGAGGACTCCACCAAGATGGTGAGCGGCGATGACTCCATTATTAGCGTCACCATACCACTACTCTGCCTTCTAAAACGGTCTCTGCTGAAAAACAAAGAGGATGCTTTGCAGGCCGAGTGCGATGACTTGGAGCAAGAAACAGTAGTGGGTGTGGGTGAAAACACACAGCCCAGGATCATCTCATCACAACGTGCAGTGGAGGACTATGACGAGGAGGAGGAGGATGAAGACATGGAGCAACTCTCTGGCCAAATTGAGGATATGACATGCACACCAGTCATACCCTCGATTCAGCGTGGCTGGCCAGAGGACAGGGGAGATGAGGAGGAGGAGGACAGCATGTTCAGTCATCGTGTTGGTCTGGATACTGAAGTGATGGCTGTTAAGAGTCTGGCGCGCATGGCTGACTTTATGGTAAGCTGCCTGGCTCGTGACCCTCGCGTTCAGAACATCTTGGCCGACAATCAGTACTGGTTGACAACACTGTTAGACCCACGCTACAAGGAGAACTTTATGTCTCTCATTCCTGAGGCGGAGAGGTCAGACAAAATGCAGCAGTTCCAGAAGGCCATAGTCACGGAAGTAGGCAAATCATTCCCCTCACAAAACGCTAGCGGCATAGGTCAGGAATCGGTGGACAACCAAGGCGTACGGCCGAGAGGGGCACAAGTCCAATCCGCCAGTGGTAGGGGAACAGTCTTTACGATGTGGGACAGTTTTCTCAGCCCCTCACGTACCACAGCCCCTGAGGTGCGGGGTAGTGCCACAAGAAATGCTAAGTTTGGCCAGATGCTGAAGGAGTACCTTGCAGATCGAACAACTGTACTGCGAGATTCCTCTGTGCCTTACAATTATTGGGTCTCCAAGCTGGACACGTGGCATGAATTGGCTCTCTACGCCTTGGAAGTCCTGGCCTGCCCTGCCGCTAGCGTTTTGTCCGAGCGTGTTTTCAGTGCCGCAGGTGGAATCATTACTGATAAACGCACCCGCCTGTCAACTGAAAATGCTGACAGGCTGACTCTGATCAAGATGAACAAGGGTTGGATTGGGCCAGACTTCACCACACCACCAACAAATGACAAATGAATTTAAATTTTGTTATGGGAATTTGCCATGTACCTCCACTCACCCATGGGTGCACACTTCTGGACTTCCGAGTGTCCAAGTGTGGGATCAGTAATGTCCGTGGACGTGTACTCGGCCTGGTGGTAGGAAGGGGGATCAGGTTGGGAAATGTGCAGTGCAGTATCACGGCTACTGACGCTTGACCGTGTGGAAGACAGGGTGTTGGTGAAGGTGCCAATCTGACTTGAAGCATTATCCGCAATCCAAGTAACAACCTGTTGACACAGGTGTTGGTTCAAGAGCGGTGTACTGGAGCGGGCCCCAAGAATTTGGGACAGGACGTGTGAGCGAGTAGATGTGCCCCTTTGTTGTTGCGAAATTAGTGCTTGCACACGACCTCGGCCTCTGCCTGCACCACCATCACGTTCACTTCCTTGTTCCTTGCCAACGCCCTTGCGCATTTTGCTTGTATACAGCGACAACAGTCTGGTGACAGTAATGGTGACAGGAGATTAGGATTTTAGTCCCTAACCTGTATCAAGGTAGTAATTACACCAGTCTGGTGACTGTAATGGTGACAGGAGATTAGGATTTTAGGCCCTAACCTGTATCAAGGTATGATGTACACCAGTCTGGTGACTGGTCAGATCACAGGAAATTAGGATTTTAGTCCCTAACCTGTGTGAAGGTAGTAATTACACCAGTCTGGTGACTGTAATGGTGACAGGAGATTAGGATTTTAGGCCCTAACCTGTATCAAGGTATGACGTACACCAGTCTGGTGACTGGTCAGATCACAGGAGATTAGGATTTTAGTCCCTAACCTGTATGAAGGTAGTAATTACACCAGTCTGGTGACTGTAATGATGACAGGAGATTAGGATTTTAGGCCCTAACCTGTATCAAGGTATGACGTACACCAGTCTGGTGACTGGTCAGATCACAGGAGATTAGGATTTTAGTCCCTAACCTGTATGAAGGTAGTAATTACACCAGTCTGGTGACTGTAATGATGACAGGAGATTAGGATTTTAGGCCCTAACCTGTATCAAGGTATGACGTACACCAGTCTGGTGACTGGTCAGATCACAGGAGATTAGGATTTTAGTCCCTAACCTGTATCAAGGTATGACGTACACCAGTCTGGTGACTGTTCAGATCACAAGAGATTAGGATTTTAGTCCCTAACCTGTATGAAGGTAGTAATTACAACAGTCTGGTGACTGTAATGGTTTCAGGAGAGGATTTTAGTCCCTAACCTGTATCAAGGTAGTAATTTCACCAGTCTGGTGACTGTAATGGTGTCAGGAGAGGATTTTAGTCCCTAACCTGTATTAAGGTAGTAATTTCACCAGTCTGGTGACTGTAATGGTGTCAGGAGAGGATTTTAGTCCCTAACCTGTATTAAGGTAGTAAGTACAACAGTCTGGTGACTGTAATGGTGTCAGGAGAGGATTTAGTCCCTAACCTGTATTAAGGTAGTAAGTACAACAGTCTGGTGACTCTAATGGTCACAGAAAAGCTTGGATTCCGATCTGTATCACCCTGCCTATATCCTCCTAGATTAGTCCTGAGAAGGACTGTTCTGGTCACTGGAAAGCTTGGACTCCGATCTGGATCACCCTGCCTATATCCTCCTAGATTAGTCCTGAGAAGGACTGTTGTGGTCAGCAGCAGTTTGCAGCCCTGCTCCGGATCTACCTATAAGGGCCGCAAATCTGTCCCTAAGCAGCAGCAGACACTCTCCCTACACTGACTGTCTGGATGGCTGTGTGCCGAGCACAGCGCGCCGGGAGTTATAAAGGCTCGGTCACGCTGTGCAGGGCGGCCAATCACTGCTATGCCACAACTAACAGGGCTGTGGCATTGCAGTGGTCTGCCAGCCAATCCCTGCACATGGGCTGGCTCTCAAAAGAGCGCCAACATGCAGAGATGACGACCACGAGCACATCACGAGTATCGCGAGATTACTCGGTGCTCGCCGAGTAGCTCGAGTACAGTGATACTCGTGCGAGTACCGAGTAGTGGCGAGCATGCTCGCTCATCACTATTGGTGATCCTTCATTTATATCCAGCTCTTCCTTTTCTTCCTTTGTGGTTGGTGTAACAGCATTTTTCTCCACCTCCTCAGGTATACTCGCCTTTTCTTCATTTGTGGTTGATGTAATTGGATTTATCTCCACCTCCTCAGGTATACTCGCCTTTTCTTCATTTGTGGTTGGTGTTTCTGCATTCATCCCCACCTTGTCCGGTATACACGACTTTTCTTCATTTGTGGTTGATGTAATTGGATTTATCTCCACCTCCTCAGGTATACTCGTCTTGTCTTCATTTGTGGTTGATGTAATTGGATTTATCTCCACCTCCTCAGGTATACTCGCCTTTTCTTCATTTGTGGTTGGTGTTTCTGCATTCATCCCCACCTTGTTCGGTATACTCGTCTTGTCTTCATTTATGGTTGATGTAATTGGATTTATCTCCACCTCCTCAGGTATACTCGCTTTTTCTTCATTTGTGGTTGATGTAATTGGATTTATCTCCACCTCCTCAGGTATACTCGTCTTGTCTTCATTTATGGTTGGTGTTTCTGCATTCATCTCCACCTTGTCCGGTATACTCGTCTTGTCTTCATTTATGGTTGGTGTTAATTCATTCTTCTCCATCTCCTCATGTTTACTTTCCACATTATCCGATTGAAGAATGGATTTCTTAGCATCTGCAATATAAAAGGAAACCATCACATATAGCAGAATCTATCCCTAAAAGCATATGTACATTGCAATAATGTAGGCTGTAGCCATTGGCGACACAGACAGAAAAGGGCCCCTGTGCAAGAAAACTAAATGGGCCCTTTTGCAGCCCTATGCTAATAATATTGCACAATCTCTCCTGCTTTGGAGGTGGAAATGGGCCCCCTTGCCTCCTGGGCCCCTGTTCAGCTGCACAGGCTGCACTAATGATATGTCGGCCCCTGGCTGCAGCCCATCAGTGGGCGCAAGCCGTCTCTTTGCTACATTCTGCTGATTTCCAGTGTAATAGAAGGATCCCCATGTGTGATATCCCCAGTAAAGCCAGGTAAACCTAAGCTCTGCCCAAACCTCAGTTGTATGATATTATATAATAATAGTTACCTTGCTTCTCAACCACAACGCCCTTCAGGTCATCATTGAGCTCTGGACGTTGACAACGTAGACTCTTACGCTTCAAACTGTGAGGACAAAGAGATGTTTTTATATAAACCAGTACAGAGGAAAATATTCAATTACCTACAATATATCATGGTCCCACTACTGTAGGTAAGAATTAAAGGTCCAGTTTATACCAGGCCAGAAGATTATGGCATCCTGTGTATACCACAGAGAAGGATATGGTGTCTAGTATATATCAGACAGGAATGTATGGGTAGCACAGGTTGACTCAGTGGTTAGCACTGTAGTCTTGCAGCACTGGGGTCTTTGGGTTCAAATCCCACCAAGGACAACATCTGCAAGGAGTTTCCATGTTCTCCACAAGCTTGTTTGGGTTTCCACACTCTAAAGATATACTGATAGGGTATTTGGTATTTAGATTGTGAGCCCCAATGTGGACAGAGATGAATCTGATTATCCTATAAAGTGAAATGCTTGTGGAAATATAGTGTGTAGCCTTATAAGTGTATTGAAAAAAATATGGAAAAGTTCTAGTATGACACAGAGGAAGGATATGGTTATAGCCACAGTGTATAGCAGAGGGTGGATATGGCATCCAGTGTATACACAGAGGAGGGAATGGCATATGGCATTCTCAGTGTAATATGTGTGGGCGCCCCACTATGTAGGTGCCACAAAAGGGGTACTACACCCATAAAAGCGGTGTAGTCATCCCACTGCCGGTAGCCTTGTGGACGGAAGGCGGAACCCTAGAACCCACACCCCACACTACTCACACGGTGGGAGGGACCCCGGGAGGATATATAGTAGCCCCCAGGGGAAGGAAGGAGGTCGGTGAGCCCGTTGCACCTCCAGGGTTTTGGAAAGTTAGCAAAGTTCAGGATGGGAACTTGAGTCACGAAAGACTAAGGGAGACAGAAGAATAGATCCCAGACAGAGAGAAGGATGCAAAGAATTCGAGGAGTTCGCCCTGTAAGCTGGAGGGAGTTCGCTCTAAGGAAGTAACTGGGTATCAGAGCCCGCACTTGCAGGAACCTTCACGGCCTGTAGAAAATCCGTTAACCGGGGGTATATCCAGATACGGCCCTGACTCCTAAAGCACCTACTAGAGGGGAATCAGACCCGCGATAGCTGGCTGCGGTGATCAAGAGAAGGGTCACCCAATGTGAGCAAGGGAGGTAAAGAGAAACAGCAGGAGGTCAGACTGCATCTTCATGAGGTCAGGCTTCACACTGCCACTGGGAGGCAAGGGAATAGAAGGAACAAGAAAGGCATATAAAGAGGTTTCCGTCTATCTACCATCAAAACCTGCTTGCAGTCACCCGAAGCCATTTGTCATTATAACAGCTTACTACACTGAAGGACTGTAATGAGTATTAAAGCTTTTTCAGTAAAGTACCTGGTGACGTGACTTTTTGACTCTGCTGCATCCTTCTTTCCACAAACTGATTCCTCCCACAGAATCGCTGCCCCGGAGGTCAGTCCTGCCTTCGGAGGACTACACCATCATTGCCGCAATACTATTGACCACCGGAGGACTGTAGCGGCGTTGGTGAGCATCACCAGGTACTGTAGGTGGCGTCACGACAAACTTGTAAATAGACCCTTGTAAATAATTCTCCTTTTCAAGAGCATCGCCCTCAGGATACGGGATCAGGCACCCGTGACAAAGTTAACCCTTTCTGCCGCCTGATACCTGAGTACCCCACACCCTGGGGCGCAACAATAGCATAGGGCAGATATGGCATCCAGTATATAGCAGAGGAAGGATGTGGCATCCAATGCCCCCACCTGAGGAAGACAGCAATCCGCTGTTGAAACATGTTGTGGTCTACTCTAATAAATGTGAAGTATACATAATACTCTCTTACATGGTCTATATGTACTAGCGCTTTACAGCCACATTTATTTATGTACTACAAAAGCCCGGCTGTGGTAGTTATTGAGCCTCTATAGGACAGACAGTGAATCTTATGTAGAGAGTAGAAGATAGAGACTTACCAGTAAATCACCATGGCCAATATTCCCAAGACAATTACAGGAATGACTACAGGCAGAGCATAGTTTACTATGATGTGGTCTGGTGAAAGAAAAACAAACAAGAGGTTGGTTATTCTTTTGACAGACAGAATATTGTCTAGATAAGATACATCACATTATATTTTCTAGTAACATATCACTTTATAGGACCGATCACTCAAGAAAGTAGTGTTTTTTCTCCTACACCCAATGATGGGAGTAGGAGTAGGGAAGGAATGAACTACTCACTGATTTCATGATCACTCCTGTCATTCGTTATAGGAATGGCCTCTGTCCACGTCCTGGAAAGTCTCTGACCATAAAAAAAAAAGAAGCCAAATGAGAACATGACACCTGTGACAGCAGTACGTGACCCCAATACTGTAACATAAGGGCGACATAGAAGAATGTTCCTATATCTAAAGCCCCAGAATTCTGCACAACCCCCCCAGTGATAATATCCATTACCTGTCGATATGTCGTAGATCATCTCGTCAGCTAAACACAAGCAAAGCACCGAAAATATTACAGCCGGTATAAGCAACGTCATCATGGTCTGTTCGCATAAGTTCAACTGGCCTTAGGATATAGAATACTGCAGCCAGCATTGTGATGTCATCAGTCATCGGAATGTTATAGCCTGGAGGCTACTGTCTGCTGATGATGATGTCATCAGTGATGTTGGCGGTTTGAGGATCGATGATATAAATCCAACATGTAGTTAAACTTTGGTAAAGACACAATCACATTAAATATATCTACTTACATAATTGCCATGGATGTCCACGATAGATGTCACTTCATTGGCCAGCTGACTGGCACCCGAGTTGTCAGTTATAAACAGCCCGGAGCCACTGCCCATAACGCTGTCACTCACTGTCACTGGCAGACACGCTGCAGCACCCATAAGACTAAAGTGATTCTCCATTTTTAAAGGGACCTGTCTCGAGGTTTTTCCCATTTAAACTGCAGCCACTACCAGTAAGCCCTATACAGGGCCGGTCGCAGTCGCGATGACGTCATGCGCTGCGACGGTCACATGATCCAGGAGACAGCCGAGCACAGAGGACGGACGCGCTGGCTGCTGCAAGAAGACCCTGGAGGTAAGATGTCTGCAGCAGCAGCAGCGGTGGGGGCCTCAGAACAGGGGGGTAGTGTGCCAGCAGGAGGGGGCCCATATATACCGTATAATGCACTGCTCCCCCTGTCGCTGATTGACAGGGGGATGCAGTGCATATGTAATGAGCGGGCGCACGTGACGTGCGACCCGCTCCCGCAGTGTCCCAGCAGGAGGGGGCCTGTAGGCCACACTGCTGGGGCACTCAATGTAAGACCCCCCCCGAAAGTAAGACCGGGGGCCACTTTTGGCCCCCAAAAAAAAGTAAGACAGGGTCTTACTTTCGGGGAAACATGGTAGTTACTTTATGAACACCCTATATATACAGCATGCTATATATACAGGTGCATCTCAATGAATTAGAATATCATCAAAAAGTTAATCTATTTCAGTAATTCAATACATAAAGTGAAATGCATATAGTACATAGGGTCATTACACACAGAGGGATCTATTTCAAGTGTTTTTTTCTGTTAATGTTGATGATTATGGCTTACAGTCAATGAAAACCTAAAGATCATTATCTCAGAAGATTAAAGTAGGGAGGATGAAGGTGTAAACACCACGCTGCCATATTCCACAAGACATCAAAGGGTGAAAATAATATTGATTTAATAGGAACGCCCTGAAACATGGCAATATGATATTGATTTGTTCTGAGGAAGGAGCCAGGGAGCTCTGATACGTGTTGACTAATAAATCAATATTATATTCCCCCTGTCTTGTGGTAGATGGCAGCACGGTTTTTAACCCTTCATCCTCCCTACTGTATATGCACCACGCTGGGGACTGCAGCAGCTGTGATATGCTGTTATAGTGGTTGTGACTCTGACAACCACACAAGATGAAGCCTCTGATACATAATTAGGTCATATTTTATCTCTCAGACTCTTCATCCTCCCTACTTTAATTTTCTGACCTTTGGGTTTTTATTGGGTAAACCATAATCATCAACATTAACATAAATAAACACTTGAAATAGATCACTCTGTGTGTAATGACTCTATATAATATATGTGTTTCACTTTATGTATTGAAATTACTGACATAAATTAACTTTTTGATGATATTCTAATCCATTGTGATGCCCCTGTACTTTATTCTAGAATGCTATATATAAGGGCTCTCTTGTTGGTGGTCGCAGTGTAAAGGGGACACAGGTTCACTTTAAAGCATGCTTCCTTAAATGTTTATGGCTATAAAACACCATTACAATTACAAGGTCGCCTCTGGATCGCCCTCACCATGTATTGAGTGCATCTGGTAACACAGAGCTAACTAGGTCTTCAGTGTTAGTATTCAGACAGAGGCGCCAGTCATGGAAGCCTTTGCCAATGAAAGATACCCAGCTGCAGGGCGCAGAGCTCTGAACTCGTACTTGTGCCCCGAACATGTCTGAAAGGAGTCTTTCTTTCCGTAGACCTGAAACTTCAATAGCGTCTTTATGACACCCATCCGGCTGAGTCCTCTGTCAGCATAACATTAGTCCCCTCTATGGCTGTTCACTAATTGTGGGTAAATAACATCATTTGGCTGGATGCCATGGTCGGTGAGGCTTTGTCCGTCAGACACCTTGAATCATCCAGACGGAGATAAGGCATCCAAGGTGGCATCTAGTGTCTGGCGCTGTAGCTCCACGTCTACTGTAGGTGCTTTCTCTATAAAACGGTTCCATGACCTCTGCCGCTGATGAGTTCTGTTGTTCCTCATTAGTCTTTTTCCTACCAAAATGCATCGACGGAGAGATTGAAATTGATGCGCTCAAGGTTGCGGCCAGAAGTGCTCACCTATACCGAACAGGCCAAAGTATGCGATGGTGGAAAGGAAAAATCAGACGTCAAGTGACAGGGCGGCAGGAGAGGTGAGTATCTGCTATTTCAATCAGTACTCGCCTCTCTTCCCACCCTACAATCATCTTCTCTCTGTCATCTTGTGCCACATCTTCCTAGTGGTGAGCGGTGAGGTATTGTGGTAGTTGGGTTTTTTTTGAACATCCAATGTTCATACATCAATTGGATGTTCACAATTGGGGGACTGGCGTTAATTCCTTTTCCATGGCTGAAGAGAAACAATCACTCAAAATTGCAGTTCCAATGTATAAGGCAGTTTTTCACAAGTTTACCCCCAATAGCATCATAAACGGACCAACCTTGACTAAGCTCACTCACTCTAGTGGCCTCATAGCAATCGAATGAGCTGACTCTATAATATGTAGACTCAGGGGCAGACCTACCGTGGTGCAGCTGGTTCAGCTGTACCAGGGCCCCGACCGGCTAAGGGCCCCTCAAGCACCTGTAGGGGGCCCTGCACCTCCCTGCAGGGGGTCCTCCAGCTGCCCCCCGCGACCTTGTGTCAGAGGTGAGGAGGTTAACTGAGGGAAGCCTCACGCTACCCTTGGCTGATCCCGCCCCTCCTCTCCTCTGCCGCCCCATCTCCCAGACCTGCAATACATGGCCCAGCGCAGGTAGGAGCCACTCGCAAACCCCCCCAAACCCCCCCCCCTGCTGCACCAGGGTCCGCCAGGCTCAAGTTCCGCCACTGTGTAGACTCATACAGTCATCCACGCCATCACATTGCCATATATCATACTCAGGACCCAACTTAGGGCTTCACAGTGTTAACACAAAAGCCAATACATTTGTGGTCTCCTAAACACAGATTGGTTTGCCAGTTAGACACATGGAATATAATACAGGAGGTAACTCAGGATCAGTAATGTAAAGTATGTACACAGTGACTCCACCAGCAGAATAGTGAGTGCAGCTCTGGAGTATAATACAGGAGGTAACTCAGGATCAGTACAGGATCAGTAATGTAATGTATGTACACAGTGACTCCACCAGCAGAATAGTGAGTGCAGCTCTGGAGTATAATACAGGATGTAACTTAGGATCAGTACAGGATAAGTAATATAATGCATGTACACAGTGACTGCACCAGCAGAATAGTGAGTGCAGCTCTGGAGTATAATACAGGATGTAACTCAGGATCAGTACAGGATAAGTAATGTAATGTATGTACACAGTGACTCCACCAGCAGAATAGTGAGTGCAGCTCTGGAGTATAATACAGGAGGTAACTCAGGATCAGTACAGGATCAGTAATGTAATGTATGTACACAGTGACTGCACCAGCAGAATAGTGAGTGCAGCTCTAGAGTATAATACAGGATGTAACTCAGGATCAGTACAGGATAAGTAATGTAATGTATGTACACAGTGACTCCACCAGCAGAATAGTGAGTGCAGCTGTGGAGTATAATACAGGATGTAACTCAGGATCAGTAATGTAATGTATGTACACAGTGACTGCACCCTCAGAATAGTGAGTGCAGCTCTGGAGTATAATACAGGAGGTAACTCAGGATCAGTACAGGATAAGTAATGTAATGTATGTACACAGCGACTCCACCAGCAGAATAGTAAGTGCAGCTCTGGGGTATAATACAGGAGGTAACTCAGGATCAGTTCAGGATCAGTAATGTAATGTATGTACACAGTTACTGCACCAGCAGAATAGTGAGTGCAGCTCTGGGGTATAATACAGCAGGTAACTCAGGATCAGTACAGGATCAGTAATGTAATGTATGTACACAGTGACTGCACCAGCAGAATAGTGAGTGCAGCTCTGGAGTATAATACAGGAGGTAACTCAGGATCAGTACAGGATAAGTAATGTAATGTATGTACACAGTGGCTCCACCAGCAGAATAGTGAGTGCAGCTCTAGAGTATAATACAGGAGGTAACTTAGGATCAGTACAGGATAAGTAATATAATGTATGTACACACTGACTGCACCAGCAGAATAGTGAGTGCAGCTCTGGAGTATAATGAATGATGTAACTCAGGATCAGTACAGGATAAGTAATGTATGTACACAGTGACTCCACCAGCAGAATAGTGAGTGCAGCTCTGGAGTATAATACAGGAGGTAACTTAGGATCAGTACAGGATAAGTAATGTAATGTATGTACACAGTGACTCCACCAGCAGAATAGTAAGTGCAGCTCTGGAGTATAATACAGGAGGTAACTCAGGATCAATACAGGATAAGTAATGTAATGTATGTACACAGTGACTCCACCAGCAGAATAGTGAGTGCAGCTCTGGAGTATAATACAAGATGTAACTCAGGATCAGTACAGGATCAGTAATGTAATGTATGTACACAGTGACTGCACCAGCAGAATAGTGAGTGCAGCTCTGGAGTATAATACAGGAGGTAACTTAGGATCAGTACAGGATAAGTAATGTAATGTATGTACACAGTGACTCCACCAGCAGAATAGTGAGTGCAGCTCTGAAGTATAATACAGGAGGTAACTCAGGATCAGTACAGGATAAGTAATGTAATGTATGTACACAGTGACTCCACCAGCAGAATAGTGAGTGCAGCTCTGGAGTATAATACAGGATGTAACTCAGGATCAGTACAGGATCAGTAATGTAATGTATGTACACAGTGACTGCACCAGCAGAATAGTGAGTGCAGCTCTGGAGTATAATACAGGAGGTAACTTAGGATCAGTACAGGATAAGTAATGTAATGTATGTACACAGTGACTCCACCAGCAGAATAGTGAGTGCAGCTCTGGAGTATAATACAGGAGGTAAATTAGGATCAGTACAGGATAAGTAATGTAATGTATGTACACAGTGACTCCACCAGCAGAATAGTGAGTGCAGCTCTGGAGTATAATACAGGAGGTAACTCAGGATCAGTACAGGATAAGTAATATAATGCATGTACACAGTGACTGCACCAGCAGAATAGTGAGTGCAGCTCTGGAGTATAATACAGGAGGTAACTCAGGATCAGTACAGGATAAGTAATATAATGCATGTACACAGTGACTGCACCAGCAGAATAGTGAGTGCAGCTCTGGAGTATAATACAGGAGGTAACTTAGGATAAGTAATGTAATGTATGTACACAGTGACTCCACCAGCAGAATAGTGAGTGCAGCTCTGGAGTATAATACAGGAGGTAAATTAGGATCAGTACAGGATAAGTAATGTAATGTATGTACACAGTGACTCCACCAGCAGAATAGTGAGTGCAGCTCTGGAGTATAATACAGGAGGTAACTCAGGATCAGTACAGGATAAGTAATATAATGCATGTACACAGTGACTGCACCAGCAGAATAGTGAGTGCAGCTCTGGAGTATAATACAGGAGGTAACTCAGGATCAGTACAGGATAAGTAATATAATGCATGTACACAGTGACTGCACCAGCAGAATAGTGAGTGCAGCTCTGGAGTATAATACAGGAGGTAACTCAGGATCAGTACAGGATAAGCAATGTAATGTATGTACACAGTGACTGCACCAGCAGAATAGTGAGTGCAGCTCTGGAGTATAATACAGGAGGTAACTCAGGATCAGTACAGGATAAGTAATATAATGCATGTACACAGTGACTGCACCAGCAGAATAGTGAGTGCAGCTCTGGAGTATAATACAGGAGGTAACTCAGGATCAGTACAGGATAAGTAATATAATGCATGTACACAGTGACTGCACCAGCAGAATAGTGAGTGCAGCTCTGGAGTATAATACAGGAGGTAACTCAGGATCAGTACAGGATAAGTAATATAATGCATGTACACAGTGACTGCACCAGCAGAATAGTGAGTGCAGCTCTGGAGTATAATACATATTACAGGATGTAACTCAGGATCAGTACAGGATAAGTAATGTAATGTATGTACACAGTGACTGCACCAGCAGAATAGTGAGTGCAGCTCTGGAGTATAATACAGGATGTAACTCAGGATCAGTACAGGATAAGTAATGTAATGTATGTACTCAGTAACTCCACCAGTAGAATAGTGAGTGCAGCTCTGGAGTATAATACAGGAGGTAACTCAGGATCAGTACAGGATAAGTAATGTAATGTATGTACACAGTGACTCCACTAGCAGAATAGTGAGTGCAGCTCTGGAGTATAATACAGGAGGTAACTCAGGATCAGTACAGGATAAGTAATGTAATGTATGTACACAGTGACTGTACCAGCAGAATAGTGAGTGCAGCTCTGGAGTATAATACAGGATGTAACTCAGGATCAGTACAGGATAAGTAATGTAATGTATGTACACAGTGACTGCACCAGCAGAATAGTGAGTGCAGCTCTGGAGTATAATACAGGAGGTAACTCAGGATCAGTACAGGATAAGTAATGTAATGTATGTACACAGTGACTGCACCAGCAGAATAGTGAGTGCAGCTCTGGAGTATAATACAAGATATAACTCAGGATCAGTACAGGATAAGTAATGTAATGTATGTACACAGGCCTCACTTGCCTCAATTAAGGTCAGTTGTTTCATGACTCCACCATAAGAAAGAGACTGGGCAAAAATGGTTACATGGTAGAGTTCCAAGATGAAAACCACTGCTATAGGCTCTTCTCAGTGTTGCCAGAAAACATCTTAATGATATCCATGACTTTTGCGAGAAAACTCTGTGGACTGATAAGACAAAAGTTTAATGAGAAAAAAATGGACTTGTTATGAATTTACCAAATGGCTGCATTGAAACAAAAAGTGAAAAATTTTAGGGTTTGAATACTTTCCATACCCACTGCATACACAGAGGTGCATCTCAATAAATTTGAATATCATCAAAACGTTGATTTATTTCAGTATTTCAATATATAAAGTAAAACGCATATATTATATAGTCATTACACACAGAGTGATCTATTTCAAGTGTTTATTTCTGTAAATGTTGATGATTGTGGCTTACAGTCAATGAAAACCCAAAGGTCACTATCTCAGAAAATTAAAGTAAGGAGGATGAAGGGTTTAAAACCACATTGCCCTATTGCACAAGACATCAAAGAGTGAACACAATATTGATTTATTAGTTAACTCATTTCAGGGCTCCTAGAAACATGGCAATATAATATTGGTTTGTCCTGAGGAAAGGGGCCAGGGAGCCCTGAAACACGTTGACTAAGAAATCACTAGTATATACACCCTTTGATGTCTTGAGGAATACACTACGCTGGGAACTGCAACAGCCATGATCTGCTTTTATAGTGGTTGTGACTCTCACAACCACACAAGGTGAAGCCTCTGATACCTATTTAGAGAATATTTTATCTCTCAGACCATTCATCCTCCCTACTTTAATTTTCTGAGATGATCACATTTGGGTTTTCATTGGCTGAAATGCATTGACTAATAAATCAATATTATATTCACCCTTTGATGGCTCATAGAATACGGCAGCGCGGTTTTAACCCTTCATCCTCCCTACTTTAATTTTCTGAGATAATGTTTTCATTGGCTGTAAGCCATAATCATCAACATTAACAGAAATAACCACTTGAAATAGATCACTCTGTGTGTAATCACTCTATATAATATACCTATATCGGTGCGGGACAAGAAATGTTTATACACATTTTTGCAAATTTTATTTAAAAAACTTAAAACTAAAGAAGCTTTTACAATGATGGCAAGAAGCTCACGGTCCTGAGCACATACCAGGATTTTTTTTGCTTGCGGACGTAAGTATGGATAATAATACGACGTGGAGGCTGAGACTATTTCATGGTTCCCAGTTTGTTTTAACAGCCTGCCACTCTTGGTGTGCCACTGCACACGTGTATGTGCCCTCCAGGGACGTGAACCAACGACCTTGCAAACAGCAGACCAACCCTCAGTAATTTGCCACTGCTCAGCCGCCTGTCAGAATGATTAATTCCACAATCCAATAGTGATCTGCATTGGTTGCCGGCCTGCTGTCTCTGTCATCTATCAGTCCCCAAGAAGACACTTCTCACCAGGGTCTTGAGTTTCCTGAAACTGGATATAAATGTTTGTTTTGGAGCTAGGCCTGCGACAGACGAATGCGAGTTTGTTTGGTCATGATGAAAGTGGTGCAGAAGAATAAAAGAGACCCCCAGCCTCTCCCGAACATTTCAGCAGGACTCATATTCTCCAATGTTGTTCTTGAAATGGAAAGTTCTCTGCGTGTTTTCTCTTAACAGCTCGTAGTCAGCTCATTCTCTACTGTTGTTTTAATTGCTCAGTCATCTGGGGGACCACAAGCGGGTGCACGCATTTATTAACCACCACTATAAAGGGGTTTTCCACTTTGCAAAATCCCTTTTTATTAGAAGAGCTCCCCAAATATAAATTAAAGTGATGTGCTGTAATTCAAAGAAAAGCCTGGTAGACAGTGTCTCATTTTACTGCAGTGCCTCCACAGGACAACTTGAGTATTGCATGAAACCTAAAATCAATGGTCTGTGTAATGAACCTATGGCCCCGCCAGGTTCTCTTCCTCATTCACAGATTATTATCTCAGACCGTCCTTTTGTTCACATCTTTGCAGGTACCTGTGTCAGTCGCAAGGGCCAGGTTACTCCTCAGCTTGGACAGAGTTCGATTCTGCTGTGTCCAGCAGCTGTGGTCATAACCGCACGTGTAAAGGGGATAGTAGTAGGGATAAAGTTTGTTCATGACACCAGTTAGGATAATCAGCCTGATGAAGCTGGCACTTCAGGGGCTCAACAGATCGTTAACCCTTCCCAACAAGGGCTGGCTCCCGGGAGATGAGAGTGATGGTAATGAGTGTAATGGAGAAAGCAGATAGCAGGAATCAGTCTTTTTGCTTTACCTTTTTCCTGTTTCTGTGCCAAGTCCAGGATAGTACATCCACCACCAGGCAAGGTAGTCTTTTCAGTCTGTTGAGAACTGTAGTCCATTCTCCTGTGAGTATATATTGGCCTCCCTGCTGACTTTAGGTTTCTTGGTGCCTTGAACTTCCAGTACTCCCTTTTGTAGTGATGGGCGAATCCTAAATTACTCGGAATCGCTACTCATTGCGAGTCTAGCGAGTCCAATGTTAATGAATGGGGAAGCGAGTAATAGCGAGTAGTGTGAGATTTACAAATCGCAGATGTGTCTCGGAAGCTTCAGCCTGAAGCAATCCTAGTTTTGTCATTTATTTGCATTGGACTCGTTTACTTTGTAAGTAATCGCTGGGAAACTCGCACAGATAAGAGTCCTGTCTGCTCAGTGTACTGGCTGCCAGCTCCAGGGTCCTAGAGCCCGCCTGCTGCCTGATGTAGCAGTGCTGAGATTGTTCTCAGTCTGCTCATTCCCTGTGTACAGACATGAATGTCTGTGCACAGAGATGTAGCAGTGCTGAGATTGTTCTCAGTCTGCTCATTCCCTGTGCATAGACATCTATATCTATGCACAGGGGATGTAGCAGAGAGGACATCGCGTTTTGGACTGCGTCGGACGGAAGAGGATTTTTTTAATTAAAGATGGAGTCCCTAATGGCTTTTTTTTTTTATTTCTAATAAAAAATTTTCTTTGTGTTGTGTTTTTTTTAAAACAATTTAATAGAAATTCATGGCGGTCATGTCTAATATTGGCATGACCGCCATAAATTTCGGGCTTAGGGCCAGCTGATAATACAAAGCTGGCCCTAACCTCTTTATTACCCAGCGTGCCACCGCTACCAGGGCCGCTGGAAGAGCGGGTTCAGCGCCAGAGGATGGCGCTTCAATGAACGCGCCATCTTCTGGGGCGGCTGCGGGCTGCAATTTGCAGCGGGGGGTGCCCAGAAAGCTTGGGCATCCCTGCGCTGCGGATTCCAGCCCCCAGCTGCTTAGCTGTACCTGGCTAGACATAGAAATTGCGCGGAGCCCCACGCATTTTTTTTTTATTATTTCATGAATTTCAGAGTCTCAGAGTCAGAGTCTCAGAGTCAGAGTCTCAGAGTCAGAGTCAGAATCTCAGAATTTCATGAAATAATTTTAAAAAAATGCGTGGGGCTCCGCGCAATTTCTATGTCTAGCCAGGTACAGCTAAGCAGCTGGGGGCTGGAATCCGCAGCGCAGGGATGTCCAAGCTTTCTGGGCACCCCCCGCTGCAAATTGCAGCCCGCAGCCGCCCCAGAAGATGGCGCGTTCATTGAAGCGCCATCCTCTGGCGCTGAACCCCGCTCTTCCAGCGGCCCTGGTGGCGGTAGCACGCTGGGTAATAAAGGGGTTAATACCAGCTTTGTTATACAAGCTGGTATTAAGCCCGAGATTCTTAATGTCAGGCCACGTTTGACCCGGCCACTAAGAATCTCCAATAAAGGGTTAAAAAAACACAACACAGAGAAAAAATTTTATTTGAAATAAAAAAAAAAGCCATTAGGGACTCCATCTTTAATTAAAAAAATCCTCTTCCGTCCGACGTAGTCCAAAACGCTATGTCCTCTCTGCTACATCCCCTGTGCATAGATAGATATCTATGCACAGGGAATGAGCAGACTGAGAACAATCTCAGCACTGCTACATCATGTCTGTGAGCAGGAGGGCTCTAGGACCCTGGAGCTGCACAGAGCAGACAGCTGGACTCGGCTCGCAATGTAACAGCAGTTACTTTGCGAGTTTCCCTGCTATCACTGGCACAGTAGCCGAGTCTAATGCAAACAATGGCAATCCTAGTTTTGTCAGCGTTTCTGACAAAACTAGGATTGATATTGATTTGCATTGGACTTGTGCGAGTAATCACTGGGAAACTCGCAGAGTACCGAGTCCTGCGAGTCCCTTACTACTCGCCGAGTAACGAGTCCTAGCGAGTAGATTCGCCCATCCCTACCCTTTTGGTTCCTGTGAGTTACTTTCGGCCAGGCTGATAGTGTGGGTCCTGTGGGTGTCTGTGCCTATAGCAGTTCGTTATAGGGAAAGACAAAGACAGGGAAGCACCCCCTTTGAGAAATACCCAGTGGTCTAGTGGGGAACAATATGACACAAGTGGAGGGGTTTGCCTTTCACCTAATGAGATTGTGCACCCTTGCACAACCTCGGTGAAGTGTACTGTGGCATGGAGACCACTGTCATATCGGCTCCACAACCCAGCCGTTCTTTCTGGTGCAGTTCACATGCAGGTCTTACTTAAATATAGCAGTTCCCTGACCCTATATACTACTGAAGTCCTGGAGAACTCCACTATGTTGCTGGTGAGCTTGAAACTCATCAACATCCAGTTCAGCCACAGGGCCCTAAAAGCCTGGATGATCTAGGGACTGGTCCCATGATTGCGCCTGGACCCTTTGGAGCAGCTCCTGCTGCCTCTTCACTGGACCTCTCCTTTGCCTACTCTGTGCTACTACACTTCATTTAACCCCTCCACCTCACGAGGGAGTATGTCATATGCCCAAATCAGGCATCAAATGCAGTCTTCTAATAAGAGATCAGGCAGTCAGTGTACACATCAGATATTCAGCAGAGGGACCACAATTCTCCTCAGACGTGGCATTACATAGATGATATGGCAATACCATTTTGTGACGGACAGAGGCAGGGGCGCCACACACCCACTGTGTCTTTAGCAGAGGTCTCAAGCGCAGCATGAAGGCCACATGTATACCCAGAGGCTGTCATCTGTAATCCTAAGGACTCCAAATCTCTCAAGATATCTTAAGGCCGCTTCACATGCTAGGATCTCGTTAACGATATCGTTGAAACGTCACGGATTTGTGAACGTTGTAACGATATTGTTTGTGCGTCCTTGCGTGTAAATGAACGATGTAGGATGAAAAAATCGTTGGAACGTTCATTCAAAAAATGAGATCCTGACCTCAAATCTATCGTTCGTCGTCCAATTAAGTATCTGTAAAGCAGCAACATCGTTCAGTGTGACACCTTTTTGAACGTTGTCGTTCATATTTCTCCTATTCCTACCGCTATTTAACATCGTTCATACATTCTTCTCCGCATCGCTAGCGCGTTGCCAAATTTAGGATCGTTAACGATATCCTTGTGTGTGACAACGCACCAATGATGTCGGAAGGATCGCAGTCACGTGACATAGGTATTGATGTCGTTCACCTTTGTTCGTTCTTCCTAGAATGTGAAGTGGCCTTTAAGCTGGTTTCACACTGCAGGATTTTCTCTGATCAGTGTCCATCCAGTTTGTGTGCCAAAACCAGGAGTGACTCCAAAACTCAGAACAGGTGTCAATCTTTCAATTATAGTTTTCCTCTGCAAGTTCCTCTCCTGGTTTTGGCACAGAAACTGGATGTACACTGATCAGTGAAAAAGCTGCAGTGTGAAACCAGCCTAAGGAACAACAAAGAGCAGACTGAAGGAGAACATCAGGCCAGAGCAGTGTGTGTCAGAGCGCAGTGTGTCGGAGCGGAAGTCTCACTTTCCTGTGATGTTGGATCACTGGTGGTTGGTAATTATGGAGAAATTGATTCTTTTTTTATACCTTTCTGACAGCTATAATCTGGGCCTAACAGACAAAGTGTCAGTGTAGAACACACATCTAACACCCTGCTGCACACTTTTTTTTTTATTTAGTTTTCATTTATTTCACATATTATACTCCCTACAAGGTCATAAAAGATCATTGAGGGCATTTCAATATATAAATATGTTTTTTTTCAACTGATTCCTTCTGTAACAAAGGCTGGTAAATTAGCCCTAGTTACTGGTATAAATTCAGCAGCCTTGCTGTTCCCTCCCTACACACAGCAATCACGTAACCACTAGGTAGGTCTGGAGAGGGAAGCACTATTAGCACTCTTTATTATTGTATACACAATCCTGTCTGCCTTTTCAACGGGGAGTCTGGCTGTGCCTGACAGGCAGCTCTCTGCTCCCACAGCTGCATGATCGCATGTAGCTGCTCTACTATACAATAACATTTTAGAACATCACTGCAGAGTACTATGCCGACCACCTGGATGTTTATAGGCTGTTATTAAGGCGCAACATGAAGCAGAGTTGGATATACAATGGCACCAGAATAGCAGAAATGAATTCAATAACAATAATACTTTGTCGCAGCAGAGTTGTAGGAGTGAACAACACAGTGTTAGCCAGACAGATCTGTAGTATAAGCTGATAGCAGTATAGCAAATAATGAGGCCTCTGTTGTCTTTAGCAAAGAAAAGTGAAAGCGCAGGTTGATTACCTGTAAAACATTATAGCAGAGTGCACTACTACCTCAATACTCATGTATTACATAGCTGCCTGAGCCAGCCTTTAAAAGATGACATAAGGGGTTCTTGCTGGCTTTACACAGTAGCCCACAGAGGGAGTCAGCCCTAGGACAAGGGAACAAAGTGAGTGCTATAGCTGGGAGAGGCAACTAACATACCATTTGTAAATTCTATCTATCATTTTCATTTGTCTCTGAGCAGGGGTATGGAGGCTTGCTGCCTTTATGTCTCCCATTGACAGCACACACACATTAGTGACCTGGTCCAGATTGTGTCTGTCCCTTTAAGTACCCCTGGACCATGAGTAGCTCCTGCACACCACAGCTCACTCCCTAGTTACCTCTCTATATTTATCAGTGCGTTTTAGATATGCAGTTTCATTTAAACATATTTTTATTTCATGTATTTCCCATGTATTTCTCATTTGTTGTGTTCCAGCACCATCTGCTTGTGAAAATGTACAGTTTATATCACTTTGCATTGTGAGAATCTGACATCTAAATTGGGTGTTGTACTTTGGGATGGTGACCGAGTCACATGGCACAATAGGTGGAGTTCTGCTAGCCTGTCTAGACAGAGCTGGAATTTGCCCAGTCCTAGCCCAGACTCCATAGGGAGCAGAGCGCATATGGAGATTCCTTTACCCAAGATTTCCTGGCAGGCCCTAAAGCCTAGGATTTTCCTCTGTCTTCCACAGACAGTATGCTAAAACCTTTCTATCCTGGATCCTTGCTGTCCAGACCTACATGTGCTTCTCCAGACAGAAGGGTATGCTGAGTATATCGAAGAACCTATTGCACGTGGTTGGAAAAGATTGAGGGTCTCCCATTCCATCCCAACCTTTCTCTACTTGCCTCAAGTGCTTTTGCACATGCCGTGACTAGCTGTGAAACTAACCCAGGATTCCCAGGTCTGTACAACCTTCCTGTTATATCTAACCTTCCACTCTAAACCACAAAAGACTCTGAACCTTACTATAATCAGCATACAAATACTACATACTAAACAAACCACACTCTTACAACTCCAGAACTTTGTCAGGTTATTTTTCAGTATGATACGAATATTCCCCTTAAATAGTGCCTGGACAGACCTTTTAAAAACATTTAAAATCATTATTCTACCCTTTGTAGTATCTGTCTGGACCTCGTTGCGTGTGACTCTGGCAAGTTGTAACGATAAATCGTTGGATCAGAGTTGACAGGTTTACCAACATGTTGGAAAACCTGACGATCTCAACTCCAGTAACCTGCTGCATTGTTCTGTGTGACACCGCGATAACGATGTCGTGGACGACTTCGCCCATTCACAGCAATGAGCAGGGATCGTTGGTGAATTTTTCTGAATTAATGATCAGTTTAGGAGGCAATGTGGGGGTGTAAGTGTTAATCTGTGAGAATAAAAACTAATTTCTCAGAATTAATTTCTTATATTCATTTGTGCTGTGGATGTATGTAAAAATAAGGCAAAGTTTGATGATAATTCTAAACACAAAACTGATTTTTAATTTTGGAATTTGCTACAATTACAATTCACGAATGTGGCAAACTGACTCATGTGTGGATTAATGTAAGTAAATTATAGGTTTCAGTTATGAAGAAAGTATTTATTTGTACTAGAAATGAGATGTCCATGGAGGGGATGTGATCACTTTATATAAACACATTTATTTCCTGCCCTGCCAACTGTTCAGTTTCAGGGCTGCCCTAAGGACACAAGGTCATCACAGCCATATGTGCGAAGTCCTGAGTGGGACGTTCTCCATCCTGGTAAGCTTCTATGATAACATATAACACATCAGTAAGGATGAAACTATTGGTAAGTACTGTTTAGGTATAATCCTTATATCAGGGATATACATGTGTGTGTATTGTGGCATCCACACACGCCTAGGCGAACTGCTTGGTGCTCATTGGCTCATGAAACCACTCGAGAACTGCATGGCCGCAGAAATTGGCAAACAACTGGGTCTTAAGTAAAACAAAGTTCAATGGTTTATTCTCAATCCTCATAAACCATAAGGTATACAGGGCATTCATGGACAGGACAGGTACACTATGTCAGGCTGTTCCCATCGACCGGGACGACACCGGGTTAGTCCATAACAGCAACCATTGACCTTTAGTCCATCAATGGGATCGCTGGCTACGGTCTTAGCTGGGGGGAATGCCTTCTCTTTAGGTTCACCGACTCTGGTCCGGACCAGGGAGGTGCAAACTTCCAGAACCCAGGGTTATCCAGGCTCCCTGTGACTTCCTCAGCTACTGTGTATGCTGGGAAAGCGCCACCCTTATTCCCAAGGCTCCTTCCTTCCTGTGGTCAAGGACCTTTCCTGACCTCACAGCCCCTGTGACTAAGAGGAAGTCTGCTTATCTGTGTTCCGTCACACCCACAGGAGGATCCAGGTTAGACAGCCACTCCCCTGGTTTCCAACCTGCAGCCCCACCACATCTAATGCCGTACCGGAGCCCTGGAACCGCAAATCCCAGCACCAACACCTGTGGGCCAGTCAACCGCTGCACCACGGTATATATATTTGACGCGCCCCAGGGTGTGGGGTACTCGGGTATCAGGCGGCAGAAGGGGTTAACTGTCCTGGGGGCTATGTTCTTGAAAGGGGGATTATTTACAAGGATTATGTACAAGTTTGTCATGACGCCACCTGCAGTACCTGGTGATGCTCACCAGCACCGCTACAGTCCTCCGGTGGTCGATGGTATTGCGGCAATGATGGTATAGTCCTCCGCAGGCAGGACTGGACCTCCGGGCCAGCGATTCTGTGAAAGGAATCAGTTTGTGCAAAGAAAGATGCAGCAGAGTGGATAGTCACTTCACCGGGTACTTTACTGGAACTCAGCAGTCATTACAGTTCACAAGAAGTGAAATTGCTGCAACACTAAACATAATAGGAATATGGAAAAGCTGATGGCTACTGACTACAATGAAACACAGGGCTATATGTACAGCTAAAAGGGGATATATGAAATGGGATCACAGTAAATACTGCACTAGAAAAAAGAAAAGAGAGACTTAGTGTGGCGCCCCGCAACGAGTGCGTCACAGGAGGGTATTGCAGCCATAAATGCAGCCGCAATATTCTCTGACCTAGCAGTTATCTGGTTAATTGAGAGATCCAAAACCCTGCATGCATCACTCAACATAGAGGGTCAATCCAAGGTCCTGGTGGGCGGAGTGTAAGGGTAGTGTAGGAGAAGTACAAACACTTAGACTAGTTAGTCTGGAGAGAGTCTGGGAGAGTCTAGATGAGACAAGACACAGACTTGAACTTGGAGTAGGAGCGGGGGCTCTGCACCTCGTGCAGCCCCCGGGCCGTCACCCGTCGGGTGTTAGCACCTGAGGCCTCAACAACCGGGATCGGGCATCACTAACCACGGGTTCCAAAACACCCCCGTGCCCAACTCACAGCCGGTTCACTGGTACCGAAGCTGGCAGCAGTTCACCTCTGCTACGCGAACCAGAAGCGTGGAGGAGCAGCTTCACAGGAGCACCCCACCACCAGCCAACTTCCAGTCGTCTAACCAGCGGTGTACCCACGGAGGGACCCAAGGCTCCCCAAAACATCCATAACGTACATCTTGGATAGGGATCGAAGCAGCCTCCCCGTACCCGACCTGGTATTCCTGGGCGACAATGGCAAAGACTTAGCTAGAATGGAGGAACACTACGGATCTCTGAGGGACACCTATAACTGCTGAGTCCACCCGGTCCACTACTCGTTAACTGTATACCATGTACTGCCTGCTGGTTACAGTAAAGACCCGTTACAGAGACTTACAGTGTCCGTGCTTCCTTATGATTGAATCCGTCCGCACACAAGGTAACCACAGCTGCCGCACAACATCTTAAGCAGCTCCAGCCTCCGGGGATCACCGCTCAGCCTGTGGGGAGCGTTCCATCTTGCTGCTGTCCATCCCCCGGAGGTTCTGCAGCGTCGGTAACGATTACCGAACTACTCATAGGTGGCGTCACAAATAAATTAACCCCTTTAATCTGTTCCTACAAGACGTCGTCAACTTTTGATCTGCACTCAACCGGGCCCCACTACCGGCAGGCGCGGCCCACCCGTGACAAGAAGGAAGGAGCTACAGCCTGTCTAAACTGGAGTCCACGGGCCGGCGGTGAGTCATTAGCTTCAACATTGGCGCCACTGTGGAAGAGCCTGGTAACTACGACAAAGTGCTCTCATCTTACCGGGTCCTATGCTAACACTCTATGCTGTATACTACTGCTTGGATGAATTTATAAGTGTGTGAATGCAGTTAAAATCAGCTGGGATGGTGTGTCCCAGGACCTAGACTACAGCAAAATGGAGGGGCAGTTGTAGCTACAGGGCAGGGGATGGGTGCACAGTCCAAAAAATATCTAATATTATGTAGTGAAAGGACTGGCAACACCTAATGTTAGGTGCAAGCAAAAAAACAAATATATTACAAGAAGTGAAATTGCTGCAACACTAAACATAATAGGAATATGGAAAAGCTGATGGCTACTGACTACAATGAAACACAGGGCTATATGTACAGCTAAAGGGGGATATATAAAATGGGATCACAGTAAATACTGCACTAGAAAAAAGAAAAGGTTCCCTGAGGAAGGAGCTCGGTACGTGGCTCCGAAACGCGTTGGAAATAAACCTCTACTACCAGTACTCAGACATCCAGTGTCGTTGGTGTATTTTCATCTCTGGCAGCAGCGCGGACATTAAGGTACTTCGTCCAAAATACCTGACAACATTACCTATCAGGCACTTCGCTATTTGCTACAGCAGTCCCCACAAGTCCCCACTGTGTATAATTATTCAGACTGCTGCTGCATCGCTCACCTGTATATTTTCTGCCTCAGCTAAGTCCACGCTGTGCTGTGTTGCAAAGTGAAACCCACAATACCGCTGTTGAGTGTGCTAAAGATCTAGCCAACGTACGCTCGATCTCATCTCCTGATGAAGGAGTTAGAGGCACAGTATGTCCCACCTGGACAATCCATTTTCAAAATGAAGATCTGTTCACAACAATTTCAAGATCAGGATGCTGCAGAAAGGCTAGGGTCACACATAAGCCCTTGGTCCGTTTTTGGCATCAGTTTTTGCATTTTTTTTTTCTAAGTCCAAAAACTGATGCAAAAACGGATTAAATGTAATAAACACCCTATCCATTTTTTTCTGCACCTAAAAACATTGCTAGGAAAGTTTCTTACCCAAAAACGTTGCTCCCAACGTTTTTGGGTGCCGTTCAAAAACGGATCCATTTTTTTAACATGGGACCTTATGGGAAAACGGATCCGTTTTTTTGGTGACTTAAACAAAACGGATCTGTTTTTTCTAGCATTTTTTGGCAAAAAATGACTAAGTCCAAAAACTTTCAGAGGCACAGGAGGCTCAAAAAGCACCCAAAAAAAAAAACGGATTGGTCATGGAAAACACTTCCAAAAACGGATTGCTATGTGTGACCCTAGCCAAAGTGTGATATCACAATTCATATTTTGGCTACCAAAGTTTTTTCTTACTAAAGAGCTGTATCACCCATATGCACACTGAACTATATAATAGCAAGGGCAAAAAAAGGAATTAAAGGGGCCTCAACTACAACATGACCTCCATAATTCAGTCCTCTCCAGCCCTTCCCAGATACTCCCAGCAGCCAGGTCATATAATATTATAGCTACTGGACCCCAATGCAAAGACTAGGACAGAGCCTACTATGTAGCGTTGGGAGAGGGGCCTCTGGACGCACTCTCGCATACTGGTATTATTGGCGGCCAAAAGTTACTGGGCGTAATCACCCGAGGAGAGTGGGCAGAGCAGAGAGAGTGGGTGTGACCGCCCAGATATACTGGGTGAAGAAGAGACAGTGCGAGTGAAGAAATTGGTGTGACCGAGCACCCTGAGTTAATGGGCAGGAGCGCAGATGGGGTGGGCGTTACTGCCCCAGCTCAGTACATTAATTTTTAAGTCCATGTGGTCTTGGAATTTTTTATAATAGAAGCCAGGGTCCTGGGATAAGACCCCCAGGTGGGAGAGTTGCAGGGGGTCGGAAGTTCCCCTTGCATAAAGTAAGCTTGTTATGGTCTGCATAAGGGTACCTTTACACGCCGCAACCACAGGAAACAATTTAGGCGGCGATATTTCTCGCTGGAATGATCGCCGCCAAATTGCCTCCTTATTGCGGCGTGTAAATAGGGAATTTAGCGGCGATAACACCGATGTCGCCTGGTTTCGATTTTGGAGCAGTGCTCTAAAACAAGGCGACCGAGGCGAGGCGACATATCGCCGCCAAATTCCTAAAATACACGCTGCAATTGGGTGGAAATGTGGCAGCGATATTTCCAGGTCACAATATCGCTGCCACAATTGTCTCCTGTGGTTGCGGCGTGTAAAGGTACCCTAATAGAATATCATTTGTTCACAACATAATGTCCTATGGTATACTGTGCATTAGAAAACATGAGGCCACGCCAACCAAGTAAGCTGCAAGTATGCCAACTTAATTATGCAAGAGGGGCTTTGTCCTGGCTGCACCCACCCTGCCTAAGAGTCTTACCTCTAGACCCCCGCTTCTATTATAAAGAACTCCATAACCACATGATCTTAACAATTAATGCTTATTCCGTTGCACCGCAAAATAAAACACTGGGCCATGCCCACCACATGCCCGCTACCTTTAGCCGCTCCCACCCACTGAGTTGGGGAAGTCAAGTGCAGTGGTTGCAATCACACCTGGGCCCTGGAGCCTAGGGGGCCCTAAAAGTTCCTTTGGCCTATAGAAAAAGACTATTGCTATTAAAGATTTGCAATAGTTTGGGGCCCCATTGGATCTTTTGCTTTAGGGCCCATGAGATTCAAGTTATACCAATGCCCACCACATTTCGCTCCCATCCATCAACGCCGTGCACTTGGTCATGCCCACTGTCTCCACACCCACTGTCTTCTCTCCATGAAGTATGTCCGGGCAGTCACACTCACTCCCTCCACTGCACCCATTCTCTCAGTTACACACCCTAATAATACAAGTGTGGCGCCCCGCAACGAGTGCGTCACAGGAGGGTATTGCAGCCAAGACAGCAGCAGCAATATCCTCTGACCCAGCAGTCATCTGGTTAACTTAGAGATCCATACCCTGCATGCATCACTTAGCATAGAGGGCCTATCAAGGTCCTGGTGGGCGGAGTGCAAGGGTAGTGTGTAGGAGAAGTACAGCCACTTAGAGAGTTCTAGTCTGGAGTCTGGGAGCGTAACAGCAACCTAGAAGACCCCTGCAGATTTCCAGCTCTGCAACGTAGGAGCGGGGGCTCCGCACAGTTCTGTGCAGCCCCTGGGCCGTCACCGGTCGGGTGTCCGCACCTGAGGCCTGAACAACTGGGATCGGGCGTTAAACACGGGTCCCCAAAAATTCCCGTGCCCAACTTACAGCCGGTTTGCTGGTACCGAAGCTAGCAGCAGTTCAGCTCTGCTATGCGAACCAGAGGAGTGGAGGAGCAGCTTCACAGGAGCACCCCACCACCCGCCAATTCCAGTCGTCTAACCAGAGGTGTACCCACCAAGGGACCCAAGGCTCCCCAAAATATCCATCACGTATACTTTGGATAGGGCATTGAAGCAGCCTCCCTGTGCCCGACCTGGTATTCCTGGGCGACAACGGCAACACTTAGATAGAATGTAGGAACACCGCGGATCCCTGAGGGACACCTATCACTGCTGAGTCCACCCAGTCCACTACCCGTTAACTGTATGCCATGTACTGCTTGCTGGTTACAGTAAATTACCCGTTACAGAGACTTACAGTGTCCGTGCTTCCTTATGATTACGTCCGTCCGCACACAAGGTAACCGCAGCTGCCTCAGAACATCTTGCGCAGCTTGTGGCTCCGGAGATCATCGCTTAGCCTGTGGGGAGCGTTCCATCTTGCTGCATTCCATCCCCCAGAGATCCCGCAGCGTCGGTAAAGATACCGAACTACTCATAGGTGGCGTCACGCCAAATTAACCCTTTAATCTGTTCCCACAAGACGTCTTCAACTTTTTGATCTGCACTCAAACGGGCCCAACTACTGGCAGGCAGTCCACCCGTGACAAGGAGGAAGAAGCTACTGCCTGTCTAAACCGGAGTCCCGGCCACGGTGAGTCACAAGTATGCCCTCTGGCTAAAGAGCCCAAATTTGCATGCTACCTCTTTACCTATTATAGCTACACTTATACCTGGCTGTTCCCCTGAATATATATATATAAAAATAAACACAATGTGCATTCTGAATAAAGTTGTGCTCAAATGATTACATACTCCGGCAGATTTTTTTGCTTTCTTGGCCTTTTTTTCAGAGAATATGAATGATAACTCAAAATCTTTATTCCACTCAGGTTAGTGGTTGGGTGAAGCCAATTATTATCAAACTACCGTGTTTTCTCTTTTTAAATCATGATGACAACCAAAAACATCAAAATGACCCTGGTCAAAAGTTCACATCCCCCAGTTCCTAGTACCGTGTATTGCCCCCTCTAACATCAATGACAGCTTGAAGTCTTTTGTGGTGGTTTTGGATGAGGCTCTTTATTTTCTCAGATGGTAAAGCTACTCATTCTTCTTGGCAAAAAGCCTCCAGTTCCTGTAAATTCCTGAACTTTCTTGTATGAACTGCACACTTAAGTTCTCCCCGGAGTGGCTCAATGATATTGAGGTCAGGAGACTGAGATGGCCACTCCAGAACCTTCACTTTGTTCTGCTGTAGCCAATGACAGGTCCACTTGGCCTTTTGTTTTAGATCATTGTCATGTTGGAATGTCCAAGTACGTCCCATGTGCATCCTTCGGGCTGATGAGTGCAAATTTGCCTCCAGTATTTGCTGATAATAATATGCTATATTCATCTTTCCTTCAACTTTGACCAAGTTTCCTGTGCCCTTGTAACTCACACATCCCCATATCATCAACGATCTGCTCTAGAGTAGGAATGGTGTTCTTTTCATGATAGGCCTTGTTGACACATCTCCAAATGTAGCATTTATGGTTGTGGCCAAAAAGTTCAATTTTGGTCTCATGACTTCAAATTACCTTTTTCCAGAAGTTTGGGGGCCTGTCTCTGTGCTGTTTGGCTTATTCTAGGTATTCTAGGTGAGATACTTCGTAGCATTTGCACAGTAATGGCTTTCTTCTGGCGATTCGACCATGCACCCCATTTTTCTTCCAGTGCCTCCTTATTGTGCATTTTGAACCATCCACACAGCTAGTTTTCTATGAAATGAGTCCTGTATTTCAGCTAATGTTATTTGTGGGTTTTTCTTTGCATCCAGAACAATTTTCCTGGCAGTTGTGGGCAAAATGTTTGTTGGTCTACCTGATTGTTGTTTGATTTGAACACTGCTGACTGGCATTATCAATTCCTTAGATATCTTTGTGTATCTGACTCAACCACCACGGGGCTGTGGGACACTCGGAACCAGGCCCCGGTACTGCAGGGAAGTCACGGGGGTTGAGACCCGTCTTCTGTGACCCCAGGGGAGTGAATTTTTGGGAAAGGGGGTTTTTGAATAGGGGTTAAAAGTTTGTGAGGCCACCTACGGCTCTTGGTCAAGAGGGACCGATGCTGCGGGTAAGACCTCCAGAGTTGTTGGTATTGCAGCCTGATGTCATTGCTCCCCTTAGGTGGAGCAGGACCCTGGGACAGATGTGTGCGATTGCGATGGATGTGCAAGGTCCTCTGTATCTCGTCTGCTTTTGCAGTCGGCGGCTTCGCAGGCTGGAAAATAAACAGTCTCACAAAGCATTGGAATTCTGTACCCAGTTTACTCACTGAAGTTGCAACTGGTCGCCGGGTGCTTCTCTCTGCCAAGTTCCAGTCCAGTCACTCCCCAAGAAACCTTCATGTGCCTTTCCTTTCTCTGGTCTCTCTCATCCAGCGCTTCTTATTCACCATTCCTGTCAGCGCCTCCACACGCAGAGCCCCGATACAACAGCCACATGTCCTGTCGGGCGACTGGCACTTGTCCCCTGACCCTAGTTTGGCTGCCTTCTCAGTGAGTGCATCGGGTTGCCACAGCTCCTCCATACATCGTGGCCTCCGGTTCAGTAGTTCAAGCATACAGCTTCCGTGCCACGATCAGGGCCGGTCCCTGGTTCTTGACCAACCCCTCTGCCTGACTATGGTCATACCCGGATTCGGACGCACTGGTCGTTTTCAGTCCACCTGTGCCCCTGGGTTTTTTTCTGTCCTCCGCACAACACCTTTCTTCTCTCTCACTCCTTCTCCTTTTTCTCTTCCTCTCTCTCACTGCAACCCTCCACCTTTCTTTCCCCTGTGCCCTCGACTGGCCCTCCCCCCGGGTCCGCCAATGGTCCCCTGGGTCCTAAGGGTGTGTTGGGTGTTTTCGTTGGAGTCTGGATTCACCATCCCGTTTCCTCAAGGACTGAGATACCATAGCCTTGAAGTGGGTGCCTTTCCTGTTTTATTTAGTTCAACTATCTTTTCCCGTAGATCCTTTGACAATTCTTTTGCTTTCTCCATGATTCACAATCCAGAAATGTCAGTAGCTGCATGGAAGATGCAAGAGTCTGCCTGGATCCCAGAAACTCACTCAATAATTATGCACACATACTGATTACAATCAAACAGGTGAGGATGTTACCTTTATTAGCTATTTGTGTTATCTTCTGTGCAGGCCACAATCACCAGGGTATGTGAATTTTTGATCAGGGTCATTGAATGTTTTGATTTTCATTTTGATTTTGAAAAGAGAAAACCAACCACTGACAATAAATGGCTTCAACCAACCACTAACCATAAGTGGGAAAAAAGTATTTGTGTTATCATTTATATTCTCTAAAAAAAAGTCCTAATAAAGCAAAAAATCTACCGGGATATATAAACTTTTGAGCACAACTGTATACATATAAAATAAATACACTGTGCCCCCTGAAAATGAAAAATACACTGTGCCCAGTGAATAAATAAAGCATTCACTGCGACCCCTGGAATAAAGCAAAAAAACATAATGAGAGCTGCAAGAAGCTGTTGGTTACATCTGACTGCACTTATCTTCTTCATGAACAGAGGATCAAGAATGTTAAATTTCTAAATAGTCAAAGGGATTATCAGTAGGGTAGACGGGCTGCTGATGTCGCCTTCGACAGTCACTTGACAGGTCTCGTGTATGCCTGGCAGGTTTCGAAACCTGGCATGTGGTCAACAATGTCATGTCATAACCATCCAACGCGGAAATAAAAGGCACTGGAATATCTTATTTTGTATATATATATATATATATATATATATATATAATATATGTGACAACATAGGATCAGAATGAGATGGTAAATAACACGATGGGGAGCACCACTGATTTTTTTCATGTTGTCGTTCATCCATCGCCACCAACTGGTTTTTACCACAATGACTCCTCCCACTGCTCGAGGTTATTTGCCCCAGGCGACTTCTCACATACTGATACAGACACTGATTTTGTGCTTTTTACTTAATTTATATAAGATAAGCATCGCTTGCACCGCTTGCTCAGTATAGGAAACTGGAACCGAGAAACCCGTCAACTTTTCCGCACCTGACAAACATATGTGTCCATCACAGTGAGCGAGGCCATTGAACGAGTGTTTATTGTGATCAGAGCGTGTTATACAGTGAAAACAGTCACACCCTCTGGAACGCTATGATTTCATGCCTATAACTTGCATGTATCGGCCTATGCAAACAGCAGTAGACAAGGTGGAAATATTTGGAATGAGAGTCATGTACGAAAACAGTAGAGTGCCATCCTTCATGACAACAGAGGAGCCTTGCTGACTTGGGCAAAGCCATTTTGTCTGTTTTGAAAGCAGTCATATACATATACAGTGTATATATATCTATTATATAATTGCCGTAACTGACTTCCGTCGGAGCGGCGCTACTTCCGGTGGCTTTGTTAGCGAGTCCAGGGTTCATCTCTTGGACTCTGTCCGTGGCCGTGTAGCGGCCACGGCAACTCGCGAAGCAATGCCCGCAAAGCGGGCATTGCGAGTCGTTGCAGATTTGCGAAGCAATGCCCGCGAAGCGGGCATTGCGAGTCGCTAACAAAGCCACAGGGGGTGGCTAAGAGCATGGCGCTGTGGCGAGTCGCTAACATACACCGCTATGCTATACTACAGTCCCATGCCCATACGCTTTATGCCTGACAGGCGTATGCCCATGGGACTGTAATATACCATAGCGCTGTACACTACAGCCCCATGCTCTTAGCCACCCCCTCAGTGCGCCGCCCCTACCCCCCTACCCCCCTACCCCTAAGCCCCGCCGCACCTAAGCCCCTACCCCCTAAGCCCCGCCGCACCTAAGCCCCTACCCCCTGCCGCACCTAAGCCACTGCCTGCACCTAAGCCCCTACCCCCTGCCGCACCTAAGCCACTGCCTGCACCTAAGCCCCTACCCCCTGCCGCACCTAAGCCACTGCCTATCCCCGAACCCGCACCTAAGCTAAGCCACTACCCCCTAAGCCCCGCACCTAAGCCCCTACCCCCTGCCGCACCTAAGCCACTGCCTACACCTAAGCCCCTACCCCCTGCCGCACCTACCTAAGCCCCTACCCCCTAAGCCCCGCCGCATACCCCCTAACCCGCACCTAAGCCCCTACCCCCTGCCGCACCTAAGCCACTGCCTGCACCTAAGCCCCTACCCCCTGCCGCACCTAAGCCACTGCCTATCCCACAACCCGCACCTAAGCTAAGCCACTACCCCCTAAGCCCCGCACCTAAGCCCCTACCCCCTGCCGCACCTAAGCCACTGCCTGCACCTAAGCCCCTACCCCCTGCCGCACCTACCTAAGCCCCTACCCCCTAAGCCCCGCCGCATACCCCCTAACCCGCACCTAAGCCCCTACCCCCTGCCGCACCTATACCCCCTGCCGCACCTAAGCCACTGCCTATCCCCGAACCCGCACCTAAGCTAAGCCACTACCCCCTAAGCCCCGCCGCATACCCCCTAACCCGCACCTAAGCCCCTACCCCCTGCCGCACCTAAGCCACTGCCTGCACCTAAGCCCCTACCCCCTGCCGCACCTAAGCCACTGCCTATCCCCGAACCCGCACCTAAGCTAAGCCACTACCCCCTAAGCCCCGCGCCTAAGCCCCTACCGCACCTACCTAAGCCCCTACCCCCTAAGCCCCGCCGCATACCCCCTAACCCGCACCTAAGCAACTACCCCCTGCCGCACCTAAGCCACTGCCTGCACCTAAGCCCCTACCCCCTGCCGCACCTAAGCCACTGCCTATCCCCCAACCCGCACCTAAGCTAAGCCACTACCCCCTAAGCCCCGCACCTAAGCCCCTACCCCCTGCCGCACCTAAGCCACTGCCTGCACCTAAGCCCCTACCCCCTGCCGCACCTACCTAAGCCCCTACCCCCTAAGCCCCGCCGCATACCCCCTAACCCGCACCTAAGCCCCTACCCCCTGCCGCACCTATACCCCCTGCCGCACCTAAGCCACTGCCTATCCCCGAACTCGCACCTAAGCTAAGCCACCACCCCCTAAGCCCCGCACCTAAGCCCCTACCCTCTGCCGCACCTAAGCCCCTACCCCCTAAGCCCCGCTGCACCTAACCCCTACCGTCCGCCGCTGCCCCGCCGCACCTAAGCCCCTACCCCCTAAGCCCCGCCGCCTCCTAAGCTCCCGCCGCTTTCCCCCGCCGTTTTCCCCCGCCGCTTTCTCCCGACGCTGTCGCTAACACCTAAAGCCCTACACCCGAAGCCCCCGCCGTCCCCTAACCTAACCTCCCCGTCGATCACTTACATGCCTTCTTAGTCATCTGATCGTCCGTCCCATCCACAAGTCCTCCGTCCGGCCAGGCGTCCTCTTCCTCCGGCCCCGGGGGTCTTCTCTTCTTTCCGCCATCTCCGCCTCTTCGTCCGGCCCCGGGGATCTTCTGTCTTCTTTCCGCCAACTTCCAGCTCCGACGTCCTCTTCACTTATCATTAACATACAATGGACGACAAATCCACCATTCTATGTCAATGAGATGTGAGGGGCTCTTCTGATTGGTCGCTGTCTACTGCCCTCAGCCAATCAGAAGAGGCCCTCATTTCCCATTCACATACATTAGCGGTGTGTCGGCGAATTTATGGCCGGCCACCTGGTTCTATTTGTCGGCCCTAAAATCGCGGACACACCGCTAATGCATCTCTATGGGCAGTCAGCCCGATTTCTGATTGGTCGCTCTCTCGAGCTCACTGCCCATAGACATGCATTAGCGGTGTGTCCGCGATTTTAGGGCCGACAAATAGAACCAGGTCGGCGGCCATAAAATCGCCGACACACCGCTAATGTATTTCAATGGGAACAAATTAATTTAATAATAAAAAAAATAATTAAAAAATAATTAAAAAATAATTAAAAAATAATTAAAAAATAATAAAAAAATAAATTAAAATTAATAAATAATTCAATAAAAATAATAATAAAAAAATTAAATATATGCTAATTATATCAGCCCTTTCAGCGGACCTGAAAGAGAACTGGGTCTCAGCCTAAATAATAAATTTAATAATAAAAAAATAATTAAAAATTAATTAAAAAATAATAAAAAAATAAATTAAAAATAATAAATAATTCAATAAAAATAATAATAAAAAAATAAAATATATGCTAATTATATCAGCCCTTTCAGCGGACCTGAAAGAGAACTGGGTCTCAGCCTAAATAATAAATTTAATAATAAAAAAAATAATTAAAAAATAATTAAAAATAATAAAAAAATAATTAAAAAATAATAAATAATTCAATAAAAATAATAAATAAAAAAATAAAATATATGCTAATTATATCAGCCCTTTCAGCGGACCTGAAAGAGAACTGGGTCTCAGCCTAAATAATAAATTTAATAATAAAAAAAATAATTAAAAAATAATTAAAAAATAAAAAAAATAAAAATAAAAAATAATAAATAATTCAATAAAAATAATAATTAAAAAATTAAATATATGCTAATTATATCACCCCTTTCAGCGGACCTGAAAGAGAACTGGGTCTCAGCCTAAATAATAAATTTAATAATAAAAAAAATAATTAAAAAATAATTAAAAAATAATAAAAAAATAGATAAAAAATAATAAATAATTCAATAAAAATAATAATAAAAAAATTAAATATATGCTAATTATATCAGCCCTTTTAGCGGACCTGAAAGAGAACTGGGTCTCAGCCTAAATAATAAATTTAATAATAAAAAAAATAATTAAAAAATAATTAAAAAATAATAAAAAAATAAATAAAAAATAATAAATAATTCAATAAAAATAATAATAAAAAAATTAAATATATGCTAATTATATCACCCCTTTCAGCGGACCTGAAAGAGAACTGGGTCTCAGCCTAAATAATAAATTTAATAATAAAAAAATAATTAAAAAATAATTAAAAAATAATAAAAAAATAAATAAAAAATAATAAATAATTCAATAAAAATAATAATAAAAAAATTAAAATATATGCTAATAATATCAGCCCTTTCAGCGGACCTGAAAGAGAACTGGGTCTCAGCCTAAATAATAAATTTAATAATAAAAAAAATAAATAAAAAATAATACATAATTAAATAAAAATAATAATAAAAAAATTAAATATATGCTAATAATATCAGCCCTTTCAGCGGACCTGAAAGAGAACTGGGTCTCAGCCTCAGGCTCACTTTAAATAAATAATAAATTTAATAATAAAAAAAAAAATTAAAAAATAATTAAAAAATAAATAAAAAATAATAAATAATTACATAAAAAATAATAATTAAAAAAAAAAATGCTAATAATAATATTACTGCTAATAATAATGCTATTAATGCTAATAATTATGCTATTAATGCTAATAATAATGATATTAATGCTATTAATGATGCTATTCATGCTAATATTAATGCTAATAATGCTATAATAATCATATTAATGCAATTAATAATGCTATTAAGCCTAATAATCATGCTATTTATGCTATTCAAAATGCTATTCATGCTAATAATATTGCTATTAATGCTCTTTATGCTAATACTAATGCTATTAATGCTATTTTTTATGCTATTAATGCTATTAATAATGCTATTAATAATGCTATTAATCCTATTAATGCTATTAATAATGCTATTCATGCTATTAATAATACTATTAATGCTATTAATGCTAATAATAATGCTATTAATGCTATTAATAATGTTATTAATGCTATTATTAATGCTAATAATGCTATTATTGCTATTAATGCTAATAATAATGCTATTAATGCTATTAATAATGTTATTAATGCTATTATTAATGCTAATAATGCTATTATTAATGCTATTTATGCTAATAATAATGCTATTAATGCTATTAATAATGCTATTAATGCTATTATTTATGCTATTAATGCTATTAATGCTAATATTTATCCTATTAATGGTATTATTAATGCTATTAATGCTAATAATAATGCTATTAATGCTAATAATAATGCTATTAATGCTATTAATAATGCTATTAATGCTATTAATGCTAATATTTATCCTATTAATGCTATTAATGCTATTAATAATGCTATTAATGCTAATATTTATCCTATTAATGCTATTAATGATATTAATAATGCTATTAATGCTATTAATTATGCTATTATTGCTATTAATAATGCTATTAATGCTATTAATTATGCTATTATTGCTATTAATGCTAATATTTATCCTATTCATGGTATTATTAATGCTATTAATGCTAATAATAATGCTATTAATGCTAATAATAATGCTATTAATGCTATTAATAATGTTATTAATGCTATTATTAATGCTAATAATGCTATTATTAATGCTATTAATGCTAATAATAATGTTATTAATGCTATTAATAATGCTATTAATGCTATTAATGCTAATATTTATCCTATTAATGCTATTAATGCTAATAATAATGCTATTAATGCTATTAATAATGCTATTAATGCTATTAATTATGCTATTAATGCTATTAGTGCTAATATTTATCCTATTCATGGTATTATTAATGCTATTAATGCTAATAATAATGCTATTAATGCTAATAATGCTAATAATAATGCTATTAATGCTATTAATAATGTTATTAATGCTATTATTAATGCTAATAATGCTATTATTAATGCTAATAATAATGCTATTAATGCTATTAATAATGCTATTAATGCTATTAATTATGCTATTAATGCTAATATTTATCCTATTAATGCTATTAATGCTAATAATAATGCTATTAATGCTATTAATAATGCTATTAATGCTATTAATTATGCTATTAATGCTATTAATGCTAATATTTATCCTATTAATGGCATTATTAATGCTATTAATGCTAATAATAATGCTATTAATGCTATTAATGCTAATAATAATGCTATTAATGCTATTAATAATGTTATTAATGCTATTATTAATGTTAATAATGCTATTATTAATGCTATTAATGCTAATAATAATGCTATTGATGCTATTAATAATGCTATTAATGCTATTAATTATGCTATTAATGCTATTAATGCTAATATTTATCCTATTAATGCTATTAATAATGCTATTAATGCTATTAATAATGTTATTAATGCTATTATTAATGCTAATAATGCTATTATTAATGCTATTAATGCTAATAATAATGCTATTAATGCTATTAATAATGTTATTAATGCTATTATTAATGCTAATAATGCTATTATTAATGCTATTAATGCTAATAATAATACTATTAATGCTATTAATAATGTTATTAATGCTATTATTAATGCTAATAATGTTATTATTAATGCTATTAATGCTAATAATAATGCTATTAATGCTATTAATAATGTTATTAATGCTATTATTAATGCTAATAATGCTATTATTAATGCTATTAATGCTAATAATAATGCTATTAATGCTATTAATAATGCTATTAATGCTATTAATAATGTTATTAATGCTATTATTAATGCTAATAATGCTATTAATAATGCTATTAATGCTAATAATAATGCTATTAATGCTATTAATACTGTTATTATTGCTCATAATACTGCTAATAATGCTATTAATACTGCTATTACTGCTAATAATAATGCTATGGCTTATATTATTGCTATTGATGATGCGATTATTATTTAAAAATCTTTAAAAAAACAATAAACATATTTTAGATACCCGATGCATTTGCATCAGGCTAACAGCTATAACTACTATAATCAAATTAATGCACGTTCTAGAATCCCGATGCATTTGCATCAGGCTAACAGCTATAACTACTATAATCAAATTAATGCACGTTCTAGAATCCCGATGCATTTGCATCGGGCTCACAGCTAGTATATATATATATATATAAATGTCATATATGAGATTTAGGGAATTTCCTTCAAATTGACTAGAAATGTCAAAGTTTTTTACCACCAAGAGCCTTTTGTGATTTGTCCACCATGCTAGAAAGCCTTGATCACCACCAAATTACTGGGTGATTTGGAGAAGTTACTCTCGGAGGAGTTTTAGATCCCATTCTTTATTCTTGGCAAAATTCTGAGTGAGGCCTCTCTCCTGGATGAAAAGGCCCCACACAAAAATGGTTTCAGAATTCTTTAAAGGGAACGGGGCAGGTCCCCTGGGCACCCACAATCATGAGCAGTTCTGGTTGCACATCTTAAATCCCTGCTTGATAGTCTCAGAATGTACAAGCATACATAAACCTACATACATATGCTAATTAGGGCTTTGACTAGTCAAGGGGGCATTAGTTCCATCGACTAATCGGTCCTCATAAAATGTTATTGCACGCCTAGTGCGTGATGTATCCAGGTTCAGAGAGCATAGGGCATGACTGGAATGCGGTGACTTCCGATTATGGGTAGTGAGCCTCTCTGAAGCCCGGGGTGCATACACAAAATATGGATGATTTTTGATCATGAACTGTGAGCCTCTCTAAAGCTGGGGGTGTGTGGTGCCCCTGCGGTCCGGTCCACTAGAAGTTTGCAGTAACCGGGATCGGTAAGTCCAGTCACCCAAAAACACACCCAACACACTCCGGTCCCAAAGCATGGGACTTCAAACTCAGCTATGTTTCTAACTCAGAAAGTTAGCACAGGAAATGGTCAGGGGAGGAAACAAAACCAGGAAACACCACAGAAGTTAGTCAGTTAGTCAGTCAAGAGTCAGTTGAGTCCAGGAGTTCAGTTCAGTCAGACGGAGAGGAGAGAGAAAACAATAATTACACGAGATTGAAAGGACATGGACCCGGAGGTCTGTACCATCTGAAGGTTGTTCCGGGTCCCGGGCTTCAGACCATAGAGAGTCAAAAGGAGTCCTAGGGGCACGGGTAGTGGCAGCCCGTGCACCCGAATTAGCTGAAAAGCTGAAGGACAGGGCAGGAACCAGGGAGCCGACTCTGATGTTGCCAGGAAGCACCATCTTCAACACAAAATCGGCTGGTTGTGGGGTCTTATTTCCTGTTATGGTGGCCCTGCAGACTGGTCGCCACAGAGTGGAACAGCAGCTGGGATTTGTAAGTGGTCACTCCGCACAAACACCCAACAAAACCCCCGATTCCTAGTCCTAGTTACTTCATGTCAGGCAAGGGACAAATCGGGCTTGGCTCTGAGAACCCCATCCCTGGAGTGCGGTAACTTGGCATCACGAACAGGATCACCGATCCAGTAAAACCAGGTCTTGTGTGCCTAAGACTGTGTTTTGAACTGTGTTTTTCGGGTCCTCAGTAATGGTGGCCCAAAAGGACTAAAGCCATGTGCTGGCAGAGGGGTGTGCAATGTCCCTTCATCGTGGGCCAGGCCAGCACGGAGTGGGAAACCAAGCTCACACCCCTTCCATTCTTTCATCAGTGGGAAGGCAGCTCCAGGGGAGACGACTGTGTAACTCCACCATGGGAGTCGTGAGGATGGCGCCGCCCGACCCCAGTGCAGGAAAAAGAGAGAAAGCCCCCTTATTCCCATTGACTTGTCTTGCCCCCTCAGTCTCGGTTTGGCAGACACCATTCTGGCCTTGGAAGACACCCCGGGTCCCGAGCCGGGTTTGGTCGAGTCGTGTGGAAGCCTTGAGTAACCAGGCAGGTACAGACTTGAACTGTGTAAATAGACCTTTTCCCCGGATTTGCCCCTAGTTTCCCCATGTGGATTGTTCCCCATGTATGAACATTTGATCCCGGACTATGCGAGCGATCAGAACTGTTATGTACATAGTTGGTGCATGTGGTGTACTGTATTTGAATTGTGTATGTGAACTGTGAATGAATATTGAGCACTTGTGACCGCACCACTTAAAATACTCACTGGCGCGGCCGAAGAATCGGTTAGTTTAGTCCCTGTCACCGCGCCCAGGGCTTGCAATGGGTTTTTCTGGTGGTGGGTTCCCGAAAACCAGCGATCACAGGACTTTCCAGACTGTGTGAACTGTTTTGAACTTTTCTACTGTTTTTCTATTATTATACCCCCTACCCCATAGTGATAATAGGAAATGTCTTTTTGTTATCGTAACGTTAAAGTCATGTACCTCCTGTTGTGGGAAGAAAAGAAAGCTTGTAACTTGTTAAGATGTTAATGTTGTTTACATGCATAAAGAAAATACGAGCTTGTGTGTCACCCGTAGTGGTTTGGCGCGAGGACATGCCACTTAGCTCAAGGGGAGTGTGGGCCTGCAACGGTCATCACAGAGTGGAACAGCGGCTGGGACTGGTAAGCGGTCACTCCGCACAAACACCCAACACAACCATGATCCATAGTCCTAGTTACTCATGTGAGGCAGAGGATAGCGGGAGGGACTAAGTGCAGGGTGGAGATTGAGGAAAAGCCCGATGAAGGGGGTGGAGGAACTGGAATAAAACCCAGGAACACCAAGTTAGGAGAGCTCCAGTCAAGAGTTCAGGTTCAAGTTCCTGGGAGCGGTAGAGAGAGAGGAACAGAACTGCTAAGCCGAGACACCCCCAAAAGCCTAGAGACTGTAACACCAAAAAGGAAGAACCTGGACCCAGCGGCCTGTGCCACTGTGTACCTCGTCCGGATCCCAGGCCAAGTACCGAGGGAAGCAAGAAGGGAAGCAATGAGTGCCCAAGCCAAGGGGGACACCGGGGGACCGGGCTGAAGCCAGGGTGCCGGCCCTGGTGAAGTGGCGGGAGCTGTATGCCCCAACCACAGATTAACTGGCGGGTGAAGGGACTCTATGCTGGAACCCACCCTCCTATGCAGTGAAGGAAAGGCAGTCAAACTAGGGTTAGGGGAACAGACTGAGCACCCCCAGGAAAGAGCCGCGACAGCTGGCCCATAACTAGCACTAAGAAAAGGAGAATGAGGCCCGGAATGGTACCAGAGAGGGGGTGCTACAATGAGCCGTCCCAGCTGCTAGTTTGTGACCAGAACCGTTGGTGGACTGTTGTACTGTGTGAACTATGGAGCTTCAGTAAATCCTGGTAAAAGCTCGAAACTGAGTGTGACTTTTAATTGAGTGCCTGGGTTGGGGCTCATTGACGCAGAGTTCTGGCAACCAGAGGTTACCTGGGAACATTGACAGTACTTTCCCTTGTACTTCCTGCACCATCTTCACAGCAGCCCTGGGGAAGAGCCCTACCCGTGGAGGGCGCATCACACTGGCTGCAACCCCCCATCATCCCCAGGAGACCCGACTGCAGCGGTGGCTACATTTGGCCACAAAAGACGGGTGGCTTCACATACACTCTCTAACAAACTCTATTTTTCTCCCCCTATTTTTCCGCCCCATTTATTGCCACGCCTGGGACCACAGAGCCGGGTCACGTCACCGTGACACCCCGCAGCCCGAGATGACAAATCGCTCTGAGTACCCCCATCCCTGGGGCGCGACACCGTGACCAAGCCTCGGCACAGCAAAGAGAAGGCCGCCGTACTGGGACCAGGCAGGTCGCCCACCAAAGGCCCGTGGCCGCTGGATCGTAGCTTTGCGTGCAGAAGAGTAATGAAGAGAGACATCCATTGAAAGGAACACAAAAGGGGGTGACTAGGTCGAGCCATTCCAGCTGCTAAAAGACTACTGGAGCCGCCACTGCACTGTCTTGTAACTTGAACACCTGCCAAGAAAGCCAAGTAAACTGGGTTGAAGCTCAGCACTGTGTGAGACTGTTATTTCTGCGCCTCAGTAGGGGTAGACTGAATCGCCGAGCCGGCAGCAGGAGTCTGCCTGAGAGTGTCCCTGATCCCTGCCAGCAGTCAGCTCAGCCCCGCTGGCCTTCAATTCCCCAAATTACCCTCATAGACTCTACGGTTGCCCTGAGGACCCACTCTTCCCATGGAGAGCTAAATTATCATAGCTGCTACTCCCATCATCCCCAGAGGTCTTGACTGCAGCAGCGGCTATACCGGCCGCATTCCACGGGTGGCGTCATGACACAAACTGTTATTTTTATTTTCATCCCTTTTTCAACCTCCCCTTTTTAACCGATTGCCTGACGAGGAGATAACGGACCGGTCACACCACCGTGGCATCCCGCAGCCCCGACGACGTCGAGATGGCCCGGTTCCGAGTACCCCACAGTCCCCACCCGGGATGAGTCAGGTGCATTTATCCAAACGGTCAATGGTGAGGAATACATAGCTGTATGCAGTGCCCAAGTCAGGGATTTTAAATATTTACTCAGAACTGCTCATGGGTCTGGGTGCACAGAAGACCTGACAGATTCCCTTTAATAGTGGCATGACACAGGACTCATGGTAGTGCTCACCTTTTCTTCTCTGGACAATCATTTTTCCAGATGTCCCAAACAGTATGAAGGAGGTTTCATCAGAGAAAACATATTTGTTCCAGTTTTCTCTGCAGTCCAATTCTTGTACATGCTGCAGAATGTCAATCTGTCATTTGAGGTTTCTGTCAAGATCGGCTACTTTCCTTCCCTTCTTAACACCAAATCGCTTCCAAGAGCCTTTGCCTCACTGTGAGTGCAGATGCGCTTATCTGCCTGCTGCCATTTCTGAGCAAGCTCTGCATTGGTGTTGACCCAATCACATAGCTGAGTTCTCTTTAAGAGCCTATCCTAGCATTGGCTGAACATTCTTGGGTACTCTGCAGCTTTCTTCAAGCCTCTACTCCCCCTCACTGCACTGATGTAACCTTCAAGTTGAATAAAGAGCTGCATCATACCTTTTTTCTTACACTGGATGTTTATGAATGTGCTGCTGAAGACGAGTAAGACTGGTACTGCAATGACCCTCGTGGCTTAGTGGGCAGGACCTGGCTGGTCTGAAGAACGTGTGGAACACATTGGTGCCCAGCTTCTCCTCTTTAATAATTACATAAATGGTAACCATAGGGACAATTTTACAAGCAGCAATGTCCTTGCCTGTAAAGCCCTTTTGATACAAACCAATGATGAAAGTACAGTTTCCTTGAAGGTAACCATGTTTAACAGAAGACATTGATTTCAAGCACCAACCACCTTTTAAAACAACCAATCTGCTCTTATAATTCAATAAGAATCACAGAGTGATATCAGCTGCTTTGTCTTTATTAACACTTTCTCATGATCTAAGAAAAAGGTGACTGAAGTGCTGTAGTCATTTTGTGGCAGAACTGAAATTCAATGGAAATGGGATTTTTAAGATTAAGGTCATTTTCATGACTAGGTATGACTTTCCAATTTTTTTGCAATTCATCTGATAGCAAACTAGAGTTAATGCAAATTGCCACTATAAAAACTAAAGCAAAAACTTTGTTCAAACCAAACTTGACATCCGTCACAACATTTTAGGAGAGAACTCTACATGCCTACAGTGTTCGCATTTAAGGTAAATGAGAACGCGAAGAGTCATGGCACATGGTACTCTACTCTTGTGCAGCAGACTTCATATTAGCGGTTTCTACATCTGTATGCAATTGAAAGTAACATAAGTAAATATGTGACTATCAAACACTGTAAAAGCATTATAATAGGAAGGACATCTATGGGTACAGACTTTTGTCATCTTCATATCCAATAGCCATGATTACGGGATATCCGAGATGAGAAAATCATGACTGCTGTGTTCCAAAACAGCGCCACCTTTGTGTATGGGTTGTGTCTGGTATTGCAGCTCAGATCTATTATGGCCACTTTACACGCGGCTACATTTCTAGCTTATCCACAGGTAACTTACTAGCTGCAGTGAAATCATGGAGACATGGTTCTGTCTTGTTGCTGTGTACAAATGGAATAATGTCTCCATGATTTCACTGCAGCCAGTAAGTTACCTGTGGATAAGCTAGAAATGTAGCCGCGTGTAAAGTGGCCATTACAGGTAATAGGCTAGAGATGCAATGCCACATACAACCTGTGAACAGGGGTGGTGCTTTTTTTTTGCTGGGGAGCTAAGCAGTCATGTGTTTTCCATTCCTATCAAAAAGCAGACATTACTTTCTGGTGTCATCTGTTTCCACCTCTCCAGCATTTGTTTTCTCTTTATTTTCATGACATGTGCATGCAAGATCCAAGATTCACATGGTCAGGAACGCTATACCCTTCACCAGTGGTGTAACTTGAAGTTCATAGGCTCCAATGCAAAAGCTTAAATGGGGCCATCAATTATTGCAAATCTTAATTAAGATTGGTCTTTTTCTATAGGCCAAAGGGACTTTGGGGCCGCCTGGGTGCGATTTCAACCCCTGCAGCTACTATAGTTATTATGCCCCTACCTTTCCCAGTGCTGTCATAGTAAGAGGTTCATACCAACTGTACAAAGATCAGTTTTGGAGGAGTTAACATGCTGCTGCCTGGGGATTTCTTTCTAATCTCCGCACTTGTCCGGGGATTGAGTATGTGGGTGGCAGTGCTAGCTCGTGGCTGTATCTGAGGTCCCCTGGCCCACCGCCTGAGCGAGCTTTGCTCTCTAGTCATGACACCTTTAACCGCGAGGCTACTAATCCCTCTTGCAGCCATGATTCTGTATGCAGGGGTTAACGCAGGCCACATACGCCGACTGTGTGGTCAGGTGGAGCATGGTCCTTGCCCTTTGTAAATCCAGCAGTGACAGATCAGATTTGCTCACCCAAAAAATCCCATCTGTGCAAGATATAAGAACTGTGATCTGAAACGATGCAGATTCTTTACCAATGAACTCTGAACATTAGAACTAGATGGCAACATGTCACACTAAATTCATCCTGTGGTGTCACATTGCAACGTCGCATCTAATGATTTTCTATAGCGTCGGATAGTGACCTACTGTGACACAGACTCAAATGTTTCCCATTGTGCTCTATTTTTTTCCCTTGCTGGTAGTAACTAATTTGCCATAGATTTATGTGGAGCACAAAGGGCTGGGGTACCCAGCAGCTGGGCCAGTGGTCAGGATCACGGTGGCTGCACCCAGTGCTGTAGCACTGGCTCACACTGAAAAATGGGAGAATAATAATGGAGAAAAATAAACAAAAGCAAAATAATAGGTTTGTGAGGCCATTTGGGATTTCCAGCCTTTAGGTGTACAGCACTGCAGATGCTCTATTGGAGATAGGTGATGTAGCAGTGTAGATGTTAGCCCTTTCCCAATCAGGGCCAGCTCCCAGAGGTGAGGAAGATGGGGGTGGTAGTAGGAGTGATGGTGTAGGTGGAAAGGAGGCACCCTAGACAGCCTCTAAATTATTTACCTCTTTACTGTAGATGTTGCAGCAGGTCCCAGGCTACATGCACCACCAAGCTTGTGGTCCAGCCAATCTAGGGAGAACTGTTGTCCACTCTGCTGGGTGAGATATAATGGCCTTCCTGCTGACTTCATCTAGTTAAGGTTTCTAGGTGCTTACGAAGTCTCCTTCTGTTGCTGTGGGTACCTCCAGCAGGACAGTCAATGCAAATCCTGTGGTTAACCTCACTCTCCTTAGTGCAGGTCCCTCATCCTCTATGTTGCTGTGCCTTGGAAAGTCCCACTGGAGTGTGGCTACTGGGCATAAAACTAATCAGCCTCCAGTTTCTGTTACTAGGCCATGGAAACCCAGCAACCTAGGGCCTAGGACCCTGGACTGCAGCTGGTCCATAAGAGTGGCCTCCCAGCTCTCTTTCTATTGAAACTCTCCTCTTGCCTACCTGTACCCTACTATCATAACTCCTTACTCCAACCAGAAACTGGGACCTGCCCATTGGGGACTTTTCAGTTCTCAGCTTCGTGGTTGAAGTTTGGATTGTGTTGGATGTTTCAGCCTTCCAGCAGAGGGCGCTCCAATTCTCCCCAGACATGGTATTACAATCAATGTTACCGAAATACCATCTGTGGCGGCCAAACTGCACGGGCGCCACACTTCACACATTTCACACATGACTATGACTTACATTCAACTTGAAAATATAAAGGGAGACAAACGAGGCGCAAATAGTGCCCTATCACCGATGTTAAGTGAAAGGTGCGTGTGAAAATACAGGTGCACTAACCTGTACTAGTTGTGATCCCCACAACTGGTTAGTAGGCGTTTTGCATATGACAGCTGCCGCTGGACCTCCACCACCACTTCAAACGTGGGAAGAGAATCAGGTATCAGGATATAGGTGTCCACGGTCCCCGCTGCTATCACTGGAGAATTATCCCTGGATTCTTCAGTTGGTCCCCCAAAAAAGACAGGAGTCCTAGGGGTGATGTAACGGTTCCTTTATTCCACTTCCACCTACGCGTTTCAGCGCCCCTCTTGGCACCTTCCTCAGGGTATTCAGGGTATTCCCTGAGGAAGGTGCCAAGAGGGGCGCCGAAACGGGCGCTGCTATCACTGGAGAATTATCCCTGGATTCTTCAGTTGGTCCCCCAAAAAAGACAGGAGTCCTAGGGGTGATGTGACGGTTCCTTTATTCCACTTCCACCTACGCGTTTCAGCGCCCCTCTTGGCACCTTCCTCAGGGTATTCAGGGTATTCCCTGAGGAAGGTGCCAAGAGGGGCGCCGAAACGCGTAGGTGGAAGTGGAATAAAGGAACCGTCACATCACCCCTAGGATTCCTGTCTTTTTTGGGGGACCAACTGAAGCATCCAAGGATAATTCTCCAGTGATAGCAGCGCGGACCGTGGACACCTATATCCTGATACCTTATTACATTCAACTTGTCTGCAACTTGGAGGGTTTTTAATAGCAAAGGTGCAACTCTAAAATAGTTGAATGACATCAAGTTGTCCAAATGTTTTTGATCGTGCGAATTGTGGTCGTGTATAGAGATGACCGAACATGTTCGGGTACTTTACGTATCTAAATCACGAGACTGAACCTGTTCGGGTACTTTACATATCTAAATCATGGGAGCGAGCATCGTTGTGCTCGTGTACGCTTGGTGCTTGGCCTGGTGCGATCGATTTGCAGTGTTTGATCGTCTCACACTGGGGTTAAAAGCAGAGTGTTCAGCCGTCGTGTGTTTGTAAAATAAAAGAAAGACAAATCTCAGCCCTCCTGCAACCAGTAGTGGTTTGCTTATGGCTAGCGGTATGTGGGTGTGCGCAGAGATCCGAACTGCCCATCAGTGTCTTCCCCTGAGGTTCGGGTCAAGTTTTGGTAAAATTTTTTCGTCAATCAAAGCTTTTTTATGCCAAGTTCATCCTTTGAAAAATGAGCAAAGCTCAGGTGCGAAGGGGCGCCCAACAAATTCACCATTACTTAATGAGAAAGAAATGTGCCCCAGTCCCTTCCTAGTGTACATTGTTGGTGGTGGTGCCAATTTCATCAAAGAGTATCATGCCTGTAAATAAATTTGGCACTTCATAGGCTGGGGTTCCACATGAGCCCTCAGTCCGTTTTTGGCTTCATCTTTGTTAATTTTTTTTTCTAAGTCCAAAAACTGACAGAAAAACGGATTGGATGTAATAAACACCCTGTCCGTTTTTCTCTGGAGGTCAAAACATTGCCCTGTCCGTTTTTGAGCCAAAAACGTTGCATGCAACGTTTTTGGCATCAGTTAAAAAAACGCATGCGTTTTTTTAACATGGGGCCCTATGGGAAACGCATGGCATATTTGGCACTTGCGTTTGCGCATGCGTTAACGCGCATGCGTTTTTAATGAAAAAATGACTAAGTCCAAAAACGTTCAGGAGTGCAGGAGGCTCAAAAAGCACCCTATAAAAAACGGATTGGTGATGAAAATCACTTCCAAAAACGGACTTCTATGTGGAACCCCAGCCATACTTGTCCTCTTCATCAAGACTGAAATGAATGATGGACAACTATCTGTTTTTATTAGTGTAGTGCAAAAATTCTAAACCTTGTAAAACAAAAAGAAATTGGATGCCATTCATCAGTATTGCTATATACAGTGGAGGAAATAAGTATTTGATCCCATGCTGATTTTGTAAGTTTGCCCACTAACAAAGACATGAACAGTCTATAATTTTAAGGGTAGGTTAATTTTGTCAGTGAGAGATAGGCCTTGTTCACACTCACCTGCGTTTTTGGCACTCTCTGCATTTTTCTGCAGTTTTTCAAAAACGCAGGTGCGTTAACGCAGGGTACATTTAAGTGTACATGCGTTTTTCAGCTCCACTTGCATTTTTTTCCCCCAGTCCAAAAAACGCTGCATGCAGCGTTTTTTGGGTGCTGGAAAAAAACGCAGGGGTTGAATCCAAAAACACATGCGTTTCTATAACATGGGGCCCTATGAGAAACGCATGCGTTTTTAAATGGCACATTTAGGCACGCTAGCGTTTTTGCCTGCATTTTTGGCCAAAAAATGACTAAGTCCAAAAAAGTGTCAAATCCTTTCAGACACACAAGGGACACTTTTTGGCACTTTTAGAAAAACGCAGGTGTTTTTTTTCCTGCTAAAAAAACGCAAATTGAGTGTGAACAAGGCCATAGAATATCAAAAATAAAATCCAGAAAATCACATTGTGTAAATTATATAACTGAATTTACATTTTGCAGAGTGAAAAAAGTATTTGAGCCCTCTGACAAACAAGACTTAATACTTGGCAAAACCCTTGTTGTCAAGTGCAGCAGTGAGTGAGACCACCAGTTGATTTAAAGCAGCATTTCACTAAACAGCCACTTGATGACAACTATGTAGAGTAGATAGCGAGTACATAACTTTTTACACTGCTCCTCATCCACCCAGAATATTTCTATGTATAGCCTCCCAAAAGCGCGACCATTCTGCACCTTGTGGTTCAGGGTACCTCTCACTCTGTAGTATGACATCCACTCTTGTCCTCCGGATACAAGTCCTTTCCCTGTTCATTTCATACTGCGCCGAACTCTCACGTCTCCAAAGTCTCTATCTTTTGCTTACTCAGCCTCCCTGACCCGAATTCAGGTCTATTAGACTTTCCAGTCTATCAGTTGCTACACACTATCAGGTCTCTTCCCCAGTTCCTTGGTCTTCAATGGAAACTTTGCAAATTCACAGCAGAATCTGCATGGAACAAGTGTGGATTTTGCTGCAAATATGCAACGTAAAAATCTAATGCTCAATTCATGATCTTGTTCATAGGAAATACACCATGCCTAGAAATCGTAGGTACGTATGCTTTATTGAAAGGGTCAGCTCTGGAGAGCAAGAGTTGTGCATAAGACTACGTGTATGGAACGTCCAGGCCATATCTTAGTACCAAGAAAAATCCTGAAAGGTGACTCCAACAGAATAAGGCTGGGGTCACACATAGAAATCCGTTTTTGGAAGTGATTTCCATCACCAATCCGTTTTTTTTTTGGGGTGCTTTTTGAGCCTCCTACACCCCTGAACGTTTTTGGACTTAGTCATTTTTTGACCAAAACTCTCAAAAAAACGGATCCGTTTTTCCATAGGGCCCATGTTAAAAAAAAATTAACATTTTTTTTTTAAACGGACCCCAAAAACGTTGCTAGCAACGTTTTTGGCTCAAAAACGGACATAGCAATGTTTTTAAGTGCAGAAAAAAATGGACAGGGTGTTTATTACATCCAATCCGTTTTTCTATCAGTTTTTGGACTTAGAAAAAAAATGCCAAAAATGAAGCCAAAAACGGACCAAGGGCTTATGTGTGACCCTAGCCTAAAGGCACATGAAGTTACTTTTTGTACCCTGGTTAAATTTTAGGCGGACAGCCATGCTTTTGTGTCTGCTTTAAAAAGACAGACACAACCAAAACAGAGGCCATAGTGAGCACAGATTGACTCTGCCTCATACTAAATGGCTTAGTTGGGGTTATCATTCAGATCCTATTTTTGAGAGCTACAGGCAAAATCCCCACGGAGCCACTAACACAGTGTTTCTCAACTCCAGTCCTCAGACCAATAGTGCAGGTTTTCAGGATTCCCTTAGCATTGCACAGATGATAATGTAATCACCTGCAATGGTGATAATTCCAATCCCTATGCAATGCTAAGTAAATCCTGAAAACCTGCACTTTTTGTGGCCTTGAGGCCAGGAGATCCCTGGCTTAAAAGAAGGAAGCTCTAATGCAATGTTTCTCAACTCTAGTCCTTAAGACCCACCAACTGATGACTAAGGCCGGGCTCACATTATGGTTGGGTCACACATTAGGGCAGTGTTTCTCAACTCCAGTCTTTAGAACCCACCACCAGTGCATGTTTTCAGGATTTCCTTAGTATTATACAAGTAATGATTTAATTACTGCGCAATGCTAAGGAAAGCCTGAAAACCTGCACTGTTTGTGGCTTCTGAGGGCTAGAGTTGAGAAACACTGCTCTAACGTGTGACCCAACCATACTATGAGTCCGGCCTTAGTCGTTGGAGTGCAACTTGTTTGCCTTTGTTTTATATCTTGCATTCTCTTCTGTGAGGTTATTGCTCCTGTTGCCAGATGCTTTCTCCGAGCATTGGCTCTTATGGGGTTATGTCACAGCACTGAGTCCCCACCACATAAGGGGGGAGATCTTCACTCCTTTATTTCCTTCTTTATCTCTAACATCTGTCTCTGGCTTCGCTTCCAGCTCCCTCTGAGCCATTTCCATGACATGAGAGGCTCACGCTGCTATGGACTTAATGAACAAACAGACCACATTTGTACTGCAAAATAAGTTGTCAGACAGTTGAGATCAGTGGGGGGAAATGGGACAATGTGTAACAGAACAGCAGCGGTTCCTGCCTGGCTGCCCACATTGTGTTTATTTGCAGTGTCACCATGTAACGCTGGTTGTGGCTCCATGGACTGATGCGAAATCTAAACATGGAGGCCAACACAGACATAGAAATCAATACGGTACTCATCAGTAAATTCAAAGCTCTTTGGATGCGATACATTTTTAGCATTACTCCCACCTGTAACCATAATCAAAAATCAATTTAGGATCTACATTACTAAACTAAACTTCTTTGTGCCATTGCATAAAATTAGAGGTGCTGTAAGAGCCTATAGAAGGGGGCTGTATCACAAATCCGTATTGTCATGAGGTGGTTAAGACGGATGAGGGTAATGTAACAGGATGGTTGTGACAGACAAAGGTACAGTAACTAGTCTGAACCTCCCACTGGGGGGGGCTAGATGTCCCTGTTCCCAGAATTTACTCTAAAGGTCATGATATCTGGGCCGCCACCCTTGCCCTGCTTCTGATCAGCTCTAGGCTAACACCAGTTCATCTCCACCCAGGGATCGGAGCAGGAACAGCAACACACAAAACACAATGCCAACAATCCAAAGGAAAAGGCAGCTTCAGGAAGGCTTGAATAAACAATGCACAGAGCATCCAAGCAGCTCACAGGTCAAACAGAAAATGAACTCTATCAGCGACATCAGGTAATGAGTCATGAGACTATTTAAAGGCTGGTGGAGTGCTTAACCACATCACCTGACACCGACAGCAGCAGCAACTGACATAACCCCCTAATGTCCGGAAGGAAATTTACTCCCATTTAAACTACTCAAACTGCAGAGCAGTCTACATATGACACATACCATCTACATCCATATATAATGTAAGCATGTACATAAGGTCATAGGCCAGTTTTATGTATACTCTGCCCATTTCCACTAAGCCACATCTACTAGTCAATAAGCTGCAAATATTGGATGTTAAAATCTTCCAACACAAAACTGGCGTACAGTCATCGATAAATCCTTGCATAATTAAAAACTTCTGGGACCCAGTGTCCATTGGTCAAGATCCTTAGTCCCCTGCCATTGTAAATGTGCACTACAGGATTAAAGTTCAAGCAGAAGGTTGTGTGAACCTTAAGCAGACTGCAGAAGTAGTTAATAACTACTTCTGTCTTTTTTTTTCTACTGTACATAGTGAGTGCACATTGATGAAGATGGTTTGGATTGCAATTCTTCATTAAAAGTTCTCTCATCATTAACTGGGTGCTTAGTTACTTATACTACATTATATGGGATTGGTCCCTGCGAGAGCACCACCGTATTTGGATGAGTCCCAATTTTCTAGATGAAATAATGGCAAATTATTTTGTGCACTGCTGTGACTTTCGCCTTAGATGATTGGTTGTTCGCAGCGCACGTTCCATTTATTTGTATCCAGGAGGAATTAATCATGCCGTATAAATATCAGCCATTGAGGCATTATTTATTTCCATTGAGTACTTGAGTCTTGTCCAAAATCTGCACTTCCCCTGGTTTCAGCCCTTGCTGTGTTCGAGCGCTTTATCCGTACCGGTATGAGTCGCGGCCGGTGCCTCCGGTAGCAGAAAGGTTAATGCATTGAATTGTATTGTGTTACACTCAGTCTGGTTTTGCTTAAATTGCCGGAAAAAAACCACGATGCAGGGAGTGACTGCAAGTTTGTTTTTTGAGTTTGCCTCGCTATGACTATTATTCTACATCTGAAGAGCAGGTCGGAGGCTGAATTACAACACGTCAAGCAGGAGAACAGGAACAGATACCAATAAGGCTTTAGATAAGAATCACTTGCCGCTGCCCCCTCTGCCCCGGATTATTTTCAGATTGGTTTTAGTGCAAACAATGGTCCTATTCTCTTTTAGGCACGTTGGGGAAAGTGAGACATTACACGTTAAGGAAGAGCGAGTTCACCTGCTTATCCGTGTCACCGATAGTGGTCGGGATCTGTCCGGATGAAATCGTTATTATGGGACCACATAATAGGAAATCCAAAACTGTGTTTAGTAGACTGTAGGGCCACATGCACGCACTCCTATTATTAGAGCGGTACTTCAGATTTTATACCATGCACATCCAAAAGCAAAAATAAAAACTATGGCTTACTCTATTGGAGGTAAAAGGCAAGGGAGACATATGGCACCCAACAAAGCTTGTAAGGCAAAACACATAGCGAGGCTGCATGCCCATTCTCAGCTACTCTACATGGACCCTCTTCCCTCCACTCTCAATGGCTTTGACTTGGCAACTTCAAGATGCCACCATGATTTTTGGAAATTTACAACAGAGCCTGGGAGATTTACCCTTCTTTCAGGGATCCGTAAGATCTCTCTACTTTTTCTATGAGGTTTCTTGCTCTTCTCAGAACTTTGTTCCAGGCTTGGAGTTAGCTTCTTTTTTCTATAAACCCTCTCCATATTATGGGAGCCTTCATTGGCACATGCACTCTTTTGTGCACAGTGAGGAGGTTTTTGTATTATTGTACCACTAACATTTATATACAGTTAGGGCCAGAAATATTTGGACAGTGACACAAGTTTTGTTATTTTAGCTGTTTACAAAAACATGTTCAGAAATACAATTATATATATAATATGGGCTGAAAGTGCACACTCCCAGCTGCAATATGAGAGTTTCCACATCCAAATCGGAGAAAGGGTTTAGGAATCATAGCTCTGTAATGCATAGCCTCCTCTTTTTCAAGGGACCAAAAGTAATTGGACAATGGACTCTAAGGGCTGCAATTAACTCTGAAGGCGTCTCCCTCATTAACCTGTAATCAATGAAGTAGTTAAAAGGTCAGGGGTGGATTCCAGGTGTGTGGTTTTGCATTTGGAAGCTGTTGCTGTGACCAGACAACATGCGGTCAAAGGAACTCTCAATTGAGGTGAAGCAGAACATCCTGAGGCTGAAAAAAAAGAAAAAATCCATCAGAGAGATAGCAGACATGCTTGGAGTAGCAAAATCAACAGTTGGGTACATTCTGAGAAAAAAGGAATTGACTGGTGAGCTTGGCAACTCTAAAAGGCCTGGGCGTCCACGGATGACAACAGTGGTGGATGATCGCTGCATACTTTATTTGGTGAAGAAGAACCCGTTCACAACATCAACTGAAGTCCAGAACACTCTCAGTGAAGTAGGTGTATCTGTCTCTAAGTCAACAGTAAAGAGAAGATTCCATGACAGTAAATACAAAGGGTTCACATCTAGATGCAAACCATTCATCAATTCCAAAAATAGACAGGCCAGAGTTAAATTTGCTGAAAAACACCTCAAGAAGCCAGCTCAATTCTGGAAAAGTATTCTATGGACAGATGAGACAAAGATCAACCTGTACCAGAATGATGGGAAGAAAAAAGTTTGGAGAAGAAAGGGAACGGCACATGATCCAAGGCACACCACATCCTCTGTAAAACATGGTGGAGGCAACGTGATGGCATGGGCATGCATGGCTTTCAATGGCACTGGGTCATTTGTGTTTATTGATGACATAACAGCAGACAAGAGTAGCCGGATGAATTCTGAAGTGTACCGGGATATACTTTCAGCCTAGATTCAGCCAAATGCTGCAAAGTTGATTGGACGGCGCTTCATAGTACAGATGGACAATGACCCCAAGCATACAGCCAAAGCTACCCAGGAGTTCATGAGTGTAAAAAAGTGGAACATTCTGCAATGGCCAAGTCAATCACCAGATCTTAACCTAATTGAGCATGCATTTCACTTGCTGAAATCCAGACTTAAGACGGAAAGACCCACAAACAAGCAAGACCTGAAGGCTGCGGCTGTAAAGGCCTGGCAAAGCATTAAGAAGGAGGAAACCCAGCGTTTGGTGATGTCCATGGGTTCCAGACTTAAGGCAGTGATTGCCTCCAAAGGATTTGCCACAAAATATTGAAAATAAAAATATTTTGTTTGGGTTATGTTTATTTGTCCAATTACTTTTGACCTCCTAAAATGTGGAGTGTTTGTAAAGAAATGTGTACAATTCCTACATTTTCTATCAGATATTTTTGTTCAACCCTTCAAATTAAACGTTACAATCTGCACTTGAATTCTGTTGTAGAGGTTTCATTTCAAATCCAATGTGGTGGCATGCAGAGCCCAACTCGCGAAAATTGTGTCACTGTCCAAATATTTCTGGCCCTAACTGTAGTTATAGTTTATCCATATATTTTCACTATAGCCTTTTTTATTTCTTCTCAGCTGATGTCCCTTTTGCCCCTTTCAAAAATGTGGTGAACCATCCACATGATGACTTTCTCAGAGCTCCACAAAGCTTGATATACAATTGACTTCATGGGACAAGATGAAATCTGAAAGATGAGTGCCGATCCTGGGAGAGGCTTTCCAATCTGGTCAATACAGGGTGGTCCAAAACAGTACTAAAACTTGGCTGTTCATGGGCCCCAATGCAAAAGCTCCAATAAGGTCCACAATTATTGCAAGTCTTTAAAGGGATTGTCCACTACTGGGACAATCTCTTCTGAATTGACTTGTTTCTCCCAGTTAAAATAATAAACCCTATACTCACCTTCCATGCTGCTGCCGATCCAGCACTGTCAGTAACATTGTGACCACGCGAGCCCCGCATCTCTCCTTCTCCTTGCCTTCTGACCAAACGAGCAATCAACATGTGAGCGCTCCAGCTACATCTCATTTCCTGTGAATTGCTCCTATGTCCGAAGACGGGGAGTGGACGTGCGGCCCGCGTGATGTCACAATGTTACGTGAGACCCGAGCTATCGTTAACAATTACGCTGGAATGGCGTCAGCATGGAAGATGATTACAGGGTTTATTCTTTTAACTGGGGGAAACAAGTGGATTCAGAAGAATTGGTATATTAGTATATGCCAAATGGACTTTTGGGGCCTCCTAGGCTTCATGGCTTAGGTGCAATTGCAATCCTTGCAATTATTGTAATTACGCCCCTGGTCCTAAATTAAGAACACTCCCCGATGACATAAATACTTGGGAGTTGTCATAACTGGTTATCCTATTCTTCATGATCAGTTATTGCCGAACACAATCCCTGGTCGCTGGTGGGTATATGGGTTCAGTATCACGTTTTTTGAGTTACTATATGTTTATAACAGGAAAGTTATAACTTTGTCTAAAGTCATATTCTGTATATATGGGAAAAATAATCCTATTGATACCCAATTGACAAGACTTCATTCTTTAGCATCCTCCTCTAGATCTGGGCAGTTACATTATTCAGTCTAGAATTGGCTCCCAGTAAGGCGGACCCCTGCATCTTGTTTGCTGTTCTTGTATTTAAAGTATGGGACCTTTGCTTAGCTATCTGCCCCCTGATTACCATAGCCAGGCCGGTATGAGGAGCAGGTCAGCGGGATCTTATACAGGAGAGGGCACTTAACGTCAGGTGTGCTGCAAGGCAACAAGCTCGGCCCGAACAGACGGTCGATTCTGTGCTTGCCAAATACTGCTGAGCCTCATAGGTGGCCACAATATAGGATTTCATGTCTGTTTGGGGTCAGGCTGTGCACTTCCTATCCCTGCAGGTTGCATCCTGGTCTTTGCAATATCTTTTTTTTTACTCCTTTTTTTTCTAATTTTGTATTATTATTTTGACAAACAGTGTGAATTTCAGTGATCCAGGGGTGTAATATAGTCTTACTCTGGAGGTCCACAAGGTTCAGCTGTTCCCTGCTAACAAGTCCTGATAGTGACCCATAAATGTGGTACATTTAACTGTATAGTGACACTATCATGTATATAATGCAATACCAAACCCACAATAAAATACTCTTGAAAAAAAAATAAAGTGTGAAAGAGATTTTTTTCACATCCAAATTGTGGTATAAGTCAACTTACCCATATAATGAAATAGAGCCTGGTAAATCTAGGCAGACAATAGGGACCCAAAGGAGTCAGCACCCAACTGTGATTGTTTCCTTTTCAAATTCTATAGCTAAGTACTGTGCATGTATTAGTCCTTGTAAAATGTATCAGTATTGGTGGTGAAGCAATCATTGGTCTTATCATGACCTTGAGAATAGATACTGAAAATGTTCCCATTTGGAAAAATTAGCTGCAAACATGTCAAGTGATAGAAAGCCTACAGCATGTCTCTTTGGTAACATTGTGAGAACCGAAGGGTTCAATTGGGATACAGCGGGTCAGAGACAAATATGGAGCCGGTTGTAAGTTTTTCACTGCAGGTTTACTCAAGGGACGTCAGGGATAGAGAGTTAATGCAAAACAACTTCCATGCACTCTTCACCAGTCCAAACAATATATATATGAAAACATACTTAGTCCTGGCGGTCCGGGATCAGAGTGCCATGCCAAAGACTCCTTTCTATGTACCAGGATACACAAGAACATTTTTCCTAACACAAGATAATTGCAGCACCAAACCAGTACGCACTAAAGGGATGGTGTAAATTGATGCGTGTATAGAAGAGTGAGGCTCTGGGATGGCTCTTTGGCTCACAAACTTAACTCAGCTACTATACCTCCAGCACATATATACACCACATCCATTTGTAATACCCAGGTATCTAGCTAATGGTATCGTAGCAGTCTCTCTCAGTTCAATACAGATTCTTGGACAAAGTGGCTCAGTGTCCGCGCTGCTGCTCCGAGACCAAAGAAACACAGACACAGGAATGTCTGGTACAGCTACAGCCTTTATTTTCCGACGCGTTTCGGAGCCTCCTCCCGAGCTCCTTCCTCAGGGAACATCCAGTTCAATACAGGCCTACGACACTGGCTGCAGCCATTAGCAAACTTTGGGTGCAAAAACACTGTTCTGACCATTTCCCGACAAAAATAGGTTCATACACAGGGCCCAAACTCGGGGACTTACTTTTACTGTTGCAACTCCACAAAGAGGGGGAAAATGTCAACAATAGTCCTGTCACAATCCAAAAAGTAAGAACAAAAATGACCCCATGATCTACAGAGACTGAATAGCTACAACCAGCCCTACGCAAAGAAAATGGATTGGTTCCGACGGCCGCTGTAACCTTCAGACCAAGATCCCCATCACCGCACCTCTCACTCGAGTAGCGCACTGTTTCTTCTTCACTAGGGAAGGAGAAAAGTCACAGTACAATGCTCCACGTCAGACAGTCTCACTGTAGATAACCAGTGGCACGAAAACCTGCCGTCACCCGACTACGCACTTCTGACCCTCTGCTGCTCCTCACTCAAACAGTCACTAGCAGTGTGTGTCGTTATTTAATGGTTGGGGGGAGGGATATATATATTGGACGGTGGGGCTTGTCAATTAACCCGACCGCAGCGATCTTTTAGCTGTGGTGCGGGTTGCCGGCATTCTGCTCGGAACCGGCTCCCATTGGTTGACTGCAAGGAGAAACCGCCCTGCACCCGCCGCACATGGTGAGTACAGGGTGGCTGCTGGCTCCCGCGGGTTCACTCAGGTTCGGAGGAGCTGCATCCAACACGCAGCTCCTCTGGGCCGTGAGCAAACAGCCTCAGCTTATATTACCGGGAGGACACATCCCCATTAGAAATGTCTGAAACTTGGAGAATAAGATCTAAAAAATGTTTCAAAAGGGTTGTTCATGTTTAGTAGATGAGTAAAGTGTGATAAGGAAAAAGAAGTAAAAAATGCAGCAGTGCTGATACATGAGAGCTAGTGAAGGTGGCAGCACTCTGGACACACTCTCTCATTCAACCTGCTTTACAGGAAGGCATCCATATTAGAAATGTCTGAAACTAGAAGAATGAGGGACTGAAAATTAATGAAAAGGGTTGTCCACTTTCAGAAAATCCCTGTTCCCAGCAATTTATTTTAAAGAAAAAAAACAAATGTTCTTTACTCAATGCCCACAGGCCCAGTGATAAGGTTCTGACGCTGCTCCTGGTATCTGATATTTGGTGCAGTGCCAATATGACACTGGCAGCAGAGCAGCCAATTACTGAGCTCAGAGGCTCTGCAAATGGAGATGGAACACCGTAATCAGAAATTGTCGATGTGATAACAGAATTGCAGCTAATATCAAATACTGGGAGCAGTGTTGGGCTTCAGTGCTGGACCCGGGGAGGGCGAGTAAAGCGAAGTTTGATAAGGCTTGTTAGGCTGGGTTCACATTTGCGGACCCCTCCGCAGCGTTCTGCGGAGGGGTCCGCAATGTGACCGCAGCGGCCGCGAGCTCCTATCTTTATAATGGGAGAGCACGGTGCTGCGCTTGACAGCGCAGGACCGTGCGCACCCATTCACTCCCATATGTGATCTGTGCGCAGGCGGATGCCTGCGCACAGATCACACAGTCTCGTCCGCACCAGGGACGCGACATGTTGCGTCCCTGGTGCGGGCGGGAGTGTGTGATTTGTGCACAGGCATCCGCCTGCGCACAGATCACATGTAGGAGTGAATGGGTGCGCACGGTCCTGCGCTGTCAAGCACAGCACCGTGCGTCCCCATTCTAAACATAGGGGCTTGCGCTGGCTGCGCACACATGCACTTCCCCTCCGCAGAATGCTGCGGAGGGAACGCCAGTGTGAAGGCAGCCTTAGAGAGTCGATCACGACTACAAGGATTGCTACACTTATTGGGTGGCATTAGAATTTTTCACTTCCTCACTGAAGTGACAATTTGCATATTTCCCAGAGGAGCATTGTAGCTATAAGTCTCCTTATCAGCTTATCTGTCTCCTTATGTCAGCAGGCAGATTCCTCTCCATGAGGAGAATAGCTAGTTCCCCAGACCTTGTCTCAGCCTCTCATACAGCCAGATCAGAATTCTCACACACAGCACTGATGAGGGGCAGTCACCCCGAAACACAGCATCTGTAGTTTGGGGTTCTGATCTGGCACAAATTACAAGTACGGTAATTTTAAAAGGCTTGTTAAAGAGTCGATTATGACTACAAGGTTTGCTACCCTTATTGGGTGGCACTAGAGTTTTTCACTTCCTCACTGAAGTGACAATTAGCACACTTTCTGGAAGAACGCAACCATGGTTTTTTGTTTGTTTTAATACTGCACAACTCCTTTAAGCACCAACTATAAGTGTTAATTGCAATATGGGTAGGGCTGACCACTCCAAAACCTAAAGTTTGTAGACTAGAACCAAGATTTTGCTCATTTACTGGTGTGTTTAGGTTTGTTGCCCTTAAAATAAGTGTGTCAATAAGACATTTCCTCTTCTGGGTAAGACAACATGACGTCTTCAAGTATTTTAATATATGCATACTGGACCAAGATCCCTGGTATGGGGTAAATAGGCCCTGCACCATAATAAGAGAAACATGCCCATATCATGATGTTTGCACCACCATGCTTCACTGTCTTCAGAGTGTACTGTGGCTTGAATTCAGAGTTTGGGTCGTCTGATGAACTGTCTGCGGCCCTTGGAGCCAAAAAGAACAATTTTACTTTCATCAGTTCATAAAATGTTTCTCCATTTCTCTTTAGGCCAGTTGATTGGTTCTTTGGCAAATTGTTTCCCCTTCAGTACATGTCTTTTGTATAACAGTGGGACCTTGCGGGATCTTCTTGCTAATAGATGATCTTCACACCAGCGTCTTCTGTCACAGTCCTCGCAGGTAACTTGCGACATCTTTGATTATCCTGGAGCTGATCACTGGTTGAGTCTTTGCCATTCTGGATAGTCTCTGATCCATTCGAATGGTTGTCTTCCATTTTCTTCCACGTCTCTCTAGGTTTGCTTTCCATTGTAAAGCATTGTAGATCATTTTATCTGAGTAGCCTATCATTGTCTGCACTTCTTTATAAGTTCTACCCTCGCCAATCAACTTTTTCATCAAAGTTCGCTGTTCTTCTAAACAATGTCTTGAATGACCCATATTTCTCAGACTTTCAAGGAGAAATGCATGTAGAACATGTGCTGGCTTCACCCTTACATGAGGGCCACCTGATTCACACTTGTTTCTTCACAGAATGATTGACCTCACTAATTGAACTCCACACTGCTATTATTTTGAACACACTCCCTTTCAATGATTCATATACACAGACGCAAAAACATGCAGATCATGAATGGTGAGTCTATTTGTTTACTAAGAAACTACTGCACCAACTGGTAAATAGCTTGACATATGGTGATATAATTTATACCAAAAGCCGTGAATAATCTGGTTAGTCATATTGGACTGCTATTATTTTGAACACTACTATACGATATATTATTTTATATACTTTTCTGTTCATCTTCGCTTTGTACTTCTAATAGTAAGCGTCCTCCTGGATAAGAAGTGTATAAAAGTTGGTTTTGGAGTCGCACACACCTGAGTGGTGGCACCATGCCCAGCGCCAGAGGCTGTTCCAAAACCCTTATCAGCCCGTAGTTTCCGCGTATCAATCATCGGCCTGTTTCCATGATTCTCTCATCCGCAGACTGTACAACTCGGAGCTCTCTGGCTCAGAGGCCTGGGAGGAATTTGTTCCCTCTGTCTCTCCCTGTTTGTTTATCCGGTGTAATTATATACGATGCAAAGTGTTCACTTGGGGGATAATGAGTCAAGGCATAATTATCACCCGGGGCCCCCGCAGCGCTATGAAGATTTCATGTTCTATTAACACACAATATTCCAACTAAAAATCCATGAGACTGGTTATAATGTGGATATTGGCTTACAGATAACTAGACATAGGATTAATATCATAAAAATCATAATTATCATCCAAGCTCTGGGATTTTAGGGTTTACATGGGTCAAAAATCAGCAAATAAGTGTGACCCGCCCCAGGTCTTTGGGGTACCCAGTCTCGGGCGTTGTTTCACGGGGGATATCACGGGGCCTGTGCCCGGTCCTGTGGCCCTGGTGGTTGCTGAAAAAAGTCAGTAAAAATAAAATAAAGGATGTTTCATGACGTAACTGTCGCACCCGCAGAGACCATGGTGCTCAGAGCCGGACCTTACTGTCTCTGGGTGCCACGGTGGTGTGGCCTGGCTCCGTGGCCCCAGGTACGGCAATAAAAAGATGGAAAAGTTAATAAAGTTTTTATGGGGTGTTATTCGTGATGCCACCCGTGGGTCGTGGCCAATACGGCCACCACTGCCGTGGGGTCTGCCAATGACGGTGGTAGTGGTGGCAGCTGGGATGTTAAGCCCTCCACGGGTAGGGCTGGGTTCCCGGGCAGAGGGAGAGGTCCTGCGCACCCAGGATGCTGCACTTCTCTTCCACGCGCAGCTCCTCCAACCAGCATACGCAGTTAGCAAAGTATGGCTCCACAGGCGAGCCGCTGCAGTTACTGTCTCAATGAGTCACACACACAGTTCTTAAGTTGGCCCGGTATTTTACTTTCCTCGTTACTCAACACACAGTTCACAGTGGTTCACAAGCACAGTTCTTTGTACACAAGCTGTGAACCGGGTCCACGCAACAGTCACGGGCTGGGGCTCTTACTGCAGCGGGGTCGGTTCCTCTGCGTCACTCCCCTCAGTGTACCTCTCGGGCCCTTCTGTTCTCTCTGCTCTCACGTGTACGGGTTCTGTCTGGCCATCACGGGCTTTTCAGTGAGTCATCCCACACTCTGGGTCACTAGTGTGACTGTTTCTGGCTTCTTTCCCTCGCCTCTGGCTGTGGAGCGAGCTTTCTTTCCTAGGAATATAGTCTCTAGGATTCTGCGTCCTCCAGGGAGCCTCTCCTCCTGGGAATCTCTGCCTCAACTTGGTGTTCCTCTTCTGTTCTGACTCTAAATGTGTATTCCGGGTCTTATTGTTGGTCTGTCCACCCACTAGTTCAGTGCTGCTCTACGCTCCACCCACACTACTCTTAACCCCTGCTACCCCTTGCTAGCCTAGAGTTCTAGGTGTAGGGTCGGTGTGTTTACCTGTGTGGGTGTTTTTCAGTCAATCGTCTTTACCTTACCTAGCTGCAGTTCAACCTGTGGCTGCCCTGGTCGCAGGGGGCGCCACACGGGCTCCCCTGGCTCCTTCTACCATCCACAGTTCTCAGCTTTCAGCTCCTGGCCGGCCATTAGTGATGCGGGCCGCCGGGCCCCGTTGTTCTCAGTCTCTTTAGTCAGTACTCAGCTGAAGGGTGTCTCGGTTTGGCGATGCTTCCCTTCTCCTCCACCCTCCAGGGAATCTCTCCATCTGACTCCTTTTGCATGGAAAGCTCTCAATCGTCTCGTCCAACTTAGTGTTCCTAGGTCCTTTCTGGAGTCTCTGCTTCCCTCCCACACTTTGCTACTCCTGCCACCCCTCGCCCGACCTGAAGTGACTTGGGCTCGGGGTCGGAGCGTGTGTGTGTGGGTGTTTTTGTGAGCTGACTGTCTTACCTGTCCCGCTGCAGCTCACCCTGTGGCCGCCCAGTCGCAGGAGCACCACACCACCTACGGTTCCAGTATAGTTACCAGCGCCGTGGGATAGACCTCCGGGGTGATGGTGGAATAGCAGGATGGTTACGCTCCCCGTAGGTGGAGCGGGATCCCCGGAGCAGTTGTGGAGTTAATGATAGTTGCGGACAGTCGATGAAGGGAACAGGATCAGGGGCCATAATAATAGTCACACACACACAGGGTTGTTGTTTCCGTACCTTTACTGATGATATGAGCAAGGTCATCACAGTCCGGGTGGTCTGGAAGCAGTTTGGGATCTCCACAACTGATGAGTTATCAGGCCTCCCTGTTACGCTGTGTGTGTGCTTTAGTCTGGGCTGCCTGAAGACCTGACCCTCTCCTGTGTTCTCACTTGTATGGCAGGCTGTGAGAGCTCTGGTGCTGGGCACCGCAAGATCCACTGCCGTCCCTGGCTCTGCCGCATGGCTGTGCCTCAAGTGCTGCGCCAGGAGACTTAAAGTCTCCCTGGTCTCCGTCTTTACTGCTGGGTTGACTGGACCTGTGCAGTTTCGTACTCTGGTGTCCAGCTGTCGACGTAGCTCTTCTGGCGTGAACCGGCACGGCTCCGCTCCCCCTTGCTAACTCGCGTCGCTTCCGACCCCACTCTTGGGTCCCTCACACTGGCTAGGCTTCCCTCTGGTATGGACCTAGCGCGGTTCACTAGGTGTCTCCCTCATACTGCTCTTTACCGAACTGCCTACCTCCTTCCCCGGGCCTGGATTTATAGGGGACCTTGCCTGAAGTCATCAAATAGAGCTCCCCATTCAGGTCTGGGGTGGAAGGTGTTGTGTGTAAGTTTACCTGATGTGGAAATCTTTCCCTGCTCCAGGTGTCACTGTGGCAACCGAACCGTGGAGTGGGGTGCCACAAGTGTCTATAAGAGCATGCATTCCCTGACCATGGTCAGTCAGCAGGCAAACATGCAAAACCAAATTCATGCTGGCCATTAAATTATATTATCATTGTCGGCAGCACATCGCCATGTGTTAACAGAAGATGTGCTGCCGACATCAACCATGCTGTATGGGGGGAGAAAATCATGCTGTATGAGGGGACAAAATCGTGCTGTATGGGGGGACAGAATCATAGTGTATGGTGGGATAAAATCGAGCTGTATGGGGGGACAGGATACGTACTGTATGGGGGGACAGAATCATGCTGTATGAGGGGGAGAGAATTGTGCTGTATGAGGGGACAGAATCGTGCTGTATGAGGGGACAGAATTGTAGTGTATGGGGGGATAGAATCGTGCTGTATGAGGGGACAGAATGATTGTGTTAACCCCAGGGGTGCATAAAGCCTTCCCGCAGCCTGAGCCGCGGGTGAGTATCAGTGCCTGCCTCGAGTGAGGGGGGGGGCTTTTGCCTTACCATGCGTGGTGCAGGCGCCGCCTCCTTCTACACAGCCGTCCCCCTGCCTGCTTGCTGCCTAAGACTTAGGGCTCACACTGTCCAATGACGGTGCGGCCCTGGTTAATCCCCAGTCTTTCCTCTTACAGTTATGTCATCTGTTGTCAATGGCACCATAAATAAGCACTGATCAACTTGTATATAATCTGTCATTCCTCGTTTATAGGGAGAAATCTAAGCATCTACATAAACCTTTAAGCGTCAGACTCTATCGGTGGTCGGCACAGTGATTTGCACTGTTGCTGTTGTACAACTTGGGTAATAATTGGAAAGAAACTTACCATCTATGCCAAAAGCAGAATCAAAATGCACTCTCAGGATGCAGTCAGAGCCCAAATGTAAATGTAAATCGCCTCCCACACATAGCTGGTCGAGGTGGTTTATCAGCCTGCAGCTGGGCTTGCTTTACATTTGGGCTTTGACTGCATCCTGAGAGTGCATTTTGATTCTGCTTTTGGCATAGATGGTAAGTTTTTTTTTATGCTGTTTTTTTCTAGTAGTTTTTGCACAAGTTTTTGATAGGACTGATGAGCGTGGGATTCCTTGTCGTGGATCATCAGCTTAAATGTCTTGGCCAATGCATGAACCAAAATCCCATTTGTAAAAGTTTTTTATTCATCATATAAGAGACTTTTTGCACTTTTTATCTATCCAGGGTGCAGTTGGGCCCCTAGGGGCGCCATTCATCTAGTGGTGCAGAGGTATCATACTGTGTGGCCCAATGCTCAGCAGGGGAGCGGTTGGGTCGCTTTCAGACACTCTGCATCATTTGTATCAGTGTGAATGGTGTTCTAAGCAGGCCCAGTGTATGCATTGCAAATCGCCTCCCACACATAGCTGGTCGAGGTGGTTTATTAGCCTGCAGCTGGGCTTGCTTTACATTTGGGCTCTGACTGCACCCTGAGAGTGCATTTTGATTCTGCTTTTGGCATAGATGGTAAGTTATTTTTATGCTGTTTTTTTCTAGTAGTTTTTGCATAATAATTGGAAAGAGCATCATTAGTCCCCGCTGTAGGGCGGATTTCCAGTATATGGCAGTGACCTTACTGTGTAGTATTGTTGATTAGGTAACACTGTGGCGGTGCATGTTGATCTGGGCGCCTTGCAGCATGGCAGTTGTAATTAATCTGTATGGTTATTTGTTCGCCGGGTGACAAATCACTGTAATGGGCGGAGGGGAACAGCAGAGAGAACTGCACAGTTCCTTCTCAAAAGTTTACGTAGTGATGTGTAAAGGAAGTATTTTATTGATCTGAGTCATCAAGGTTTGTGTTACGGAGAAGTCAAACAGACCAAAGCATTGCATGGCCGGAGATCCATGATTTTTTTAATTTTTATTTTATTTTTTTGTCTGTTTTTAACCAGAAGATGTTTTTTATCACTTGATGTATATGTTGACTTTCTATCATACTTTCTTGACAATTTGCCACTTGCTAAACCAAGAGTCATGATCTGAGGAATAGGGATGGGCGAATCTACTCGCTAGGACTCGTGACTCGGCGAGTAGTAAGGGACTCGCAGGACTCGGTACTCTGCGAGTTTCCCAGTGATTACTCGCACGAGTCCAATGCAAATCAATATCAATCCTAGTTTTGTCAGAAACGCTGACAAAACTAGGATTGCCATTGTTTGCATTAGACTCGGCTACTGTGCCAGTGATAGCAGGGAAACTTGCAAAGTAACTGCTGTTTCTTTGCGAGCCGAGTCCAGCTGTCTTCTCTGTGCAGCTCCAGGGTCCTAGAGCCCGCCTGCTGCCTGATGTAGCAGTGCTGAGATTGTTCTCAGTCTGCTCATTCCCTGTGCATATACATCTATATTTATGCACAGGGGATGTAGCAGAGAGGACATCGCGTTTTGGACTGCGTCGGACGGAAGAGGATTTTTTTAATTAAAGATGGAGTCCCTAATGGCTTTTTTTTTTATTTCAAATAAAAAATTTTCTCTGTGTTGTGTTTTTTTAACCCTTTATTGGAGATTCTTAGTGGCTGGGTCAAACGTGGCCTGACATTAAGAATCTCGGGCTTAATACCAGCTTGTATAACAAAGCTGGTATTAACCCCTTTATTACCCAGCGTGCCACCGCCACCAGGGCCGCTGGAAGAGCGGGGTTCAGCGCCAGAGGATGGCGCTTCAATGAACGCGCCATCTTCTGGGGCGGCTGCGGGCTGCAATTTGCAGCGGGGGGGGCCCAGAAAGCTTGGGCATCCCTGCGCTGCGGATTCCAGCCCCCAGCTGCTTAGCTGTACCTGGCTAGACATAGAAATTGCGCGGAGCCCCACGCATTTTTTTTTTTATTATTTAATGAATTTCAGAGTCAGAGGCTCAGTCAGAGTCTCGGAGTCGGAGTCTCCTCAGAGTCGGAGTCTCAGAGTCGGAGTCTCAGAGTTGGAGTCGCCTCAGAGTCGGAGTCGCCTCGGAGTCGGAGTCGCCTCGGAGTCGGAGTCGTCTCGGAGTCGGAGTCGTCTCGGAGTCGAGTCGGAGTCGGAGTCGTCTCGGAGTCGGAGTCGTCTCGGAGTCGGAGTCGTCTCGGAGTCGAGTCGGAGTCGGAGTCGTCTCGGAGTCGGAGTCAAAAAAATGCGTGGGGATCCGCGCAATTTCTATGTCTAGCCAGGTACAGCTAAGCAGCTGGGGGCTGGAATCCGCAGCGCAGGGATGCCCAAGCTTTCTGGGCACCCCCCGCTGCAAATTGCAGCCCGCAGCCGCCCCAGAAGATGGCGCGTTCATTGAAGCGCCATCCTCTGGTGCTGAACCCCGCTCTTCCAGCGGCCCTGGTGGCGGTGGCACGCTGGGTAATAGAGGTTAGGGCCAGCTTTGTATTATCAGCTGGCCCTAAGCCCAAAATTTATGGCGGTCACGCCAATATTAGACATGACCGCCATGAATTTCTATTAAATTGTTTTAAAAAAAACACAACACAGAGAAATTTTTTATTAGAAATAAAAAAAAAAGCCATTAGAGACTCCATCTTTAATTAAAAAAATCCTCTTCTGTCCGACGCAGTCCAAAACGCGATGTCCTCTCTGCTACATCCCCTGTGTATAGATATAGATGTCTATGCACAGGGAATGAGCAGACTGAGAACAATCTCAGCACTGCTACATCATCTCTATGCACAGACATTCATGTCTGTACACAGGGAATGAGCAGACTGAGAACAATCTCAGCACTGCTACATCAGGCAGCAGGCGGGCTCTAGGACCCTGGAGCTGCACAGAGCAGACAGGACTCTTATCTGTGTGAGTTTCCCAGCGATTACTTACAAAGTAAACGAGTCCAATGCAAATAAATGACAAAACTAGGATTGCTTCAGGCTGAAGCTTCCGAGACACATCTGCGATTTGTAAATCTCACACTACTCGCTATTACTCGCTTCCCCATTCATTAACATTGGACTCGCTAGACTCGCAACGAGTAGCGAGTCCTGTGCTCGGACTCGCTAGAGTCAAGCGATTCCGAGTAATTTAGGATTCGCCCATCACTACTGAGGAACCTTCTCATTTATCACCAAACATGAATGTACGTATCAAAAAAGTTTCACTGCAGCACTCCTTAATATAAAGTTCAGTAGTCCTTTATTTCTGGCTTCAGGTGGACCAACAGACAGGAGATGGCCACGTATCTGGCACACACGCCCTTTGTCAGGCTTGACAAAGGGCGTGTGTGCCCGATACGTGGCCATCTCCTGTCTGTTGGTCCATCTGAAGCCAGAAATAAAGGACTACTGAACTTTATTTTGAGGAGTGCTGCAGTGAAACTTTTTTGATACGTATGTATGAAAGGCTGTGAAGTAAGCCAAGCTGCTCTGCACCCGGAATATGTTTGCTGCTTAAAAGGTTTTCTTTTTTATATCAAACATGAATGTAGGAACATTCAGACTCTGGAACCAGGTTGTCTTCTCTAAGGTGCTCTTAATAGTTCTTTCAAAATGGCAACTAAGGATGACCGTACATTAGATGGCTGTTTGCTGAATCATGATTTGGCCGATCCTACAGGCAATGACATCTCAGCTGACACTTCCATACACAAACACCCTCGCTTGGCCGAACGCTCCTGTATTCTTTGAGAAAGTTGTCAGCTGACACAGATATCGGTGGGTTTAGCAGATATTAGTTTGTGACCTTAAGAATTAAGATGTGGGCAGAAGTCTGGGCAGACAGATTTTAAGGTGGTTTCCCACAAACAAAATTTATTTTAGTCAATAAATCTTGGAATAATAATGTGGCACCCCAGAGTTTGGATGTCATTATGTCATTATCTCCCTCGGGTGGTAGTGTCATACCTGAAAGCAACGGAGGGTATTCACACCAGGCAAAACCAAAGCACACAACACCATTCTACCTCCAGGCCTGAAGGGGGAGATCTAAACTTGAGTTCAGGGCAGCTTCGCTATAAATTCTGGCCTGGGGCGGAGTTAGTTCAGTACAGAGCAGTACTGAGGAAGACATCCTGTGGACTGGAGCAGTGCTAAGCTCGCCCCAGGAAACCCAAGCCTAGCTGAGGGACCTAAGGCAAGGGTCTGAGGAAGTCGAGGAGAGCCTGGGGAGCAGAGTGGTGATGAGCTCACCTCAGAGGAAAAGCGCCAAGAAATGGACACCTGTAGCAAAAATAAAAGAGGGGGGGACAAAGGCGCAATAGTGCCCTTATCACTAGACACT